>OX383278.1:0-1200000 GCA_947522985.1 Lithophane socia
ACCTAACCTGAGCGAACCTAACCTGGGCGAACCTAACCTGAGCAAATCATCAAACCCTTATAACTTTGCAAATCATTTTCCGTTCTGGGACTTAGAAAAATCTTCCAAATTTTCAACCCTTAATTAATTTTTATCTCGAAATTCCTTCCAAAAATCATTTTTCTAGTAGTTACAATAGTTACTTACCTGCCTTAGCTGTATTCCTGAGCGCGTTCCGCGAACTCGAGTCCTGTCTGGTAATTTCAGGATTTTCAGTCGAAAAACACGTTTTTCGGCAAAAACACTAAATTTTTCTCCTAAATTAATTCCAATAACCTCATAGATCGCTAGCCCGCGCCGAGACGCGTCTTTTGACACCTCGCACGTGCGTCTAGCGAACATAGAACTTCAAAAAATTGCCCTCCCACCCAGCCTTTTGTGTCTAGCCAGGTAGACTTTTCAATTTCGGCAAAAAAAAAATACCTTTCAATTTTTATCCCCCTAAATTATCCCATAGTCCTCAGAATCAACTGATTGACCAATATTTTTAGGATATTGACTCGACGGTCTTTCGGCCGTTGACGATTTACTCAATTTTAAATTTTTAGCTACTTCTGTGCTTATCCCCCATTTACAGGGACACAGAAGTATCGCCAGTGTCCTCTGACGTTTATTTTGTTTCATGAATATCACCTTCACACATACCGCCACTATGTTCCGCACACCGGCCAAAACAAACGTGAACTCACCGGGCGCCAGGGGCTCGCCACGATCGACTGAGAAAGCTGGACCCACGCTGCCCTGTGTAAGGCGTAGCATCGGTGGGAGGCCGTGTAGTGGGAGGCCGGGAAAGCCGAGCCTCAGGCCAAGTCCCCAGCCCACACAAAGCGTGACGCCAAGCCACTGTCTCCTAGCAATCCGGAGACCCGCAGAGAAGTGCCAGACACCGCAAGACCGCCAAAGAGACCTGAGTCAGTATACCCCAACCTCACAGCGGAGGCGAGAGCTTGCCTAAGTAAAGCAAAGCTTCACTTGGGCAACTCTCGCAACCTTAAAACCGAGATAAAGGAGGAAGTACTAAAGGCGATCAACAGGCTCTATGAGCTGGTGAAAGAATCGGAGCGGAACAGAGTCCAAGTCGCACCAGCACCTGCGGTCATAGCTGCAGCTACACCGATAGCTGCACCACAGAAGCAGACCACGGAGGAGCCGACAGAGCTGATGCAGAGCCTTGTGGAAGGCCTCAGACAGCACAAACTGGCATTGCAGGAGTGCCAACACCACACCCAGGCTCTGTCGGAGCATCTCCAGCAGGCCCCTCGCTTTGTCGCAGGCCAAGGTCCAACCTTCGCGGAGATGGCCGCCGTCGTACCGAAGCAGAACATCCAACAGCCTCTTCACTCGGTGGTCGTATCATCTATGAATGATCAAGACACCGGTGAAGAGGTTGTTGAGAAGCTCAGGACGGCGGTGGATGCCAGGAATGAAGGGACCCGAGTGGAACGGCTGCGCAAAGTGAGGGACCAAAAGGTGGTGGTTGGGTTCAGGAGCAGAGAAGAGATGGCAAAGGTTTCAGAACGCATAAGGAAGACGGGCAATCTAGTGGTAGAGGAGATCAAAAATAAGGACCCGCTTGTCATCATAAAGGACGTCCTCTCCTGCCATACTGATGAGGAAATAACGCAATCCCTACAGCGGCAAAACTCCCACTTAGTCGGGGACATACCTGCAGAGGATCGACGGATGGGGGTGAAGTACCGTCGCAGGACGAGGAACCCCCATATGTGTCACGTCATCCTTCAGGTGTCCCCGTCTGTGTGGCACAAGCTGACGACGGCGGGTCGCGTGCACATCGACCTACAGCGAGTGCGAGTGCAGGACCAGTCTCCACTGGTGCAGTGCACTCGCTGTTTGCGCTTCGGCCACAGCCGTAAACTGTGCACGCAGCCCGCCGACCTCTGCACCCACTGTGGGGAGCCTCACATGAGAGCTGATTGTCCGTCACGGCTGGCAGACGAGGTTCCAAAGTGCCACAACTGTTTGCCGGCCAAAATGGAAAAAACTGGCCACAACGCCTTCGACAACGAGTGCCCGATGCGCCAAAAATGGGACGCATTAGCGCGCCTATCGGTGGCGTATTACTAAGGTGCAGCCAGTTTTTTCCGGAAGTAACACCCGATTGGACCACAACGGTACTTTTTTCAAAATTAGATTTCATCAAGTTAAAAAGACAATAAATATTAAAACCGTACAAAATTTCAACTCAAAACACGCAAATTGGAACCAACTTCATAAGAAATTGGCCCAATTCAAAGCCGACTCAAAATTAAATTCACTACATACAGACACTATCATACAGAAAATAAATCTAGAAATTAGCTTACATATTAAAAACCACGGCCACGAGCCTGGACGATCACGCTGGTGTCCTTCTATTTCGAGCCGGACAAGCCCATGGAGCCATACCTGGAGCATCTAAAACGAATAGAGCGAGAGATGGGCTCAAATAGGTTGGTCATTGGTGGAGACGGAAACGCGAAGAGTACTTGGTGGGGTAGCTGCAGCGAGGACTCGAGAGGGGAGCAAATGTGTGGAACACTGGGGGAACTGGGCTTTCAGATCCTCAACCTGGGGGACATCCCAACCTTTGATACCTTTAGAGGCGGGGTGAGGTACAGCAGCCACGTGGACGTGACGGCCTGTTCGGCAGACATGCTCGACGTAGTAGGCGGCTGGCGGATCGATGAGGGTCTCACGAGTTCCGACCACAACGGCATAACCTTTAGCATTCACTTAATAAAATCCAAAGGCATATCCATCGAACGAACCACTAGGGTATACAACACCAGAAAAGCTAACTGGCGGCAGTTTCATGAGAAACTGTCTCAGATTATGCTGGACAGAAAGTTAACCCTAGTGGATTTGTCAAACACACACACAGTAGATCAGTTGGAATTTATCACACACACAGACACACAAGCCATAACAGACACATGCAGAGACACAATTCCACACAAAAAGAAAACAGAAACACTTACCATGCCGTGGTGGTCCGAAGAACTCGAGGAGATGAAGAGGCTGGTCGCCACTAAAAAAGTGAGAGTCAGGAACGCAGCGCCAGTCCGAAGAGCGTTGGTGGTCAGCCTGTACCTGAAAGCAAAACAAGAGTATGAGTTAGCAGTGATAAAAGCCCAAGCAGAGAGCTGGAAGGAGTTTTGTGGGAAGCAGGACAGAGAAGGGGTCTGGGAAGGGATTTATAGGGTGATGGGAAGAATCGCAAAGAGAGAGGAGGATCTGCCGCTGCAAAAGGAAGGGAAGACACTGGACGCCAAAGGCTCGGTGGAGCTGTTGGCCGAGACTTTCTATCCCGAGGACCGGGAAGCGGACGACAGCATGGATCATCGCCAAACCCGACAACTGGCAGAGACGGTAAACGCATGGAGCCATGCTGAACGACATGACCCACCGTTTACCCAAAGCGAGCTTAGCAGATCCATGGTGTCGTTCAATCCTAAAAAGGCCCCGGGAGCCGACGGCTTCACGGCCGATATCTGCACTCAGGCCATAAATTGCAACCCTCACTTCTTCCTGGCACTGCTAAACAAATGCCTGGCGCACCACCACTTCCCGAAGATCTGGAAGGAAGCTACGGTGGTTGTGCTCAGAAAGCCGGGCAAAGACTCGTACACCGTACCAAAGTCGTACAGGCCGATTGGGCTATTGCCTGTCCTTGGGAAAGTGTACGAGAAGATGTTGGTTGCTCGTCTCAAATTCTACTTGCTGCCCAGGATCAGTACTCGCCAATACGGCTTTATGCCCCAAAAAAGCACAGAAGACTCCCTCTATACTCTCGTGCAGTACATCCGCACACAGTTGGCACAGAAAAAGATAGTTACGCTTGTGTCGCTGGATATTGAGGGAGCTTTTGACAGAGCTTGGTGGCCTGCCATTAAGGTACGATTGGCTGAGGAAAAGTGTCCGGTAAATTTGAGACGGGTAGTCAGCAGCTACCTCAGTGACAGGGTGGTCACCGTGAGGTACGCCGGGGAGGAGAGCAGGAGACAGACCAGCCAGGGATGCGTCCAGGGATCCATAGGGGGACCCATATTTTGGAATCTGCTTCTTGACCCGCTTCTGAAACAGCTGGAGAGTAGGGGCGACTACTGTCAGGCATTTGCCGACGATGTGGTGTTGGTGTTCTGCGGCGATACAGCGCAAGAAATCGAAGGACAAGCCAATGCCGCTCTTGAACATGTTCGAGCGTGGGGTGTCAGAAATCGGCTGAAATTCGCGCCGCACAAAACCTGTGCGATGGTGCTAACGCGGAGGCTGAAGTATGACACACCGCGCTTGAGCATGGGGGGGATCGACATTGGAATGTCCCAAGATGTTAAAATATTAGGGCTAGTCATTGACGCCAAACTCACCTTCAGCAAACACATAGCTGTCGTCTGTAAGAAGGCGATAGCTATGTACAAGCAGCTGGCCAGGGCAGCCCGGGTCAGTTGGGGTTTGCACTCGGAGGTGATAAGGGCAATATACACTGCAGCAGTGGAGCCGACTGTGCTGTACGCCGCAAGTGCATGGGCACCAGCTGCCAATAAGTTGGGGGTCAAGAAGCAGCTAAACGTCGTCCAAAGGGGGTTTGCACAAAAGCTGTGCCGAGCATACCCTTAAAAACAGATGTCTCAGGAGGCAGTTTTATTTTTTGTACGATGTTGTATTGAGAATGGTATGTACCTATCCCAACACAACCCGTCGGAGAAAGCTTGGAAGCATCCGTAAATATATGGTGGTACTCTATGTGTTCAGCCAAAAAATGATTAAAACTTAAAAGGCAATCGGGATCTGATTTACTTACAATATATTTTATAATGGGACTGAATTGTAAACTCTCATAACTACTGCCAAAGAGGGGAAGTTTATTGGAACGGTAAATAGGAGAAGAAAGTGAAAGGATTTTTTTATAGCTGACAATTAAACAGGGGGCACGTTTATGGGGACCAATAATCTGAAGATTCAATCTGAAACACTAAAGAGTCCAGTATAGGTATGAGAGGATGAGTTGAGAACTGAAGAATTCGGAACAAATATTTGTCAGATAGGAATTGTCTTCTAAGATAAAAAGGAGCTTCCTTGCAATCAACTGGAAGTGCATTAATGGGACTAGATTTCATGGCACCCGAAATAATTCGTAATGCTTTAGATTGGATGCGATCCAACTTTTGAAAAGCCATAACACTACCAGGTTCTAGCACAAACATTCCAGAGTACTTCTGATGATTGCGTTGTAAATAAGTTTCACAGAAAAGGGATGTGCACCCCACCACACGCCAGATAGGCATCAAAGCATGTTTAGGTAATTTTCACATTTAAGTTAATTCCAAATTCGAAATTTTTGTTTAAAAACAATAATAATCCCGTTTTCCGTTTGTGACTTTTACCAACATTTTGCAGGTTTGCGGTTAGAAGGTTATCCTGGCAACTAAAACTAACTTCTCGTTATTTTTAGAACAATAATTTATGTTTGTCGCATAATCCAGCCTTATTGTGATATCTTTGTGTCGATTGTAATGGCAGAAAAAGCAATGAGAGCTAGTAAAATTGTAGCGCTGCTGGAAGATGGGTGTAGCCAAAAAACTATATCTATAATATAAAAATGAATCGCTGAATGTGTTGCTAAGCGCAAATCTCGAGAGCAGCTGAACCGACTTTGCTAATTCTTTTTTTAGAATATTCCTTGAAGTACGAGGATGGTTCTTAGGGAGAGAAATATTTAAAAAATTGCCTGAAAAGGTAGGTAGGGTAGGGAGTTAGGTAGGGTAGGCAGGTAGGGTAGGTAGGTAGGGTAGGTAGGTAGTGTAGGTAGTTAGGGTAGGTAGATAGGGTAGGTAGATAGGGTAGGTAGATAGAGTAGGTAGGTAGGGTAGGTAGGCAGGTAAAGGTAGGTAAGTAAGTAAGGTAGGTAGGTACTTAGTGCTACCCGTGCGAAGCCGGAGCGGGCAGCTAGTTCTTATTGATTATAACAAATTACAGTCAGTTATGCCAATGACATAGTAAAAATATTAATATTATCCATACAAAAGCCAATAACTGTTAAGGTGCCCGTTTTTTTGCAAAGGGGTGTATACGTGTTTTATTTTTATAGTTTTATCTGTGGAAACGTAGTGGATTGTACTGTAACCACTCTTAGATTTATTTTAATTTTGTAATTCCCAATGTACAATTGTTTGTCTTCCCAAATAAATAAAATAAAATAAAATAAGAGATTTAATTTGGGAATATTTCTCTTTCGGGTGAATAAAACAGCCGCGCTTTTAGACGTGGATAAATCTAAACCATTTAGATGTAACCATGACTCCAAAGAAGATAAAGCAGAATTGATAGCATAGCTAGCTTGTTCAACAAATTGACTTGAAGAATATAATAATAAATCGTCGGCATATTGCAAAACCTTAACATGATTAGTTAGGGACAAGTCTAAATCAAAAGTGTAGATATTGTATAGAAGGGGACTGAGGACAGAACCCTGTGGGAGACCTCTCCATACAAGATGAGATACCTCTTGATCCCCTATTAACATGTTAACAGAACGTTCAGTCAGGATATTAATAATGAAATTCGACAAATTCAATGGAACCCCTAAGGCTTTTAATTTTTTATGTAAAACTGACAATACAACATTATCATAGGCTGCATTAATATCAAGGAAAACTGCAACAGTGGAATGGTTATTACAGAAGGATGACCTAATATCGGATGTTAAAATACTTAAACAGTCAGATGTGCTTTTACCTTTTCTAAAGTCATATTGTGATTCTGCCAAAAGACCTTTACTTTCAACATACCATTCCAGGCGATTTTTAATTAAGTGTTCCGCTAATTTCATCAAAATTGAAGACAATACTATGGGACGGTATGAAGAAGCATCAGATGGAGTTTTATTTGGTTTAAGAAATGGCAACACCATTTGACGTTTCCATTCAACAGGGATGTTTCCCGTATTCATAATAGAATTGATAAGCTCTAAATAATAGCTCAGTACATCATCATTTAAATTAGCAAAGAAAGAATACGGGATGCCATCAATGCCTGGTGCAGAATCTTTAGTTTTTTGAATAACACCCTTTAGTTCAGTGAGAGTAAATGGAAGATCTAGCGACGTATGAGTGTCTTGGTTATTAGTTATGAAAGGCAGGTTAATAGCCTCAGGAACCCAAGGCGGAGCTAATTTATCTAAAAATTCATTAGCTAAAGAATCAGGAATAGGCGAAGGGTTGTTATAAATGGACCTGAATCTGCGAATGTTACGCCAGACTATTGTAGGGTGCTTATTCGGTGAAATTGATGAGCAAAACTTACGCCAAGATTCATTTTCGTTCGACACCGTCGATAATGACATATTATTACGTAAATTAGCAGAAATCGGTTGCACGCCACATCTATTGAAGTTCTTGGCCAGCTATATGCAAGGCAGACAGCAGTATGTTGACTGCAATGGCTGCGAATCAGAGCCGTATTACACCTGGTCCGGGGTGAGTCAAGGCAGCAACGTGGGGCCTCTAGAATTTATAATAATGATAAATAATTTACCAGAAGTAGTTAAAAATGGATCTTGTTTGTTATTCGCAGATGACCTCAAGTTGCTGTTGGAGGTTAGGGCGGAGTCTGATTGTAGACGTTTGCAGGATGACATTGATAGGATAGTGGAATGGAGTCATGAGAACAGGCTCTATTTCAACGTATCCAAGTGCTCGGCAATAAGTTTCACCCGCGCCCGTGCACCTCTACTCTACGAGTACGTAGTGGATGCCGTACTGATGCAACGAGTCACGCAGGTACGTGATTTAGGGGTTGTTCTCACTCCTGAACTGTCGTTTCGCGAGCATATAAAGAGGATCTGCAAAAAGGCATTTAGAAACTTAGGTTTTGTTCTGAGGCAGACGCGAGACTTTACCAGCATCACAGCTATCAGAGCCCTGTATGACGCATTAGTCAGGAGTCATCTGGAACATAGTGCTGTCATATGGGCTCCACATGAGGCTAAGTACTCAGGGATGTTGGAACGAGTCCAGAACAAATTCGTGCGCCACCTGTACAAGAAACTGTATGGGGTATACCCATTTTACCCTTTGATGTACCCCACTCTATTCGTACTGGGTATGGTGGGGTACAATCAACTAGGGGTGCGACGGGAATTTGTGCTGGTGTCGTACGTGGTGAAACTGCTCCGAGGCATTGAGCACAATCCGAGAGTGCTGCAGCGGTTGCACTTGTACGTACCCGACCGCTATGTGTGGAGGGGAAGGCCCCCGCCACTGCTGGTCGTACCATCAGCCAGGACCAACTTGCTGGCCAAAACTCCTCTTACTCAAGCAATTCGCACCATCAATGATATTCAGGTCAAAATTGATATATTTACATGTCACTGGGGTGAATTCGCAAAAGTACTATTATTTATGTTATGTTATAAACTATGATCTTAATTTTAATTATGTATACATTCCTTGGCTATCGCATTAGGCTACGACCTGTAATGGTAGTTTTTAAGGCATTTAAATAAAAATAAATAAAATAAATAAAATAAATAAAATAAATAAAATAAATAAAATAAATAAAATAAATAAAATAAATAAAATAAATAAAATAAATAAAATAAATAAAATAAATAAAATAAATAAAATAAATAAAATAAATAAAATAAATAAAATAAATAAATAATTTTTTTTTCTTCTTAAACAGTTTATAAGTTTCATTAATTAATTTAGTAACGATTTCAAAATGAATATCAGACATATCAAGGTTATAATTGTATTCTGCCTCTTTACGTTTGTTAATCAATTCTGTGCACTCCGAGTCCCACCACGGAGGCGAGGAATTGTGCTAATATTATTATTTTTTACAGGAAAAGCTTCATCTGCCGCTGCGATGCTAAAGCTTCAGCACAACTATTCTCATTACCATCAGAAATAGATACATGAACCCTGATAACATTGCACTCCTTTTCGGGCAGTCGTGTAATAAAGGTCGTTTTGCTAATAGTTGTACCCTCTAGCGAAACTAATGCGAGGCGGGCAACAGGAGTGCGGCGCGTCCGGGGTCACAGGGATTTCAGGGTTTGGAAATATAGTCATAGTCCGTATCTTGAGGTGATATTTAGGCTTCCTGTACAGTCACGAGCAATAATATGTATACACTTAGAAACTTTAAAAAGTGATTTTCTCCTACTGTATTGATTGTAATTTTATGATTTAACGAACATAGTATTTTTGAACCCCTATTATTATGAAATAGGTAGGTATCATAAGTCATAAGTCATTTATTCATTTGTTTAACATAGGTACAATAATAATGTTAGAATGATAATAAATAGTGCGCTATGTTATGCCAGAGGGCGTACAAATGTTTGTTATTTGCATAATCAAGCCAGCCAAGTCTCAAATTAATTAATTAAGCCTGAACAACAACAAAAAACATACACATACACATTTCATTATACAAATTAATTAATTATCAATAGCAATAGAAATGAATGTCAATAAAAAGAGAAAAAAATAATAATAATAATGAAATGGAAATATAAAATATAAACGTCAACACACAGACTGAGCACAACTGTTAAATACAAAATAAATACAAAAAAAAACTGATGTCAATATACAATATACAAAATTTATGTCAAGGATAACATTATACAGATTTTCTTAGCATGTCAACATTCTGTTATTAGATTTTTGTCTGCTATAAATTCCGAAATATTGTAATATGCTTTGTTCACCAGTAAGGATTTAAGCCGTTTCTTAAATAAGCTTACGTTCAATTCTTTGATTGACCGTGGTATGTGGTTAAATAAGACAGGCGCCATGCAAAATACACTTTTATACATTAATGCTGTGTGCGATCTTCTTACGCATAAGCTGTTGTTATCCCGTCGACTTCGGTTATTAATGTCTGACATTTTTTTAAATAAGTTTGGATTAGTCTTAACAAATACAGCAACCTCAAAAATATATAAGGATGGAAGAGTCAATATTTTAAATTTAATAAATAATGGTTTACATGTATCTGTGACCTGTAATCCAAAAATTGTCCTGATACACTTTTTCTGAGCTTTAAAGATTATTTCCCTATTGGTTGAATTCCCCCAAAAAATAACACCGTATCTCAAAACATCATCTCAAAGTAACAATCGCTATTCCACGAGAAAAACGTTATTGAATTTAGCTGAGTGTATACATATTTTTGCTCGTGACTGTACATGATGTCGGAGCAGCACTAGAGCCGCCCGCACCCGTGAGGTTCCGGTGCATATCGCCCTTGCGCCACGTGAGCGATATTCATTCGTATATAATTATGTTACCGGTAATCTGTATAATTCAGGTGTTCTATACAAATACCTAGGCAATGTATAGAATACATTTTCCACAGTAGCTAGAAGTCCATAAATATAAAAATTCGTACTTATTATACCGATTCGTACTTATAGACGTTACGTATGTTTTTGAGTGTGTCAAAGCGGATAGTGAGGTCAAAATGTATATGCAAAATAGTGGCTGCGAAAATTAATTAATTAAAGCATGAGTGGGGAAGGAACCGACAGGGTCCATGTGAACTTTGTAATTATCATTTTAAGAGTTTGTACCTATATACACATGAGATATGCAATAAAGATTTGAATTCAATTGAATTGATCTTGTTCCTGACGGAGTTTCCCCGACGGCACACGTTTTTTTATAGAACTTCGACAACCAATATTAACACAAACTACAACGCCGCCGGGCTCAGCGATCTGACATCACTGCGGATAAGTGTAACTAAGTAATTAAGTTACAAAAGAAATACATTCTAACACAATCATGTTACTTATATTTGAAAATAGATTTTACGGATCACTTTTAGTTGACGAATAATAATAATTTATTTACAAAAAGTAATGATATCCAACCAAAAACATAAATGTGAAATGGGAATAATCCTGTTTATAAAGAACATACAACATTCTATACATATAATAAATCTGTAGACGAGGCGTTTCTGTACAATGAAAAAAAAAAAAACTTGGTGGGTTGTCCAAGAATAACTAACAGATTCCATTTCTACCATTTTTGGAATTTTTGTCTGTTTGTCTGTCTGTCTGTTTGTATGTTCTTTAGTTTGATTGTTCCACTATCACGTAAAAAGTACGAAATCAATATGGTTAACTTTTATACTCAAATATTGTGTGTAACTCGATGTTTCAATTAGTTTTTGTTTCATCGCAATCGCTTCAAAATATCAAAAGATATAATATATCTTTTGATATTTTGAAGCGATTGCGTAATGAAAATTCCTTCTTGAACACTTTAAATTTTCATTACGTAATGTACATACACGTAACGACATCTATTGACGCGAAATGATACTTACTTCTTAATTACTAGGTTTGTGAGATCGTGTGTTGTTATATGACCGTCATTTTCTTTGCGCGGAAACTTAACGCGATACATTGTGTATAGAATATAACCCTAAAGTTAGATTAATTAAAATTTTCCAGATGCGTTGTTTATTTATTAGTTTAGTATTAGTGCGATAGGTGGCGCTACCTATCTTTCAAATCTTGATAATCATGAAAGAATAGTGACAAATGTTAATTTCTTAAAAAATACAGGTATTTATTCTTTAATTTTTCACTTTTCTACATAGTTTATTTAGCTTACAGAGTGTTCGAACGTTTTCCCATATATTTTGACAGTATCATTTCGTGCTAGATAGATGGCGTTGATCGTCGCGGTGTTAAGAGTCTCCGTCGAAGAATGACTTTCGCCCAGATATTCCAAATAATTTTTAGTGTAGGTATCTTTAATTTTGACTTCTTTAGTGTCGATAATAATAATAAATAAATAATAAATTGTTGGTTGGGTTGTCAGGTGAAACACGATATCTGTGATCACTGTGACTGTGACAAAAAAAATAACAGATCCAAATATCTGTTATTAAATCATAGCCTGTGATCTTTGATAAATACGTATCTCAATCGAATATCATCTTTATCCCTTTTGATTTAAAGTCGAAAATCGTATCTATCTGTTATAAAATCACAGCCTGTGATTTTTGTACAGACGATAAATACGTATTGACTCAATTGAATATCTTCTTTTCGTTAAAGTCGAAAATCGTATCCGAAGTTTTAACAGTAACAGTCTTGAGGATCTGTGAATTTAAGTAACAGATATTTTTTATCGTTAGGAGCAATTGCTATCTGCTATTTTATAATATCTGTGATTTCTATCTGTGACGATAAATACGCCTCACTCCTATGATCTGATTGGTTTTGATTTGTTATTTTGGTTGGTTTCGTACATTAGGTTCAAATTAAGAAGTCAAGAAACGAGTCGTTACAGATCGATTCAAACTTAATGGCGGCTCGGAAGTTAGCTTTTAGCTGCGCAGTACCCCACCCCTCACCCCCGCTGTCACATGAAATTGTTACTGCGCAGCGACTCGCCTCATGTTCCGAGCCGCCATTAAGTTTGAATCGAACTGTACTATACTTCGTAATTTGTTCGTATGATTCGTGACCGCCGCTCATTCGATTCGATCGTTGTTGGCGTGTGTAAGGCCTCGGCCTCGAATCTTGCGGGCAGCGGCGCGGATGGCGGCTCGGAAGTGAACTTTTAGCTGCGCAGTACCCCACCCCTCACCCCCACTGTCACATGAAATTGTTACTGCGCAGCGACTCGCCTCATGTTCCGAGCCGCCATTAAGTTTGAATCGAACTGTACTATACTTCGTAATTTGTTCGTATGATTCGTGACCACCGCTCATTCGATTCGATCGTTGTTGGCGTGTGTAAGGCCTCGGCCTCGAATCTTGCGGGCAGCGGGGCGGCGGAGGCGGCGGCGCGGGAGCGGGGCGGGCATCAAAGACCCGTTCTCGAAACTAGCGGGTAGCGGGCAGATCGCGCGTCACTATAGCCGCGTAGTGTTGTGTTCACGATTTTGTCGTCGAGATATTTGTTTTTATTCGCGAAAGAAATGTCTGAACAATGGCGGCAACATCTTTTTGATTCAAATTTATTCCTAACGCTCAATTTATTGTGGGCAACAACACTGCAATGCAGACGCGCGGGCGGTCACCGCTTGAATGGAGTGCACCGCTCGCTGCCCGCCGCCTTGCCGCTGCCGCACCGCTGTTTTCGAGAACCGGTCCATTTGATTTTACGCATAAGATCCTGCCGCTCCCGCGCCGCCGCCGCCCCGCTGCCCGCAAGATTCGAGGCAGAGGCCTTATGGTTGATTTGATTTGTTCGACTATCGGACAGCAATAAATACACAAATATTGGCACGTTTCTGGGGAAAGTCAACAATATACATCGATAAATACGGTTCCCGAAGAAGAAGATTCCACACACTATCCAGTAGAGTTCTTAGAATCCCTTAACACACCCGTTCTTTCAGCACACAAAATTTGTTTAAAAGTCGGAGTGCCAATAATTCTTCTCAGAAATTTAAGTCCTCCCAAATTTTGCAACGGCACTCGGCTCATAGTCACCAATCACCAACAAAACGTCATCGAAGCCGAAATCTTAACAGGTTGCGGCGCCGGTGATGTTGTTTTTATTCCAAGAATTCCTCTCATTCCCAATAATTTCCCGTTTAGTTTTAAGTGTGTGCAATTCCCCGTCAGCCTGTGTTACGCCATGACCATTAACAAAGCTCAGGGCCAGACATTATCCGTTGCGGGGGTGGATCTTAGTATTGGTTGCTTTTCCCACGGCCAACTTTATGTAGCTCTTTCGCGTGTGAGCAACCCTAGCAACTTTTTTGTGTACGCTCCAGGTGGTTCCATCGCTAATATTTTATAAAGAGAAGCATTTTCTTAAATAAAAACACGTTTGGCAGTTTCTTACTAGGAAAAATCACCAGGCGTGGTCGAAAGATTCCCCCTTTTTAAATGAAGGTACAACTTTTCTAAGCGACATATTATTGTTTTCCGACATCCATGCGAACGAAGTCGCGGGCACAGCTAGTCTCAAATAAATTTAAATTAAATTTCTTGTTTTTTCTGTTATAACAATGTTTGCTATTTAAAAATATAACTTCATTGAATAGTTGAATTATTTACACAAAGCACTTAGGATTAATTCAAGCTGAAAATTTTACTTGGCTAGTTTTTATCAGTTAGGTAGCCAACATCTGAGAGGAGTAAGATAATATGTTGGCCTTACAATAAAGAAACGATAAAGATATAAATATGCCTAAATAGACGGTCAAAACTGCTAATTTGTAGAAAATAAAAGAAAATAGCGCCTAACTGTCAGCCGCTAAATGACAACAGCTAGAAAAGCACAATGACGTGGCGCGTGTGTAAGATGTAGCTGTCACGCACACCAGAATAACAAAGTTACCCTGTTTATTTTAGTTCTTTTGCAGCGCGATTATAGACTTACAAATTATCAAAGATAAAGAAGATAAGTTGATTAGCCAAATATAAGAGACCTTATATGTAAAAACTAGCCAAGTAAAATTTTCAGCTTGAATTCATCCTAAGTGCTTTGTGTAAATAATTCGACTATTCAATGAAGTTATATTTTTAAATAGCATTGTTATAACAGAAAAAACAAGAAATTTTGTTTTAAATTTATTTGAGAATGTTGTATGTTCTTTATAAACAGGATTATCTATAGAACTTGGCACCCATTTAGATCTCAATTCTTTTGTCGGCGAAGTCGATAACCACACTTTGAATTTGGCTCCCATTTCACAATGATTTTGGTTGGATAGGTATGCGTGTTTCACAACACCACCAGTATCTTTTGTTGCATGGCCAAAATCGGCACTAACACCATCATCTTGTTTTATCAATACAATGGGGTTAAGCTCGTCAAAGGTGGCAGCACTGTTCACCGTCTACAAGCCACCATTGTTGTGTTTATGTTTATTTTTGTGTCGATCACAAACTATACGAAAACTAGATACATTATAATATATATGACTTGGATTGTAGCACTATTAAACGATGAGGTAAGGACAGGGGAAGCGTCTACCACTGGTAAAAAAGCAACTTTATTGGAAAAGTCAATAAATTATGAATGTTTTATATTATTTATGTTATTTTATGTTTACTGACTTTTAATCTATTTTTGTTAAAGACTAGAAGCTTACGACAGAAACCAACACGAGGATGACCTTCTGACTGAAAAACTCTAGCACTGTTTTTATTATGATACAGAACACTCACACTTTTACTATAATTTACATAATACAGATCACAAGTGCCTGTAGTTAAATAAAACAGACTTTGTTCTCTTGCTTGAGAGCATCATCTATACTCAGACCAAATAAAAAATCATTTGGTCTGAGCATCTATATACAGGATTTTTTTCCATGAAAGGCTTCAGAGGCTCTAGACAAAGTGACATTCTATCAGCGAAAACGATGACATATGATGAAAGGAAAAAGACTATAGGACTCACATAGGCTATCGAAAAGCTTATGTCAATCCTGTTGAAAGTCCTGACCGCCTCTGGTAGAAATACGAAACGCTTTCGAAGCGATTGTCACTTGTCTAGAGTCGTGACGAAATATCTAGATTACAATTTTTTTTTCGGAGTGCTTTCTTCCACAGTTTTCGTATTTTTACATCTTTGGCAAATACATGGCTCCTCGTTTTTTGCAGTTACACAGCTGCGCAAGGGCATATTAATAAATAAGCGTAAAAGAAGTTGCTTGTTAACAAAAAATGTATGGATAGTGACAGCTAGCAGTCAAATTCTAAGACCGGGTAGTAGCGACATCTGAAGTGAGCAAGTGGCAGTTTTTATCCTCATTACGGCTCAGCTCAACTTGGAGTGCAGCGAGACAAGATAAAGAAAAGAGAAGCGTCACTGGTAAAAAGCAGCGTAGTAGAAAAGTAAATAAAAAATATGAACTTATTATTTCAACTAAATACGGTTTCTCAAAAGACAACTATTCATGTTTGTTTTAGCTGCCATCTTTGTTCCTTCCACAGAGTCCACACTTCCACTGTCACAGACTTCCTCATTCTTTTTCGCTTCTGTCAGTTCCGTGACTAGTGTGCCTAGTAGGTGAATAATTCAATTTATTCTAAAATAATAGTGATTCTAAACAATTATCGAGCTTGTGGTTACGTAAACGCTTGTGTTTCAGACATTCATCATGCAGAACGACGCCGGTGAATTCGTTGACTTGTACTGCCCGAGGAAGTGGTGAGTGGCATTTGAGGTTATCTGAATTTGTTGACCACATTGCAATACGAGCGAATCGCATGCGGTGTTGGACACAATATTTGTTTCCTATTTATTCATAGTGTGTTCTGATAATGTTAATATGAAGAAACAATGTTACGATTATGTTCCATAGTGTTCGACTAGGACCATATAATATTCTAATGGCACGGACCAGTAATCCGTTCTATGTATGTTCGGTGTCTGATTTGACTATGATCTCGAGGTTTCGTTTAATTTGACTTTCAAATTGAATTTATTATAGTCGGTATGTCTCATTGTGACCCCAGTCGGTATCCTAGAAGTACACAATATCCTTCATACTAGATCAGGAATTAAGAGTGCATTAATTACATATCAAACCCACTGTTCACTTAAATTTACAAAAAATACTACTTGAATAGTACTAGCTCAGGTATGTATCCATTATCTATTCTTATTTTTCACTGTCCAATTCCAGCTCGGCCAGCAACCGTCTGATCCACGCGAAGGACCATGCGTCTGTGCAGCTGGTGATCGCAGACGTCGACCCAGCCACTGGTCGTGCAGCCGAGTCGTCCAAGATGTATGTGGTGTGCGGTGCCATCAGACGCATGGGGGAGTCCGATGACTGTATTGTGAGGCTCACCAAGAAAGATGGCATCTTGACTAAGTGAGTGATTGTATAATTGTTTTGTTGGGAAGGTAAACCATACTCTCTCTACTAGCACTGGTTGGTATCATAATGATACTATAAACAGTTCCTGTGGGTTACAGCTTGACCACTATTATTATTTATTTATTTCTAAAACACTTAATTGGTTATAGCCACACTACGAAAACCTCTCAAATTTTATGTGTGCGCTGGTGAGCCATTCAAAATTTTACAAAAATGTTAATCACTTATTACAAACATAATACATGAATGATTTTGATATCCCTTAACTCGTATTCATGAGTTCATTTGATGATTTCCAACCCCCAAAAAAAAAAAAGGTTTTCATGAGACCATGATAATGAATCAAGTGGCATGTCTTTTTACCCGACTACGGCGAAGAAAAAAGGAGGGTTATGATTTTGACCGGTATGTATGTATGTTCATCTGTTCCCTCCTATCTTCCAAACCACTCATCACAATTTTATAAATGAAGTATCGTTAGAAGCGTCGTGATTGTCCGCTGGTTATAGGCTATATGAAGTCACATTTAATTAAAAATGGCGCCCTCTAGAGGACATAAAGTGAGGACATTAAAAAAAAAAATGGTTTAATCGTACCATGTTGGGTATCAAAAATATATATTATAACCCCAAAAGAATTTAAAAAAAATCAAGTAATAAAAACTAAAACCCAACTACGACTTAAAAGGTATAATACAAGACACCACAGAAAGACAAATTAAAAATCCGGAGTCACACGTGTTAGGGCATAAATCGAACAGATTACGTGTGACTCCGGATTTTTAATTTTCGTACAAAAATAATTCGAATCACGATTATTTGTGTAAAATACCACATTAGGTGAAAAAAAAAATATTACAATTCTGTATATTTGTGTCCTTCAAAAAAAAATAACAACGTTGCTTTTTTTGTCATAAATATGAATGATTGTTTTGAACGAAAATATTTTACTCAAACTTATCTATGAAACTTAGATAGACACATTGAGAGTGCATTGTTACAATATCATAATATGAAAAAATAACTTGAAAATATGAGCCACATTATCATCTTATTGCTGGGATGGCACTGCACCTGCACGGCTTCTGGTGCAGGTGTCTATGGCAGCAATGAGCGCTAACCATCTTAGCAAGGTAGGGGTTCTGTATTTATACCTTTATAAATACAGTACTCCAACAGCTTCTGTATGAACTTTTCTACGGTCAGTAATTAATAGGTATATCTTGTATGGTTCTGAAATTTGGTACCTAACAATTTACTTTTAGTAAAAGGTAGATTTTAAGATTTCCCAAATCACTAAACATGTTTAGCGCAAAAAACATAATTCCGTATCTGTCAAATGTTTGAAGACGACAGAGACAGAATGATGTTTTAAACTCATTTAGGGCTACACGTGTTTTTTAGTAATTTGCGGTGCAAGTGGGCCTAAGTAATAAAATAATGATAAGCTAAATAAGAATCAGGATTTCAAGTGCCCAATGTCTTTATGTGTACTAAACCTATGACTATTAGAGCGCTAACACACTGGGACGCCATGGCGGCGCAGCCAGGTCGCGTCGCCAACAAAAGGTATGGCATAACGAAGCAGGTTACAGGTACGGACAGGTCGGTACAGATCATTACCGATTGGTACGGGTAAAATAGCCCTATGCAATCTCATGCGCTCGTTCATAAAATAAAGCTTGTAAAAACATACATACATACTCTCGAAAAACATTACCCTCCTTCTAGGGCAGTCGTTAAAACTCGTCGGTACCGACTATCTGCATCCATCCGTACGGGTCATGACGGTCACTAAGAACAGATTTACTTGTTTCTGACCGGTACCTATCAGTACCGACCCGCACTGACATTTCAGGACCGCAGAACCTCTATCTTTATGTTTGCAGTTGCACCTTAGTAGAGATATCATTACAGTAGATTGCGCGAAGGAGGGTAATGTCTTTCGAGAGTATGTATGTATGTTTGTATCTATTTCTTTGACACGCTCTGTAGCCTAAACGGCTTGATGGATTTTAACATACAAGGTGGCGTTAGGTTCGTCTTAATTGTGGGAGTGACATAGGCTATATCTTTTTATATATATTTCATCTGCAAACAAACAAAAAAAGGGAGGGGAAGGTTTTTCTATTTCTATTACAATATTGGTAGCAAATAAAAGCTAGTAATTAATTAATTAATTCCAAATATATAAATTAATATAACTAAAAAGCTTGAAATAAAACAAATTATTTAAAACACAAAAAACCCGACTGCGAAAACGTATAACTGAAAAGAAAAACTGAAAATTGCAGGCAGGGACAAACCAATAACCTGGAATGTAACTTTAAGTTTGTCCCCCGCCTGCAATTCCTTAACAAGTCTCTTTTCAGTTATAGGTTTCCTTTTATTTGTGACACTATGTTATTTAGCAAAAAATAATCCTTATGATGAAGCCTTTCGATCGGTATGATAAAGCTACAATTTTTCTCATGTAACGGGTTCGATTCCCGGTACAAACATGTAATTATTTAAATATCTATGATTGCAGTTTAAATTCAAATAATGTCTTCTTTCAGTAAAATGTTCCATCTACAATATTTAAGGTACTTTCCATCCGTGGGACGCCCTGTGTAGCTCTAAGTATACATTTAGTTGCCAGCGCGACCTGGCGTCGCTGCCATGGCATCCTAATGGAGCTCATATAGCAACAATGCTTTATGTTATGATAAACGTCTGCTTAACCATAACATATTCAGTTCATACTTTTTTAAATCTCAAATTGTATTGTTTGTGTGTAAATACTTAATAGTTATCTTGAATATTATTGTAACTCCATGTTCTGTTTGTTTCAGGAACTACTGAGGAGGTTATTTAGTCATGTAAGGAGCCTATTTTTAAGAAAAATAATAAAAAAAACTACGAAAGTTACTGTTCGTTTTTTATTTACTATTTTTTAAAGCAATATACCTATTATAAAAATATCACGACAAGGGTCCAACTGCTCGTGAGAGCACTCGGTACGAATAGACACGGATGCGGCGGGTCGGTGTGGTCCCGGCGACGGGCCACGCCCGGCGAGCCGATGTCGCTCACCCAGTAGACATCTGCCAGTTATAAATGGTTCTATTTCTGTAAGTAGGCTTAAACAAAAAAAATACACGTCAATAATATTTATTAAATCGAGACGAGGTCGGTGTTTCCTGTTTTTCTCTTTTCAGTCTGGTTTTTAGGGTTCCGTACCTCAGAAGGAAAAAACGGAACCCTTATAGGATCACTCGTGTGTCTGTCTGTCAGTCAGCCAATTTGCTCCAAATACCGACCGATTAATTTGAAATTTGGTGCACATATGTATTTCTACGACCCAAAGACGGAAGTGTAACGAAAATAAACGAATTTTGAATATAGGGGTCACTTTAGGGGGGCCAATTAGAAAAAAAAAAAGCTGCAAACTGCACCGTGTGACAAATGAAAGGGCTTGTTGCGAGGATCTCCGAAACCACAGCCTAAAATTTTGAAATAAATACAGAAAATAGTTCTATAGGTACTTATAGATTACATGAAAAGCTATAAAAGAAGTCCATGGTGTTAAAAAAAAACATGGTAGGTAAATTCATCCCAACCCGGAACGGAACCCTTGTGCGTGGTCCGACACGCATGGGCCGTAATTAAGTACTTACTTTTTTTTTGTTGGCGATTTTGTCGTGGTTTTTACCCGACTACGGTGAAGAAAAAAGGAGAGTTATGATTTTGACCGGTATATATGTATGTAGTACAATTATTATGTATATTCATGTGTTCCCTCATATCTCCTAAACTACTCGTCAACATGACAAATGAGGTATCGTTGGAAGTGTCTTGATCGTCCGCTGGGTATAGGCCGCAGTTACTGAGTTGTGGAGGTCAGATAGGCAGTCGCTCCATGTAAAATACTGGTATTCAGTTGCATCCGGTTAGACTGGAAGCCGACCCCATCCAACATAGTTGGGAAAAGGCTAGGCAGATTGATTGATTTCATGTCCTCCAGAGGGCGCCATATTCAATTTTATGTGACGTCACATAGCCTATAAGCAGCGGACGATCAAGACGCTTCCAACGATACCTCATTGGTCTAATTATGTTAATTAGGAAATTATGAGGAAACAGATGAACATACCTACATACATATTATACTGGTCACTTAAAATCATAACCCTCCTTTTTGCTTTGCCCTAGTCGGGAAAAATTATTTCACTTGGGAAGTTACAGTATTGCCGAGTGTTATCCATACTAATATTATAAATTCGAAAGTAAGTCTCGTCTGTCTGTCTGTAAGTTACCTTTTCACGCCTAAACCACTGAACGGATTCCGAAAAAGGAGATAGATGGTACCCTGGGGAAGGACATAGGCTGCTTTTTATCGACATAACGCGCGGGCGGATGCTAGTAGGATAATATCCTACTAGCATCAACGACTAACATCTCGCGGACGAAGTTGTGGGCAAAAGCTAGTCTAAAATAATGATGTCGGGGCGGTACTCACGTATTATGTTCTGAGGGATGTGCTCGTCCTTTAGTCCCGTTTATAATTGGTTTTTCATTATCACTTGTTTCCCTGAACAAGAAATCAGTTAGTTTATACAGAAAGGAAAAAAAGGGTAGGTACTTACCCTAAGGCAAGAAAAAAAAATATGTTAACATTAACACAGCGCCAACTATTGCCTAATAAACGTCCAAATTCAAAACCAAAGACACCGACTTCCGAAATAAAAGTTATTTTTCACTTTGTTGTTTTTTTTTTTTGGAAGTCGATTGACTTACGGAACGCTAAAACTCCTAAAGTTTAAAAAATAAAAAGTTATTTACGGATGATGCAAGCAAGAGCGAGACTTGGGGCACTCCGGCTCGAACCTAACCTGTCTGGATGTCGCATGTCGGGCCTTGGGGCACCCCGACTCGAATTACTTATAAGTAACTAGCTTCCGCACGCAGACAGACAGAGTTACTTTCGAATTTATAATATTAGTATGGATGCTCAGACCAACAAATTTTGTTGGTCTGAGTATGGATGTAACGCAGCAACGCTGCCGTGCTCGCTCGGAATGCTCGAAACCTAATCCTAACTGTATACATTATCCATACTAATATTATAAATTCGAAAGTAATTCTGTCTGTCTATCTGTTTGTATGTTACCTTTTCACGCCTAAGCTAAATAAAATTAGGCAAGGAGATAGATGGCATCCCGGGGAAGGATATAGGCTATTTGTTATCGACATACCACGCGGGCGGACGCTAGCAAGCACATTATAAATGTGAAAGTGAGTTTGTTTGTTACGCTTTCACGCTAAAACGGCTGAATGGATTTGTATGAAAGTTGGCACATGCGTAGTCCTGGAGAAAACATAGGATCTTTCATAAGTCGCGCTAGTCTGCACGAGCTACAACAAGTACCGGGGTATCCGTCAACGACTTGTGTAGAGGTCACGTCACCTGCCGCCGCCGCAGCCGGGCCGGCCGCCAGGCGGCGGGCGGCAGATGGTCTTCTTCTTGCAGCCGCGCGCCCCCACGGCGCTCAGCCCGAGGCACAACGCCCACCACCACAGAGACGCCGCCCACTCGTACCACTGGCACAGACCGGAATACGGAGCGTTCAGTTAATACAAATAACAATTAATAGCTACAGGAATAATAAAGATCACTTCGATGCTAAATCAGAGATACTTAATAAAACTGAACGGACAGTGGTGCCGATTCTCTTGTCACAAATGCCTCTAAACTAGACTAGAAATCACCAAAATTCCTATCAAACGACGATTTCCTATTCTGAAATAAGACTAGAGTTTGACAGCACTATGATGCTATTAGATTTTTATTGCAGCTTAATTAGCTATAGATATAAGATTCTCATAGCATTGCTATAGATTGCTTGTGTTTAGTGCATTTTTATTGTTGCTAGAGGCGCTTCGCTAATAAAATGCGTCATTCCAAGTGTTTTGTTGAAATTTTGTTGCTTGAAGTTAATCGTTATTTTTTGGTAGGTACTTGTCTCTCTCGTCTGTGGCCATTTCCGTAAAACAAAACCGCCTTTCATCAGTAGTTATTGGCTCCCGGATTTGAATTCAGGGATCCATTTCGTTTGTTAGAGCCAAGTGTCAAACCAGCTAAATAGGTAGTTGGTTTGGATAAGTGAACAAACAACACTCTCTAAGTTCATAAAAATGCCAAATGTCATGATTTCATGAAATAGTCATTCAATACACTTTCATGAGCTTAGAGAATTGTATTGCTGATTTTAATGTTCATAATTCGGTAAATCCATATTTGTTACGAGCGCTAATAATATTTAGATCAACATACCTACAACCTGATACTGACCTGCAAATTGCAAAAAACGTAAGAAAAAGTTTGAATTTCGCGGGCCACCCTAGCGCATCAACCTTAACAGTGGTTTGGTATTACTTAACTAACTACCTACAACAACTACCGGGGTATCCGTCAACGACGAGAAGACCCCAAAATATTTTGTTAATTCGGCGCTGTTACTGGCCAAAAAAAAAATCACAGGTGCCTAAAGTAGGTAGTCGAGCAATCAATACCCAGGGTCAAATTAAGTTAGCTAGCGAAACTCTGCAGAAGTGTTCCACATCCGCGTTACAAGTTCTTGGTCTTGCAGCTGCCGGAGCAGCGCACTGCGCATGACTCACCATCATATTTATTCCTTGGCTCCGTGCAGTAGTGCGTGTGTCCACATCCGCGCTACCAGTACTTGGGCTTGCAGCCGCCGAAGCAACGCATGACTCACCAAAATATATTCCTTAGCTCCGCGCAGTAGTGCGTGGTCCACATCCGCGCTACCAGTACTTGGGCTTGCAGCCGCCGGCGCAGCGCATGACTCACCTTAATATATTCCTTAGCTCCGCGCAGTAGTGCGTGGTCCACATCCGCGCTACCAGTACTTGGGCTTGCAGCCGCCGAAGCAACGCATGACTCACCAAAATATATTCCTTAGCTCCGCGCAGTAGTGCGTGGTCCACATCCGCGCTACCAGTACTTGGGCTTGCAGCCGCCGGCGCAGCGCATGACTCACCTTAATATATTCCTTAGCTCCGCGCAGTAGTGCGTGGTCCACATCCGCGCTACCAGTATTTGGGCTTGCAGCCGCCGGGGCAGCGCATGACTCACCTTAATATATTCCTTAGCTCCGCGCAGTAGTGCGTGGTCCACATCCGCGCTACCAGTACTTGGCCTTGCAGCCGCCCGGGCAGCGCATGACTCACCTTAATATATTCCTTAGCTCCGCGCAGTAGTGCGTGGTCCACATCCGCGCTACCAGTACTTGGGCTTGCAGCCGCCGGGGCAGCGCATGACACCTTAATATATTCCTTAGCTCCGCGCAGTAGTGCGTGGTCCACATCCGCGCTACCCAGTGGCGGATTTACAAATTTTTAAGGTATAGGCTCAATAGTTTTTGCCGCCCTTGCCTCAACAATTGTCATATCATACATTATTTTTACAATGCAACAAATCATGTATGGGTTGTTAGGTTAGTGGGAAGAGGGGCATATTCGCATATTTTTTACAATTGCGCTCTTTTCACTCATGAGAAGTGTGGGCAAAGGGCGCAGAGGCGAGAGGCCGATTACTGCTTGAGGGGCGGCGAACTAGCTGTTTTACTCTAGAATATGGAAGTTTGCTACTCTCGGAATGTGCAATGACAAGTGAGTGAGAAAAGTCATCGACAAAATTTGTTGCGGACTTCTATCTCATCTATCTGTAAGACATCAGAAAACCGTCATAGAAAAATATTTTTGATTTCTATGAGGTAAAAAAAAAAAAAAAAAAAATCGTTCCCCAAATTTGCCGCCCCCAAAATCTGCCGCCCTAGGCTCGAGCCTACTCAGCCTGCTGGTAAATCCGCCACTGGCGCTACCAGTACTTGGGCTTGCAGCCGCCGTGGCAGCGCATGACTCACCATAATATATTCCTTAGCTCCGCGCAGTAGTGCGTGGTCCACATTCGCGCTACCAGTACTTGGGCTTGCAGCCGCCGGGGCAGCGCGGCGGCCGGCACGATTTCTTCTTACCGCAGGCGAGAGCGCCGACCACCTGCCACATTCATTTTCATTTTCAAATATCATTCTAATAAAAGGCACAAGATCCTATGAAAAGAGAGGTGTATGCCCAGCAGTGGGTGAAGTCGGGCTGTGGATTGTGGGTCTGTGGATTAGAATCCGCGCCGAAAGATGCTCATGTTTCCGTTTCGTTGTGGCACACAATGACAGTAGTAACTTGACTGTCATGGAAATACAATTTTTATTTGAAACTAGCTGCCCACTCTGGCTTCTCACCAAGTACTATCTACGGCGCTCCTACCTAGCACCTACCTACCTACCCTACTACCTACCTACCTACCCTACTACCTAACCTTCACCTACTTACCTACATACCTGCCTACCTATCCTACCTAAATCACCTACCTACCCTACCTACACCTACCTTTCGTACAAACCTTGTACTGAGAATAACGAACACGTCAAAAAAGAATTATCAAAATCGGTCCAGCCGTTCTCGAGTTATAGCGAGAATAACGAAACAGCAATTCTTAGATACAAGTAACTTTAATGTTAATGTATTATACCAATATACTAATGATATTATATTAAATAATATCATTAATAATTATCATTGTGTTATACACATAAACCTTCCGGAATTAATTCTCTAAACGATGGTGAAAACCTCATCAAAATCTGTTGCGTGGTTTAGAAGAACAACGCGGACATACAAACACGAACTACGAACTTATAATATGATTGTATAGATTTATTAATTTAGTTAAGAAGACCGAAGAAAAAGTTGATTATAGCAAAAATGGCGTATTAGGTATACTTTATAATAATTTAATAGGAAATCGAAAAATTAAAAGGAAAATCGAATGATTTCAATATTTGGCCGACGCCCATGCTTGCTAATGAAAGATTTTTATTCATTCCAAAATATTGGGGGGCGGTGAATTTTGTGCACGCTCGGGCGGCTGAAACCAACGCTACGCCACTGGTAAAATGACACCATGCGTGTTAAACCTTACTAGAATAGTTTTTAATTTTGCTTGGAGAAAGTTAGACAAAACAAAGAGCACAGAGAACTTTATAATATACTGTTGCGGTCACACAAGTCACATCACAAGCGTTCACTTATCTTATGTTGTAGATCAAAACTAATTCACTGTGTGGAAGACTTGATTCTCATCGAAACTGCGCGGTTTCGAATGTTTTCAGGGATGGGAAGCCCTATATACATAAACACTGTGCGTCATGTCAAGTGCCACGTATGAGCTGTTCCTGGCTTGCTATTGTGACGCGAGGCGTGCTCCAGCCGCGGGCGCGGACCCCGAGGCTCCGCCAGCCGGGGCCCGCGCCGGGGCCCGCTCGCGCGCTCGTTCCCACCTGTAGGAGTAGACAGAGTAGCCACCAGATGCCAGCGCGTGAATATTTCATATTTGTGAGTGTTTCGCAGACTGGTGCGATCAGCTCACTACATTGATGATTGCACCCATACTTATTTTATTTCATTATTTTCACTAGTAATTTTGATTGTGTCATGGCCGAAATTTTCTTTTGTTCTGTCAACTATTTCTCTTTTCGCTGACGTGTTTGCGGCCAGAGAGTTCTTCTGTCAGATGTTGCCGGAAACTTTGTGGAGGATTGATCAACCGTCGCATTGTGCATAGATACGTACCATGTGGCCAGACTGCGGTCGACAGGTAGGTAGGACTGTTCAGGCGGCTCGAGTGTAATGCATGGCCCAGCATGGCAGCCAAATTAGCGGTTGATCGATGGTCGGTTCTTCATCGATCGATCAGCCACCCATACACTATCGATAATGTTGATCGGCGTTGCCTGGTCGACGTCGATCGAAAGTCTGATTGCACATTAAGGGAGAGACCTCACCTAATAGACGCGGAATCAGCTTGAGCCGATCACGTATCATAAAAAATATTTTTGTGTTGGATAGTCCATTTATTGAGGATGGTTATATAATTATAAGCTATATAACATCACGCTACGACCAATAGGAGCGGAGCACAAAGCATTTTTAAACAACACTCTTAGAAAAGGCAATATTACAAATCAGTTACAGGATCTAGCATACAATTATAATCTTAAACTGCACATTATTGAACCAACTCGTAAGTCTTCTTGTATCGACCATAGCAGCACCATTCCTGATGCTATTGGTACAGTAATGCCACTCCATTTATCCGACCACGACACAGCTCATTAATGTTAAGCTTCCCCGTGAGTCACAATACACAAAATCAAACAACGTACTATGCCTACAAAAGAGTTTTCAGCTCAGATAACATTCAGAAGTTTAAAGAATGCTTACAAAATTTGTCTTGGTCCGAAACTTACGCAGAGAAGGACATAAATAAAGCATTAAATTTAGTTCTTTTCATGATACATTGTGCCTATTCTTTAATTTATGCTTCCCAAAAATAAAGGTAGAGGTAAACACCAAAATTTAAACAAAACTGAACCGGATAAGTAAAGGACTTAAAAAGAGTTGTACAACGAAACGGTTCTATCTTACGTTATCAATATTATAAGAATAAAAAAGAAAAAAAAAAAAATTAAATATATTCAACACTCAAAAATTTTACATAAATGCATATATAACTCAAAAAATAACGCAAATATCAAGTTTATTAACAAAAGTGAAAACAAATGCAAAGCGGGATGGAAAGTAATTAAGGATGAAAATATGGGTAATAAATAACTTTAATAACGATATAGAAAATATCCTTATTGACAATAAAGTACTTACAGACCCCGTAGAGATAGCAACTGCGTTTATAACCACTATAAAAATATGGCACACTCTTCTATTCTAGCATAATAGGTACAAAGACGAACTGTGACCAAAGTTCACTAGTTCATCCGATGTTTCTGAAACCTGTGTCCGAGAATGAAGTCAGAGCGGTGATCTCATCATTAAGAAACACAAATTCGGCAGGTTATGACGAAATTAATACTAGGATTATAAAAGCATGCACTAATTAACTTATTATTATTATGGCATTATTTAATAAATCTATCATTTACACTTGGCATTTTCCGGAATCACTGAAAGTGTCAATTATTAAGCCACTTTTTAAAAAAGGTGAAAAGTCTGATATGTATAATTATCGCCCAATAACATTAGGTAATACTTATTATATCGAAAAGTGTATGTGTAGGAGATTGATTGACTTCTGTGATAAAAACATAATTAAAAAAGAGCAATTTGGCTTCCAAATAAACAAATCCACAACTCTAGTTATTTTCACTCTTATAAAAAACATATCGACTAATATTAACCGAAACCACTTCACTACAGGATTGTTTTTTGACTTATGTCTTATTTGACTTACTAAAGCTTTTGACCTAGTATCTCACGACCTGTTACTACAGAAATTGGAGGCCATTGGCATTAGAGGCATTGCACTTCAATGGATATCGATGTATCTAACTAACAGACAACAACGTGTTATAATTACAAAAGTGAATAGATATAACGACATGACACCACACTCTTCTGAAATCAAATTCAACAAATATGGCATCCCACAAGGAAGTGTGTTAGGCCCTATTTTATTCCTGCTATTCTATTACTAATAATTATCTAATAATAGATGTATATTATTTGCTGATGACATTTCCATTATTGTGACATCTAATAACGATCGCAAGGAGGTATGGCAGAGTAAGGAGCTTCACGGACGCTTTTTCCGGGCCCTGTATGGACCCGATGTAAATTTATTAGCGTCCGTAGCCTGGCTGCGTTTCGGTGATCTCTTTGGGGAAACCGAAGGTTTTGTTTGTGCAATTATGGATGAAGTTATCATGACGAACAATTACCGGAGATTTATTGTGAAGGACGGCACGGTTGACATCTGTCGGGCATGCCACCGACCGGGAGAATCAATCCGTCACATTATCTCCGGGTGTTCTCATTTAGCTAACGGAGAGTACTTGCATAGACACAACCTTGTAGCCAGGATTATCCATCAGCAACTTGCTCTAAAATACAGCCTAGTGGAATCGGAAGTGCCGTACTACAGGTACGTGCCCGACCCAGTTCTCGAAAATGGAAATATCACATTGTACTGGGATCGATCCATCATCACTGACAGGACTATTGTTGCCAATAAGCCTGATATAGTGGTGGTGGATCGAACAGAGCGGCGCGCAATGATCATTGACATAACGGTCCCGCATGACGGGAACCTCGTGAAGGCCGAGAAAGATAAACAAATCAAGTATCTTGACTTGGCTCACGAGGTTGTCGACATGTGGGATGTGGACTCTGCGATCATTGTGCCGATAGTCGTATCAGCCAATGGCTTAATTGCCAAGAGCCTCGACCAACACCTAAGGAGGCTCTCGTTGGGCAGCTGGATTAAGGGCTTGATTCAGAAAGCTGTACTCCTTTTTTTTTTTTTTTTTTTGAGTGTGGGAAATCATCCAATGACTTCTCCCGCTCTGGGTGGAGCGGAAGGGCGTGTCAGACTTTTACTGACTAAAACCCACCCGTGTTCCTTCAGTTGCCTGTTGCCAAGTTCCCGGTATCCCTTTCGGACTAACCCGCAACCCTGGCAGGCATCGGTCCTAGCGGACCCCGCCAATTGTGCTGACATCTCTTTGAGGCGCGCGTGAAACACGACGCGCCATCGACCCGGGCCTGGTCCTGATCGGACGGCGAGCTACCCATTGCTCGCCGTCCGCAAGCCCGCGCCTATGGTGGCCGGGAATCCGCCTGGGATTCCCGACGCCCAGGGCGTCTCCAGCGGCGGCGGCGGTTAGGGGCGTGAGGGCGCAAACTTTGCCTCTCCCTCACGCGTTCCGCCTCCTCCTTCGCGAGCATTACTGCTTCGCAGAAGGAGGTGACTGCTTCCCATGCCCTCTCGCTCCGTACCATGGCCTGGACCAGAGCCGGACGCGAGAGGTCACCGCCGCCAATCGCCTCCAAGAGGACACGGCGGGGCTCCGCCCAAGCGGGGCAGACCTCCACCGTATGCTCCACCGTGTCCTCCGGGCGATCCACACAGTGGTGACACCCGGGCGTTTCCTCCCGCCTTATACGAAACAGGAACCTCCCGAAGCAACCGTGTCCGGTGAGGACCTGCGTCAGGCGGAAGGTGAGGACGCCGTGGCGCCTCTCTAGCCACTCCTCAAAGAGGGGACTTATTGCCGCAATTGTGGCGTGCCCAAAAGCTGTACTCCTGGACACAGCTCGCATCGTTAGGAGGTTCCTCTCTCTGGAGCCCTGACCGCCGGTAGCTTGGACCCTGTTCCCGATACCGGTGGGCTACTATTTTTTATATTTTTAAATGTTTTATATAATTTTTTATTCTAATATTTAAAAATATAATTTATAAGTATGAAAAATGAAATAAAGAGAATAATACAATAATTGACGATCATGAAACTGACATTAATAACACAATTGACATACCTACTCATTGAATGGCTGAATAAAAATAATTTATCATTAAACCTTGAAAAGTCTGTGTACATACAATTTAACCGATTAAACAATTCTAAATATAATAACAAAATGAATATAAATAAAATTGGTAAAGTAACGCAGACTTACTTACTTACTTACTAAGTTTCTAGGCGTTACTTTGGATCAAGACATGAACTGGAAAACCCATGTCGATACTGTCTCAATCAATCTGCCTAACCTTTTCCCAACAATGTTGGGGTCGGCTTCCAGTCTAACCGGATGCAGCTGAATACCAGTATTTTAAATGGAGCGACTGCCCATCTGACCTCCAGAACCCAGTAACTGGGTAATTAATACGATACCCCTTGGTTAGACTGGTTGTCAGACTTTCGTGCTTCTGACGACTCGTAACGACTGTCAAAGATCCACAAATGACAGCCGGGACCAACGGCTTAACGTGCTTTCCGAGGCACGGAGGAGTCGATATGTGAAAATGGTCACCCATCCACGGACCAACCCCGGCAAGCGTAGCTTAACCTGATGGATCGACCCGAGCGGCTGTTATTACTTAGCGACGAGCTCGAATTTAGTTTATTCTAATCAAGAATGGAACGTGTTTGCATTGATCAGGAATACTCAAGTAAATGATCAGTTGATTATGGTTTAACGAAATTCGATTTTAAAAGCGCATATTTATGTATTTGAGAATAATCAGTTGAGATTTGCTACTTTTCTCAAATCAGAAACCGGGTGATGCATTATTATTTATTTATTTATTTATTTATTTATTGCTTACTTACATACGCTACCATTACAGTGTCCCAATTCGGTAGTGATTCGGTTATGTTGAATCGGTGTTGGGGCAATAGCAACGATCAAAATAGAGCATTTGTTGCACAAAAAAAATGTATTCGAGCAATAAACGGGCTTCAATCCGACGATTCTTGTCGGCGTGTATTTCAAAAACTTGGTTGGTTACCGCTACCGTCTCTTTATATACAGGGTTATTGGTAAAACACCAACAACCTCTTGTTAGCATACACACTATTCGACTATTTAATTAATATTATCTGTGGGTTGCAACTTTGTTATTTTATAGATATTTTATGTTTTTTTAGTTGTGGCAACCCATAGATGCCGTAGATGATTTTGAAAAAAACTAGAAAAAGGCGCGAGGAATTAAAAATTTTCCATTCTCACTTATAAGCGACGAAAGTGGTCTCGAGTACAATTTAAGGTGTTAAGTACCAATAAAGCGATTTGTACAAGTATTCGAGTGTATAATTCTTTCACTCTCAAATTCAAATACAAATTCATTTATTTGTCGGACAGTCACGGACTTTAATTGATGAGCCACCTGGCACTATTCGTATTTTAACCGTGTAATGCAAATCGGGTTTATTCGGTTCCCGACACGCAAAGTCATATGCCCTCGTATTAGAAGAAGAAAACTATATTTCATATCTTTACCCTGTCTACGTCTTTACCGGTTGGCTAACCTGAGAGCCAGAACTACAAACTTGACAACAGAGTGACTACACAAAGTCAACCAATTGCAGGTCTAGCAACACTAACCTAGCAACGATAAACAATCGTTGCTAGGTTACTGTTGCGATAATAACGTTAGCGTACGCAGAAATATTAATAATAGTCAACTGTGTAATATACTTCAACTGTCACTGTCTTCAGAGTTTTCAGAATTATCAAGTTAATGAGCTATGATTCAAAGGATCAAATAGATTGGATAAACTTAATGCAACATTGTATTTGTTTTTATCATTGAGAACTTATTAGTCAACCTCTATAGATAAGACTATATCCGATTAAAAGTAATTTATTTGTCATCTGTCTCATCATATTCTGCCACTGCCACGTAGGGCGCGCAAATATCGGGTACACAAGTAAAATTTTTATAAAAAAATAAAAAAAGCGGACAATCACGACGCTTCTAACGATACCACATTTGTCTAATTGTGTTATGTGGTTTGGAAGATAGGAGGGAACAGATGAACATACATACATACATACCTGTCAAAATCATAACCCTCCTTTTTTCTTCGCCGTAGTCGGGTAAAAATGGAAATATTATGATACAGTCACAATTGAATAAAGAATCTCTGCTCTGTTTGTAATTCTTGTACCATCTTCTATACCATGTTTTTATGCAAATAAATGTTATTGTATTGTATTCTATTCTATTCTAAAGCGGTTGCTGGAAGAAGATATCACCGAGTACATTTGTAGAAAATCTCAAGAAAATGTGACGTTAATAAAACTTAAAATTAAGAATGAGAAGCATCATGCATACCAAATGCATACAAACTCTTTGTGCCAAAGCACAAACTGCGGATGTTTTTAGATGACCGTTTTTGGCCAAAGACGTAATTTACCGTCGTTTTGTTCACATTAAAAACAAAGTAGTGGACACACCAGAACGGGATGATATAATCAATAAAAATACAATTTAATGGGAATATCAAATAATGTTGAGCATAGTTAATTGATTCAGGCGTGACTTTGCAAAAATCCATTATAAAATACAATAGACGCTGATATATTTAGTAACATATTCCGCTTGACTATTCTTCAAGAGTCATAAAAACCCTGTAAGAAATCGACACGTGTTTCACCTCTCAACGAGGCAGGATGACGATTGACCAATTGCAAACCAGAACGCGACGTGTTACCACATTGAGCGCTGGACGCAGAGACTGCGTCCAGCGGAGCCAGTCCATTTCTTACAGGGTTTTTATGACTCTTGAAGAATAGTTAAGCGGAATAGGTTACTAAATATATCAGCGTCTATTGTATTTTGACATTGAGCATAACACCGTACTGGCGTCGTTCAATTGCGAGTCGATCAAGAGGTCTATGGAAGGAGTTAGGTTACTAAGCAAAGAAGTAGATATAGTGGCGCTTCAGGAGACATGGCTGTTGCCATATGACCTGTCTTGTTTATCGAGAGTCGATGAGGAGTTCGGCAGCACTGGAACATCTACAGTTGACACGTCGGCGGGAATGTTACTAGGCCGGCCGTACGGCGGTGTCGCGTTGCTATGGCGGAAAAGTATGTTCGGTTGTATGTCCGTGTAGTAATCCACGTATTGCGGCAATTAAAGTATTGCTAAATGACCGTCAAGTGCTAGTATTTAGTGTGTACTTATCTGTAGAGACTGCTTAGGAACTATCAGTAAAATTATGGAGGAAAATAGTGTAGAATCAGTTATTATTTTAGGTGATTTCCATGCGCACCCTAATCAATTGTTCTTTAATGAGCTGCATAGTTGTTGTTGTGAACAAGAATGGTTATGTTTAGACATTCTTAAAATGAGTCCTGACACATACATCGTTCATTAGTGAGGCTAATGGAAGTCGAAGATGGTTGGACCATGTGTGGTCACCAAAGCAGCTTTACCGTTAATAACAAGTCTGAATAAGTAAAGTAGTAATTTTAATCTTGTTAAACAAAAATCTGTACATCCGTGTGCTCGAGTATTAGACGGGGGAAAGATCGGGCGCTCAAATGGAGAACTTTTCACGTCTGTAGATTTGCCAGGGAAATTAGAATCTTCTAGTGGGAAGTTTTGTACAGACTCGGACCATAAAGCAGTGATTGATGACTTGTACAGTGACATAGTAGATTCCTTAAGGTTGGCAGCTAGTTCCTCACATCAAAAGAAGCCAAGGTATCGTAAACGCGTGGCAGGTTGGGACAGGCACGTCGGCAGTGCCCACAGGGAGGCGCGGGCTAAGTTCACTATGTGGGATTGACATGGCAGACCGTCATCACGTCATCTTCTAGATGAAATGGTGGAAGCGCGGAAAGTTTTTAAAGGTAGGTTGAAATGGTGTCAAAATCATCAAGAGGAAATTAAAATGGACATACTCACATCACACCAATTCAGACTTCCGTAGTTTCTGGAAATGTACAGTAGAGTGGGCGTAGCCCAGGGCCTCCCTGTGAGCGTTGATGGAGTTACGGAACAATACTCAATACTTAATTGCATTCCACATGTGGGTATTCTTCGGTGGTAAACTTATAATTAGATCCTAAGGACCCTGTCGGGCACAGCAAAATAAGTGAGTTTGGAGAGAGGAAGCACTGTTTAAAGAACAGTTCATGATTCAGTCGATTGGGACCAGCGCAGTCGGTGATCGATGCTGAGGACCAAATAGGACCAGTCTCAACACTTATCACAGCTAAAGATATAAGAGTAGCTCTTAATAACATGAAAAGAGGGAAATCACCTGGTCACGATGGTCTCAGTATCGAGCATTTACAGCATGCGGGTTGCCACTTACCTAGGGTCCTGTCCTTTTTTCCGGCAGGTGAGAGTGCGCGATTCATAAGTTAAATAGTAATGGGTCCTGTCCTGGCATTACTATTTAACTTATGTATCGCGCACTCTCACCTGCCGGACGGTTTGATGAAAACGGTGGTCGTACCAGTAATTAAAAACAAAACTGGAGACGCATCAAAGGGGGCGAATTATAGACACATCCTTTTGGCAACTGTTGTGGCTAAGGTGTTTGACAGTGTGCTGAACGTTCAGCTAGAAAAACTTTTGCGGTTGCAGTTGCACGACGCACAGTTCGGGTTTCGGCCTGGCTTGTCCACCGAAAGTGCAATCGCTTGCCTTAAGCACACTGTCGGGTACCTTACCTACTACACTAGCAGGAGTACAACAGTTTATGGGGCGTTTCTGGATCTTTCCAAGGCTTTCGACCGGGTCTCATACGACATTCTTTGGGATTAATTAAAGGAAACAGGGATGCCCAATGAGCTGCTGAAAGCTTTTTATGTAAGTACTGGTACGCCAACGTTGTGAGATGGGGGAATAGCTATTCTCTGCCGTACCTAAAGGTTGGAGTGTGGCGTGAGGCAGGGGGGCTTAACCTCCCCAGATCTTTTTAACTTGTATCTGAATGCATTGATCGAGGGCCTCAGCAATGCATATGTGGGCTGTTTTGTTGACAGGGTGTGTTTTAACAACATGCTGATGTTGTTAAAACACATCCGTAAAACACATCCATATACGGATGACATGGTGCTGTTGGCTCTCTTCGTCTGTGCACTCAGAAAACTTGCCAAAATCTGTGAGAAATATGCTGCTACTATATACCTAATGTGAAAAATTCCGAACTCATGGTTTTTGAGGCTGTTGGCAAAAAATATCCAGTAAATTTTTCACCCATAAAAATTGTTGACGATGTTCCGATTGGTCGGGTACATCTATTATACTTGGGACACATTAGCAGCAGCTAGTGTAATAGAATAATACGGCGAGTTAGTTCAGAAGTATGATATATTTGCAACAACATAATTAAAACAATCACACATCAGCGCACGGCGGCATCGGGGCAGCAGAAGATCTGCGCGGCAAGGTAGTGCGTGAGCGAGCGCCAGTAGCCGCGGCAGAGCGAGCAGAGCGAGGGCTCGCGCGGCCGGGAGCCGCGAGCGCGCGCGAGGGAGTGTGCTCGCTGCGAATGCTGCGAGTGCTCGTCGGGCTCAAAGCGCTCGAAGCGCTCGAAGCGCCGCGCGGAGTGCTCCACGCTGCGTGCGCGCCGCGTCGTCGCCGACATCGCTTGCAACCGTTTCGCTTGCGAGTACAACTGAATCATTAATTATACAGGTGGATTTTTGAGACGGGGCAGTAAGGGCAGGTACCTCAACCGTTGCAGCTACAGGAAAACGTTCTCAGGAGACTGTTCTTTAGTTTTTGAGTAATTGCCAAGTGATTCTGTGATTGAAAACATGAATTCATTCTTAATGATACCGATCGATCCATTTTCGTATAAGGATTAAGGATAACTACGCTGATGTTCGTGAGGAGCTAACGTCATTATGATGCGTAGATGCATGCGTCGTGAGGGGCTAACGTCATTATGATGCGTAGATGCATGTGTCGTGAGGGGCTAATGCCATTATGATGCGTAGATGCACGCTTCACGAAGAGCTAACGTCATTATGATGCGTAGATGCATGCGTCGTGAGGGGCTAACGCCATTATGATGCGTAGATGCATGCGTCGTTAGGGGCTCATGTCATTATGATACGTAGATGCCTGCGTCGTGAAGGGGCTAACGTCATTATGATGCGTAGATGCATGTGTCGTGAGGGGCTAATGCCATTATGATGCGTAGATGCACGCTTCACGAAGAGCTAACGTCATTATGATGCGTAGATGCATGCTTCGTGAGGGGCTAATGCCATTATGATGCGTAGATGCACGCTTCACGAGGAGCTAACGTCATTATCAATTCAATTCAATTCAATTCAAAAAATATATTTTCTCCTCACAAAACAAGACATTATAATATGATACTTAAACATTAAGCTCAATAACTGAAGACAAATCACAGTCAAGTGTTTGTGAGGAGCTGGTGTCTATTATAGGTATACACCTGTATTACAGATCACCAGGTCCTCACCCCACGAACTCCGGTATAATAAAACAAAAATAACATATACGCAAGAGATTTGGTTTCGCTACAGTTTGATCATCTTGTTAACAAGGAGACACATGATGCGAAGATGCCTGCGTCGTGTGGGACTAACGCCATTATGAAGCGTAGATGCACGCGTCGTGAGGGGCTAACGTCATTATATACGTAGATGCACGCTTCACTGTTCTGATGAATAGAGAGATTCCATAATGAAATATCGCTCTGTGTTGTACTAAAATATTGATTACTTATGAATTTCAATAGCGAACTCGTTTGATGGAGTCTAGGGCTCCGTCCCAATATGCTCCAAACTATGTTAGGATCTTAAGCGTTCCAGTCAGACCTGAAGAACCGATCGCTGCCGTGGAAACCACAAATGACGTCGACCAGGCGCTCAACCAAATGGTGGAAATCAAATTAAATCAATCATTCAAAGAAATGAGGGAGGAAGGTACGCGATTTTTCAAAATGCGGCGTGCAGGCAGGAAGTCGAAACTTTCGGAAGGGACTATGACGCTTATGACGGAACGACGTAAAAACTCACCTATCACTTCGGCAAAATAACGGGCACCCAACAAAAATATCAGAATATTTTGGTACGACGTAACCTCCGACACTCCAATACACGTTGTGTTGTATCTATAGATTAAGCAATTGGTTAAAATCGAAGAACCAAAAGTGTTCGTCCAATCACTTGGGAGGAGTCACCTGACGAAGCTGACAAAAGGATAATGCTACGGAATGTATAGACCAAAAACCCAGAGTCGATTAAAATAATTCATGCACGGTGAGGTAGGGGAATCATAGTACAACACCAATAAGCTTTTTTTTTCGCTAAAACTATCCCCGAGGGGCTGATATCGGGGTTCTAGGGGTTCATTCTCATTTACGTAACGGAATCTTTTTCATCAACTTCTTACTGTCATAATCGAAGTGGAACTTTGCATTTATATGTAATTTGGATAATAATACTATTTTGGAATCTTGGAGCTGGTCTATAGCTAGCCAGGAGGTGGATAGTGGAACTCTTTACTGGCTACTAGTCAACTCCTCGAGTTTGGGCTCATATGATTCGTTTTAATGATTCCAATAGATTGGGCTTGGTGTCGAGGGTCTGATGATGGAGCCAGGAGGTGGATAGTAGAACTCTTCAGTGGCTACTAGTAAACCTAGAACTCCGGGATCTGTCACATGGGGATTGTTTTAGCGAAAAAAATAAGCTTGTAAGTGACGTACTATGATTGCTCTACCTCACCGTGCATTAATTATATTAATCGACTCTGGGTGTTTTTGTAGCATCCACCTTTAGTGAAATCGAAAACTTTTACGGCCAATTGTACGAATCGCATGCATCTCGACCTGATTCCCAAAATGAGGATTCCAGAGCCACCTTAACCCGCCATTCCAGACCTGCCAGAAGTCAGCCAAGACGAAATCGAATCGGCTCTTAAACAGCTTAAAAATGGAAAAGCCTCCTGAGATCGAGAGGCAGTCCTGTACTGAAAAAGCTTCGGGAGTTTTTCAACACTGTCCTGTTCTCTGAGAGAACTCCAGAAGTGTGGCGAAGGAGCGTGGTCGTTATCTTCTTTATAAAGGGTGATAAGACCCTTTAAAAAAATTACAGACCCATTATGCTCTAAGCCACGAATATAAGTTGTTTTCAAGATTCGCCACGAATCGTCTAGCGCGAAGACTCGACGAGTTTCAGCCAACGGAGCAGGCCGGGTTTCGAGTAGAATACAGCACCACAGACCACATTCACACAGTACGGCAAATTAAACAGAAGTCCGAAGAGTAAAATCGGCCCCTATGTCTGGCATTTGTGGACAGTTATGGACTTAGAGAAGGCTTTGACTATATCGAGATCGTCTGTTTTGGTGTTTCCGCAGCGATGCCAAGTGATGGACTGTCAATACATCCAAGTGCCGAGATGTCTTTATGAAAACGCGAAAATGACCGTCCAAACTCAGGACCAGCGAACTGAACATTATCCCCCTGCGTTGAGGGGTGAGACAAGGGGATGTAATTTCCCCGAAATTGTTCTCGAACGCATTGGTGGATGTGTTTAAGACGCTGAACTGGGAAGGCCACGTCATTAACATCAACGACGAGAACATCTCACACTTGAGATTTGCAGATGAGATCGTCATCCTGGTTGAGTCGCTGCATGACTTACAGTAGATGCTGGACCGCCTAGTTGATACTTCTGTACGCATTGGTCTCTGGATGAAATTGGACAAAGCCCAAGGTATGTTTAACGAACACGTCACTCCAGGATCGATTGCTATCAATGGCGGTGCTCTCGAGTATGTTCGAGAACACGTTTACCTCGGGCAAACTCTGTTAACAGAATAATTCAGCTGGGCTGGGCAGCGTTTGGAAAGCTCCATCAAGTCTTCTCGTCGCGTATTCCGCAGAGCCTAAAAACTTAAGTCTTCAATCAGTGCGTCCTGCCTGTTATGACTTACGAAGCCGAAAAGTGGACACTCACGGCCTGGTCCTTGAAATATCTCTGAGGGATAGAATCCGGAATGACGTAATCCGGCAAAGAACCAAAGTTGTCGATATAGCTCACAGAATAAGCAAGCTGAAGTGGGAATGGGCCGGCCATATTAGCTAGAACCAATGACCGTTGCGGTAGACAGGTTCTTGAGTGCAGAATCGGCAAACGTAAGGTAGAACTCAGGCTAGGTGGACCGATGATGTTTGCAGCGTGACTGGTAGCAGCTGGATGAGAGTTGCCAACAATGACTTGACTGCTCATGCGGGCGACTCAGGCTCACGACACATAAGGTGAATAGCACTGATATTAGATGGAAATATGACTGGCCATTTTAGTTTTGACCAGTTATTGGATCTCTGCACACGCGGTTATTTTGATACCTTTTAAAACATTTCTGCATAAATAAAAAAAAAATTGAGTTCCTGTTCAATTAAATTTTAGATTTCAAAATGTTCCGTAACTAAAAGAAAAGTGGATTAATGCAGTTCACAGGGAAAATTGGTTTCCAAATAAATATAGCGTTGTTTGTTTAAGGCATTTCACAGCGGCGGATCATGCTAAGCAATTTGAGGGTAATAGGGTGCGCCCTTAATATAAAAGTTGTAGGTAATATTTTGATCCAAGCGTCGTAGTCGCGTCGGGGGACGCCTTTTAGCATACATTCATTATTCTAGTGTGTGTTGGCGTTTTTATTAGCCGTCCCTCGACACGACGACCCTTAGTTGGATCAAAATATTACCTACCTACAACTTTTATATTAAACTTAAAGGGCCAATACCTACATACCTATTATTTTTTTACTTTTTAAACGCTTTGTTTTTGTTGGGAGTTTTTTTAATTTAAGTAAGTAACTTTTTTTTCCTGCTTTTTAAATGTTATTATATTACTAGTAGGTATAGTAATATATCGACGGCTTACCTGGTAAGGCCTGGGTCCTGGCCATGGAGGCTCTCGAAGCTCGACTAAGGGGTCTCCTGAGCGCATGCATGGAGAGGGGCCAGTTCCCACTTCGTTGGAAGATGGGGAAACTGGTCCTAATAAAGAAACCCTGCGGACTCTCCGTCCGCTTATCGGCCCATCGTGCTGCTCGACGAGGTGGGCAAGCTCTTTGAAAGAGTAATTGCAAACCGCCTCGTCGGGCGGTTGGTGCGGGTGGGGCCGGATTTGGCGGAGAGCCAGTTTGGTTTCCGCAGAGGGCGCTCTACGGTGGACGCCATCATGCGCGTACGGGCCCTCACGACGGGGGATGCTGTGGCCCGGGGTGGGGTCGTCTTGGCGGTGTCTCTAGACATCGCCAATGCCTTCAAAACACCCTGCCCTGGAGTTGCATAAGGGAGGCACTCCGGTACCACCGGATGCCGACCTACCTCTGTCGTGTGGTCGAGGCCTATTTGACGGACAGGGCCGTCATCTACCCCGGTCACCAGGGAGTGTGGAACCGGCGAGAGATGTCGTGCGGTGTCCCGCAGGGATCGGTCCTAGGGCCGCATCTGTGGGACATCGGATACGACTGGGTGCTGCGCGCCGACCTCCCTAGCGGCGTCAGCGTAGTTTGCTACGCTGACGACACGCTGGTCCTGGCGCAAGGGAGGTCGCACCAGGCGGCGGCCGAACTCGCGACACGCGAGGTTGCGACAATCGTCGGAATCCGGCAATTGGGACTCGAGGTGGCCTTGCACAAGTCCGAGGTCATGTGTTTTCATGGCCCTCGGAACGAGCGACTGTCGGGTTCCAAATCACGGTAGGAGGGGTTCACATCGGCGTCGAGTCGACGATGAAGTATCTAGGACTCGTCCTCGACAGCCGGTGGAACTTCGTGGAGCACTTCCGTCGTTTGACTCCCAGGCTGGACCGGGCCGGGGCCGCCTTGGGGCTGCTCCTGCCCAATTTTGGGGGGCCAAAAGCCTCCTGCCGGAGGCTCTACGCGGGGGTCGTGCGGTCCATGGCTCTTTACGGGGCACCGGTGTGGGCGCGTTCCATTAGGCTGCGGCCAGCCCGCCGGTTGAACGCGTCCCAAAGGGTCATGGCCATTCGGCTGGCCCGGGGATACCGCACGGTCTCTCGTGAGGCGGCGAGCCTCCTTGCCGGATTACCGCCATGGGATCTGGAGGGGAAGGTCCTCGCGCACATCTGGGAGTGGCGCGAGGAGATGAAGCGCCGGGGCGTAACTCTGCTGCCGCGAAAAATCGCGGCACAGCGGACAGAGCTCCGGCAAGATCTCATGGCGGCATGGAGAGTGCGATTGTCGCAACCCAGTGCTGGGCACGCCACAATTGCGGCGATAAGTCCCCTCTTTGAGGAGTGGCTGGAGAGGCGCCACGGCGTCCTCACCTTCCGCATGATGCAGGTCCTCACCGGACATGGCAGCTTCGGGAGGTACCTGTGTAGGATTAGGCCGGAGGAAACGCCCGGGTGTCACCACTGTGCGGATCGTCCGGAGGACACGGCGGAGCATACGGTGGAGGTGTGCCCTGCTTGGGCGGAGCACCGCCGTGTCCTCGTGGAGGCGATTGGCGGCACTGACCTCTCGCGTCCGGCCCTGGTCCAGGCCATGGTACGGAGCGAGAGGGCATGGGGCATGGTGGAGGCGGTCACCTCCTTCTGCGAAGCAGTGATGCTCGCGAAGGAGGAGGCGGAACGCGTGAGGGAGAGGCAAAGCCTGCGCCCTCACGCCCCTAACCGCCGCCGCTGGAGACACCCTGGGCGTCGAGAATCCCAGGCGGATTCCCGGCCACCATAGGCGCGGGCTTGCGGAAGGCGAGCAATGGGTAGCTCGCCGTCCGATAAGGACCAGGCCCGGGTCGATGGCGCGTCGTATTCCACGCGCGCCTCAAAGAGATGTCAGCACACCTGACGGGGTCCGTTAGGACCGATGCCTGGCAGGGTTGCGGAATAGTCCGAAGGAGTCTTTAGTCAGTAAGAGTCTGACACGCCCTTCCGCTCCGCCTAGAGCGGGAGAAGACATTTGATGATTTCCCACCCAAAAAAAAAAAAAAAAGGTATAGTAATATAATAACATTTAAAAAGCAGGAACTTATTACCACAGTGCAGCTAGTTACTAATTTAGTCTCATTTCTCTTTCCTACTCCATCATCAGATCCTGATCACCATCCATCTATAACCTATTTTTTGAGACCTTTCCAATGAGCCCAAACACAACACCTCTGCTGTAAGTTGGTGAGAGAGTTGGCTATCCTGCAAATACCAGGTGATGCTGCAGCATCAGTTCAAGGTTACTGTATTCTTTTCATATCATATAGTAACAGAATTCTAAATTTCGTATTGATTGACCTATAGAAGATGCTTACATCCATTCATCAACTTGAAAAGAGCTGATAATCTGATGAGCTGATAATCTTGGAAACAGCTGAAAATCAAACGGCTGAACCGATTTTCCTTTACTTTACTTTACACTTCAAACAAAAATGCGTGTGTTGGATCATTCGGTTCCCTACAAAATGGTTGAGCTGGATGGTGCTGGTCATGTTCGTGAACGGGCGCTGTCAGTTGAGACTAATCATCTCTCATCTGCCAGGGCTTATTTTTAATCTTATATTTTGAATTGTTTTTGATTATTTTTCATTTGACATTGTTCTCACATATAGTATACATCTACATATCACACACACCCACGAAACACACACACACACACATATACACACACACACACATACACATATCTAAACGCAATTACACGCACACTTACACGCACCCCTTTTAACACTCGCGCACGCATAAAAGAAAATTTTCCATTAGTTTTTAATTATTTTTGTTTTTATTTTACTTTTGTTTTTCTGACATTGTTAAGTAATTCTAGAAGTATAAATGCTTGGAATCTGGTGTGAAATTATTAGTTTTTATAGGGGAATGGGACTGGTATCTTTAACACAGGTTACTCTGTAATCTAGCTAAGATGCCAGTTGCGATACGTACTGTGACTATAAAATCACGATCACTGTTAATCTGTAACACTCTAGTCGTAAGGTTTTATACTGTGAGAACCAATAAAGCTATTACTATTACTATTACTATAGAAGCACCAAGAATACTGTACCCAGGATTTTGTAATATCTATATCCATTTTTAAAAGAGTGTCCTTGGAGTTTCTTGCCCGTTCTGTTCCATAGAGATCTACGATTTGGAATGGGCAACTAGCTTCAAGTTTTTGACTAACTGACCGATTCTTTGACAATTCAAAAGTGCCTGTAAATGGTTTAATTGAAATAAATGCTTTGAGTTTGAGTTTTGAGTTTGAAAAAAAAAAAACAAAATCGGTTCAGCCGTTAGGCAGCTACGAGGGACACAGATGCACACGTTAAACTTATAACACCCGTCTTTTTCCGTCGGGGGTTAAACAAAGCATACATAATGTAAAAGAAGCATTGGAAGCAATGGAAGCCATTCTTTTTTTTTCTCTTTCTTTTTTATCTAAACATTATTATTAACAAATATGGATTTACAGAATTATTAACATTAGAATCAGCAATACGACTCTCTAAGTTCATGTAAGTGCATTGAATGACAATTTCATGAAATTTTCATTTCAAGCACTTGCGCTACGCACACATTTGAAATTCGAACGCGCTACGCACACATTTGAACTTTAAACGCTTTGATGAGCGCTCGAAAAACCGACACCGAATGGAAAAGTTGAAATGAGTGATCAAACTTTGATGAAATACCCAAACACCCCTGCCACACATGTGTCAAATATGTGATCAAACATGTGATCAAATATTGCTGCTATATCTGGCGCCGGCATTTATGTGTGCTCAAACAAATGACATCGAATGGCAAATTTATACAACAACTAATCCAGTATTATTATTGCGATTCAAAATCAATATTTTAGTGCAACAAAGAGCGATATTTCATTTAGTAATATTGATGAATTAATTAATCAAAACAGCGAAATATTTGACAGCGTGGTTTAAGAGGCGTGGCTTTAGAACGCTGCAGAGGCTGGCTCGCGAGGGTCATACAAGGAGTCTTTTTCTTCTTTTTGTTTCGACGATACATCTATGTTGCTTGGGCCCAGTTGGTGGCCACCTTCATTGCGGCGTCGGCGTCGGAGGCATTGGTCAGATCGTCACGAATGCAGCTGAACGGACATTGGGGACAACTGTAGCAGATGGGACATAGTCTGTTCAGGAGCACCGCATTGGCACTGGATGTTGGATGAATAGAAGGAGTGTGCCGTACTCACATGCACGGGGTCGTCGAGGTCGAACCCGCAGCGCGGATCGCCGCCGCTGGTGCCCGTGCCCGCGCGGCTCTCGCACTGCACCACACTACAGTCATCAATCAAACGTTACTCTCGTATTCCCTGCGATCTAAAGGTAATCGATATATAGTGATCTCATTGTGAAGGAGCTCGTCTGAGGAAGTACCATCACCACCATGTCCTCCGACAAGCGCAACTGTCTGGAGGGTAACAGTGCCGTGAGACATTACAGCTTTGTCTCTGAGATAGCTGCATATCATCTTCCTTCATCCTCCTAACAGACAGGACACTGGACACAATCCGGTGGGCCCGAAGGACGTTTTCAGGTTTCTGTATATTATATACAGATTGCGCGGTAAACGTTGCTTGCGCGATGTCGCACATGTCGATAGACGGCGGTAACTACTTACCATCAGGTGGGCCATCGCTTGTTTATCAATAACATAGGAGTGGGTAGGTACCTCTCGGTGGCAATTTTGTGCCGGGGTAGGGCTTTATGGGGTGCGGTGTCGAGCTCGCAGGTGTTGGTGAGGGCGCGAAGCCCCGACAGCCGCGAGCTGCCCCCCGCGCCGCATGAGCCCCCCGCCCCGCCGGCCCCCGCGACCCCGCCCGTCCCTCGCGCCCCGCCCGCCGCCATGGCCCCACACGACCCGCACGCTCCGTACGTCGAGCCGCCGCGTATCTGCCCCACAGATTAGTATATTAAGTCACCGTAATGCTACGGCTACACTTCGCGTTATAGCAAACTTTTCTTCGTGCGCTCTCTGTTGCTCAGCGAGTATTCGAGGGGTGTGCGAGAGAGAGCGCACGAAGAAAAGTTCGCGATAACGCAAAGTGTAGCCGTAGCATAAGAGTATGAACATCCTAATCAGGGCCGTAGGCGGGGGGTGGGGTTTGGGGGTTCAACCCCCCCCCCCCCCCCCCCCCCGAAATGTGAGAAACCAGAATCTCAAGCCAAAGATCGACTTTAGGGTACCTCCGTACTCAAATACAGATTGTAATCTACATATTTCGCTTATCCGGGAAATAACCAGGGATGTACTTACCGGGCCCAGGTGGCATCACCGGTGATGCCACCCGGTCCCAAGGAGGAACAGACTTTATAATCTACAAAAGCAGTAAGAGTACGCTTACATAATGTACTTCTATGGACTCTGTATTGAATGAAAATTTTTCGAGCTCGCTCTTGCATCATATACTTACATAATAATTTACTTCATAGCGGCCCTAATATAGTGGCCTTAAATGTTAAAGATGTCGCTGTTTTTTGGTCATGATTGCAAAGTGGTGCGAAAAGAGAAACAAGGCTTTATTAAAATTGACAATAACTAAGCTCTTCACGAATTTGAATTTTGACTTAGAATGTTTAGCTAAAATCGTAAAATATTTTATTTTTAATGATTTCCCGCAATAGGACCAATAAATGCTGTTTTAAAAATAACAATAAATAATACCTACTCTTTTTTAAACTGTACGCTTAATTAACCATCTCTGAAATCTGAAATACTTATTTTTTTCAAAAAAAGATAGCAAGCCTAACCCCCGAAATTAATTCCCGGCTACGGCCCTGATCCTAATGCTAGCCACACACGTAACGATTTATTTTAGCTTTTTTAGGCTTGCGCAAGTATATCGTGACGTGTGTTGTATGAAATTTCTCACACACACGTACACGTAGCACACGTAGTACTATTATTATTATCTTCGATGTGTGTGATCCCTCTGGTCTGTAGATCAACGTTGACTGATTTGGTGTAAATCCGCTGTTTCATACATTTTGACCATGTAGGTAGGTATTATAGGTAGGTAGGTATTGCACTTTTGTATGAAACAAATGCGGTCGGAGAGACTTTAAAAAATTAGGTATTAGAAGAATCTATCGCTTTCGCGAGCGCTCGCGTTTGGTCGCTATTCGTGCATTAAGAACAGCTGCAGATCCGACTGAATAGCCTAAGTAACATTCGAGGTTCGGCTCTCGCCTATTTCCTCCTCCAATATTCATAAACTGAACAAGAACGATATATAATGTAAAACTAACCTTAAAAATAAATCTCAATTAAAGTGGATCACTAAAGGGATACGTACCTCCAGCAAAATGAAACGTTTTTTATGTGCAAGAAATGGAAATAGCCTTGATCCGAGTATTTTAAAATATAAAAACATGTATGTTAGGCTATATAGACAGGTTGTTTCTAAAGCTAAAAAGCTTGCTATAATGGCACAAATAAATACATCAAAAAATATGGGTAAGGAAATTTGGAAAGTTGTAAATAAATGCACTAATAAAGAAAAAGTGACTCAGAGGGAACTTAGGCTTAAGGTTGATGGACGAATTGTAGTGGATCCGGAAGAAATAACTAACTTACTAGTGAATCAATTTGACTATAAAGGTGCTAGAGACGTCAATAAAGGAGAAAGGACTACGGCTTTTCTTAATCTATACACGGACAAGGTTGGTAGTGACATGCTTATTTCTCCTACCACTCCAAACGAGATTTTTACTATAGTTAAAAGAATGGAGAACAAAAATTCCTGTGGGTATGACGAAGTGCCAATTTGTGTGTTCAAGGAGCACATTGAAATATTAGCCGAGCCTCTATCTGACTTCTTCAATAAATGTATAAAAGAGGCTATCTTCCTAGAACAACTAAAAATGGCGAAAGTAATACCTGTGTATAAAAAGGGAAGTAAGTCTGATTCTAAAAACTATAGACCCATTTCTCTATTACCAGTGTTGTCTAAATTATTTGAAAAGATTCTTAAAATTCGACTTTTAGCACACTTACGAGTAAATAAAGTTTTAAATAAAAGACAATTTGGGTATCAAAAGGGTGTTGGCACTTCCGACGCCATATATACGTTATTAGATGATGTATTTAGCAAAATTAATAATAAAATGAAAGTTGCAGGGATTTTCCTAGATTTAAGCTCTGCATTTGACACAATAGATCACGAATTACTTCTGACTAAAATGAGTTATTACGGAATAAGAGGAAATGCTTTGCGCCTATTCTCTTCCTACTTAACAAACAGGCGAATGTACGTTGAAATTGACAAAACTCAGAATAATTATAAGAAAAGGTATAAATCCAAAATTGTACGCATATCAACGGGTGTCCCACAGGGATCTATTTTAGGACCTATTTTATTTTTATTATTTATTAATGACTTGATCAATTATCTAAATACATTATTACCGGACATTGATTTAGTAATTTTCGCAGATGACACAAATGCCATAGTGGCAGCTAATGACATGGTAGAGTTGACAAAAAGGGTAAATGCTACGTTACAAGCATTTCACGCGTGGTTCACGGCAAATAAATTGTTTATTAATAGTAAAAAGACTCAAATAATTTTATTTAAAACTACAGCCCGTAATAAAGATAATTTAAATGTTGCCTTAAATGAGGTTGACATTGAGCTTGTTGCCGAAGTAAAATTTTTAGGTATACATATTGACCAACTGTTAAACTGGAAACCAGAATTAAACGCAATTGATGCATCGGTATCGTCTGCATGTTACGCACTGAGAGCCCTGAGAAATGAAATCAACATAGAACAGCTAAAAATGGTATATTATGCGCTAGTGGAGTCAAAAATTAGATATAGCATACTTTTTTGGGGAAATAGCTATGAATATAATAGTAGAAGAGCTTTCGTACTACAAAAACGTGCAATTCGAACCATGGTCCGCATCTCACAAAGGGAAAGTTGCCGACAACATTTTATAAATTTAGGCATACTTACAGTGCCAAGTCTTTATGTACTGGTACTTTTAATTAATATGGCGAAATATATACAAGACTATGAGACAGCAGAAGAACGGCTGATAAGGGAAGGCACCCGTAGACTGGACTTGAAGAGTAAAAATTTCACTAAGTATAACCTAAAAATTGTTAAACACAGTCCACGATACCAGTCTGTAAAATTATTCAACAGGCTACCTTTAGATATAAAAAGTGCTGTCTACAGTAGTGCATTCAAAATAAAACTAAAAAATTACCTATTGAATAAGTGTCTATATGCTGTAGAAGACCTGTAATTTTATCGAATTTGTTATTATAATTTATGAATTGTTTATATAATTTAATCATTGTAATTTTATCGAATTGTTATTGTAATTTATGTTTATCTTGTCTATGTAATTAAATAATTGTAAAATATTAATATTTATACGGTGATTGTGTAATTTTTGTGTAAATTCAGATACAAGGTACTTTGTTCATGAATAAATGACTATGACTATGACTATGACTATGACTATGACTATGACTATATAAACTGTGTCCCTGTTTTCTTTTTTCATTAATAGTTGTCAAATTTGTACAATAGGCTTCTGATGACAGTGGTCTAAACAGGTAATTTTGAGGGTTCTAGTGCTTCTACAGATAACGTATCATCAAAAAGAAAAACATAGGACATAGAAGTAAGTAGCTGATAAAAAAATCATTTTTTTATGGTCATAAACCAGAAAGAAAGCAGGCGAGAGCGTTTGTATGGAGAAAATACCAACCGCGTTTTCTCTTAATTTGTACGTTGGGGCTGTGCCCCTGTAGATAATGCTTAGATTGATTACTTGGCCGACAACGCGTAGGTATGCGTTTCGTGCTGCTGCAAAATATAACATACATACCTATAGGTACATAAACTCACTCCTTCTGCCCATGGGGGTTGGCAGGAACGACATAACGCCACCTGCTCGATCCTTACATAGCTCCTACTCCTTCTGCTTTGCGGCGTGCGTGTTCAACCAAATCGCACGCCGCAGAGTCGATTGCGAGAGTACTACCCGAATTTTCTGAAGAACATCACCAATACGGTCACTATAAGTATTAAGACGTCTCCTCCCGACGTTTCCACTCACAGCTGCCTTGTAAATCGCCTTTCATTCATCCTCTCAACAACCAAATCATCTAAGCGTAATCTTTTCAATTTTTGTCACTAAATCTTCTTCACCGCCGTATCCTCAGCCTATCATTCGTAGTTACACCACTCAACTTACTTCGCAAGGAACGCATTTCCACAGCATTTATTATAAAAAAAATATAAATAGGCAACAATTTTAAGCATTAGTAGGTTACTTTAGTTAGGGGCCCGTAACAGCCGCGCGGGTCGATCGATCAAGTTAAGCTAGGTACGCTTCACGTGGTCGGTCGGTGGATGGGTGACCACTGCATCTTTACATACCGAGACCCCTCCGTGCCTCGGAAAGGACGTTAAGCCGTGGTCTCGTCTGTCATTTATTTATTTAAACTTTTCGCACAAAAAAAAGGTACAAAGGCGGACTTAATGCCTGAGGCATTCTCTACCAGTCAACCAAGGGTGGTGAAGAGATTAGATGGCAGCGTGCTCCAATTGAGAGGAAAAAAGAGAAAAAAAAATAATAATAATAATATATCGTATTGCATTATAGATAAAGCAGGTTTACAGTACATAAGCTATAAACTTATGATACATATACTTACACATATATTTACTATAATAAATATTATAGTATTATATATATTATATATACACTTCTCATCAGAAAAATCGAAACACCTTGCAAGTTTATGTTTTGTAAGGATTATCAGAAAAATGTGTATATTTAGGAATATATGTCAAATGTCGTTTAATAGTCAATTATGAGGATTTCAAATCCTAATGTTAATGTTCTAAATTCAAATTAAATTTTCATAGGTTTCGTTTTTTTTATAACAAGTTATTTTTACCCTGTATGGAGTATAAAGGAAATTGATAAAACAACATAAGTAAATGAAAAAAAAAAGCTAAGAAACGTTTATTTAATAATTTGTTTTCCCTCCCCGAGCTCTTATTACTGCTTCCATACGGTTCTTCATCGATCGGATGAGAGTCACGATCAAATGTTGTGGCATTCCATTCCATTCCATTCCTCTTGGATTCCATTTTGCAGCTGGCTAAGAGATTCTGGGGCAGGATCTCTTGCACGAATTCGTCTCTTTAATTCATCCCATAGATGTTCAATCGGATTCATGTCCGGGCTTCTTGCTGGCCATTCCATAATGGAGATACTGACTTCGGTAACATAATCTCGTACGACCCTCGCGGTGTGAGCCCTAGCATTGTCGTGCATGAATATGAAACCGTTGCCAATAAAATGTCCATAGGGCATCACGTGAGGCTCAAGACACTGTTCGATGTACCGATGACTGTTTAGTGCAGGCAGACGTGGCCCAGACACAAAGACAAGCTTTGTCTTACCGTCGCCGCTGATTCCTCCCCAAACCGTCCACGAACCGCCACCATAGCTGACCCTTTCTTCAATGCAGCATTGTGCGAAGCGTTCTCCATCTCTTCTGTAGACCTTGTTCCTTCCGTCGTTACCATACAGCATAATTTTACACTCATCAGAAAAGAGGACTTTGTTCCACTGGAGGTATGACGTGCAAAGTTAAGCCGCGCTCTTCGATGGTCTGCAGTTAATTTCGGCCCATTTGCTGGCTTGTGCGGTACCAGTCCACGTTCCTTCAACCTTCTTCTAATTGTAGAGTCACTTACAGCCACCCTACGTACAACATGAAGCTGCTGCTGCAGTTGAAAAGCATTAAGGCGTCGATTTCGTAAAGAAGTTGTTGCAATAAATCGATCATCTCGATCAGAAGTGACCCGATTCCTGCCAGATCCTGAACGGCGTTTGTAGACTCTATGAACAGACGACAGGCTAAGATGCAATCTTTCAGCCACAACACGCTGACTAAGTCCAGAATCCAGCAATGCCACCACTTGGGCGGCTTCTGCGGGCAAAGTATCCATATGTTTTAGAAAAAAGACGTCCCACAGTCACAGTACACACACAGTATACAGAACACAGAACAAAAAGTTTTAAGATAAGCGCTAATTTTTAGTTTTCAAAGGTGAAATGTACTCCAACTCTAAACACACATTTGTCTCAAAACAGTGAATCATTTCATTTATAGGATAAACAAATGAAATTCTAATTTTGAATTTAGAATTTTCGCTTATCACTGTAATGGCCAAACTGCCAGCTATACAATCATGTGATTTTACTCATGGAATGGAAACTTTTTTGTGTTAAATTAGGACAGAAATCATAAAAACGGAAGTGTTTCGATTTTTCTGATGAGAAGTGTATATATAAAACATACAAATACAAGGGTGAGAGGTGATGACATGACTCTACTCTGTTTATTTTGAGAAAAAACTCCGCAAATTCCGCTTAAATGCATAACGACTGGTGGCCGTCCTGATATCAAGAGGAAGCGCATTCAAAAGAAGAATGGACTGAATATGAAAAGAAGAATGAACAAAGTCAGAAGTATGAGAAGGACAGAGTAGGAGAAGATTGTTAGAAGAACGCAGGGTCTTAGTGTGTGAAGAACACAGATATTGGATTTGAGAAACTGATGTGTATGCGCTTGCTACTCACACATAGTTGATTATTGTGAATGTGTGAGTGGACCACTGTGAGTTTAGTAATAAACCAGCGTTCAATCAAGACAGTCGTTTCATTATCTCCGCACCCTCAGTTAGAAACATATCATTGGCGACGAGAACGATCTTACCCGCAAAAAAAGAAAAAAAAATGGCGAAGTCGTTTTTAGGTAATTTAACTACGTTTGATTATAAATCATGTGAGTGGTTAATTTATAAAGGCCGGTTGACTCAATTCTTCAAAGTCAACGATGTGAAAGAAGAGATTAGAAGTGCAATATTAATAACACATCTATCAGATGATTCGTATCGGTTGGTGCGTAATTTAGCATATCCAGTTGAATTGGAGGTACTGGACTACAAGAAGCTAGTGGAATTGCTTGATAATCATTTTAAACAGAAGCAATGCTCATATTCGGACAAGGCAAAATTTTACGGGGCGAAAAGGAGCTCGAGCGAATCGTTGAGCGAGTGGGCTGCACGACTGCGAGGATTGGCGAGCTACTGTGACTTTGGCACCGCCTTAGACACGAACCTTACGGATCGTTTCGTCCTCGGCCTAGGAGCGGGGCCCGAGCGTGACAAATTGTTTGAGCAGAATGCTTCTACCTTAAGTTTGTCAAGAGCACAGGAGATAGCAGAACGAGCGAAAAGCGCTAGGGAAGCCAGGAACGTAGCGTCCACTGATATGGCTGTGATAAAAGAGGAAGCGGTGAACAATATATCATGCAAAGGTGGATGCAAGCGGTCGAACAACGGAAGCGGTAAACGAGAGGGAAATGGCGGCGGTGGTGCAGGCGGCGCTCGTACGGGCTCGCGAGATGGGCGCGAATCAACGTCGAATTTCAATCGTGATAAGCGTTACGAAGATTTCCGTTGTTCGGTATGCGGTTTAAAAAGTCACGATAAGGACAAGTGTCGCTACAAAAATTATAAGTGCCAAAAATGTGGAAAAGTAGGACATTTGAAGAAAGTGTGTTTTAAAAATAATAATAAAAACGACCGTGTTCGCGTTAATAAAATCGGTAGTGATAACAGTGAGGATACGGATGGCAGCTGTGATGAATGTAATAATTTCAATATAAGGTATGTAACCAATAAACCATTGAACATAATGATTAAAGTGGGTGATTTGTCGGTAACTATGGAGTTAGATTCAGGGTCGGGTGTTTCGGTTATGTCAAAAAGATTGTACTCCGAACTATTTCCACATTACGAATTAAAAGATTGCAAAATCAAAATGTGTTTGTATAACGGACATAAAATTTCACCGTTAGGGTATTTCCAGCCTACCGTCGAATTTAATGACGTTAAGAAGAACATTAAATTATTTGTAGTGGATTCAAATGGCCCACCTCTTCTCGGTCGCGATTTTATGTCCGCCTTCGGTATGATTTTAACTAATATTTATAAAATAAGCCAGGACGATGACGTTAATACATTATTGGAACAGTATCCGAATTTATGGAAGGACGAACTAGGTTGTTTTAATAAATTTGAAGTCCATTTGCAATTAAAGGAAAATGCAGTACCAAAATTTTTTAAGGCTCGACCAATACCGTTTGCGTTGAAAGACAAAGTAGAATCAGAATTAAATAGATTAGTTAGTTTAGGAATACTAATTCCAGTTAGTAATTCTAGTTACGCAACACCCATAGTGCCGGTCCTGAAAGATAATGGCACGGTTAAGATTGCAGGTGATTTTTCAATCACACTTAATAGGGATATGGTTATAGATAAGTATCCGTTACCAAGAATTGAAGAAGTGTTTGCAAAACTAGGCGGCGGCAAACATTACTCGAAAATAGATTTAAAAAATGCGTATAATCAATTTACACTCTCGGAGGACTCCCAAGAGCTGACAACCATTAACACACCGAAGGGTTTATTTAAATATACACGCCTAGTCTATGGCCTCGCAAATGCTCCAGCTTTGTTCCAAAATGCGATGGAAGTACTGCTGTCTGGTATTGAGGGTGTTAGTATTTGGTTAGACGACATTTGTTTAACTGCGCCAACGAAAACGCTTCATATGACGAGGTTAGCTCAGGTTTTAAGCAGGTTGGATGAAGCAGGTTTGCGACTTCAAAAGGAAAAATGTGAGTTTTTTAAGGAGAACGTAACTTACTTAGGTTATGTTATCGATGAGAACGGATTACGTACTAACCGCAATAAAGTAAAGGCCATATTAAACGCACCAGAACCCACAAACATAAAAGAAGTAAAAAGGTTCCTTGGGGTTGTCAACTACTACAGAAATTTTATTCCAAATGCGTCAAGCATTATGAGCCCGCTCCACGAGCTGCTGCGTGCCGGCACACGGTGGGAGTGGGGCCCTCGACAGCATCGCGCAGTACGTCGCGTGTGCGCTGAGCTCGCCTCCGAGCGTGTGCTGGCGCATTTCGAGCCCAGTGCGCAGCTAGTGCTGTCGGTGGACGCGGGCCCGCACGGTCTCGGAGCAGTTTTGACTCAGCGGGGTAGCGATGGCTGCGAACGACCGCTAGCATATGCCTCACGCTCGCTCTCGGCGAGTGAACGCAATTACAGCCAAATTCAGAAGGAGGCAACGGCAATAATTTTTGGAGTCAAACATTTCCATCAATACCTATACGGTAGAAGTGACCCATTTGTTCTTAAAACAGATCACCGTCCCTTAGTATCAATATTTAATAATAAAACGGGCATATCGACAACCACAGCGTTACGGTTGCAAAGATACGCTATTATATTATCTGCATATAATTACATTGTTAAATACATATCTAGTGAAAATAACCTGGTCGCCGATTATTTTTCCCGTGCACCTGTACCTGAGACTGTGTGTGAAGGTGATGGCGAATATGACGCATATTGCTCGCTTAATTTTTTAGATACGACGGCGCCAGCTGTTTTGTTCACAGATGTGAAGAATGCTACATGTAGTGATAAGACAATACAAACTGTTGTTAAATATACAAATGTAGGTTGGCCGCGAAAAATTGCTTGCGAGTCTACCCGCCCATATTTTTTATGTCGAACGGATTTGCAATATGAAAATGGAATATTAATGCGAGGTCATAAGGTGGTAATTCCGATAACATTGCGTGAACGAATGTTGCGGGAACTACATAGCACGCATTTAGGTATCGTCAAAATGAAATGTAATGCGCGTAGTAGGATGTGGTGGCCCGGAATAGACGATGATATTGAGAGGTGGATCGGAGCATGTCATGTTTGCGCGAGCTTGAGGCCCGCTCCACCACGGGTCGCACCGTCGCCGTGGCCCAGTCCAGCGGCACCGTGGGAACGAATTCACATCGACTATTTATCCATACGGCAACAAACTTACTTAGTAGTGATTGATGCCTACTCTAAATGGTTAGAGTGTATTTATATGCGGAATGATGTAACCACACAATCCTTAATAAAAAAGTTAAAGCAAATATTTTCTGTATTTGGTTTACCTGCTACCTTAGTCTCTGATAATGACGTTAAAATAAATTCAAAGGAGTTTAATTTGTTCTGTTCCAATAATGGTATTAACTATATGACGTCACCGATTTACCACCCATGTAGCAACGGACAAGCAGAAAACTCAGTGAGGACATGTAAAAAGATGCTAAAGAGTATAATAAGTGAAAGTACAGCACAAAATGATAAATTATTAGGATATTTGTTTGAATATAGAAACACAGTACATTGTTCTACTGGGCATTCACCCGCTAAGTTAATGTTTGGCAGAGATTTAAAATCACGACTTGACTTAATACTGCCAAAAAGAAATAAATCACGCAACACACTGTCAAGGGAGAATGAGAGTTGCAAAAGAGTTTTCAAAGCAGGTGACAGGGTATGGGTCCGGTGGTACAGTGGTAAAAAGGAGACATGGAAATTAGGGGTAATAAAGGATATAATAGGGAAAAGAATGTATAAAGCGTTAGTTGTAGATCAAGGTTTAATTTGTGTCAGACATATTGATCAACTGTTAACCTGTAAGAGTGAAAATGTTATTGATACGCACAACGCAATTGATTGTGCCGAATCAACACCTTTAGGTGCTCAGCTTGCTCCTTGTCCTTCAGCTTCACCGTTTCAGATCACTTCCCCAATAATGCCAAGCCCGGCTGGTGACAGAAATTCAGTAAGCACCGGAATGAGTGCTGTTTCAAATAAACAGGTGGAGTTGGAAGCAAGTATAGCACCGGTTGCTATGGCTGAAACTAGTGTTCCAGCTGACAGGGATCGGTCTGTGATAGCAGATATTGTGAGCCGCGAAAATGCACGGCAGTCTGTTGGTGACGCATCAGAGACCCAGGCTCCTCAAGCCTCGGCCGCCGCACAGGATCCAATACCCGTGCAAGACACACGTGAACGTTCTAAGCGCGCAAGGAAAGATATTGATTATTCTGTATTTTACAAATAGATAGTTATAGGTATTAGGTAATGTTAATCAAACTTTAGTTGGTACTGACTAATTCTGTTAAGTTAATGTTAGTATGTTTTATTGTCAACAGGTTTCAAAATTAGTGTGGAGGAATGATGTGTATGCGCTTGCTACTCACACATAGTTGATTATTGTGAATGTGTGAGTGGACCACTGTGAGTTTAGTAATAAACCAGCGTTCAATCAAGACAGTCGTTTCATTATCTCCGCACCCTCAGTTAGAAACATATCAGAAACAAGATAAGAAGGAGGAGTAGGGGAGTTGAGAACGGAGTAAAGCGTGGTCAAAGCACGCAAACTTCTTCTTTGGCGAATGGACATCCATTTGAGCTCAGACCTATAGCTTGACACGTGGTCATATTTCCTAAGGTTGAATATGAATCTAATATAGTTGTTGAGTAGTCGGTCAAGCTTATCCAGCAAAACTGCATTCAAGTCAAAGTAGCTCACGTCACCATAGTCGATGACGGGGAAAATTAAAGTCTGCACAAGCATAGTTTTCGTCTTAGCGGGCAAAAAGTTCCTCAGACGATACAGAGATCGCAGAGTACCGCTGACCCTTTGACTAACACTAGAGACCTGGCGTTGCCAGCTAAGTGTCGAGTCCAGATGCAAACCGAGATCCTTCACAGTAGGGGTAATGGTACGGACGGTACCATTGAAAATTAGAGGAGGAAGAGAGCTAAGCGTCACCCTACTCATCATGCGTGAGCTCCTAATTACAATGGCCTGACACTTTGAGGGGTTTACTGACACCCCAAAACTATCAGACCACTTTTTGATGGCATCTAAATCTCGGTTTACATCTGCTATAGCGTCTGACAAACCTTCAACCCGCCCAGCTGTATATAATTGAAGATCATCGGCATAAAGATGATACGAACATCGAAGACAGTGAGTTATAAAATTAATGAAGATGGAAAATAACAATGGAGAAAGAATACCGCCTTGTGGAACACGTGCATCCAGGTCGCGCCAACTCGAAGAGCTCTCATCAACGCGAACCGACTGCTGACGTCCCCGAAGATAAGAAGAGAACCATTCCAGAGCCTCGGCCGAAACCATAAGATGAGAGAGGATAGAAAGGAGAATATCGTGGCTAACGGAGAAATCAATTAATACCAAAACGGTAACCTTGGTGTCCTCCATCGCTTCTCTAACGTCGCCAGTCACTTTAAGGAGAGCGGAAGCTGTACTGTGCCCAGGCCTGAATCCAGACTGAAAAGAGCTAACAAGGTTGTTCCGGTGAACAAACCCCGCAAACTGCTTGTGTACGCAGGCTTCAAGCACTTTAGACAGGAACGGGAGAATGGAAATGGGTCGGAAGTGACTGGGTAAGGAGGGATTTGAAATTTTAGGGAGTGGGCATACATATGCCTTACGCCACAAGGATGCGAATTGTCCGGAATCAAGAGAAAAGTTGATGATGTGGGTAATCGGAGGGAGAAGGATATCCAGGATCCACACGACCACACTACGACTGATGCCGTCACAGCCCATAGCCTTGGACAGCATGATCTTTTTAATTTCATCCAAGGTGACCGGAGAGAGGTGGTTCTTTATGTGGTCATTCTTGGATCTTTGGCAGTCGTACCGGGAAGAAACGATGAATGGACTGTGTGGAAGATGATATAGCTAGAAAGAGAGTGACTATCGAGATGACGACAAATAGAGAGGTAAGTATGGAAGAAGAATACGAGTACTAAATGTTGCGCCGATCACTAATAAATTGGCAATAGGGCAGGAGAATTATGAGTTAAGTTTGGTAAGTTACCGTGACGGCGTTGAGCGCGACCTGCAGCTCGAGCGGGCGCTCGACGCCTTCGGGCTCGGTGGCGACCAGCTTGTCGGACACGGACACGGAGCCCGAGCTGGCGAGCAAGCGGCGCGACGCGGGCAGCGGAGAGCGCGACGCGGGCTGCAAGGAGCGCGCGGCGGGGGACGGCGAGCGCGCGCGCGCCGCGAACAACCGGTTCAGCTCGTCCAGCTTGTTCATGATGATCTTGTACGTCTTGCACTCCTCTGTCTGCACAGAACATGGCTGTTTTGTGGAGCTTTCGGTCAGTTTTCAAACCTGTCTGTGAAGGAGATCATCTGGCGAACATATATATAGTTGGTGCGTTTTAGCAAGACGGTAAGATTCCTTCATTTTTACACCACTACGGCGAAGCAAAAAGGAGGGTTATGATTTTGACCGGTATGTATGTATGTACTTATGTAGTATGTCCATCTGTTCCCTCATAATTAAACTTCTTCTTTTCTTCTTTAAACTTCTTCTCATCATAATTTGACAAATGAGGTAGGTATCGTTAGACGTGACGTCACATTAAATTAAATATATAGCGCCCTCTATAGGATGGACATTTTTTTAAATGGTGTAATGGTGTTAAAAAACAAATTCAAATATATATATAATCTAGCTATTTTACGATAGGATCACTAATGTTTGGCCACATCATGAAGTAGTCCAGCCGCGCCGCGGTCGAATCTATTTCATAAAAAAATAAAACCATTCATGAAATGGTCGAACACTTTACGAAATGATCAATTCTAAGATCTGGCCACTACATAAATGTTGCACATTTTAACTTCATACTGTAATGTCTCTGCTTGTGTAAATTTTGAAGAGTTCAGAGTACAGAACTACAGAAAGTGTTACACGAAACAGGCCCTTGGTTACCCGATGTTTGTCCTTGCGACGCTGATCGCGCGTGCTGCGGCTACTGGAGCTGACCTCGCTGGTATCCGTAGAGCGGTCCGACCTGCGGCGGGGAGGGGGGCGCTCGGACAGGCGCTCGCACAGCTGAGCGACGCGAGCGATCTGCGCTTGCTGGTCCAGCAGTGCTCGCTCGCAGACCGCTCGGAACGCTCGCAGCGAGTCGCTGGAGCCGGCGGCCGGGGTGCGAGGCGCGCGCACCCCGTTGTTGTCGCCGCCGACCGCGCGTCTGTGGCGAGTTGGCGACACTCACAGTATTTGTGGACGGTTTATAATATGTCAAGGCGAAAGAGCCGGGATAGCCCGCGAAATTTAAATTTCCTTTTTGACACGTATTAATGATTCTAATGATAAAATTCCCTAAAAACATTTTTTACGGTCGCGAATCATATTTTGATCAACACACAATCTGACACTGACCTGCAAGTTGCAAAAATCGTAAGAAAATAATAATTTCGCGGGCTGCCTTAATTCTCGAAATGTTGCTTATAAATTATAAGTAACTGGTGCAGATACCAGTTTGCCACAGAGGATTATAGATGTCGGCAAGTTGGAAAGTGTTAAAATGTTTTAGGTCACCTTTGTGGAAGAGAAGAAAAAACTTTAACTATTGCTTCGCAAATATAAGTTGGAATATAAGGAAGGGCAAGCACGCTCATTTAGAGGTGCTCTTCCGAAGTAGAAGGCGACCGCAACCGCAAGCCGCAAGCGGCGCGGTCGGCGTTGCCCAAATGCCCAACCGCAATGACAGACACAGCAACACGACAGGTTTCTATTTATCCGACTACGGCGAAGCAAAAACGAGCGTTATGATTTTGACCGGTATGTATTCATCTGTTCCATCCTTTATGGCTCCCTCATAACTTCTATCGTATCGTTGGAAGCGTGTCGATCGTCCGCTAGATAAAGGCTACATCATCTGCCTAGCCTTTTCCCAACTATGTTGGGGTCGGCTTCCAGTCTAACCGGATGCAGCTGAATACCAGTATTTTACATGGAGCGACGGCCTATCTAACCTCCACAACCCAGTAACTGGGTAATACGATACCCCTTGGTAAGACTGGTTGTCAGACTTTCGAGCTTCTGACGACCCGTAACGACTGTCAAAGATCCACGATGACAAATGACAGCCGGGACCAACGGCTTAACGTGCTTTCCGAGGCACGGAGGAGTCTCGGTACCTATGTATAGATGGTTATCCATGAACTATATATTTTTTTATGTTGCCATGTTGGGTATCAATTGAAAGGGCTTAATTAGCACAATTCAAAAATTCCTATATACTCGTACAGTATGTTAACTTACAAAGGGCGTTCCCACAGTATAATCGTCCATAGGAGTACATGCTAAAAAAATATTACCAATCAATATTTTTTTAGTAGTGAAATATTCACAAAACTATTAAACTGATACGTAAAAGAAACACACTTACTATAAAACCCTAACCCTTTTTTTTTTAATTCAATTCAATTCATTTATTATATTAGACAACTTTGATCCATAATGGTTAGTAACAACAGAAACTTATAACTATGTTAGTATGCACAATATCAAAATATATATATTATAATAACTATAAAATCACAATAATTGAGTCATTTCATTTTACCGTGCCAACAACAATGCTCACCCAAAGCGAGTGTATCGGACACTGATAATATTTACTAGCAATTATCTTGAGAATGTCATTGCTACCGCCGCGTACTCTGCCCAGCAGCGTGCATAAAAGTCGTCTGTACGCGCTTCGGCAAACATCGTGGACGCACTGCAGAACCGCGGCAACCGCAACAACATCCTGAAGATATTATTATATTGTACCCGCAGAGCGCTGTATGCCCTTTGAGTATAATTAACCCACAGGCTGCTCGTGTATAATGATTGGCAGTAGGCTTTGAATAATGCTAACTTTACTTCAACTGAACAACGAGCAAACCTGCGAGCCAACATATTACCCCGAACAGCCAGCGCTCTGCGTTCACGTTCAATATCATCGTCGTCCTTCAGGTTGTCAGTGATAATATGCCCTAGATATTTAAATCTTTTTACTCTAGTAAGAGGAGAACCGTTGAGACAAATAGGCGGCAGCAAATGCAAGGTTCTGCCATCAGGGCCGAAAACCATACACTCGCTCTTGGTCGCATTGTATATGAGGCCATGACTCTCAGCATATCGCTCACAAACCCTCAGTAGATTGCGAAGCGCCCCTATTGACGGGCTCATCAGCACCATATCATCGGCATAGCTTATATTATTTACGGCCACGCCGTCAATGTGACAGCCAGCATGCATGCTGCTGAGCTCGCCAACCAGGTCGTCCATGTACACATTAAAAAGAGTGGGTGAGGTAATTCCCCCCTGCCTCACACCGCATTCTAGTCTGTACTCCTCAGACAAGCAATTAGCCCATTTCACAACATTTAATTGATTGCCATACCAAAATTTTAATAACTCCACTAGTTCTGTGGGTACATTTTGTTTACGAAGTTTATCCCACAGGACCTCATAAGAAACCAGATCGAATGCTTTGCTCAGGTCTAGGTAGCAAGCGTAAATAGGTGTCTTACGATCTAAATAATACCTAACTGTGTGCTTCAAGCAGAGAATAGCACTCTCAGTAGAAAGGCCAGGTTGGAAGCCGAATTGCGCGTGATGCAGATTTAATTTTTTCCTGATATGAGTATTGACTAGACTATCCAATACTTTAGCTAGGATCGTAGCAAGGGAGATGGGACGATAATTACTTTTATCACCAATATCTGCAACAATTGGTATGACTGTAGTTTTCATGAGGTCCCGGGGAAGATACTTATGACTAATACACAGCGAGAAAAACATTGCCAATACTCTGGGTAAGTGACAGCCCGCATGCTGTAGGTGTTCGACACTCAAGCTGTCATGTCCAGGCGATTTACCTCTAGTCATATTGTCAATAATACTCTTAACGTCCCTAGGCCTAACTTGCACAATGGTCGCAGCATCTGGCTGGAGGCAGCATTGTCCCGACTCCGGACAATCCGGAGACACACGTGGGCTTGCCTTAAAATGAGCTTTAAATATATTAGCTATTTTATGAGGATCTCTTTCAGCGTTTACATATTCAGCTAGATTTTGTTTTATGTTTAATTTATTAGTGCATTGCCAGAACTTTTTGAAGTAATGATTAGTGCAATGTGATGCCAATATGTCCATTTTAATTTGTTCGGCATGGTTTTGACACCACTTAAGGCGTGATTTGAAAATTTTCCTACTATAACACATTGCATCATAAACACTGCCAGATGAGGGCCTCCCATGACAGACCCAATTCATGAAATTAGTTTTAGCCTCATCATGTGCTTCCTTTACATGCTTGTTCCAGCCACATACCGGTTTTCTACTGTGACGTCTACGACTCGTAATATTACAGCTTTCTATACTAGCCTCCTGCAACGTTTTTATAATACTGTTATATATCCTATCTATGCTTCCATGATGTCCTAGATTGTTACAACATTTATCAGCGCATTTCTGGAATTCTTCCGGAAAATCGATACATTTGAGAATATTATTACAAATTTCATGATACCGCAGAATTTGTGCTGGTGTTTTATTCCCCCAAACTATTTTGTTAGGTATATTATCTAAATTGGTTGTCTTATGCCTTACAATATTATAATTACACTCTATTTCAACAGGAAAATGATCGGACCAGAAAACGTTATAATGTATTTTTATGTTAGATACAATTTTATAACCCATTTCAGTACAAACACAATGGTCAAGCCACCTACATGAACCATGAACGTCACTAATGAAAGTATAGTCACCTGCACTAAGTCCTAGGCGTTGCGTGTCCGCACATACCCATCTTTGTTCTCTACAAAAGCTCGTTAGTTCATTATAGAAAATACCACCCGGGTGGGCGTTTAAGTGTAGCGTCATGTCGAGACGCTGCGGACTGTCATTGTAATTGGGCAACGTTGCCGCTTGTGGTCGCCTTAGTAAGAGCACCTTCAAGCTTGCCAATATCGACGGTGCTAAAAGTGGCATATCTGCTAAAGCTTTTAGTAACCTGTGTGGGCGATGCTTGCGTCGTGCGTAGCTGGTGTCAGAGAGGCCCGAGTCGTGTGAAAAGCGCTTGCCGTGCGGGGGCGGGCGACTGCCGCTGGTGTCGCTGGGCGCTGTAAGCGCCGGCGCAGGCACGGTGGGTGCAGCCGGCGCGGACGCCGGCGGGCCCAGCGCGCCCGGTTTGCGGTCCACGCCGCCCGCGTCCACCACCAGCTTGTCACCGCTGTTGAGTTATCAGCACACAAAATAAATTTTGAGTAAAAACCTTTTTAAAAACAAGCTTATAATGAACTCAAAAGTACGAAATAAAACTTACGAAATAAAACTTCTGGCCTCAATATTAAAGTTCCATGCTTACGTAAGTCTTATTTCGTAGGTAGGTAATTTTTATAGTTTATATAAAAACCTTTTCAAAAACGAGCTTTTAATGAGCTTGTTTTTGAAAAGGTTTTTACTTAAATTTTATTTTGTACTTTTTAGCATTAGAATTTGTTTAAATATCTGTTCTATTTATTACCTTCAATTGAAAGGTACTTGTAAAGAAAAATCCAATGTCCCCTCGTCTAGAGCCACCCCTGGGTGCAGCACCGAGGTTACGGTGGACTTTAGAACAATCAAGATGTAAAAAACAGGGCAAGGAAGGGGTAAAGAAAATCAATAATATTCACAAAGAATATAATTATATTTACCTATTATATTTTAGCTATATACTCGTACCTTCTATTAATGGATTACATGATTAAAAATTAAAAACGTCCTCCTCGTCAGAGGAATTTATTTTTAATTTGAAGGAATATTGCTTTCACTGTTTGTTATTAACTTATTACCTACATCATGATGTAGGTAATTGATGTGAGCATCAGGTTTGTTTTTCAGCAACATTTTAATCCCCATCTAATCGACGTGTTGTTTTCAGTTGATTTTTGTTTTTATGAAGTTCTTGGAACTGAAGACACGTTCAACATCAGCATTTGAATGTGGTTAAGATTAAATACATCAGCATTTGAATGTGGTTAAGATAAAATGATCCTGATACGGATTATTTCTTGAGGTCCCCAGCTACAGGAAGTAAGTCGCAAAATTTTTGCATCCGGTAAGTCTCTGAGACGATTGCGGAACTTTCTTCCTACTCCCACTAAAACTGCGCTTGCACAATCCCTTTTACTTCCTATCCTAGACTACGCTGATGTCAGTTATCTCTATCTCACTGAGGCACAACTAGAGTCGTTTCAAGTTCCTTCATGACACACATAATAGATATCTGAGGTCATCGGAAAAGTTGAGACTAGAGATGTCGATGCATTCCACCAGTTTTTATGACAAATCTTTTACTGTCCAAGCCGTTATGGAATGCCTTGCCCGTGTCGATAAGGCGTGCTCAATCTTTGTCCACTTTTAAAATTCTGGTGAAAAAACACTTCCTCTCTCCTTAAACATCATCATAAATAGTTCCTTGCTCTAGTTTCATGTTTATTGTTATACATATTTATAACTATGTATATATTATATATGTCGTAGATTATGAAAGTTGAGCGATAATAGTCTCTCAATTGACTATTATAGTACTAAGGTGAGGGTAAACGCCGTGACGCGCTCGCTAGCGTGGGGCGTCACGTGGACAGAGTGGCGAAGCGACGAGTCAGTCTTGTGAGGGCAACGAACGGATGCAGACCTCCACTTCTCCTTTGCGAAACTGTCGGTTTGCCCGAACGTGTCAAGTAGTTATTAGTAATGTACCTACTGTGATGATTGTTCTGAAAGTGAAATACTAACTGAGTTGCTGTATCATCGTGTTTTATTGTAAACCTGCACTATGGAGTCCGTACCACCGAATCGAGATGATGACGGCAACTATCGCTCAACCATCGCTGACGCCGACATATATATATATTTTTATATTTATATAGATAAGATAATGCTTTATGTGTGTATGTGTTTATTGTAAATGTAAACGGTACACCACTGACTACCTGCAGTATTGTCTCTCCTTCTTACTTTAATCCATCCAAAGGTTGTCTATAAAAGATCGCTTTTAGCGATAAGAACGCCCATTGTGTCACCCTATCTAAAATTTTCTAATTTATGTCTGTAATTTTTATGATGTACATAATAAAGAGTATTCTATCTATCTATTTCCTGTTGGGTCTCTGTTTTTTGAGATAGTTGTGAATTTTTCTTAACAATTTATCAATTAGGGCTAGATGCGAGCAATAGGGATGCGAGCGTGCGTTTTCGTTCGTTGCACGAAGCGACGAAGCCGACCTTCTGTAGGTAGGTACCTATTTACTTTATTTAGTCTTGTGCCTCTAGTGGGTTTTAAGTTAGTGAGTGGTGTGACTTGCCATCGTAGCGTGTGCGTGTCCGTCCGCGTGGGGCGCACGGCGCCGCGCATGAACTTGTCCAGGTCGATGATGTCGGGCGGCGCGCGGCCGGCGCCGGACCACGAGCCGGACGACGAGCGCGCCGACATGCTCTACTACCTGCAACACGCACTATAGCCAACGGACGGAAATAATGCCTCCATCTTATTTTTTAATAAGTACACAAGTTAAGTTCTCACAACAATATCACAATTTTTTCTCAACAGCGCCATCCTGTCAAGATTAGCTTTGGTTAATGTTGACACTGTCGACAGTATCTACCTAGCTACTCAGGCCTTTCACAGTTGGTGCGTGATACTCGTAGCTTGGCAATAGCGGTCATTTCTTTTGTCTATCTAGACCTTAAAGTCATATCCCTACTCAAAAACCTACTGTACTCACAAAATAGAACTATACTTACTAAACTTAACGTAGATATGTCGCAGCCATATTGTATAACACGCCGTATTACAAATAGGCGCGCCCGATTGAAAAACGTCGCTGTTTTGAAATGCGGCTACCTTTCGGTCAGCCGTATCGTGGTGGCGATCGCGATACATTCTATAAAGCGGCGTTCAACGTTTAGCTTTATTGTCAGCAGGAAGCAATGAAGGGTGGCTATACATTATGAACAACAGATCCTAATAAGTTTTTATCTTTTAAGTATTTAAAACATGTATTTATGAATCATCTTAACAAAACTAGAACTAAATAGGAACAAAACAAAATTTTAAATTTTATATTATTTTAACTTTGTTGTGACACCGCGTTGTCCATGTGACGCCATTTTTGTTGTTATGATCATGCGGCGCGTGTCACATTTCAAAGCGGCGTATCGAAGATGCGTCCGTTTGTATGTGGGCGCCACGTTACTAAGCCGATTTGACGAACGCGAATTGCTCATACAATGCGGCGTAGTTTATTTCAGCCAAATTGAAATCCGGCGGAACGAATGGTAGCCGCATTTCAAAACAGCGACGTTTTTCAATTGGGCCGGCCTATTTGTAATACGGCGTGTTATACGACAAGGCTGCGACAGATACACCAGCTGTAAAGATACTATATGTATTTAAATGGCTGCATCCCAAAAATGTATGACCAAACGGAAAACCTTTTGCACATTTATTATAGTCACAATATCTGAGACCACGGGCGTCTACGGGTTCGCAACCGGTAGGGCGCGCCCCCCTGACATTATAACAGACACTAGGACATCGCTCATTATAGCAGCACCGCTCCGACACGGCACGGCAAATAACTATAAGGTACCATTCAAGTTAAAGTCTATTTTATTTACGATGCCTATACAGAATAGTGGACGGCTCGAGGGCAGTGAAAGGCCCGTTTCTACCGTTTTTTAGGGTTCCGTACCCAAACGGTAAAACGGGACCCTATTACTAAGGCTCCGCTGTCTGTCCGTCTGTCACCAGGCTGTATCTCATGAACCGTGGTAGCTAGACAGTTGAAATTTTCACAGATGATGTATATCTGTTACCGCTATAACAACAAATAGTAAAAACCAGAATAAAATAAATATTTAAGGGGGCTCCCATACAACAAACGTGATTTTTTGCTCGGTTTTGCTCGATATTGAAAACGACAACAGGTAGACGCTTGAAATATTCACAGAATATTTAGTTACATATTCACTTTAAAAATAAATAATTAAATTAAAATAAAACAAATATTTAAGGGGGCTCCTATACAACAAACGTGATTTTTTTGCCGTTTTCATAGATAACTAGCTGCGCCCCGCGGTTTCACCCGCGTAAGTCTTGATCCCGTGGGAATATCGGTATGTGTTAATCCAGGTTATAAACTATCTGTTTACCAATCCATTCAGTAGTTTTTACGTGAAAGAGTAACAAACATCCATCCATACTTACAAACTTTCGCGTTTATAACATTAGTTAGATAGTACGGAACCTTTCGTGCGCGAGTCAAGACTCGCACTTGGCCGGTTTTCCGTTTCCCTTGACACATTCCATTGTAAATCAAAGAGTCTCTTATAACTCTTGACTACAGTAAAACAGAAAACCTATTAAAATCGCAATGTAGGTAAGAAATGAAATTTTTTTTTTTTTTTATGTAAATAGGATATTGGAATCACTTTTACACGTCATATTGAAAAGTTGTAAAAATAAGCTAGATGAGGTCGGCGTTTCCTATCTGACTACTCTGAGAAGAAAGGCCGAAACAAACTCAGAGGTCACCGTCTCCTTTAAAGTCCAGACATAATCTTGGTCAGGCCATATGAGGACCATGTAGGTAGATTAGAGTCTGAAATGGTCTTTTGAGGAAAGAACCACACAGATTTGAGTGGACCTGTCCAGTCAGTGCAAGCATTTGTCAGTAATAGTGGAGCTCAACTAAGAACTTAAGGAGCTCAACGACTCGACGAACAATACCAAAGAAAGGACATTTGGGTAGGTCGCATAAAGTTCTCAAATTGCCAGACCTTCGCTAAAACTAACAGAACGAAAAATAAATATCCACATAGTCCTCACATTCACAATAAAACAATACTTTACAAGTAATCATCATGTCATTTTGTATATAATATTCAATAATGTCAATTTCTATATAAAACTGGTAGGTATATTTTTATGGTTTTCCATAATATTCAAAATGTCACAATGCTTAGCAGAGCGAGCAGCTCAATCCCATGCATTTTTGTCTTCTAAATAATCTGAAATTTTATAGTACCCTTTTTTACAAAGTTTGGTTCTACAGCTTTTAAATCGTTTAATGGGTAAGTTTCGAATGTCAATGGGAAGTTTGTTATAAAAGCGTATACATTGACCCATGAACGAGTTGCCTACTCTGTGGAGACGAGTGCGATGTACAGCAAGATTGTGTTTATTCCTGGTATTTAAACTATGAATATCGGACATTTTCTTAAACTTTGATAAGTTTTTGTGTACATACAATAGGTTTTCAAATATATATTGTGAGGCTACAGTCAGAATATCTATTTCTCTGAATTGAAAGTATATGACACACACATACACACTCTTCACACCTTTTTGACACTAGTTTCACCTTAAACACATAATTGTACCTCTAAAGCCGGCGCCAGACATAGCAACAATATTATTTTGATCACAACATGTTTGAACACATGAGTGGCAGGGGTGTTTGGGTATTTCATCAAAGTTTGATCACATATTTCAACTTTGCCAGTCGGTGTCATTTGTTTGAGCGCACCATAAATGCCGGCGCCAGACATATCAACAATATTTGAACACTTGTTTGACACATGAATGTGTGGCAGGGGTGTTTGGGTATTTCATCAAAGTTTGATCACATATTTCAACTTTGCCATTCGGTGTCATTTGTTTGAGCGCACCATAAATGCCGGCGCCAGACATAGCAACAATATTTGAACACATATTTGAACACTTGTTTGACATATGAATGTGTGGCAGGGGTGTTTGGGTATTTGTCTGGACAAAATCAAACTGGTTGCTAATCTTTATTATTTGTATATCACAGTTGTAAAATTTATTATTTGTATATCATCGATTTTTTTTTACAATTTATAATTAAACACACACTGTCCTATTAGTATTACTTGCAAGTTTGTAGGAATATTGTGATATCGTATACTTTAATGTTTGTAAATATGTGAGCACCATGTATCTATCACATAGGGTGGGGTGGTAGCCATTGAACCACCAAAAGTTTGAAGAGCTCTAGCACGGTCGTTATTACAGTCTAAGAAAATATTTTTATCTCAGAAGATAGGTAATTTAATAAGATACCAAACTGCGCTAAAAAAATGGAAAATATTTGCTATAGCCTAATTAATACAGGTTTTTTAAAAACAAGTGAAATGGTTCATAGTGTACACCTAAGGGTACACGATGAACCGTGGGGGTGGTACTAAATAATCCAGGTGGTACACAATGAATCACAGTAATATAAAAACCGAAGATTGTTTGTTTTAAGTGGAAAATAAATAAAACATTTGTAAGTTTCATTATTTAATAGGTTTCGGCTTATATAAAAACTACGCAGTCAGTCTTAAAACTTAATTTTAACTGTAATTATAAACTTTTAAAAAGTTTTGAGAAGATAAACTATACTTACTGCAAATTAAAAAAGAAAAAACAGTTTGTACTAACTAATTAACATTGAGGATTTATAACATCACCTATGTATTTATCACAATCAGTCTTAATTATTTTTGTATGCCTAAATCACAAATTGTACTTAACAATAGGTAAAAAATAGGAATAATCAGTTCGCTCGTTCTCAGTCATAGTATGTTCATGAGAGATAAGTAAGTATAAAAAATTTCAACATAGCAATAAAAAAAAAAACAAATATCTTCGAAAATGTCTTGCCCTAAACCCCCTCATCCAATCTCGGCCTGCCATTTCATGGACTTTCCACGATGGCGTCATTTCGATTTTGTTAATCACTGCCATTTGGTAGGCAATTCTACGGCAGTCTTTAGAAGTTAGGCCATAGAATTTATTAGCACAATCTAATAAATATTCCTTTATGCTGTCTTCTTGCTGGTCAGTAAAAATTTTACTTGCATCATAATGGGGCTCTAGTCTACAAGACGGATTGTTCCTGTATTTTGCTATGTACCTTCGCAGTGTTGGATAGGGAAGGTTGCAATCTTTGGCTGCTTTTCTGATACTCAGTCCCGACAAGTGTTTATCTATTCCTCTTTGGATATCTTCTCCGATGTGATACCCTTTTTTACGGGCTTCCCTTCCTACCGTGTTTCGTCCCATGCTGAAATAAACAAATAGTAATTATACTCACATTTAACATTTAGAGGTTGACTGAATAATACTCCCAACCTGTATAGATAGCATAAAACAAAGCAATTAGATGTGGTACACAATGAACCATGGTTCATTGCTTACCCAGGATAAATGGCTCACTGCGTACCCATCTCCCCTTAGGAAATGTTAGGTTATGTTTTACACAATAACCGTTGAAAAGTAATAACAAAAAATAGTCTTAAACAAGCGCAAGGACCTACATTACACATACAATTCACACATAGTTAAGTAAGAGTTAAATTATTAAAGTAATTACAAAAAGAAACTCACGTTTTTTTCGTCGTTTTTGATTGAGTAAACACAAGGACGCGGCGCAGGCGCGACAATTCTACCATCCGTGAACAAAACGAATCGTTTTGTAAGTATAGGAACCGGGCATCAATCGCAAGTGCTTGGAATGAAAATTTCATGAAATTGTCATTTTAATAGTTATTCTGCTATTCTGGGCGGAGTAAGTACCTACCTACATTATAAATTAATAATTTATGACATGATCTGTTGTTTTACAGAATAATTAGAATATCTCCTAAAAAAAAATCTAATAAGTATTCGAATAATGAATTCCGTCGAAAATTTGCAAGCCAGGTAACTATTCCCTCATTCGGCAGAAAGGCTGCGTTTCCACCAGAGATGTGCGATGGAAATGTGTCGTGTGAGGATGTCTAGCTGTGCTGTGAAAATGTGTGGGGGTTTCCACCAAAGCGTGTGGTGCGAGGATGGATGGACTGGCTGGTACAGTATGCGCAAACCTCGCAACACATCCTTCTCATCACACATTCCTCGCAACACATCCCTCGCACACATCCCTCGTACACATCCCTCGCACACATCCCTCGCTTGTTTTGTATGCGCAAAAATCAAGCTCCGCTGAGCCGTTTCCACCAAAGCCGTGCTGACCGAGGCGAGGTAAATGAAGCGATTCTATTGGTTCTTTACAAACACATCCCTCGCTACGCATCCTCGCACATCTCTGGTGGAAACGCAGCCTTAGTCTGGCCTCCGACAAGCATAGCCATTAGCCATGTCTTCAGTTTCCACGATTTGGTTCTTATAGTAATCATTCCGGCTGTCGCTCGTAAGCGATCCATGTGATTAGATGATTAGATCAACCAACAGCTACACACTTTGTTCAGGTCAGACGAATCAGAAGGTGGAAGAGAGCCAGAGAGGTAATTGCGAAACACACTCACAGTGGCAATGCCAAAGGGCATGTTGACAGTTCTAAACACAGGTTCAACAACATTCAAAGCGTCATTACCGTTGTCGAGTTTTTCAAACAGGAAGCTATGATTAGTAATTTCCTTCGAAATCCTTCGGATTGTGCCTGAAAAAGCGTGTAGGTACGCACCTCGCCGACGGCGACGGTGAGCAAGTTCCTTGGTACGCACGAACACAACATGGTGAACAAGAACATCGAACACGGAACATTTGGTTTTTACGTACGCAAAGCGAACCCGAACACCATACGAATACAGTTCGACTTGTGCTCATGCTCGACCATCCCACCCTCGTGAAGTTGCATACAATATTTCATCAAATTTCTACGAACACCGTCCATACAGAAAAAACGAAATTGGATCGCCACAATCGTTTTTGACTAACAGTGTTTGATGTTCGTTAGCTGTACGCACATGCGAACCAAGTGTTCGATGTTCGTGTTCACCATGTTCTTGTTCATTCGTGCGTATACGCCTAAAGGGTGGTTTATGGGCGCTTTGTGAAGGTTGGCCCTTCACCTACCTTCGTGCGCGCTAGAGGTGGCAAAGCGCGCGCGGGCGTGGCGCGGGCACAGAGTGGGCGGAAGGCCCCGGGCGCGCACGAGATCCCATGGACTGCATCAACACTGCATGTCCTCACCACTCACTGACAACTGACACTGTCACTTTGACAGCTAACGCTTTCCATGTTCGAAAAGAAGAAGAAATGAGGTTCCTATTCTTTGTGGATTGCTAGAAACTTTTTGAAATTGTACTTAAGTACCGGTTCACACTTTTTATGCGGGATGATCCGATCTGAGGGCCATTTTCTTACCTATATCGTTCACGTGCAAGTCGCAAAGACTTGTCAAAAATGTCGGTAAATTGCTGGTGTTTTAACAGATTGCGAATGTGAACGTTCTAGGGAATTGCCCCCCTTTTTTTTTTGTGGGTGGGAAATCATCCGATGACTTCTCCCGCTCTGGGCGGAGCGGAAGGGCGTGTCATACTTTTACTGACTAAAACCCACCCGTGTTCCTTCAGTTGCCTGTTGCCAAGGTCCCAGTATCCCTTTCGGACTAACTCGCAACCCTGGCAGGCATCGGTCCTAGCGGACCCCGCCAATTGTGCTGACATCTCTTTGAGGCGCGCGTGGAACACGACGCGCCATCGACCCGGGCCTGGTCCTAATCGGACGGCGAGCTACCCATTGCTCGCCGTCCGCAAGCCCGCGCCTATGGTGGCCGGGAATCCGCCTGGGATTCCCGGCGGTGGTTAGGGGCGTGAGGGCGCAAACTTTGCCTCTCCCTCACGCGTTCCACCTCCTCCTTCGCGAGCATTACTGCTTCGCAGAAGGAGGTGACTGCTTCCCATGCCCTCTCGCTCCGTACCATGGCCTGGACCAGAGCCGGACGCGAGACGTCACCGCCGCCAATAGGGACTGAGCTATGGATCTGACAATTCAGTTCAGTTCACAGTTACATGTTGTTCTATTTTCAGCATTTGACTTGACACTTTCAGGAGTCGGATCTTTTTCCTGTCATGCGGATTGGTGTCCGCGTGCGTGACTGGCGTCAGCCGCGCCGCCCGCATCCTATCGTCTCGTGTACTGTGCCTGGCATTACACGCGCTAAGCTCACGCATGCGGGTGGTTAGTGTGGTGTGGGTATGGTAGGCCTAATATTGTTACTTGATATTATAAACACCGCGCCTGTTCCCAGTAGGAGGAGAATAAAACCAATTGTTTACGGCAAGTTAATTTATTACAATACAATTAATTACGAGTACATTACATATTAATTTAATTAATTCAATTATTTCCAGCGAGCGCCCTGAACTGCCACCCAACGAACAGACAACACGTTATTATTTACAAACATAGGTACATTCAAACATTATATTTATAAAGTATGTTAACTAACAAAGGGCGTTCCCGTTAAGGGGGATGCGCTAGGGTGGCCCGCGAAATTCAAATTTTCTTACGTTTTTTGCAATTTATTTGCGCAGAATTTCGCGGGCCACCCTAGCGCATCAACCTTAACCCGCAATAGTAGGTATAGCGTATAGATGCTAAAAAAATATGACCACACCAAAAAAATATTGTTTTATTATTTATTAGTAGGTAGTGAAATATTAACACTTGTCTTTCTCTACGTTGAAATACCACTGCGTGTACAGAGTTTTTCTTTTATGTATCAATTTAATAGTTTTGTGAATACTTAACTACATAAGTTAAAATAAAAAAATAAACGTTTATTTTCTTTGCATGTATGTTTGGACGGTATACTATTGCGGGTAAACGGGAACGCCCTTTCTTAGTTATCATACTGTATACATAACATACAGTACGCGGCCGCTACTAAATATGGCACATAGAGTCCTACAAGGATCTTTTGAATAATATTGACAGCGGGGCGTTGTTGGTAAACAATTGTCAAATTATTTCGCGGTTAAAAGGTGTGTCCATACTTTGAGCGACAAGAGCGGCTGCGCGGCAGCAACACGCGGCGTTTGCAGGACACATTTCTGCCGCGCTTTAGTTAGGTAAAAATTTGTGCGCGGCAGGTGGACAGAAGCAGTCGTCCAATCAAAGCGCGGCACGCCGCGCGAGGCAGCCGCTCACGATTGCTGCTTTAAGTTTGGACACATCTTTAAAAACAAATAATAATATGGCGGCGTTAGTTCCGATTTTGGCCACGCGCCAATAGAACCTTGTAATGTCGTAGTGAAATGTGTCACACAGGTATGGGTGACAACTGACAGAGGCGACGTGAGACAAAGAAAAACTGTTTCTAATACTCGATGTGCCATATTAAACAACTGATCGTACAAAAACATACAACTTCTCAAAATGCCTCCCGGGCGCAAAACGTCTCTTTCGATAAATCTTTATTTCTCAGAATGTCTCTTTTGCAAAATGACCACTTCGCAAGATGTCACTTTTTTTTTCCAATGCAAAATCAGTCAAGTGCGAGTCGGATTCGCGTACAGAGGATTGGCTAGAGAAATAATAATCTTTTATTCGTGTAGATAGGTACATTTATACACACAAATAAAAATAAAGGTCAGTAATTGAATCGTTTGCGAGATTCTGTTTGATGATTAAGATTGTATGACATTATATTTGTCACTGTGTCTGACCGGTTGAGATGTCACATTTGTGTGAACGCAGCTAAATTCGCGATGGTACAGAATGAAGCTGAAAGCTTTGCTTATCCTATAGTATTGTTATATATAAATGTTATATAATTTCAGGAGCGGTTTGGTTTGCGCCCACAAAAGCAGCACTAATAACTATAGAAAGTTCCACACATCGAGCGAAAACAGGCGCATTCACACATACACAAGCCTATTCTGTAAAAATCTCACCGTGAACTTAGGTGAAGTGGACTATCATCAGCTCACTTCACGTACGTTTTCATGGCGAGACTTTTATACCGGCAGTAGAACAAGCTATTTGGCATACAGGTAATACAGGCAAAAATATTCATCTTTCCACTACATTGCCAATATTTATTTTAATTGTCAGCGTAATAACATTTTCAAGCTTCTGACATACTTACTTCAGAGAGTGATGTAATAGTTATTTATGCAACTGTTATATAATGAGGGGTATTAAAAGTATTAAAACACGAATGTGGGTTTTTTATCACTTACAATTATCTTCACCCATGATAATTAAATTATGAATAAAAGGTTCATCCTTTATAAAAGGTTCTTTGCAATACTAATTAGTCGGATACGACGTATTCGATTTTTTTAATTCGCTTTGTTATTGATACTCGCGTGAATGATAATGTTCTTTTTTTTTAAGAGTTGCTATATGAAATTTTCGACAGAGTTGCTCGTAAAGTGGCTGTTATTGAACCGCTTTTAGGTTTATTAAGTATGGGTGCTTTTTACTTTATATTACCGGACTAGTGCGGTAATGTGCGCCACAGATAACTATTTACTAGTCGAAGTAATGACATAACAGTAGGTATGGAATTAGTAAGTACTATCAATGATAGTCTATCATGGCAACATGAAATGAAATTTACTTTGGTGACATGGCAGTAGGTATGGAATTAGTAAGTAACATAAAATATCAACTTGGCGACATGAAAGTTGTATTGACTTCGGTGAAGCTTTTTACCAAAGGCAGGCGCTCAAAAGTAAGTTGTTGAAATAAAAATACCATATGAAAGCACCCAACAAAAATCCTATGGGCAGGTCAGTGGGATACTATACATGCAATTAGTATGAACTAGCCTATACTATTAAATGAGCATACTCTCACGCGAGTAGAGATTTGCGCTTTTTTAATCTCATCAGCGACTTCATGCCTTTTTATGCCTACTGCGAAAATAAATAAACTATTATAAATTAACCTAGTATTTCATCAAATAATATATTTTTCACCACAAAATAACCTAATTTTATTTGTTCAAAACATTATTTTGTGTTTATTATATAGGCTGTCTAGCGGTTTTTCCAGTGCCTTTATCTACAAAAGTAACGTCCAACAGACGTAGAATTTTTTTTAAACGAAGCTCCGGATATTCAGTACCTGGCAACAAAGGTCAGTTGGACTTTATAAATCTAAAAATGTCATCTCTATAATTATCTACGTTATTGTAGCATAAGTTTTACAACAATTCTGTGTTGTAAAACGTCGTATGAAACGCGTGTGCATTGATCATTACACACTTGTATCACAATGTACTATTAGTACAACATTATAACACCCTTTGGGATGATTATGCTTATTATGAAACTGGTTGTTTTAATGTTGGCTGTAAGCTACCTGTTTCAGAAACTTTTATAGAAGATTTATAGCATGGGTGTAGATAAAAGAAATGACCACTGAGCACACGCACGCAAGGTATAGCTGCCCGTGTACTGAATAGCTTGTGATTGGACGTCCTGTATAGGTTTTGATATAAAGAGACAAACAATAATTCATATTACGAATTGAAAAAAGAGGAGACAAATGTATAATTAAAATTAAATACGCCTTTTAGGGATACGCTACCGCAAGAGCGCCGCGTTTCCGCTCGTTGTATGGAGCCTTCCGTAGCTGTACTCGTATAGTTATCTGTCCGCTTCGACGACGACACACATACTCCTGTGATCACTTGTCACTATAAATTCATTGTTCGTGTTTAGTTCCTGCGTGTTGTCGTCCGTAGTACGGCAGTGCAGTGGCGCGCTGTGACTAGATGTGACGGGACGTACGCTCGGTGACGTCAGTGCGGGGGCGGCGCGGGCGGCGCCGCGCTGCGTCACTGAGTGTTGGCGAGCTCGTCCATGCGACACCTGGACATTACATCACGCTTGTATTGAAGGGCGGGCCAGACGTGTTGTACCTTTAGTACACTCACATTTTGCCAGTTATATGTTAATCTCAGGTAATACGCTCGTGTCTAGTAATTTCGGTCGCGCATAATACATCGTGTCCAGCAAATGACAAATCATTTTGCATCGTGCTGTGGCACAAACAGGACTTTTAAATGAAACTGAATGTAGCGTAAATAATGATGCAACTCACTGTAACTCTTAGAGATAGTTACCTGACGGCCATCTCCGCGACCTCGAGGCTGGGGTAGTCGAGCTCCTTCACGAGGCACAGCACCGCAGACAACAGGTTCGAGTTCTGAAACCACACAACCTCGCGTTTATATTAGGTATGTGTCATGATTTGTAACGGCTAGTGTATTGTAATGGTCTCATATGCAGCACTGGACTTAAGTCCAGAAGTTGATCAAAATCCAAAACGTCGAGCAGGGCTCATTACAAAACGAACGTAACTTTAGTCCAAAGTTCCGCCGTTCTCGTCCTCGTTCAGATCGTTCGTTCAAAGTTTAAAACATTAAACCATCGAGCCAGATATTGTACTTACACTGACCTACTTACACTCGTTTAACGTCAGTTTTCGTAGCTAGAACTTTGTTGGCATAAAGTTCAGTAGATCCTGGGTCTAAAGATCTTGATGACAAAATGGAAGTACTAGACTTGCACATTTTGAATGTATGTAAAATTCCCATATAAGTATAGATAATTATAATGCACAGAGCTAAAGGTTGAAGCAAAAATGTTGCATGATAATACCAGATCTTATTAAAGAAACCTTGTTTTGAAATAAGGCCGTTTCCTCAGCACTAACACTACATACCCTAGCCACAGGCCTCCTGGTGAAGCCCCTGTGCTCGGCCATGACGGCGGAGGGGTAGTCCTTGTCTCTGTCTCGCTCGCTCGCGTGGGTACTGCCGTGTCGCGCGCCCGCTCGCTCCTCCCACGCCTCGCCGCTGCCGCGCTGCGACATGTGTCCGTACGACTCTGATCTGTGACAGTACACCATACAGTAAGCCCATGAGTTGTTTGTAACCATACTCGTATTTGTGACATGTTCACGGACATTAGTGCGTGACAGTGCAGACTGTTTATTCCATCCTGTGGTTTTGGGAACTTTCTGATTGTCATTAGTTTTGTACGTATTAGGTATATGTCACTGTCAGTGTTCACGTGTGACCGTTATCGTTAAAATACCAAACGAGCGAATGCACATTTCCTCTACGAAATTCTTTCAAATGTCAAGAAAATAATGCTGTTGCTCTATGACTTTGAAATGCTTTAGAATTTCGAGTCACTGTTTGAAGTGTCAACCTTAACGTGATGGTATTACCGTGCGTTTGCACTGGCGAAACATTCACGACAAAACATGTTGAAATTTCTATTTTCTGTCAATGTTCCGTATAATTTTTGACAGGAACTAGTGTTTTGTTGTGAATGTTTCGCCAGTGCAAACGCACGGTTAAGGTGTGTATTATTGCTTACCTGTCGGGTCGCTCGTAGTAGGGCTCCTGGTAGGGCGGCGACGCGACGCCGCTGGCCGGCGCGGGGTAGCGACACTCGCCGTTGGACGAGTACGAGTACTCCTGTAACACGGGTACGAGTCATGTAACAATATCCCGAAGTTCTGTCACGGGTCACGGCAGCCGATGCCCGGTTTACTTTTTGAGGCACGCGGGAACACGCCGTGCTGGTGATCCTAACTCTGGACTGTTACTGAGCAGTAAGCCATAACCAAACTTCCATAATTTAACCCCTTTAGGGGGCGATTTTTCAAGTATCCTTCCTTACTGCTCAGATTCGTTATAAAAGGAACTCTTGAGCAAAATCTAATGTTTCTAGAGCCAGCAGTGACGTGACGTGGGTGACGTGACGTGGGTTGTCTGTCAGTGAAAATTCTTGTACCTACCTTAGTACCTTATGAATATAAAATATTTATTTATTTGTTTATAATGAATGAACGAATTTAAAAAGTATTTATTCGATATTCCTACTTCCTAGCGACGTCCGCTCCTGCTTCGCACGGTTTTTACGACTTGACGAAACATTCAGATTTCTTAGTTATTTATACACATTTCCCTTCCGGAATAAATTCTCTAAACGATGGTGAAAACCCCATCCAAATCAGTTGCGTGGTTTAGTTAGAAGAACAACACGGACATACAGACAAACACGAAAAGCGACTTTAATTTATAATATGTATAGAAGTAGATTCCTGACTGAAAAATAACCGACCTGGGAATCGAACCTAGGACCTCACGCTCAGCCGGCTCTGCAGTCACGCTTGCGACCCTAGACCAGCGAGGCAGGTGCGGACATGGTGAGATCATACAGATCAAAATAACTAAGAACAGTCGATTTTGAACTGAAAGAACAAGACAAAAACTAAAAAATTATCAATCATTAAAAATATGACAGATTGAGAACATTTCACTTTTGTAGACACGTGCTAAGATATAGTGGTCAATGGAAGTTAATGATTGACTATTGTGAAGTGATGTTGCTGAAGCTAGATGTACTTACACGGTGCGATGTAACCGGCTGTGGCTGTTGTGGCTTGGGCATACTACAAGTAGACGCAACATTCACAGTGGCACCGTACAAACAGAGTGTTTAGACGAAGCAAGTCATTTGTTGCTTCCATTTTATTGTGTGCCACAAGCAAGAAACTAGCATCGTGTAATTGGGAGTTTAGTATGGTGGTCATTTATTGTGTAATGTAGTGTGGATGGTACCTTGACGCTGTGCGTGGAGAGTGAGTGCCGCAGCGAGCCGGCGTCGGGTGAGCGCGCCTGCAACACACACACTGCTGCACTATACGTACAGGCGACTTGCGAAAACATTAACCATACTCACAAGCGCGACATAGTAATGGCGACGTCAAAACGTGACGCGTCAACGAACGAGTTTCATATTACAATGTCCAAAAGTGATGTGATGAACGTTTTCGTTAGGTGATTCTAGTCGTTTCAACTAATTTCGTTATAAATACGACACTACTTCAAAGGTTCTTCATAATTCTACAGATCTCCAAGGAAAAGTATGCGCTTCAGAAATCATCGTGTATCTTAGGACAAGAAATAAATGACGATCTGCGACTGGAGTTGGTAACCTGACAGAGAGAAAACTTCAAACAGCAATGATAGGTGTCCCTACAAATCGCGGCAGGACAACATTTTGAGGCTTTGCCTGTGCGAGCGCGAACACGAAAATTACCGAAGCGCATACCTTTCCTGGTTGAACTGCATTTACTAGCCATGGAAGTTCATTCAAATAGGTGACAAATAAATTAGTTTAATCCAGTAAACCAGTGATCTTGCCAAACTCTGATGCTACTGCTGAAGCATGGCAATGTAAGGTACAGTCGAGGAAACAAATTTTTTAGCAAATTATATTGTCAGTATATTTAAATTACAAGCGTGGCGGATGTTTATACTGATGTATGAGAAAAAATACATTTTGTTATTTTGATAGCATGGTAGGGAGGTACTATGAATGATCATAAAACGAGGAAGTACACGGAACTGTTTTTTTGTATTTCTCTAATCGCTGCGTGTAAGGGTCAGTAGACACCGAGACGCGAAGAGACGCGCACTACAATATCGAACTTATTTACTACACAATAAGGTACACGCGCCGCGCATCTCAGCGTACTTTGACACGTGTCAACACTCGCACTGAAATTATACCTTTTCGTGAAGAAAATAAGTTTGATACAAAGCGCGCGCAGTTTTGTGTAGCTTCACGTCGCGGTCTGAGCTGACCCTTAGTGACGTTTCACCCTCATTGCGTTACTTTATTCCGTTTCGGTTCGATTTTTTATGAAAGTTGAAAGAAATCCCATTCGTTTACAATATAATAGTAGGAGTCAAACATTAAAAAAAAAATGCGTCCAATGCATAAAACCCTTCTTTCATGCGCAATGTGGGTGATTAACGTGGTCACCTACTGGGCCCAAGTTATTTGACAAGACATAGATAAATCTCGCGACAATGTAAGAAGCCCGATTTGACACCTATCAAAATACTGTTAGTAGTGATGGGGAAAAAAAATTGGTTGTTTTAAAAACCGATTCTCGAGACATATCTATTAATCAGACTTACGAGTTTGTAATCGACAATTTATCTACATTAATTCAAATTGATTCTCGAGGCATATCGTTTTATTACACGTCATTATCATCATCATCAACAGCAGTCTACTACAGACTGGACCTCTCCAATTGCACGGCATTCAGCTCGATTCTCGGCAACTCTCAGCTGCTACCAGCTGCTATCAAACACCCTGCGAAGATTGGCCCTCCTCTTTTAGACATATTGACGAGAAAAAAGAAAGCTAAACATATGTGATCAGATTTTATTTGTTATGTTACTCTCTTTTCTAAATGTAATGTTTGTAAAAGTATAGATTTTTCAGAACATCGATTTTATTCGGTCAATAAATGGGTTAAAATCTTCACAGCACTACTGTTGCCACAGCAACGAACCCAATGACATGACATTGTAATAAATAAATCAACGATTATTTCGTGTTTTTGAGTGCATTTTTTCAATATAAAGTGAAACTTGGTGCTTTCGAATGATACTCATTGTTACAGTGTATGGATAACATAGTAATTAATTAGGATTATGAATTTGATTCTTCGATCTTACGTAGACGTTCATACAAAGTTATCGCGGCATGTATGATGAGAAACGTCAAAACGGGCTTCTTAGATTGTCGCAAGTTTAACGTGGCCACCTACTGGGCCCAAGTTATTTGACAAGACATAGCAGATTTCTGCACTCTACCGTGTTTAATCTGCATATTAGCGGTGGACAATGAGCAAAACACTTTTGTATCGTTTTCTGCCCAATTTGATCGGTTATTTCAGTGGAGTAACCATAGGAGTAACATACGAGATAATTACATACTACTGTATTGATTTTGTTATTAATTTTATTTATGCGTTTGAATTCGAATGTTTTATGTCATATCTGTATGTATTTTACTGTGAGTAACTAAATATTAAAATAAAATAATTAATACATAAATAAGAATGCGCTAATCCCATTAGCTGCTACAATCCGTAAAGATCTGTAGCGAGTATTTACGTACCTATCGTATCTAAAAAGTGTATGAGTCATGTTAGGTACAGACGGCTACACATCAAGCTATACATTTCCAGTATAAGCTGACCTCGCATTGTACGGAAATCCTATACAATGCGAGATCAGCACAAACTGGAAATGTATAGTTTGATGTGTAGCCGTGTGTACAGGTACGTGCTCCGAGCAGGTGGCTACCATGACATGGCATGGGATGGCATTTTATACTCACGTCGTAGTGCGATCTCGTCATATTGGTCATGGCGGGATGCTCGTAGCGCTCGTCGTTGTCGGGCGACGCGCCCGCGCACGCGCGCCGCGGCGAGGCGGGGCACTGCGGGGGGTAATTATACTATTCAAATGTGTGCCTAATGAAGACTCGTGCATACTAGTGCGACTTGTCGCGCGACGCGACACCGGTAAGTTCTACCGTGAATTTTTCATAAATTGTTTTGTTAAAGTCGCGTCGCCCGGCAAGTCGCGCTCGTCTGCACGGGGCTTGATACCGCAGTAGCTCATACCAACGCAGTGGCCACTGTGGCCAGCACCAGCCTGTATGCCTTTTCTACTAAAGGAATCTTTAAACCTCTCATCTAGAAATGCCTGAAGTGCCTTTGGGGGACTACCTTAGTGGATTCGATAGGTAGCCCGCCAAGTTCAAAGGACATTGACCATCCATATACCTATGGGATTTGGACCAAGTGCTGCCCAGAATGGACACATCGGGCATTAAGTTCCTTGGGCTTGGGCCTATACCAATCTGTAAACCAAAGCTCAATAAAATCTATCCGAGGAGTTTTGAGAAAAACTATTTTATGTTGAGTATTTTCTATTGATGAATACCAACCAACCAATGGCGCATTTTATTAAATAATGGCAGTAATTATGTTATACAACACATTATTATTTTCATTTGTATGCATATCCAGATACAGAAAGACAGACGCGGCGGAGGACTTTGTTTTAAAATATGTAGTGATATATTTGTACCTATAATAACATAATAAATATGTACGGATATAAGATAATGATAATTATAATATTGTATATAAGATAATTTTGCTCTTGATTGACCATAATTTTAGTATGTTAAGGTGCAAATTACAGATTAGTGTAGTTACGTATTACTACATTATGTTTATGTACAGTCAGTGAAACGGATTGTTCAACAAATTGACTACCAACTTAAATTGTATAATTATAGGTATATTCCGATCACAATTGTTGTATGAAGTGGTTGCAACACTTGCAACATGGTAAAACGTGTCAATGTGTTACACAATACATTTCCCTGAGCGCACACTACAGTAGCGGCACTGTGTGATGGCTTGTGACGTCAGTAAGTTTTCATGAATTTCTTTCAATTTTGACTGCTCTGTGTGAACAAATGCTTCAACTACAATCCTTCCACAGTTATTTTAGTTCTGCCAGCAAGCCAAGCAGTAACCCACCGGCAACCTTATAGCCACCGCAATAAAGATCACATTGATGTTGACAGCGCAGCATGATGCAAGATCAGAGGAATTGAAACTGAAAGGACCGTGCATTGTTCGGTTGTGCTTACTGGCCGCAATAAACTCGTACCGCTGGAACTATAATTTATCGTATCGATAAGCTATATTTTTATAACTTGTAAAGCAAGGGTTTCCTAAGGCTGCGTCCTATATAAAAGCGATCGTCGCGCGAACACACGACTGTTCGAACTTTCTGTTCGATGAACGTGCGGCCGACAGAGGACGCTTTCCAGTTTTCCGAACAAAAAGTAACATGCACGCGACCAATCGTATATTCGCGCGACGATTGCTTACGGCGGCCGCCATTGAAACGTTATTTATGAAAGTAAGTTGGTGTGTTTCCCTAGAGAGCGTTTTTTGACACTGTAAAGTCAAAATCTGCTGCCATTATTTTCATAACGGCCGTCACCGCGGCCGTTATATGGCGGCCACCGCTATCGTAGGAGACCCAAGACTGACCCGTCGCAGGCCCCATCATACTGTGCCGCTAGTTCAACAACATGATAAGTGTGCAGATGAGAGAGTAGTGCGGTATACGATAGGTTACGTTCTGACCTGCACGACTGTGGCGTCGGCCGGCGCCTCGCCGCCCGCTTCCGAACTGTCGCTGCCCTAAGTCCGGCAGGTATATAATCGTTAGTTTAACACACACACACACAAACATACACGACTCGTTTTAAGTGACCAGAATAAAATAAGAGCTAACTTACGGATATAGGATTTAGAAAAGCATAGGGGGTAGTAGTTAGACATCGTGTCTAATGCGCGAGCTTGTCGGTTACTATTCGGACAAGTTCGTTACTTGCAGAGTTTATCGTAAGGCAGTAATGCCATCGGTGAAAGGAAACCATCGTGAGGAACACTGTACTAGTTGATATAAGTCGCCTGCCATCTCGGCATGAGAAGAGGCCTTTGCCCTGCAGTACAATGATAGGCTGCTACTGTAGAGGGGCATCGTATCCAGTGACTGGTTGCGGAGGGCAGATAGATAAGTAGGCAGTATAGTTTTCAGCTGCATCTGATAAGAGTGGAAGCCGATCCCAATGTGGTTGAGAAAATGCAGATGATGTACCTAATCTTCAGACGTCAATCATATTTTCACAAGTCCGTTTTTTTTTTAGAATGCTAGCCAAAAATGTGTTCGTCGTGAAGGCTCTCTACTCTGTCGATAAAATTAAGAATAAATTAAGATACTTATTTCAAAATTATATTTTTTCTTTAAGTATAAGTAATCAATTTTATTCTGACAATTAAAAATGAGTCGTGAATGATAGTTAGGAGGATATCAAGCAAATCTCGTCCAATATCATTTGTAAGTTTTCACAAATAAATAAATTAAAAATCTCGACTAATTATAAACTTATGCAACAACGCGATATTTCGCGGTTATTCTGGTTCTATATAAATTCATAGCAATATTAAAAGCTACATACTTACCAATTAAGTAAATAAATTAAAAGTTATTAGAACGGTTCATTCTCAAGTTATCAAATTATTCATTATAACAATATTTGTTAACAGCACCCTAATTGCGTAACACACGATCAATCAGAATCGGAATCGGTTTTAAACAAATGTCTAATCCATTGCTTCATAAGTTCGAAAAACAAATCTGCTACGTCAACAACGCAATGAATGTTTTTTGAACTGTCAACATGAAACAAATTAGTCTTAATCGGTTACGAATAAGTCACGCAATTAGAAGCTGGTGATTAAAGGATACACAAACAAATCATAGATGCACATAAAGGCGCCACCGGCGCACCGGGAGCATTCGTCTGCTATGTAACGTTACCCAACGACCCGCGACCACAAATTAATACAGATGGTTCATTCCGCATTTTATGAGTTATGAAGCTGCAAGTACGCGGCCTGCTTGACTTGTAGAGCCAATTCAGTGAGCTTCGGAATCAGAAGATATAAGAGTTACGCGATAGAACGAGAGGCAACTTCTAAGTGAATATAATTTAAGTAATTAGCGCCGCGCGACCTGAATTGCACTTTACTGTCTGGTAGCAAGAGTCGCCTTTTATTTAAATGATTTTGCGGAGTGAAGCATCTGTATTCGTCTGTGCCGCGACCAAGCCGTGGTACTTCTATCTATTTAATTATAATATGTATTAACCAAAGAGTATTAAACCTATCCTGCTGGTTTCAATTATCTCTCTACAGTCCCTAGCCGTTGACGGCTTGCGCAGTCTTCTAGCAAAGTCCTAGCCGTTACAGTGAAATCTTGGATTGTTACATTGCAGGCGAATGCTCCCGTCGAGGGAGCGCCTTAGGGTCAGTTCACACCGAGACGCGACGCGACGCGCACTTTTTAATGGTCCGATACAATATCGAATTTATTTACTACACAATAAGGTACACGCGCCGCGCATCTCAGCGTACTTTGACACGTGTCAACACTCGCACTGAAATGACCTACACCTTTTCATGAAGAAAATAAGTTTGATAATTGTTAAAAAAAAGTGCGCGCAGCGTCGCGTCGCTTCACGTCGCGCTCTGAATGTGTTTTCGAAATAGTTCAATTGATTAGGACGTGCATCACCATGTAAAAAACTAATGATCGATTTTTCAGCATTTTGTTAATAATAATTATGAAAATAATTTATGATATCATGCCTATATGCCCCAATAGGGTAATCATTGGATAGCAAACAAGCTGACGGTCCACCTGCTGGTGACCGTTGTATAGCCGACCTCGTATTTCTCTATAACCCTGAGGTTGAACGTCACTTGCACGTCACAAAACGATAAGTTCTTTTTGTCAATGTCACAGTTAGATACTTCCAACCTTAGTGAACTTTCAGCTTTCTGTGAACTGATGCTAAAAGTGGCAAAGTAATTACGAGGTCGATACATCTGAGAGCAGTGACAAGTGTAAATTATTTCATCACCACTGCTTTCAAAACGGTGAAGGAAACCGGCATGTCGTAGAACCACAAATTCGAAGACATGTGAAATTACCAAAACGCACTGGGCCCGCGTGGTGGATTATGGCCCACTCCCGTATTGTACTACTAAGAGTCTGTTACTCGCGTCATGTAACTCGTACCTCGTGTCGTGGCGGGTGTCGCGTGTAGTACTGCTCGGGCTCGCGCTCTGGACTCGACTCGCACGACCGCTGTCGACGGTACTGCCCGTAGCTCTCTTGCTGAAATCACAAACAACGTTATGTACTGAAGTATCCTAAAATACTAAACTAGGCCAACGACAGGTATAAGACAGGGGCCTCTGTCAGGTATCCGAAGACGATGTCGAGGATAGGGCGAAGCAAGACCAGGAAGGCTGACCGCACCACCATGTGGGCTACATAGCTAGGAAGAGACCAACTATAACTATAGACCAACGAAACGTTGGAAGGATTGTGTGGAAGATGTTATGAGCAGTTGACCTACATGTGAGGCTTACCCCGAGGTGCGGAGTATTGGAATATGGCAGACATGCACGGACAGTCTCTCACCACTTCTGTGTCGAGAATCTGCACACCCTGACAAGTATCGCGCTCATAAATATCTCGAAGATTATCGTGTAACCCAGTAACTGGATTTGGATGTCAGACAGGCAGTCGCACTTTGTATTGTATATTCAGCTGCATGCGTCTAGATTGCAAACCGTTCCAACATATTTAGTTGAGAAAAGGCTTGGCAGATGATGTTTAAAATAAGAACACAAATACAATGATATGATACAGGATCAGCTTTGAATGTCAATCTCACCGTTTGTGGATAGCCTTCATCGTCGGAGTCAGGTATGTGTAAGCCGCGCCGCATCGCCTCCTGCACCTGAACACACAAATGTAATCATATCTACATCATTATGTGTTGTAACCACTTATAATTAAATAATACATTATGTAGGTACGTCTTTTTGTATTAGTTATAAACACCACAAAGTCAGAATCAGAACTCTGTCCAAAATGCTATTCTTTCTTTCTTTAAAACATAATTTACATAATACATATAATGTATTTTGGGAGATTTGGGGGTCACCAAGACTTTGGAGTGGGAGTAACCTTTGCTCAAGTTCAGTTTCAAGGTCCAAAATGAGTAAAACGTAAATCATACAGGCTGTCACCAGATAGGTAGGTTTTGGGAGAGGAGGGTCAAGTATTATTATGACTTTTTCAATAGCACCTAATTAAAAACAGAGTTAGATCGTTATTCGTTTGAGGGTACCTCGTCGGGCTGCACGGGCACGTTGTCCAGCTTCTCCAAGTTGGGCAGGTTCCGAAGCACCGTCATTCTGTATCTGTAAACATATAAACAATTGGTATGCTTGAGTTTCATAAGACAGTAGTGCCGTCATATCACACAGTCCCAAGAGAGCGTTATTGGCACCGCCGCCATAAAGACAAACACCGCTGCCGATAATTTCATGACAGGCACTTGAATCATTTCAGTCCAGGCTTGTCTCTGCTATTGAAGATGTCGGCAACCAACCACTTTCCATCAGGTTGGTCGTCGGCTAATTTACCTTCCAATGCTGGTTACTGTCCACGTGCATCATGACACTGCTGTCTAGAAGCCGCCTCCAACACATCAACAATAAAGAACTTACTGCGGGTGTGTGGTGCAGGGGTTCTCATCGAGCCACAAGCTGGTGAGGTCGGGCAGGTGCCGCAGGTGGCGGATCTCGTTGAGGTCGTTGATTTCATTCTTGCGCACGTACAGCTCTCGAAGGCGGCGGCATCCCGCGAAGTCGCCTAGCGTACGGATCTTGTTTATACTGAAAAATTCATACAGAAATTATTAGTAAAGCGAGTGGCACATTGATCATAGAACAGATAGCAACAACAGAAATCAAGTAATAAAAACTAAAACCCAACTACGACTTAAAAGGTATAAACAAGACACCACAGACAGACAAATTCAAAATCCGGAGTCACACGTGTTAGGGCATAAATCGAACAGATTACGTATGAATCCGGATTTTTAATTTGTTTTTTTTTTAATTCTTTGGGGTTATAATATATATATTTTTGAAATGTGCTCATTAAGCCCTTTCATTTGATACCCAACATGGTCGATCGATTAAACCAATTTTTTTTTTAAGTTCCTCACTTTTTGTCCTCTAGAGGGCGCCATTTTTAATTTAATGTGACTACACATAGCCTATAACCAGCGGACAATCACGACGCTTCTAACGATACCTCATTTGTCAAATTGTGATAAGTGGTTTGGAAGATAGGAGGGAACAGATGAACATACATACATACATACATACATACATACCGGTCAAAATCATAACCCTCCTTTTTTCTTCGCCGTAGTCGGGTAAAAACAAGGAGTACTTATATCAATTTTCAGACCTCTAGCATCAAAATTTGCGGAAGTTTCATAGAAACTTCTATGCCCTAGTTTAAGAGGTTGAGGGGTAAAGGTTCCAAGTTTTAGAAAGTTTTTTTTGTTTGTGTACTAGAAAGATATGTAAGTTATACATACCAAATTTCAGCTCTCTAGCACTTCAGGACATTGCTCATTGCCCTAAGAATTTTGATGATCATCAGGGAGTGAGTGAATAAGTAAAATCGGGGTTTTTAAGATATCAATTAAAAAAGTATAAGAGCTGTGCAATTGAAACTTTATGTTGAAATTGACACTTGTTCAAACGCGTATTTAATGTCAGTTTCATGGCATGTTTAAAAGGTGTTTAGACTAAACAGATAAACACGGTTAAGGTATATGTTTAATAAGTCTAAGTACTGTTGACATCATATGCCGAGTTTTTTTAAATCTATAATACAAACCGACGAAGCGACGACGAAGCGATTCGACAAAAGGTAGGTAGTGCCCTTGCGTTTCGCTTGGCGGCGGCACTACCGTGCCCCCACATATACTTACCTTCATTCACATGAACAAATTATACCGAACACGCGTGTAACACGATCTAAGCTCAGTTCTAACAGAACGCACAACATTTCTCAGCGAAGGCCGGAACGCAAAGCAGTGGGTGGAACAAACAACACATCTTGTAAACTAAGCCGTATTCACTAACCCTACAATCTAAAAAAAAAACAAGCGACTTGAATAAAATAACACTAAAAAAGTGAAAAATAACTTTATTTTCGGAAGTCGGTGTCTCTCCTTTTCAATTTTCGTTTTTTGCCACCTACTTTTTTTGAAGTCGGTTGTTTTTTTTTTTGTAAAAAGTTTTTATTTTCCACTTTTTTGTTGTGGTAGGCAGTCGCTCCATGTAAAAAACTGGTATTCAGCTGCATCCGGTTAGACTGGAAGCCGACCCCAACATAGTTGGGAAAAGGCTAGGCAGAAGAAGAAGTTGTGGTACCTACCCCACAAATTCGAATACCACTACCTGCTATGTAAATAACAGTGAAAGAGTGAAATAATGATATCGTCGTACATACGCAAAGTGGGAAAAATACGTAATTATTGAAGCTAACTCAAAAAATACGCAAGCAAAATTAATAAAATTTATATGGGACCACCCCTGAAGCATGACCTACCAAACAAAAAAAGAATCATCAAAATCGATTCATAATTGGCGGAGTAATCGCGTAACATACATACAAAAAAAAAACATACAGACGAATTGAGAACCACCTCCTTTTTGAAGAAGTCGGTTAAAATCAATCTGCCTAGCCATTTCCCAACTCCCAACTATGTTGGATTCGGCTTCCAGTCTAACCGGGTGCAGCTCTGAATACCAGTATTTTACATGGAGCGACTGCCTATCTGACCTCCACAACCCAGCAACAATATCAAATAGAAAATTCGTTAGTTTTCAAATTTTGAAAGTGCAACGTCCGTATTCGTGATTGGTCAATGTCCTAGCCTAGCACTCGCGCGTGATTGGGCAACGTTCGGCGCGCCACGCTCTGATTGGCTTCGTCCTTGCCGCAACACCGCGAAATGGTTCCAATGGCGGAAACTTGCTTGTTTTGACTTCTGACTAAGTACTGTCGGATATTGTTCATTGTGTATTGTCTTAAACAATGAGGTGATAACAATGACTATATAGCCTCTAATACTCTTTGGGTGACAGTTTATCACTGATGCAGGGAACGCAGTTCAGTTATCGTCTCCGTTAGCTACAGATTTTGTTTATTTATTTCAATACCTACTCAATTGATTGCGTTCCATAATGTGAACTCAGGTTTACGGAGACATGATCCCTGCACCCTGTCGAGCACTGCAAAGTAGGAGTGAGCAAGAGGGCTTTCATTTGGCAATCGGCATCGGTCGTTTACCTTTAGATGTCAGCCCAACTGTCCCCAACCCAATCCTCAGCCTCTAGCTGTATCTCTTACTGGTATGAAACGATGTTTTATTCTATGCCTGTACAGACAACCGTACCACTCGTCCGTATGTACTGCTGAACATAAAGGCGCTATCACTGTCAAATTGTTCCCACTATGTGCGGTTGACTATGCAGTTCGCGGCCGTTAACATCTAGCGTCGTCTCTGTCACTCATACATACCTTAACCTATGTGACAGTCTAATTTCTTTGAGGCGACATGTCCTGGGTATGTACTGTAAATATTTCCTATTTCATGTTGTCACACGATGTAGACACGATGTCACCGCCACGAATGGACGCATGAGTGGCGTGACGTACCACATGCGTGCGCGCACCGCACGCACCATTCGATGTTACCGCGAAATGCTGTAGGATCCTAGTGATATCTCTCTGAGAGAAACTATCACGTCCTACATAGCTATGTAGCACATACTTGTCATAGTACTGAAGATAGTTTCTATGTAATGTGCAACTGCACGTAGATAATAATTGGACATTCGAAAGAGGGACTGTTATGAATATTCTCCTGACGTTAAATAATAATAATACCAGCCTATATGTAATCTGTGGAGATAAATAAACATATATATATATATATTTTAATATTCTTGCACTGCAGGCCTCTTCTTATAGAAACACTTGCTCAAGACGACCCTAACCCAATTTATTAGTGATCGGCGCAGCATGCCTTCTTCCATACATCTCTATCATCTCAGACACAACCCATTCTAGAGACATTATCATCTTTCAAAAAATCCATTCAACGTTTCTTTGGTCTTTCCCTAGTCTTATAGCCACACACGTTCCTCACAAGAGATATTCCTCAAAAGAACACGATGAGGAGGAATCTCATTGTTTTTGGTTTATAAGGCTGCCATCAGACGGACTGCATTACCAAATATCTATCGGGTATACAGGAGGCGAGGCAGCAGCAGACAATATCGCCCCTCACGACAACACTGGACGCGACCAGACGGGCCGCGCCCTTGCTCCTCTGTACGGGCGGCGGGAAGCTTCTACAAGCGTTATCTGGAGAATTACATGCTAAATAGTTCATTGACTGCCTCGTTGGTCTAGTCGTTGCAAGCACGACTGCTAAGCCAGTCTTGGGTTTTTCATGTTATTCGTCAGCAGCAGCCCGGAGTCTGGATTAGCGGCCGGTTGATAACAATAATCTAGTTGTTTATTATTTAACTAGCTGCCCGCCCCGGCTTCGCACGGGTAGCACTAAGTACTTATCTACGGAGCACCTACCCTACCTACCTACCCTGCCCTACCTAACTACCCTACCCTACCTACCTACCTACCTACCTACCCTACCTAACTGCCCTAACTACCTACACCTACCCTATCTACCCCGTTGGTCTCGTGGTCGCGACTGCTGAGCGTAGGGTCCTGGGTTCGATTTATTGGGTTTTTCCATTAGGAATTTCGTAGTAACAGCCCGGAGTTTGGAAGTTGGCGGTGTGCTACCCCCGTGCCTCGGAAAGCACGTTAAGCCGTTGGTCCTGCGCCTGATCTCTCTCCAGTCGTGTCGGATTGCCGTCCCATCGGACTATGAGAGTGTGGGATGAGAGAGTGCACCTGTGTCTGCGCACCCACTTGTTAACTATAATATCTCCCGCCCCGAAGGCTAGTCTCCGTTGAGATTGGCCGCCGTGGCCAAAATACGGTCTGGAGGACTAATACCTACCTATCCTGCCTACCCTACGTACCTACCTACCCTACCTACCTACCAATCCTGCCTACCTATCCTACCTACTTACGTATCCTGCCTACCTACTCTACCTACCTACCTACCTATCTACCGAGATAATTATCATCAAAAAAGCCATTCTGTACAGAATGTATGAGAAAACGAATTTTCTTCATATTTTTTATTTCGTGAGTTTTTCCGATGTTCTAATAGTTATTCTGCTATTATTATGGGCGGAGACAAATCCAACAAATCAAAGATCATCAAAATCGGTCCAGTAGTTCTCGAGTTATAAGTGCTTGAACCAACCCGACTTTATATATTAGATAACAATTGAGTGTTTTTTTTTTCAATATGTAATGTCCTAATGCTGGACAAAGGTTTCCCCCACAGCTTTCCAGTCTTGAATGCGTGTTGTCTTCTCGGGCCAATATCCCACGCCAGTGTTCCCTACGCCTCTCTCGGCGACGACGCCGACGCCCGTCTTCTGGCAACTTTATTCACACTTATTAATATAAAATAGCCTATGTCACCCGGGGATAGTGTAGCTTCACAACAGCGGAAGAATTTTTCAAATCGGTTTAGTAGTTTCGGAGCTTATTCAATGCGCCTTGGTGACGCCCACTTCGCAACGGGCCGTGCAGCAGAAATCGTAATATTTTAATTTCGCCATAACTTCAAAACCAAACGTCCAATTTTAATCATTCAAAGACCAAATATTATCTACATAAACTGTACTTAATGATGAAATAATTTATTTTGATAAGGATTAATAGCATGAGTAAAATAAACGCGTTTAAATGTAGTCCGAAAAAAATTCAAGATTTTTAAATAAAAAAACGGTTGTTGTGCCTCACTCGACATAGATAGGTATAGTGTGTCGCGGACTTTTTTGTAGATATTTATAAGATCTACTATTAATTAGAACATTTTATGGTTCTGTCTTTTATAGTTTAGGCAGCGTACGCAAAATAAGTAACTTTTCTGGTTGATTTTTTACACCTTGTGTCCGAAAAACCCAAATATCTTACGGAACCCTATTTTTTTCCAAAATAAAATATAGCCTATGTTACTCGTGGATAATGTAGCTTTCGAATGGTGAAAGAATTTTTAAAATCGGTCCAGTAGTTTTTGAGCCTATTCATTACAACCAAACAAACAAAGTTTTCCTCTTTATAATATTAGTGTAGATTTAATACTAACAGTAGGCTAAGTTACACTACTATTGTACTAACATATATGGATGATATCTGAAATAAAATATTTGAATTTGAATTTGAATGGGCTCGTCGCACCCTAATATTTAGCACTAAAAAACAGGCGTAATGTGGGTGTAGTGTATACCTCTGCGTGCCCCTTCGGAATTAATCGCTATATATACAGAACCCTTTGTTCAGCACAACATTTACACAACAATCCGATTGGAGAACGATAATACAGAACCAATTACAGCGTAAGTCGCAGACAGTAACGTGTAATAGGATAGTATCGCTAACGTCCCGGCGGCAGACGGGTCATGACCTGCGACACAAACCACATGAATCCACAGAAGTAGAGGATACATGACTATTTATAGAGGGGATCGTGGCTAACTGATAACAGCCGCACAGGTCGATCTTGCCGCAGTCGGTTCATGGATGGGTGACCATCCATTATGTATCGAAACTTCTAGACCCGTCCGTGACTCGACCAACGGCTATCATTCGTAGATCTTTCACAGTCGCTACGGGTAGTCACACGCCCATAGGTCTGACAACCAGTCTTACCAAGGGGTATCGTGCTACCTAGTAGCTGGGCTGTAGAGGTCAGATAGGCAGCTATCGGTCGCTCCATGTAAAATACTGGTATTCGGCTGCATCCGGTTAGCCTGGTAGCAGAGCCCAACGTAGTTAAAAGGCTCGGCAGATTGATTGATTTTACGAAGAAACTGTTTGGTGGTGGTTTGATTGGTGGCAAGAAACACACGATATTTTCTTTACGCATTTGAATCCGCTCGTTTTCCAGCAGAAGTATCAACAACTCCTCGAATTTCATTTTTCCACCTTACTTTACAGTGCTAATAAAACACAACGATTTTTTTTTATTTTATTGTTTCTTAATTTTAAATAGAACTTTATAATTTGATATTTTCTTTTTTCTGTAGGTAATAATTGAAGACACACATCTTCAATTATTGTAATTGGTTTTAAACCGTGTTAATTAAAGTCAAATAAAATATACTATACACACAGGAATGAGTGACAGAGATGACGAACAAAGCTTCGCTAACATTCATACAGTCAGTACCTAGTGGACACGACGCGGTACAATTTTTGCTTTTTGCAAAAGAGTGTAACTTCTGCACATTACTACGTGTTGTAATACAAGTACATATTAGCAGAGCGTCATAGCATTATTGTTTACTAAGGAAATTAGTTTGCTAGACGATTCACGTTTCTAATGGATCGCTGCTGTTGATATTGATAGAAAATAGCACCAACGATGTGTGGTGTGGTTAGTTACCCCGCAACACATACTTGACCGCACTCCATACTAATATTATAAATGCGAAAGTAATTCTGTGTTTGTCATCTTATCACGCCTTAACAGCTGAACGAACGGATTTGGATGTAATTATTAATTTATTGGTAAACGGATAGACACTATTAGGACATCTATAGGATACTTTTTATCCCGGGTAGTAAGTTAGTAAGTTACCATGGGATAATGTTCGACATGAACGCGGGTGAAGCTGCGGGCAAAAGCCAGTTTGTGGTTTGGCTATAAGTTTATATCACTAGCCCAGTTTAAAATTGTTGAACGTCTACAAGTTTTGCCAAGGAGTTTCATGTTACCCAGTAACTGGGTTGCGGAAGTCAGATAGGCGGTGGCTCCATGTAACATACTGGTATTCAGCTGGATCCAGTTAGACTGAAAGACGACCCCAACATAGTTGGGAAAAGGCTAGCAGATGATAATGGATGACCAGCAACAGAAGACAAAATATAAAAAATCTTGACATACCCAAAAAGAATGAGTTGAAAGAAGCGGATTGTAAATGTTTATATAGAATTTAATCAATGAAAGAGTATTTGTTTTGTCATGGCGCGTGCGTGACGAGTGTTGGTACAAGGAGCAGCCGGCAGTCGCTGGCGGGCGAACTGATTGAACACTTGACGTTAATCACCAACAGTCACGCAGTTCACTGCCACTTTCACGATGCTTGCCTTAAGCATACTTCTACGGTTACGATTCTCTTCAGGCAACTGTAATGGAGCAGCAGTGTGTCTAATCAATCGACACGCATCTATTACGGACACATCGATGCGTGACCAATTGGACGCGACTCGAGTGTGAGAGCACGGAACTAATCGACAGACTTGATCAACACAATGTAGAAGGTGGTAGGAACTTTTCTCTTTTGTATCCATACTAAAAATTCCATACTAATACCTATTATAAATTCGAAAGTAACTCGTCTGTCTGTCTGTGTCTGTATGTTAGCTTTTCACGCCTAAACCACTGAACGGATTTTGATAAAATTCGGCAATGAGATAGATGGCATCCCGGGAAAGGACATAGGCTACTTTTACAACATACCACGCGGGCGACGCCGTGGGCGGAAGCAAGTATCTCATATTCACGAGAGAGCTCACAGGAACATAATCTAAACAGCACCCTAATTGCGCAACATACTTTCAATGACATTGTGTAGTACCATCATACGCCTGACCACCGCCAAGCAAAGGGTATGGGTGCCGGTCTAGGTAGACACATGACACATGTCAGCTTTGTCTCTGGGATAGCAACGCATCTACGATGTCACAGATGTTGCAGACGCCCATGGGACAGAACCTCTTTGGTGGAAACAAAGTTGTGTGTCCTTGTATGAAAGTGACCCGACTGTTTATATGCTTGTGCCAGCCGACAGCTCTCGTCCTTCAGCTGTCGAATGAACTAAAAAGAAACGATAGATCGTAGTCAGAACATTAATGATTTTATTGATTCGGCCATTGATACGTTTTCTATTGTACCTACATAAGTTTGATAAATTACTTCTACAAGGTCTTAATTTAGTCGGATCATAGACAGACGACCCTGAAACTAAATCATACCCTAATTATTGAAATAAAGCATCGAAAGCCATTTTTTTTACCTACTTATCATCTGCGTCAGGATTATTCACCAGCAACTTGCGTTGAAATATAAACTTGTGGACTCTGAGGTACCGTACTACAAGTATGTGCCCGACCCAGTTCTCGAAAATGACCATGTCACGTTGTACTGGGATCGGTCTATCATTACTGACAGGACTATTGTTGCCAATAAACCTGATATAGTAGTGATAGACCGATTAGCGCGCCGCGCAATGATAGTCGATGTTACCATCCCACATGACGTGAACCTCGTGAATGCTGAGAAAGAGAAACAAATAAAATATCTCGACTTAGCACACGAGGTTGTCGACATGTGGAATGTGAGCTCGGCTATCATTGTGCCGATTGTCGTAACGGCCAATGGCCTGATAGCCGAAAGCCTCGACCAACATCTCTCGAGGCTCTCGTTAGGCGGTTGGATGAAGGGCCTGATTCAGAAGGCTCCTTGATACGGCTCGCATTGTGAGGAGGTTCCTGTCTCTGCAGCCCTAACCACCGGTAGCTTGGACCCTGCCCTGCGGACATCTATTTTTTTATATTTTTAAATGTTTATTATTTTATTATTTGAATTTAAGAAATATTTAAAAATGTAATTAGATAAGAAAATAAATAAATAAACGGAAATAATAAATAAATAAATATAATACTTAAATATTTATTCAGTAAGTATTAAAAATAAGTAAAATATTAACATAAAATCTTAGAGTTAATTTACAAAGGTATAATGTTAGATGCCTGTTGTGGTTGTGGTTGGCTTCCAGTCTAACCGGATGTATATGATTACTACCAGTAAGTTACATGAAGCTATCTATCTGACCTCCATAACACAGTTACTGAGTAACCTAACCAAGTCTGGTTGCCAGACTTTCGGGTTTCTGACTACCCATAACAACACTGTCAAAGATCTACAAAGGACAGCCGGCCAACTAGTTACTAAACGAACAGATGTGTTGACACGTACCTGAGTGCTAGTACTTCAACGTTGGGCATTCTTCGTAGTAGACTGACGTCACCAAGCTCAGCCCCCCTGCAACAAACATGACAAGCATAAGAAACAGGTTCCACAAGTTCTACATAACACAAGTAATCAGCGTACAAATGTTTCCACCGCCGGAACTCAGGTCTCCTCTCTGTGAGATGGTTCTGGATGGCACGCCTTACATTTTGTGGGTTGTAGTTGGCACCCTGCATGAAATGCGTTAATCACTAACTAAAGAATTAAAAATCTCCATTTATGTTAGCTTACTCAATTACACTATACAAAGCAGTGAAAAATGCAGAATAAGCTCCGCCTGAATAATGAATCTTTTTCTAATATTTCACAGTCAGCATTCATGAAGCAGTTATTTTAATGACTACGACTGAAATTACATAAATCCAGTCAAAACTATAGCTAAAATAATAACGATGGCGACTTCGTAGTTTTCATATTTCGGAGGCTGACCTCATTTTTGAGACCTAAAAAACGACTTTTGGTAGGTACGCCGCCATTGATATGACATAAAATTGAGGTTTGACAATGGCCCACCTTCCACCCTGCGTCGCATGTCACCTGTGCCTTGATTAATTATGACTGAGTTTTCCACACACACCGAAGACCGATGATAATAAATCTTACCTCCATACTATACTATATAGCGTGTAACAATAACCCTGTCCGACCCGAAAGGGGCACATAGGTACTGCAACAATAAAATTTGCAGAAAAAAAAAAATCCTTTATTTATAAATATATTGGTGAAAATAAAAAGTTATTGCAATTTGAAATTCACATTTTTAGTACAAAAATTACCACAATGTAATTATAGAGAACCTCCTCCTTTTTGAAGTCGGTCAAAAATTGAGGTTTAGAAGGAGACTGTGACACAGGTATGACCGTATGAGTGAAAGAGAAGACGTGAGACAAAGCTACGATGTGAAAAGTTATGAAACAAACAGACATAGTCTTCACTTTCATATTATTAACATATATGGATGGATGAGAACATAGCTCTGATCAAAACTTTGCATACAAAAATAAAAGTGCAAAATACATCGCATTTATTTTTTGCAAGCAGTGCGAATCAATGCTCATTTGTAATGCCGTCTACGTGTTTGTTAGGTATTACATAATATTAATCCGGAAGTACTTACGCGACACAACATTACTTGCACAACAAAGCAAGGTCGTGCGTGCGTGTGTCGATCGCATATAGCATGTGTCTATATCTATGCATAACTATAATATGTGATGTGATGTGATGTATACTATACTATAGATAAATTGACATTCTCTGCGCCGCGCGTACGCAGTAGCGGCGATTTAGTGATATGTGTTTGAGCATGTCAGGCCACGTCGTTGGTTATTTATATTAAGAAAATGTTAGTATGAAAAAAACTTTTTACAAAAAAAAACAAAAAAAATGAAAAATAACTTTAATTTTGGAAGTCGCTGTCTTTGCTTTTCAATTTTCGTGTTTTGCCATCGACTTCCGAAACTTGTTTAGTGTTTTTTTTGGAAGTCAGTTGATTTTTTTGAACAGTGTAGTAGGTGTAAGTAGGTACGGTACAAGCAATAATACAAACTCACTGTCGCATTTTAGAAGAATAGCTCTTACATCAACGTATTTTATACAAGCACGTGCGTTATACAAGCATGCCTGCCATTTAATGAAACAACGAAAATACCAATCCTCCACTAACATGACGTGCGTACATCAAACACTACAACTCGTTCAATCAGTTCGTACACGAACAACCAGCGCCGGCGCATAGCATAGTCCACCGCACATAGATCACCGCTAGCCATTCATGGCACCGCGCACCGCGCCCGCCGCCGCCGGCGTCGGCGCGTTCACTTTCGCCTGCCTCTGACCCCGCGCTTCCGCAACTGTACATTGACCCATCTGCACCATCGTGATAGATCATCAGATGTAGTTGAATGACAGTGTCAAGTAAACAAAGAAAGAAGGCGGACTAAGCCGCGTGACTCGTATGGCGTGGTGTGCAGGTATACTATACGTCCTGTCCTGATGGTTAGAGGGCGCCGCTCCCCATCTGCATCTCAATCATTGCATTTTTGCATTTCACATTGCGTACGTAATGTGTACGTAATTCACGGTCAGTTAAACTGATCAGTTGTGTATCGCAGGCGCCACAAACAAAAGTTACACCATGTTTCAGGTTGTCCCGCCTACGATACCAAAATTCTAGAAAATAATACTTTATGCTTGTTTATCTCTTTTCGGCTGTGTTTATGCAGTCGGGTGTTTTAGTTTTTTAAATGTTTTTTTTTAACCAATCTTTTGTCTATTTTTTTTTGGATTGTCTAGTGATTATAATTATGGCAACAAACAGCAGCCGCAGTAAGTAGAATATCCTCTTCGAATCCATTTTTTTAACTTACGCTGTGAGAATTGGCTAGTCAGAAACAGCGCGCGGCTCCGTTGATCGAAAAATGAAGGCCGGTTTAATGCCAGTGAGTGGGGAAATCGTTTTGGCTTCATCCGTTTGCGGCCTTAGGTTTTTTGCAGTTGGGTTTTTTAGTTTTTGAAATGGCTTTTTAATTTTCAGCTTTTTGCCTTTTGAAATGGCTTTTTAATTTTCAGCTTTTTGCCTTTTGAAATGGCTTTTTAATTTTCAGCCTTGCACGAGCAACAGCTCGTGCAAGGCTTCGCAGGCGATTTACGAGGTCCGACACAAACATGACCCATTTTTACGCTATCAAAAACTTTTAAACCAATTTATTATTGCTAATTAAATTTAAAAATATTTATAACCTGTATACATATATTTTTGTAATGCCCTTTTAATTTCCTTTATTTTGATACCCTACTCCAATTACTCGATACGTTTGGTATTTTTTTTTATTAACGTGTTATTATTTCGCGCCGTAGATCCGCCATTTTGTTATTTTTTCAAACACCTAACTACACTTGGGTTTTTAAGTCGAATATAACGATGCCTAAACTGCCGAAATCCATTCAGCCGTTTGAAAGATACGAAGTAATAAAGTTTACAAACAAACGTACATACAAGATACGAGCGAAAAACATAACCCTTCCTTGGCAGTCCGCACGTCCGTTAAAAAGAGATAAGTAAGTATCAATTATTATCTCATATTAATTCCTTAAGTTGAGTTATCCAATGTAATAATGTCCAGACAAAAAAAAAAGCAATCGAATAGGTAATGAAAAACATAAACAAATCCAAAAATGTTCAGACGCCATCATCGCGGTGAAGTTCCGACTGACGGCAAATGGATGTAAGCAGGCGCACTCACGGTCAGTTGGGCCTTTGGGCGTGATGCAAACTGAAGCCGGATTACGGTGACGCCGGAAAAAATAAACTTAAGATTTCACACTCACGGTCATCTTTGGATATAGGTACGTCACTTACGTCAAGTTCTACCAATCAGTCTAACTGACCATGAATGCCCAACTTTAGGTACTCAACATTTAATGAGATCGTTATGGAGCCTGTCGGGCACAGCACAGCTTAGTAGGAGAGATGAAGCTTTGTTCTTATACTGATTAAGGCCACCCGTGCGAAGCCGGGGCGGGCAGGCTAACAGCTAGTGTAACATAAGTCGCAATCATACATTTATACTATTTCTATGGTCGCAGTCTATATTCAAATGATAATTGAAGCGTGGTATCTGTGTCGCAACGTTACGTTATCGCGGGCGATGCGTGTGCGGCGCTATAAGTAGCTGTAATGTCAAGACAGTGCACTCACCCTCGTGCAGTAACACACATGCAGAAGGACAACTTTGCAATGCAGGACATGATATCATGATGTGTCCGCACCGCACCACAAATACGCCTAATTTAGGCTGGAATTGTCTGTAAACCTCCACCTGATAGGTTTTTGCTACAGCCAACCTGACCCCGGAGGCAACGGAGGTTAACAGGGATACCAATTGCACCGCAGATGCAAGGCAATCAGGGCAGACGGATATGGCGCAGGTTCTTGAGTTGAGACTAGGCCTTTACAATAGAATATTTTCGATCGTTTAGTTAGGCTGGCGTTACGTTAACGAAGTACCTAATAAACTTTACCATTTAAAATACGGCTCCCACCATCTTGATTGACAACAATCACAAGTGGATCGCAATGAATGAGTCATCTAGGCATAGCTTAGCAATTAATAGAAACAAAACCAACGCACTAGCAAAAAGCCTCAGATCGTCCTTTGGCTGGAAACCGAAATATCCTAGAAACAAAAATCCAAAGACATGTGACACCCACCAACCCGTGCTCTGTATCCGTGCGTCCCGCTCCAAGAGCAAGTCACTCAGAGGGGAGGACTGACTATGACAATACTAAGACTGGACTGATAGCGGACTGGTGTGAGTATGACTTATTGAGTTTCGGAAAATGTTCGGCTGTAGAAAAAGCTCTTTCTAAAACTCTATGGATATATTCTCTAGGATTATCACTAATCACTCATGTTTTTATCAAAGAATAGACCACAGACTACGTTCAACAAAGCTTCAAACAACGATTTCATCACTCAAACTGAGGGCTGTCCTGTCACAATTCCCGTCAGCCCTAATAACACCATTTTCCAACTAATCCAAAGAAACTTCAATAACCGACACAAAACTACAAAACAGCTACAAATCAACAACCCCATTCATTTTCCTCACAGTACAATCGCATGTCATAGTAACAATTTGATATAGAGACAGCATTACGAATTAATAAGGGCGGTTACCGAAGTTCACGTGTTACTACGAACGTGCTGTTAGCAGTACTTTTGAAATTACTATCAACTACAGTTCATTCGCCTTTCGTGTCAAGTCGTGACATCGCGACAACCCTAGACGCGATGCATTGTAGTTTAAACCTTATTTCTTTTACCACAAAATATAAAAATTAGATGCAAGATTATGGTTACCAAGATACATTGCATTTAGAACTCTATATACTTAATACATACATACATATAAGGCAGAACATTTAAATTAAAGTAAAGAAAGAGCTTTTACAAGTCACGATGCCCAGTTAGGGTTCCGTGAGATTGCTACATAAACGAAACCTTATAATATAATTCACTTGGAATAGGACCAAATATTAGAATATTCCTATTATGTTTTAGTAGACAAAGGAAGATGGCAGCTCCGGTTATGGAAGGTCTTCCACCAACATTAGATTGCGATCTACGTCAAACTCATGAATAATGGTTGGTTTAATAGAAGCTCTCTGGCGATACTTGAATGCCATGAGAGGGCCCATTACCTCTTAGAGAGGGGGCCCGAGTCCCAGCAGTGGGAACATTATAGTTTGGTAAGTAACCATCATAATTCTCCCAATTTATTAGTGGTTGGCGTAATATGTACCTATTGTTCTTCCATACTTCACTATCAGTCGTCATCTCGATAGTCACTCCCTTTCTAGCCATATCGTCTTTCACACAGTCCATCCATCGTTTTTTGGTTTTCTCCCTACTCTGTATCCTGAATGTCTCATGCCAACAGCCAATACGAGAGTAGATAATAATATAGACTTCTTCGGACAATGACCGTGTACCTGTAATGAAAGTAGGTCAACTAAAACAAAGTGATAGACACAGAGACTTTTGGACATCTTCCAATCAGGAACCAAAAGCTATTGATCTAATAGCAGTCTGTGACGTCATCAATTTTCCCGGTTTACCAATTTTTACCCTTATAATCCTGACTTTAGAATTTAGAATCTATGCAAATGCCCTTAGCAAATTGAAAAGTGGTCAACCGTTAATTATATCAAGTGTAAAAAAAAAAAAAAAAAGGTACCTCCTACAAACTTTATAATTAGCTTGCTCTGTTCGTATGTGTTTCCGGTTAATCCAATTGTCATCAATTTTTATCCGATTGAGCTGAAACTTGGCATACTTATATAATACCGAGACATTTTGAAAAAATGATACCATTCAGCTGGTCTGATGATGGAGCCGGAAGATAGCGATAGGAACTTCTCAACAAAACAAGATAGCACCATCGTGTTTGGACTCGTTGGCGTCGTCTTGACAAGGACGAGGCCCAAGGTAGTATCCAGCAGGGTCTGTTGATGGAGCCGGAAGGTGGCCATAGGAAGTCCTCAACCCAACAAGATAGCACCATCGTATTTATAATATGTATTGACAAGTGCTATTACACAAGGTGGTGTCCAGGGTCTGATAATGGAGCGGCGGCAAGGTGGTAACACTGGTAACGGCGCTCCTCAACAAAACAAGATAGCCCTGTTTTGTTTCGACCATTTGGATTTGTTTTGACAAGTAAGTAGGTACGTTAACCTAAAGTGTAGTCCAGGATCTGATGATGCAGCTGGAAGCTCGCCATAGGATTTCCTGAACTAAACAAGATAGCCTACTTGTGTTTGGGTTCGTTTGTTTTGTCTTGACAAAAACTACTTTGGCTATAAGTAAATAGTTTTCGTCAAGACAAAACAAACGAACCGAAAAGCTTGAGGCTTACTTACTTATCTTTAAGGGCTAATTTCACCAAACTTTTATACCGAGTGTAAGTCTTATCCTGCGGATAAATTTTGAATTTTTGACAGTTTTTCCATATAAAAACTGTCAGACGACAATTTTATTCCACGGATTTTGATGAAATCAAACGTAGTATTATAATATCTGTGCCTAAGTGTAATACCGAAATCACACGATCCGCGATTTTACGAACGGACACCGACGCCGACGGGCTCGGACGACGGACCGTGGGCAGGGTACGTGCGGGGTATCGCAGACATCGGAAGTTCCTCGGTGCGCTGTGCGTGGCGATCTGTGGTCGCCTGCCGTGCCTATCCGTCTGCAATATTGCCGATCGTGGGATGTGGGGATCATTTACGCCTCAAGCTTTTAAGAAAATATTTAGTTCTATGTTTAGGTTTACGTAAGTTTTATTTCGTAAACTTTAGTTCATTTAAATACATTAACATTTACAAACATTTAAAAGGTGTCTGCTAAACAACGTAAATAACACAATTAGGGTGCTGATGGTCCTGCAAATAGCGAAATACAACACTGATGCTAAGGTCCCTTGCAAACAATTCAATCCTGCTCGCATGGCTGAACAAATTCATTACATGCATAATGAACACTAACTAGCCAGTTATTAAGCATCACGAGGCATATCATGCCTCCAGTGAGCAGTGTGAGCACTACCGACAGGCAAACGATTAGCGATTACCATTCGGACGTCGGACATTTAGTTCCGGAGACATCGCGGTTGCACGATACTTGCGCAAGAGTTGCAGTAAAGTTGTATAATAATTAGGAATTGGTGATGGAAGCATTGAAAAGAATATAATTGTAATAATTATTGACAATGGTGAGAGGCTGTCATTCGTGGATCATTGATAGTCATTACGGGTTAAAAGCCCAAGTCTTACAATTAGGGGTATATAGTTTTCCGGGCACAGGTCAGACCGCTCGCGACACTAACCAATAACAATACTACGGAGAATCACAAAAATCGGTGTAACTTTCCCCTCTTCCAATACGTATTATTCGCATGCTCAGTTGCTCACACGTTTTGTAAGGGTTGTTTCAAATGTAGGTCGCTCGGTGTAGAACTTTTGAATACATAGGTACAGTCGACTGCACGATGGGAGTAGGTACCTAACACTGGCTGGCCTAGCGTAATGTGGAGTGTCTACGGAATGAGAAGCCAGCTTATACTGTTACCACAGACGTGCCGTACTGTACTTTTGTGAACTGTCTTCTTTCTTTTTCGTGAGGTTAGAGACTAACGTCACAGATATTATAATACTACGTACAGATACCCAATCCCATACAAAGAAATGACACCACCCTAAGTCTGGCTATTGAGCTGGCTATTTTTCGTTCTCCATTTTTTTAACAGATGGCAGCATCAGCGACTCACTAATTGCCAGAGACTGTACCTAGTATTTTTAACGCCATCTAGGATCTTGCCTAGGTACTACGCAAGACTCCTAGAGATTTTTCTTCCTTTTTTACGTTTTGTCTTCCTAGGTGTTCAATTTTTATATATCTACGTAAAGTAATTGTTTTAAAAAAAAAATTGTTTGATTTTCTTTAATGAAACGACTTTAAACGCAAGTTTAAAGTGACCCTGTCATCACTTGAGTAAAACGCCATCTATTGTAAAGAGCTCTCGACAAAATGATTTACAGATGGCTACTTTATCATTCTAAGAGTTCGAATTGAAGTAAACGGCTTAATTTAAGTTTTTTGTTGAAAATACGAGATTTATGAGTGTAAATACATAAATCAGCATTAAACAAAGATGTTTTGATTTTTACTAATATTACCTCAGTCAAAATTTGTCGTATAACGCTTTGTAGTGATTGTTAATTTCATGAATTGTTACTTATGCTGCCATCTATGATTTTTTTTCAAGACTAATTATAATTTGTTCGAGTTGAGACCCCATGCTAACGTGGTGTCTAGAGTTTTGATCCCGCTCATGGGCCTCTGACTTGACTTCGAGAAATATCTCTAAGGCATGCCGGTTGCCTCACGATGTTTTCCTGCACCGTTTTTGGATCAAGCGATAATTATGCACATGAATCCAAAAAGTCAGAGGTAAGTGGCTTGGGTTCGAACAACTTCGACCCTGAGAACTATGACTTGGCAGTCCGACCGTGATGGTCACACTATTAGGTTGTCACTGCTGCTCTGCTGTGAACCATAACGCATTTCAACAATACCAATAGGTACTCTACGAGAAAGTCGCTTTTTAATTCAAGTGTTCATTCGAAATAGCTGGAAGTTATGGGTCTTTTTCCCAGCAAGGGCCGTAATGCAGGCTGACAGTATCCAGTAATAGGTACATATTTTTGCTCTCAACTGTACAGTGGTCGCAATAAAATACGTCGGCAACACCTCTGAACTGAGAACACACCCTCCTACTGGTATCGATCCGAATTACCTTCACTATAGCACCGTGTGCCTGACGATGTCCCTATTACACGACCAATCGATATTATGGATATTAATATTAAATTCTGTTGCAAAGGAGTTTAAGGGAAGCGCCTGGAAAACTCTGCATGCGCTGTGGTACCCGGGGGTAATCATTCACTTGCACGTTAAACGCTCAAGAGCTCAGCGTGCAATGTAGCGATATACTATATTATATTTAGAATACTATAGGATGGATATTAGGATCGCAGGTAGGCTTTCTGTAGCTTCTACCTACCCCTCATGGGGGGAAAGGCGACAGTTTAGTACTTAGTTTATATGATATCCCACCGAATCTACAGTACCCGGGCTTTGATGTGGCACATCGGGTTTTAAGGCCATTTTGAGACTGCCACACAGGTATGAGTGTCAGAGACGACGCTCTTCTAAGGAGCAGGACATACACAAGGGTCGAGAGGCGCGGGTGTGACAGCCGTGTGGCACGGGCGTTGCGCCACTCCTTTCATATTTCATGCAAAATGGCGCGGAACATACAGAGGTGGCGGGGCACGGGCGTGTTGCAGGCGAAACATGAAAGACCGCGCCGCACCGTCATTGTCGCTCCCGTGCCACTCGCCACTTGTGTATGTCCCCCGCGCCGCACCGTCGTTGCCGCTCCCGCGCCACTTGTGTATGTCCTGCGCCTTAAGAATATGTAAAAACTGAGTATCAATAACTAATGAAACAATCATAAATCAGCTGTAGTCTGTAGAACAGTTGACTGGCTTGTCCCTGGTCCCTGTCACATTGTGACAAAGAGGAGGAAGTAAATGGAGTGTTAATGCTGCGCTCGCTGGTTTCACGTCTATACAAATGAAATCAGAACAAGGCTTTGTGTATGCGATGAATGCCAGAATACGCAACTACGCAAAGGTTTGTTCTTTATACCGCCGCCTTTTCTGTCGTGTGGATATCCTCCGCTCTGGAGAGGACGAAAGGGTCTGTCAAGCTTGGGTTTGCAATGAAAGCGCTGGCATTACCATCAATTGGGCACGAATCCAGAATCCAGACTCCGGGCTGCCACTGAGACATTCCTACCTAGCTCAGCAGTCGCGCTAAAGCCCTCTAAACAAAGAAAGCTTCATCGCTCTTTGTCCGGCATTGTCCTTCCACGTCCTACCTTCTCCGTGGCGCGGCTGACGGCCCATTAGCGTCGGCTCGCGTGCCGCACGCACGTAATTTATCTATTATTTATTACCTAATGTCTGACAAACATATAGCAGACCTGTCCAGACTGACCACTTTCAGGCGAAACGCGTTACTTACATAAATGATTTGATTTTATGCTTATGTGGTTAGTTTTCTGAATGAGCTGGTCCATTGGGTGAATGGGCAGCTGCATTTAATTGCTAACAATCAAAACCAATCAACTCAGCCTATCGCAATCCACTGCTCGACATACACCTCTCCCAGGCTGCACCACAACACCCTGCCCTCCCCTTTCCGCATCCAGACTGTCCCAGTCACCTTTTTAAGGTCGTCGATCCATCTAGCTGGGGTATCCCACACTACGCTTGCCGCTACGCGATCTCCACTCCGCTCTACCAGCCATCGGTCCTTCCACAGACATGGCCACTTCAGCTTACTTACTCTGCAAGCTATGTCGGCAACTGCGGGGTTAATTATTATTGCTAACGCTCAAAACTAATAATGTATCGCAACGCAATCAATCTTGTTCCGGTCTTTGACTGCTACTTGTGATTCGCACGCAAAGATTAAAGATGGCCAACTCATTGCATAGATGGGTCATTAGCAAGTTTAATTTAAAAAAATGGAGTGAAAGTGTCAATGATCCAAGATTGATTATTCGTTTTCGGGCGGGCGCAAGAATACGTGTAGTTATTATTCTTATTACGCTGTTTATTGTCCTTAAACGATATGGGGATAAAATCCACACACTGAGCCTCAAACAGCAGTGAAGGGAAACGCGGCAGGCCCAGGAGATGGCGGGACGAACTCGACTCTTTTCTATGGCATGCAGTTGGACAAAAACGGCTGATAAGAATGTTACAGTTTTACTCCACCATCAAACCGGGTGACGATGGCAGTATTACTGACTCACATGGCATGCAAGATGTTACATTAAATTCGGCATTTTTTTTTCTTCTCCCGTTTCTTATCTTACCCCCAGTCACCGTATTAATTTTCAATATCCACCGGCTGTCTAATTCCGCACGGTGTATGCACGAATCTGCGTGCATAGTCCGTGTGTCTGTGCATTCGACACGGTGCACGGTGTGTCTGTGTAATCGTTCGTGTGCGCGTGTTGCACGCTATTTGTTTATCAGTATTGTTGTATAAATGATATTTATTTGAGTAAATTAGTTTTATCAATCACTTTTACACGTAAACAAAATAATATTTTTTTTAAACACGTCACAGTGTCTTTTAAAGTCCAGACATTGTCTTGGTCAGGTTATGTGAGTTGTTTGGTTTTTTTTATAGTAAAATATTCACAAAAAATATTAAATTGATACGGAAAGGAAACACTCTGTACACGCACACTTGTCTTTCTACGTTGAAATACAAGACAAGTGTGCGTGTACTAATACTAACTCACATTTGCAGTTGCAAAAACATGTTCTCCCAATTCTCCCATACATTCCGTCTGGGAGAACAAGTTTTTCAACTACAATGTTAAGTTTGTTCTTGGGATAAATTCATCCCAACTACGGAACGCGATTTTTTACCATGTGCGCAGAAACTGTTACCAAGCTATCTCCTTGACCTGGTCTGCACATCAACGGTTCTCTGAAATGGTTATGGTTACCACTGATCAACAATTAACAGCTAATCTCACGGCCACTCTGGCACAGAGTAGCAACATCCGCAGTGTACCCAGTGACCCGCTACACTTGGCACACCGCCCGACCCACTTCTTTAGACCGAAACTTGGGCTATTTCTTATTAATTCATGGATATAATATGTCCGTGTACTTTTTAATATTGTTAGTTTGTCTAGGACAGTCGTATGTATCTTTTATTTGCTAACATGTTCATTTGCAATCAATTGCAAAAATAAATGTGTGAGTAATGAAAGTAAACAATTTATACTTGTCACTCCGAATCTTTCCGTGGGTGTCTGTCTCTAAATGCAGACATTTTGTTGCAAAGGTTTCTGAACTATTTACAATGAGGAAATTGAATGTCGTCCATTCAATTTCCTCATTGTAAATAGTGGAACTTCAGTACCTGGGCGTTACTACGACACAACGAGCTTTAGTAAGAGACTGTCACACAGGTATCAGTGACAAAGACCACGCTCTACAAACCAAAGTTTTACTAAAACTTGATGTATCATAATTTCATAATATACGGCCGGGTACTGCGGTGACTTCAGTGAACATAATTCTGCTGGCGAAACTATTGCTCCAAAGACTCCACCAAAACCTTTATATTCAAGCAGCTATCGAACAATCGCCATGATTGCCAATCGTTATAGCATCGACATAATCATCGATAACAATCATCTCGCACGAATGACCTCAGATCTGCCCGTCACTGTGTTACAAACTTAAATCAATTTCTAAAGTAAGCTAGTTTGCAATGAAGCCGGCGCGGCGCGGCGGCTCACCTGCAGGCTAATTTTCATATTAAAAAAACATTAAAAATCTAGTCATGACAATCAATGTCATAAACCTAGGAAAATTATATTAAAATGTGAACGCTCATTCAATTTGTATGGGAACGCTCTTAAAAATACGAGAACTGTCCGTCAGATGGAGCGTTCAGCGTCGCTTATGAACATCTGCCGAGCTATTCTGTAACAATCTCACGTTGAAAATACGAGAACTGTCCGTCAGATGGAGCGTTCAGCGTCGCTTATGAACATCTGCCGAGCTATTCTGTAACAATCTCACGTTGAAAATACGAGAACTGTCCGTCAGATGGAGCGTTCAGCGTCGCTTATGAACATCTGCCGAGCTATTCTGTAACAATCTCACGTTGAAAATACGAGAACTGTCCGTCAGATGGAGCGTTCAGCGTCGCTTATGAACATCTGCCGAGCTATTCTGTAACAATCTCACGTTGAAAATACGAGAACTGTCCGTCAGATGGAGCGTTCAGCGTCGCTTATGAACATCTGCCGAGCTATTCTGTAACAATCTCACGTTGAAAATACGAGAACTGTCCGTCAGATGGAGCGTTCAGCGTCGCTTATGAACATCTGCCGAGCTATTCTGTAACAATCTCACGTTGAAAATACGAGAACTGTCCGTCAGATGGAGCGTTCAGCGTCGCTTATGAACATCTGCCGAGCTATTCTGTAACAATCTCACGTTGAAAATACGAGAACTGTCCGTCAGATGGAGCGTTCAGCGTCGCTTATGAACATCTGCCGAGCTATTCTGTAACAATCTCACGTTGAAAATACGAGAACTGTCCGTCAGATGGAGCGTTCAGCGTCGCTTATGAACATCTGCCGAGCTATTCTGTAACAATCTCACGTTGAAAATACGAGAACTGTCCGTCAGATGGAGCGTTCAGCGTCGCTTATGAACATCTGCCGAGCTATTCTGTAACAATCTCACGTTGAAAATACGAGAACTGTCCGTCAGATGGAGCGTTCAGCGTCGCTTATGAACATCTGCCGAGCTATTCTGTAACAATCTCACGTTGAAAATACGAGAACTGTCCGTCAGATGGAGCGTTCAGCGTCGCTTATGAACATCTGCCGAGCTATTCTGTAACAATCTCACGTTGAAAATACGAGAACTGTCCGTCAGATGGAGCGTTCAGCGTCGCTTATGAACATCTGCCGAGCTATTCTGTTTGTTTTGTTTTTGTTTTTTTTTTTTTTTAAAAACGTTGCCCCACACTAAGAATTTCTTCCTGTATCGTGGGTGCGTTTACAAACATAGAAACTCACATACACTAACACCCAGACCCGGAACAACTACTTGCAGATCATACAAATATTTGTTCCGTGCGGGGATCGAACCCGCGACACGTTGCGCAGCAGTCCATCGCTGAGCCACTGCGCCAACCGTGTCGTCGTATTCTGTAACAATCTCACGTTGAAAATGCACCTACATTTTAAAGCTTAGTTTTCAAGGTGCAATTTTTACATCGTGGTGCCAATGTGCCATCCGTAAGACAAAGCTGAAATGTCAGTGCCTGTAATCACACTGGCACTCAAGCCTCTCAACGCTGCTTAGCGGTATGTACGGTGGAGTTACTTCCCTCGATGAGCTCATTCACAAAGAGCTCTAACCTGGGTAGTGGTAACCTACTAATGAGCCGAAAACTCCACTTTCTCATGATATTCGCATAGTTACGAAGCTCTTTGCCTTAACGTTCATGACCTCATAAGCAATTTGCGCACTACGACACGAGGATGACTCAACACAGCTCAACAAGCTCCTTATAGGACTACTTTATACAACTCGTAAATGACTTCTTTAAGTACGACACAAGTCCATATTACACTATAAAAGTACCTAATAAGAGCGTTGCCATAGCCTACAAACTTCAGTGTATCCACAAGAAACATTTGAGCTTTCGTCCCCGGGATGGCAGCGCATCTGCGATACCTACTATTGCTAATGTACTTAGTTCCTTAGGCTGTGGCGAGCACTGCCGCCCATCAGGTGGCCCATCGGCTTGTTTGCTTTCCAACATACAATATTTCATGTTAGTATTAGTCATATAATGCTAGCACATGACTAATTTTTTATTCTTGTGATGCTAGTTCCCTGGTAGCCTTGACCGCTCGCGGCACAAACTATAGTAATCAAACAAATTATACTTGCATCAAACTGCCCTGTATTCTCGGTAAAGAACTATTGGTCATATCTGCATTAGTAACAACTCGTGGCCGTGTGGGTGGCAGCCCTGAATATTCCGACAAACAAACAGTAAGTATCGATTCTTATTCCTTCAATTAGCATATTTACTTAGTTTTGTTCCCTTGCTTCATTTGCGTTTGTTCTTGCATTTTCAGGGCTCCTTCGCATATCATGCATCTATCCCTGAAAGGGGCAGGGAGGGGTGTATGTATTATAGAACACCCACTCCCACTCCGCATTTACGTCTCATAAAATAGGGGGGCAAGCTTTTTACTTCATATTCATATTACATACTTTTTGTTCATCATTATCAGCCTTGACCCAGCCACTGCTGAGTAAGGGCCTTTTTACGGCATTAACTATGCAAACAATTTAGACTCTAGCTAGTTTGATTTCCTAATAGGAGAACCCAATATCACTACCCGACCTGGCAATCGATCCCAGGACTTCATGCTCAGTAGTAACAGCCCTGTATCCCATCCCAATTGCATAACACACTTTCAATCACAATTTGAAAGGATTTTGAAGGTGTATAATCCACAACTGCAATATGTTTGAAAAATTCGTCTGCTCGACAAAATATAGATAACGCAATGAATATTGTTGAATTGTCAAAATGGAAGCCATTGCCATTGCAAATGTGTTACGCAATTGAGATCATTGCACGCCCCTCCACTAAGATTTTGGTACAAACATTTGAAATGTGTATGCAGCAAGCAGTGCCAGTGGACGGGCGTGCAATTTCCCAAGGGGCGAGCGGACTACAACCCGTCTAACCCGACCCGCATGTTTCTTCCGTATATTTTCTTTACAGTAAAGTGTAGTCTCGAAAAAAAATAGAAAAGCATTTTTCCAACATATCCAGTGTGCGGTGTGCACGCAATCGAACAGTACCTTTTTCATAAAACTATGCACCCCCGGAAAAAACTGAATACAGTAAATACATCTAGACACGCGGCAGCGTGTCAAGCCAAGTTCAAGAAAAGAACTGGCGACGCAGCAGCCGTGTGTTATATTCTTATATTACACGAACCATTTGGAGCTACCCCTCAATAACTCAAAATCTAACCAAGCCAAAAAACTAGCCAATTAAAATTTTCAGCTTCTATTCATCCTAAGTGCTTTGTGTGACTAATTTGACTATTCAATGAAGTTATATTTTTAAATAGCAAACATTGTTATAGTTGAAAAAACAAGACATTTTATTTGTTTTAAAATTATTTTAGAATGTTGTATGTTCTTTTTTGTACTGGATGAGAGCTGCCGAGAATCGAGCTGAATGGCGTGCAATTGGAGAGGTCCAGCAGTGGACTGCTATAGGCTGATGATGATGATGATGTTCTTTATAAATTTCAGGATTATCTATAGAACTTGGCACCCATTTAGATCTCAATTCTTTTGTCGGCGAAGACGACAACCACGCTTATTCTTAATATTGAATTATTGAATTTGGTTCCCAATATCACATTTATGTTTTTGATTGGAGTTTATTTACAGAATTTAAAAGGGAATGGTGGATAGCCTTTATAAATTACAATTAGCAATGAATTTATCCCAATAACAGTTGAACACGAGAGGTCTATGTACCAGGGGATCGTGTATCAAAGGAACATGCACGTTACACTTTTTCCTACCAATATTATTCCTCAAATCTTACCTCCCATGTTTTTCTAGTACTTCCTTAGGTACTTTAGTATCGATTTTTCTAGACCTTGCATCTACATTATTTCTCACAAAATTTAAATACATTCCCCTCTTAATGTAATAAGTACATCTTACCTCCTATGTTTTTCTAGTACTTCCTAACTTTAGTATCGATTCTCCCGGACCTTGCATCCGTACTCCGTCCATTACATGTGACCTTGAATTATGATGTGTGTGTATGTGCAGGCGTCTCTTTCACTCCCACTTTATGGACGTGTGTGATAGAGACAAAGTACTGTGCAGTTGAGATGCGGTGGAGTAATGAGCCGTAGAGAAGTTTATCACACGCATCACAGTACAGTAGATTCGCTGCGCCCAATGCCGCGCCGCCGCTGGATTTCAGGGCTGGAATGAGATACTGACTGGATTAATGTAAATCAGCCTAAGCTCCGTTTTAACGATTTGGTGGTGTATGTTGTACACGGATATCTATGATGTTGTAAAACCTAAGGTACCTTTTTGGGTAATTCGTAATCGTCTGTTTTACCCATGCAATGACTAGAATCACTTTTGTATTCACAAATAAATGCATCATATTTCCAACTCTCACTTTTTGGTTTTCCTCCAAGGCCCCATATTTCTCCACGTATCTTGTCAGTTAATTTCACCGAGCCATTTTCATACGCATGTTGGGTGAAGTTGGACTACTGCACTTCACTGTGCAGCAGGGCCGCAGCTACCGTACAACTCGATTCCTATCGGCTTCCCTTCTGGAATTCGAAACAAAACCACTCTATCGTCATTGAAAAATGACACAGTCAGTAGTGTTTAAAATGCCTTTTAAGTAATCACACTATAGGTATTTAATACACCATATAATTAAAACTATACAAAACGCCTACATTCAATGTTTTGTCTTTGTTGTCTCCCAACAGCAAAAAAAAATTCTCTAAAATAACTCGGCGGCGCGGCTGGCTTATCGCTCCTTCAAAAATCAAGGCGTCATGACGTCACTTCGGTCACGTGACACCCCGGTTTTATACGCTTCGAGCAAGCCGGTCAAATACGAGTTATTGTACCTAAAGCGATCGCGTGAACGAGATGCCGCGATATCGGTTCGGTAGTTTTCGTTGAATTTCGTAATGCGTTCGGCTCGGAGTTCGGACAGGACGCTATTGTGTGGTTGCTGTTTGACGTAATCGCATTATAATTTGTTTACACTTGCAGTTAATTTGCATTTTGTTCGTATTATTTATTGAATACATTAGTTTATCAGTTCGAGAATCGTAGTAGTAGTATTAGTTTGTTGGTATAAAACAGTGATTAAAGTGTTTTGACTTTAGTGAAAGTGTACGTTGTAATTATGTATTTGGGGTAAGTAGGTAGATAGTTAATAAGTTGAAATTTCTTAATAGATTTGAAAAGTTATTAGTACTATCAGTAGGATTAGGATGGCGGCAATAATTCGTCAAGGACTTTCTAATTAACTACAATGTCTTTTGGCCCGCGTGCGGCCCGTCTGGTAGCTTTCTTTGTGAGGAAACATGCTTTCCAAGGTTAAGTTTTGAAATTAAGAAACCAATTACGTTAGGCCGTGCTCGCTCAGATATAAGTATAAATTACAAACGACGTGATAGTTTTTTCAAACATTCTAATGTTTCCCTTTACGATAAATATGAATAGCTGACTGGCAGTTGTAAATAAAATAAAATGTATTGTTTCCCTTGTTTACTTTTCTCAGATTCTAGTAGTTTATGTAATAAAGGGGTTTTTACATTGATAATCTGACGATTTTTCGCTAATTCGTTTGAAGCTCCACACCCGCGCGGCCAATTCCCTCTAGTGGCCGTGAGCGAAAACTCTGAATTGTAAAATGCCACTCCCTAAAAATTTCTCGTTAAACGCGCCCTCTGTTTAATTATTTGTGAATTTTTTGAATGGAGATATCTCGTTCTTGTACTGACAAAATGCATTGCTTTTCTGATATTTTCGTTAGATGGCGTTGCGCTATTAGGAGCGTAATCACTTGTTGAACTGTGTGAGTGTGCGTGGTTTGTGAAAGCGGGCTTTTTGAATGTGAGTTTATAAATAAGTTTGAGAAAAGTAAATCAAAATAGGAATTTAATGAAACGGTTTATTGATACCGTTCTTTTGTTAGGTAAACAAACAAGAAGTAGGTTTTCGCGGCCACAAGGAAGGTCCGAAGTGACATCATAACAAGTATTATTAACCGACTTCTTCAAAAAGGAGGAGGTTCTCAATTCGTCAGAATGTTTTTTTTTTTTTTTTTTTTTTTTTTTTCTTTTTTTTTTGCTCCGGGTTCCCACCCCCGAAAACTCACCCTTCGCCACTGCTGTGCAGTGAGTATACTGTGTGCATTTGACATTGACAACGAAGGGCGACTGTAAGATGTTACATATTTGATGAGACAATCAGACTTAGATTGAAGTCGTGAAGCGGAACCGATCGCTGCTGACCTTTGATATATAAAATTAATGCCCTATAGAACATTTTATAGTGAATCACGTCATGCGGCAGTGAATTCTAAATATTCTGATATAATTATGTATATCAGGATTGCAAACAAACCGAAGGCTCACCGAATAAAAGTGGTCACTGCCGCCTTCAGACATCTGCAACACCAGAGACATCGCGGATGTCATCCCAGAGACGAAGCTGAAGTGTGTCATGTGCCTGCCATGACAACGGCACCCTGTACCCCACTGAATCCTAAGTACAGTCGCAATACAGCCCGATACGAAACTCGTGTTCAGCAAAATGTGCAAGAAATTACCTTAAATGGGAGCACTTTAGCATTACTCACAGGACATCGTGGGCTTGACTGCATACAGTACCTATGGCACATAATCGCTTCATCAATGACTCAATGCTCATTGTTTACTTGATTCCACAATTTTATACTTTATGAATGTTTGGATAAGGTGCAATATCGCTTGGCATAACAACTGGATAGTATTATTAGCAGTACGCAAAATACGCTGATTAGTCGAAGCCTCGAAGGTGTACATCACAGATGTGTACATATTAATATGTTATGTTTATCTGAGTACATAAGGTACGGTCGTATTTGACTTCCACAAAACACAATGACGTGTGGAAGTCAAGTTTTACAAAAGACATGCCTCGTTGGTCTAGTGGTCGCAAACGCGACTACTGAACGTGGGGTCCTGGGTTCTCTTCCTAGGTTGGGTAGACTTAAGAGCAGCTCGGAGTCTGGGATTCTACCCGGCCGATGGCAATCTGGCGAAATGCGGGTGCGCTGTGTACTGTGAAGTGCAAGTGTGTACCATACACCACCGCCTACCCCATTTGGGCAACAGGCGTGACGTTATTGTAGTGTCGCTCCGAACATTACAATCATAACTGGTAGTGGACCGTGTCAACGGATGTCGTATCAGAAACCAGAGTAATTACGAATAGATCACGGACTGTCACGTCCACACAGATAGCTGATAGACGTGGATAGATAAGAGAGATGCGAAACGCTTGCACTAAACAAAACTAAACATAACCACGCCTGTACTCCCGGAGAGGTAGACAAATGTATGGCAGTCGTGTATCTATAGAACATTGGTACATCATCATGTGTATGCTACATGAAGAGACTGCCCACCTGACCTTCAGACCACAGTTACACTGGGTAACACGATACCACGCGGTTAGACTGGTTGTCAGATTATCGGGCTTATTTCAATCACAGATCAAATATTAATACTGCGATGGCTCTCGAGTGCATACAGCTTCACTATAATAACACTTCCACATTGAATAAATACATTACCTACACAATAAGTTTTAGAAAAAAATCGTTTTCGTCTCATGTCGTCTCTTTCACTCACTCACTCCATGTGTTATATTAACGTCCGACAATGTATAGTTGAAAAAGCTTTTGGTATACCGGCCCTATTACTAGGCTCCGCTTTCCGGACGTCCGGACAACGGGACCTTACTAATAGGCCTAGCCTTTGCAGTTGGTACCCTTTGGGTACGGAACCCAAAAAATGATATTGGCAGTGTAGTGGAAAGGTGAATATTTTGCTTGTATACCACAATGCTTGTCCAAATGTAAATGCCTACAGTAAAGTTGGGTAACAAAAGATCAGATCTCTCCGAGGTCGCCGCGCTCTCCACCCACAGCTAGCCACATAAGGAGCTGCGCTACACAGCGCCCTTGACGACACGGCAGCAAGTCAGCACCAGAGACGATGACGACACAGGCATCCTGATTCACCATACTTGAGGTAATTGTAAGTAGTCGGACTACTGTAATCCTTATTGGAGTACACGCTAATGAGAGGTTGAACAAAGACCTTTTTGATCGGTTGGTTATCTATGTTATGCTCGTAAGAACAGGAATTTCACAATAGCAGCCCGATATCTAAATTTTTGCTCGGTCAATAGGCTCGCCCCTACGAAGAAGTGCGAAAAATAAATATAAAGTTTTTTTAATTAGTAGAGTCATGTTATCATGGCTAGGCCTAAGGCGCCATCTCCATAGAGAGAATGGCCGTGTGGAGATTGATTCAGTTGATTGAATTAGATAGCTCAGCGAGACTATCGATGCCGGCTAAGCCTTACATTACACATGTGTCACGTATATGTATTGTGTGTATCACATGTCGTACGGGAGTCGATATAATCCGTGTTACGTTATGTCGTGTGGCACTGTGCGAGCCGCTGCGGCTGCCTCGTAAAATTTGTATGGAATGTAAGGACATCAATTATTTACGAGCAAGACTCTCATCCACTTCAGGGAATAGGCTTTTATTCATTTTATAGTTATGTGATAGGCTCCAAGAGGTAATACCTACCTAAACGAGTGCACCCCGCCACGGACACCACCTTGCCGACTGGTTAATATTTCCACCTCGTGTCATTCGTGCCTGATATCCTGCAGTGCGTCTGTGCGCATGTGCTACGATACTGCTGCTCACATCCTGTACTGTATATATACTGTCAATTAATCCTAATGAAGTATACCTACTGATCCTTAATATTATAAATGCGAAAGTGAGTTTGTTTGTTTGCACCATCGATCACTAAGGTTTGCACGCTAAAACGGCCGAACGGATTTGGATGAAATTTGGCACATGGGTGGGTAGACCATAACCTGGAAAAGGACATTTCGAAAAGGATCGAGACTTATGAGGGTGAAAAGGCCGCGGGCGCAGCTAGTTAATTACAAATGCGAAAGTAACTTTGTCGGTCTGTTACATCACTTTTCAAAATGACATGACCTGGGTTAGGCTTACGATAGACATACATAACATACGTATGTCTATCCTAAGCCTAACCCAGGTCATGTGGTATGCTGCAGTGCGTCCAGCGTCTGTCCGTCAGCGTCCGATGTCTGCGATACCCCGCACGTACACCTTCCCACGGTGCGTCGTGCGGGCTCGTCTGTGTCCGTCCGCAATAAGGCGCACCGTCGGATCACGGCATAACATGGCACAAAATTACCTACTTTTAAAGATGTGATGCATGTACGAGATGTGCGGACGTGTGATGAGTATATTATTTACATACCTAACTTTTACTTTCTAATAACCATTCGTTTGAGTAAAAGCATGATGCTGTTATGTTCACAAACCTGTTCTGCCGTTCATATAGTGTGTCGTTCATGACGAGGATATTTTATTCTCTTAGATGGTAAACAAGCCGGCGGCCCTCCCAATGGAGTGACCACCTGCAATCATAGTCGCAGAATATAGACAGCAAGGGCAACACCAGAGACATCGCAGATGCGTTGCCATCCCGGCGATAAAGCTCAAATGTTTCATGAGGCTGGCAAGGTGGCCACAAACACGGGTATGGGGCCAGTGGTAGGCCCCGCACCCTTCAAACGTGTTGATTGGTGACAGAAATAGGTCTTCACCACCATTCTGTTGCGCTTATCCCAATTGACATGTGTCGCAAGTCGCAACATGTCTTGGTTGTGTGCGTTGGTGTTGACAGAAATAGGTACCTACTTGCGGGAACTTTGGTTGATCAGATACTTTTCCAACTGTTTCTGAAGACATGTTCAATACTAGGTAATGATTGATTCATATTATGAAATAAAATAATCCATGAAAATTACGCGCCAAGATAATAATGTACCTATCGTAACGAGGTGCACTGACGACATTGACGCATCAAGGATGTTCCGCAAGTCAACGACAGATGACTTTCGAGAGCTTCTGAACAAAACAGGTAAAAGTTAGTAACACTTCAATTATTATGAATTTCGGTGAAACCGTTCCTTTCTAACGAATTAACAATAATAATCTTAATATACTTACTTAACAAATTAATTCGTTGAAAATTAAAAGTAAGTAAGTTTAATGTAGTTACTTGAAAAAATTACATGGTACGCGATAACCAACCATGTTCTGATAGTCACATGGAGTAAAGTGGCATGAGTAGAGTGGCAGGCTTGGAATCCGGCGCCAGAGTCACGCTGCACGCACGAATGAAATTCTCTAATTAGATTAGTTGTCTCCACGAAGTGAATGACATCAGAATATGTGAACAAAAGAATGGCTGCTGTACCTAATGCTTAGGCTGCGTTTCCACCAGAGATGTGCGATGGAAATGTGTCGTGCGAGGATGTCTAGCTGTGCTGTGAAAATGTGTGGGGGTTTCCACCAAAGCTGTGCGATGAAAATGTGCCTACGAGGATGTGTAGCGGAGCTGTGAATGCGCATTAATGTGTGGTGCCAGGATGGATGGACTGGCTGGTACAGTATGCGCAAACCTCGCAACACATCCTTCTCAACACACATTCCTCGCAACATATCCCTCATACACATCCCTCGCTTGTTTTGTATGCGCAAAAATCGAGCTCCGCTGAGCCGTTTCCACCAGAGCTGTGCTCACCGAGGCGAGGTAAATGAAGCGATTCTATTGGTTCTTTACAAACACATCCCTCGCTACGCATCTTCGCACATCTCTGGTGGAAACGCAGCCTTAAGCTCCGACTGACAGACCCGACGCAACGCGACTCTAGTAAAAAACAAGATCTATTAAAAAACATGGTAAACTCGTTAAGTCGCGGGAACCTTTGTGCCCGTTTTCACTAAGGTGCTACAAGGATTTTTTGACACCTGAATGACATTGACAGCGGGGCACTATTACGCTGGTGACATGACACTCGATCTCGACCTCGACACTCGTGACACACGTACCCGACATTTCGATTCGACATTCGTGACATTATTTGATCTCAACACTTGTGCCACTGTAGTTGTCGACGGCACCCCCTCCCTATCTCGATAGGGTTATCCATCAATGATTATAAAGCCTCTTGACTGCTCACGCGGGCGACTCAGGCTCACGACACCTAAATGAAATTGCACGATACTAGATGGACATATGAGTGGCCATTTTAGTTTTGACCAGTTATTGGATCTCTGCACACGCGGTTGTTTTCATAACTTTTAAAACATTTCTGCATAATAAATAAAAACAATTATGAGTTCCTGTTCAATTAAATGGTATGGGAAATCGTCTAGAACATCGAGCTATAAAAAAGATTGCATAACTTTTCAAGTTAAGTAAAATAAATATTTTATTAAGAATAATTTGCAGGGCTGCAAAATTACGATGTGTCCTAATGGTAAAAAAAACCGGCCAAGTGCGAGTCGGACTCGCGCACGAAGGGTTCCGTTACCATTATCTATAAAAACGGCAAACAAATCACGTTTGTTGTATGGGTAATTAAATTAAAATAAAACAAATATTTAAGGGGGGCTCCTTAAATATTTGTTTTATTTTAATTTAATTATTTATTGAATATATGTATAACTAAATATTCTGTGAATATTTCAAGCGCTTACCTGTTGCCGTTATCAATATCGAGAAAACAAATTACGTTGGTGTTGATTGTATGGGAGATCCCTTAAATATTTATTTGATTCTGGTTTTTATTGTTATAGCGGCAACAGAAATACATCATCTGTGAAAATTTCAACTGTCTAACTATCACCGTTCATGAGATATAGCCTGGTGACAGACGGACAGACAGACAGACAGACAGACAGACAGACAGACAGACAGAAAGCGGAGTCTTAGTAATAGGGTCCCGATTTACCCTTTGGGTACCGAACCCTAAAGTAACATTAAATAGGTACTTAATATTTACATTTTAGATTTCAAAATATTCTGTAACTGAAAGAAAAGTGGATTAATGCAGTTCACAAGTAAGTGTTTGTTCAAGGCATTTCACAGCAGATTAAAAATAAGTAATAGCAATGTCAATCCCTGACGGATAGAACAATAAAGTGAAATTCAAATAATGTACTGTTCAAGTGTTCAATTAGGATTTTAGACGTCGATTTTATCGATATCGATATTATTGTTGCAAAACTGACTTGAGCATCACTATGTTTGGAACTTAAGTCCTGACATTGTTGCATCGGCCAATCACAACCGCTGTAATTTCTTCCTCTCCCGGCCCGCAGTAGTGAGTCGTGCGCCTAAACGAAATCGGTATACCAGCTCTGAAGTGGTTTAATTCTCTTTGTCATCCAAGAAACGACCGCGGCAAAGCCTTCGCTCGACCCATGCGGCTGTTATCAAGTAGCCCCTCGGGACCTTGGATGTTAAAATGGCCCATAGAGGTTTAGAAAGAGACTGTCACACAAGTATGAGTGACAGAGACCACATTCTACAAAGCCGAACTTTTCCTAAAACTCGAGGTGCCGTATTAGCTGGTATGGTAGTATGGCGTAATCGTGAAAGTAAATCCGAGAGTAATCTTGTTCTTCATATACCATGCGTCTTATGTATGCGGTACATAGTATAGTTACATAGTTGTTGATTATGTAACTGTGCCCGTACCGTGACTTTGAGCGTCTCCTAATGAGGACTGCTAATTGATTTAATCACTTGGTGGATGGTGGCAGAATGTGTGCATGAAGATTACTTACCTATGATTACATATTTAGTAGTGTTACTTGTGAAAGGCTATCATCGGTTCCGCAGTGGACTGAGTGGAGAGGGCGGCCCCATACCGAAAGTACGTGAACCTACAAGGTGGGCCGATGACCTGATGAAGGTCGCCCGAATCATCTGGATGCGAAAAGAACAGGTTCGATAGATGTGGCGATGCTTAGGAAATGCCTATATCTAGCAGTAAAAGAAAGGCTACATGGAGAGATCAATCTGAACGGAACAGTCTGCGCCGATCCGTCTGACCGGCTGCGGGCAACCTTTCAGACACCGCGTGTAAGACTTATAAGTACATACATACCTAATTAGTTCACCTTATATCGTCTGCACATATTGACATAAACATTATTACTAACTCACTCTAAGCATTACATAATGGAGTACAATTTGTGCAATACTGCATGCATTTTCTCGTAGACGCAGGATGATTCATACGCCACCCGTGGGAGATACGCTATAATTGATATGTGAGGCGAAGGAGGGCGAAGATGAAGCGTTTCATGAGGCATTGCGTTGCATGAGGCATGCGTTGCCATCCCACATCCTAGTGTCTTAAAAGAGACTGTCACACTGGTGTGAGTGCCAGGTACGACTCTTTTGCGGTCGTGCACTGGCTATACTATGCTATACAATGTAAGTAATACATTTCATACACAAGAGCGCGCTGCTGAATTTTCAACGCTCGACTAACCGCCGAAAGTTATAAATCCATCTCGGCTCGCTTTTATTTAGGCTTTTATTTAGGCGTCGTCTAGTGTAATGAAACCGGACAATATTGTATTTTGTACTGTTTGGTAAGTATTGCGCAGACTCTTACGCGATATATGCGACACACTTCTTCAAGGACAAACTGTTTCAGTAGCAAAGTTATGGAGTCAAGTATGAAATATGTATAAACATGAGCGAGAAATATTTTCTCAGCATTATTTATAATGAGCTCTTTATGTAATTGGTTGGCAAACAGACTGACGCGATGACGGTTCACCTGATGGAGAGTGGTTTACGTCGCTTTAATACACTTGGGATAAATGTGGTTTGCGGAAGCCAAAATAGGAACACGGCAGAGATAAGAAAGGAAGGACGCTAAGCGTACCCTACTTAATCTCGGATGAACATGAAACATTTTTTACAATGCATGTGCTCGAAAAGAGCGTTTTCAAAGTAGCCAAATCGTGCGGAAAGTGCCACTTTTTGGCACTAGTGCTTTTTACTTTTCAGTTTTATTTTTAATATATTTTGAACTCCGGCGTCAGCCCGACGTTAGCTGCGGGCATCAGCAGCTGCTAGTATATCATAAATAACTATTAATTTTAAATTGGCATCATAAATCGTCGGATCCCTATTTAAAAAAAAAACATATTTTGGATTTTACAGATCGTGGGATTTTCTTACCATTATACTTCGTTTGACATCCATATGCAATTTAATTGCTTAACACCTTTAAAAAATGTGTGCGGTCGGGGGACTCCCGTCAGGAAGGAGGTTCCTTACGCGATACTCGCACGCACACACACACTAGTAATAGAAAGAGAGAGAGAGAGGGAAAGTCGCATGGAGGTCATAATAACGCTTTTTCCCTACGTGATGTTGTACCAGTCAACTCCCAAAAATCTTGAACATGGTAGTTTGGTGGAAGGTATACGGCCATACGGGATAAATAAAATGCCTCCCACGTTATACATAAGCAGGAACTAAGCCATTATGTTTATCTACACGTGTCTACAATTTACCTGACTAGGAATTCTTTCCTCTGCCCACGATGTAGAACCATAGAATTAAATACTTAGTTGTAAAACAGATATAGAAAAAACCAGTTAGGTTTTACATAAGTTCAACCAGTCGGTCTATTGGCATTTCAGCACTCTGTGCTGCGTACCTGTGCTATGGAAATGGTAGTATAGTATTATTTAGTATGCATCAACATCAAGGTTATTTATTTGTGCTAATTATAAAGTCACTGCGATTGATTACTTCGCTAACCGGCACTCGACCGACAGTATGGGGCTTAATGTTTTTTGCGCACTACAACCTGTTTTCTTTTGTTCATTCATAAGTCAACTCACTGGTGAACCGTCACATCTGTTTTTGCAGGGAAAACGTGTCTGATCGTAAACTAATATGACAAATCGACCTTTAGAGAGACTGTCACACAGGTATGAGTGAGAGAGACGACGTGAGACAAAAACGAAAACCCGATGTGCCACACCAGGGTACGGCACGACGACCGGTAGTGTATGAGGTTAAATAAGTTTGAGGGGATGGGAGCAGGATCACATGAAACCAATAATGTTTTGGGAGGATTGCATACTACATTGCGATTTTGCACAGGAATATCAGCGTGAGGTAGTTTGCTATCTCTGTCAAACAAAGAGAATTAAACCACTTGAGAGCTGGTATACCGATTTCGTTTAGGCGCACGACTCACTACTGCGGGCCGGGGGACGAAGAAATTACAGCGGTTGTGATTGGCCGATGCAACAATGTCAGGACGAAAGTTCCAATCCAGACAGTCCGATTAAGTTGATAGTACCCCTAGTGGTAACCTACGAGATACCATTAAAAAACCAATACCCGAGTGAGAGAAAGGGACTTTTCAAAATGACATCAACGCGGTGTACATTTTTGTGCCATTTTATGTAAACAACCAGTGTAGCTTGAGCCCTGCAATAATTCTTAATAAAATATTTATTTTACTTAACGATGAAAAGTTATGCAAGCTTTTTTATAGCTGGATTTTCTAGACGATTTCCCACACCTTTTAATTAAACAGGAACTCATAATTGTTTTTATTTATACAGAAATGTTTAAAAGTTATGAAAACAACCGCGTGTGCAGAGATCCAATAACTGGTCAAAACTAAAATGGCCACTCATATGTCCATTATCGTGCAATTTCATTTAGGTGTCGTGAGCCTGAATCGCCCGCATGAGCAGTCTTTATAGTCATTATACTCGTTATTGCCTCGTCCTCAATGATGATAGAAAACAAGTGTAGTAGGCGTTTAGTCGAGTCTCTCGTCACATAATTTTGAAGAAATCTAAAAAATGAACGCGTCCCAACGTGTGCTGTCAACGGCCTTCTGCAACTATATTCATTCGGTTTTTATGTCAAGTAATGGCGTCACATATTTCCGCTTATTTTAGAGTATTTTGTGCAAAATTCACCTAAAAATGGAAAAGAGGAAGTCAAAAAGGATAACAAAAGGATCACATTTATTGAGAAAGATTAAGAAACTCGAAAAACATCAAACGAATTTTCAATTCAGAAGGCGAACGTAAAAAGTTACCGCGTGGTGTGATATTTTCTGCTATTACCTACTGTTTATGGCATTGGTGTTTATAAATACATGAAAGAGTATAATCGCCTTCAAGAGTATAATCGCTAACCTAATCCAAAACATCGGGTGTGATATTGTGTTTTGTGACTTTACACATGTTTGCAAATGTTGCAAGTAAACTTTCTAGTATTTCTGAGCCTTAAAATGGCTTCAATACAACTTGCCTGGCCTGTGGGGCGTTCTGCGGGAGCGCACGTGGTTAAAAATGGCTATGTTGTAAGCTAAACAACCTGAGGGGTGTTCTGAAAGGACACACATGGTTGACTTTTTTATAACCTATACTGAAGCTCTGCCTGACCTGTGGGGCGTTCTGCGGGAACGCACGTGGTTGAATATGGCTAAAATGTGAGCGATTTGCCTGACCTTGGGGCGTTCTGCGGGAACGCACGTGGTTGAATATGGCTATAATTTAAGCGAATTGCCTGACCTTGGGGCGTTCTGCGGGAACGCACGTGGTTGAATATGGCTATAATGTAAGCGAATTGCCTAACCTTGGGTGTTCTGTGGGAACGCACGTGGTTGAATATGGCTATAATGTAAGCGATTTGCCTAACCTTGGGGTGTTCTGCGGGAACGCACGTGGTTGAATATGGCTATAATGTAAGCGAATTGCCTAACCTTGGGGTGTTCTGTGGGAACGCACGTGGTTGAATATGGCTATAATGTAAGCGATTTGCCTGACCTTGGGGCGTTCCGTGGTTTACAATGGCTGTGTTTGTGTTTGTGAGCTAAACAACCTATGGTTTACTTTTTTCCATAAAGGGGAGTTCTGTTGGAACTTACATGGTTATTTGATGTGTTGCCCTTTACAGCATGCATAAAGTATAATTGTTCCAGATATTGTAATATTCCCCAGTAAGCAACTCATTTGACCTACATGATAGTAATATAATGAGATTGTCCATCCGGAGTTGATATATAATACTCAACCAGATCGAAATCACAGTGGCAGCTTGAGAAAACTGATTAACAGATCAAGATGGGATGTTATACTTCAAAAAGGCTTAGCAAAAGCGAAGATAACTCTTCATTTACCAAAGATCATTCAGATATACCTCACCCGTAGGGGTGGTGAACATTGAAAACAATATTAATATGAAAGGTATGACCTTTATTTAATCTGTATCAAAATATATTTTTTAATCTGAATCAAACAAAAGTTTGACAGTTCAAGAAATGTCAAGAAAGTATGGTTTTTTGTGTTTGTTGCTTAATCCTGACACAAAAGGACATTTATATCCTACTATCTGTAATGCTTAGGAAAGATAGTTTCTTCTGGAACAATCAGAGACGGAAAGTTACCTCTCTACCTACCTAACTTAGTGAAAATCTCTGACTGTAAAGTCATTGCTTTCATCAAACAATTAACAAATAAAGCTTTAAACTGGCGGGGCCCTCCTTGCTCAAACGCGAAAAAGGGGGGGGGGGCGTGTGTCTCCTGGAGCACCAGCTGTGGATGGGAACTGGAAGACAAGAGGAACCACTAACATTGCAAGTAAACCCACAGGTGGGGGCACATTTTGTTCTCATAGTTTTGTGAAATGAAACTAATCACGAGAGATCTTGTTTTATTGATCGCTTAGTGGGTATACAAACCCCAATAAGTCACACCAGAATAAGATTAAACTCCTACTGAATGACAAATTCTGTAAGAGTTCCCTGCTAATGATTTTTTCTATAAATACTTAGTTATTTTTATAACTATTCAAAACAAACTTTGTTTGTTACTTAATTATTTCTTGTTTAAAAGTCCAATGGGGCATTAATTCTTACTTTGGATTGGAAGATGTTAATACTATTATTAAAATAATACATGTCAAGTTAAAAAAACTAACAAACTACTGTTCGTTAGAAAATTACAGAAATCAACTTTCTTGTAACCATAGAATGTACAAGATGCGGTTACAAAACCAACATTAACATACATACTGGTATATACTTGATGCATTATTTACTGTATGCCTTTTCTTTTGGCTCTGGTAACATTTACATGATGATATGAAACCTGTGTTAAGGTTAAGGTACTTAAAAGAAAGAGACTTGATCTTTCTTGAATAGAAAACATTCACATACCTTCAGTGTTTTGGAAAGTACAGTCTACTCTAGATGCACTGGAAAAGTTAGATTTTATTCCAAAACAGCAGCAAACTTTCTAGGTCTAATTGTTTACAATAATAGTTTATGTAACTTTGACATTGTAATTATTGAATCGAATAACAACTTGAAGTCTATGCATCTAATTTATATTATATTTTTTAGCCTTATTGGTTAAAATAAATTCAAATTTAGTTTAGATTTCATGTTCATGATAGGTAATGGAATTTTAATGTCTAGTTTTATTACAAGTAGGTAAAGAATTTAATTTATTATGAACAATTTTGATAGCCAAGTATATTGAATTGTGCACACACAATGATCTTCAATGGTGGTCTATAACTTGGCCACATTGGAAGAATTCATTTTGAAAGGTTAATTCAAGTTCTAAGTAGAGATATCTACTGATGCCTCTTCACATGGTGTGGAATATCATGTACTTACTTAGCTATCAGACTGCACATCTATAATGGACTCAGTTTCACATTAATTCCCTGTATTAAATTGCTATTTTGGGATAAAAACATTCTAATAGTTTATGAAATTGCTGAATCTTGTTAAAAATTTTGTTTCATATTATTATATTACTCAGTGTCACACAACAATGGTGTGAGTCAAGACATCTGTTATATTTTGATACCTAGGTATTATAGGTACCTACATAATAATATAATTATATAACAATATAATTATGCACCTAATACAGAAGTATGGAAGATAAGACTTGTTGCACCAACTCTAAATAGATTGGGATAAGGGTAAAATAATGAAGATAGAGGTATTCTACTTAAATACTAAAAATATAATAAGGTACCTACGTTAATGGTTTTGTGAGTCTTAAAAGGAGGCTTGCAGATTAGGAACTGAATGATATTTTATATTTATTATTACCTATCAAAAGATTAGATACTTTTTTAATTGGTGATGATCACAGACCAACACATTGTGTCAATGTGGTACTCAGATCCAGGGTCTGTGGCAGTAATTACTTTACATTATATAGGTCTCAAGATTTATCATCTATTGTGATTTTCCCTTCTATTCTCTATGGTTCTTAAAACCATACCAACCATACATTACCAAAGTAACCATAAAATATAATTATAAACAGAGCAACAGTAGAATATGCATACCTTTTTTCATCAAAAATTGAAATGGAAGGAAAGAATCCGTGATGTAACAGTAGAAATGATGATAAAAATCAGCATCTAAATGTACCTAGGTACTTTGAATTAAAGTACTTATTCACCTGCATTTGTAGCAATGGCTAATACTGTGAATTACAAAATATTTTCACTCAGAGTTTTTCCAAGAAGGAATTTTCCGTAAGCTTAAATTTCATTAAATCAAATCTAGCTTTAATTAATATCTAGCTACAGTTAATGAAGTCAAAAGATTATTCAGAGGTTTTCTATTAATGAAGTAGTTATATAAAGTCCTTCCAAACCTATCTATAGGTTCTTAATACTAATAAGGATCTATCTTGTCTACATTACCTATATGAACTTAAAATAACTATTTTCACCAAAATTATTTTTAAAACTGCTACCCGTAAACAGTGACTATAGATGTTAGCTACAAGCCAAAAGGGAACTAAATATAATCTTAATACAATCTTATTTAAAAAAAAAAAAAAAAAAAAAAACAACCTTATTTTTTATTTATCTTTAGAAGTTATTTTATTATAGGTACATAATAGAATAAGAGCACACCAAGTTACAGCAGGCTGTAGTGAACTCTTTAGAAGTCCTAAATGTCTGTGAGACTGTGCTAACTTGCTTATTATATAAACAAGAAACCCCAAAAATAGCTGTGAGCTAAAGTTTTACAGTTGGAAAGTGTGGAGTAATATTGACATTAGTACATTCTCTTACAATTATTATTTAATCATTCTATCCAATGCCCTCCTGGTTTGGACCGAGTCAAACAGCAGTTTGATTTGATAAAAGACCTTAATATTTTTAAGTTATTGTTGATAATCAACTAATAATTGTTGTCTAATATTATTATAAAGCTCGTATTTTTGCTGATCTATCACTTTTCAATAATCTCAATATAAACTTTTCTCAATTTTTTAGTGTTTGTGAATGATTTAGTACAACTTTAATTAGGTTATTATACCTATTTTTGCTCCTTATGCAATGATAAAGTATTAATACCTGTACAAGTACAGGTGAATGCTAATCTAATAAGTACCTACCTATGTTAAAAATAGCAAATACTGGCTATTTTTATTGTTTTTATTATGATTTATTGTTTTTACAACTAGTCTTTGAACATCTACACTTGTTTTCTATCATCATTGAGGACGAGGCAATAACGAGTATAATTGAATAGTCAAACGAACTTACCTGTAAGTGAAGTTCGACGGTAATTATACGAAGTTATTGCCTCGTCCGAAGATGATGAGTCCCACCCGACCCAAGCATTCCATGCTTTATAGTTATATGAGCATTAGGCATGGGTTCGATATATCAAAACGTAACTTATATCGGATATGTGTTTATTATCATACCATATCGATATCTAAATATACATAACCGTTTTCACAAAAACTTCATCGAGCTATGGCTTATCCAAAGCGCAACAACGAGAACGAACTACGAATAATGTCGAATAAGTAATAACGAACAAAACGCAAACTTCACATCACGAGCGATATGACATCGACGGTTTTTATTCGCTTTGTCTCTGTCTTACCATTCAATGTTTTACTGGCGTAAAAGTGATGAAGCGAATATTACGTAACTTCGGCTAGTGATTGGTTATTTGGTTAATAATAGTGCGTGCGTAATATCTATATCCTAACGCGCTAGCAATAAGGTCTAGTTTACAACAAATATTCCATAAGTTAGCTATATCAATGTATTAACGGTAAAAGTTTGAGTTTGCGTTTCGTTCGTTTCAGTTACTTGTGCAAATCGTACTACTGATATCGATATCTGAAAACGGTTTTCGATATCGATATGAAAACTGAATATCGGTTACATATCCGTTAGCAACTAAATACGAAAACGCCCATGTCTAATGAGCATGGACCCTATGTTGTAAAACCATAAATCGCTATGAACTTAATGAATATAGTTGCAGAAGGCCGTTGACAGCACACGTTGGGACGCGTTCATTTTTTAGATTTCTTCAAAATTATGTGACGAGAGACTCGACTAAACGCCTACTACACTTGTTTTCTATCATCATCTTCGGACGAGGCAATAACTTCGTATAATTACCGTCGAACTTCACTTACAGGTAAGTTCGTTTGACTATTCAATTGCTGTCAAACAATGTCAGTGTAGTCTTTTATTGTATACATATAATAAGAAAGCTAATTTGCTTTGAAATTATTTATGTTGCCCTTAGGTTACAAGATATTATATCATCCAGGAAGCTGCTAACCACAGACAAGTAAGATAATCCTCCTTGCGTAACATTGTGCAGGAACTGTAACATTAAATGACAGATATAAGTTGATGGTCTATGTATTATCATCACTGTCTCATTATGAGATGATCACAATATTATCTTGTGATAACTGTGTGATTCTGAGTGCATAGATAAGATTAAGTAAATAGTTTGCATGTCGGGAAGGGATTCATTAATTCAATTCTAATAATCTTATCAAGAAAAATGACAGTGTCTTTGGTCAAATGGGCGCCTGCTGAGCATGGGGTCCTGGGTTCGATTTCCAGGTTTGACAAATTGATAGTGTTATCCCATCAAGACATTCTCAGTAGCAGTTTGGACTCTGGATTTATGCCCAGTTGATGGTATAGAGGTATGAGTAACAGGGTGTAAAATACACTCATATCTATAGAAAAGGTAGGATCTTCCGACCAGACGGGTGTCGTGTCTGGCGGGCAACTGCCCGACGATTGTTGTCGGGATGTCATTTATATTATGTCGATCGCGCGGAAAACCCTGTGCCTTGGTCTTTCATACGTAGTTCGCATGTGGCGATGTAGATCCCGCCACATCTCTCCACTCCGGAGACCGGAGGTCGATAGTGGGCTTAGACTTGTATCTTGCGATGCTTGCCAGAGGTGCCAGTTGAGCTTCCAGTGAGTCGCAACCGGGTGTGAAATAGTTCGCGATGAGTCGGAACTGTCGGGGTGGCGCTGCGTTTTGATCCAGTGAGTCGGATGTGGTACAGCGCCGGGTTGTGGTTGACTACTGGCGTCGTCGACCAGGAGAGGGTAGAAGGGCTCTGCTTTTGGACCGGCCGAAGTACGGTGTACCTACTGTGCCAAGGTTGCTGATGACGCTGAGGGTGATGACCAGGAATGCGCGTCCGCTGCAATCGGGAGTGATGACGATAACGTCACACTGGAGTAATTACACGAATGCTGCGCTGACGTTCATACTCGGGGTCACCAGTATAGAGGCGTGAGGAACTGGCTGTAAAGTTCACTCATCCTCTATAGAAAAGGGACGATGTGCCGACCAGACAGTGTCGCGTTTGGTGGGCAACTGCCCGACGTTTGATGTCGGGTTGTATATAATTATTTTGATCGCGCGGTAAACACTGCTTGCGGGATGCAGGATTTGTGTGACGTCAGGTCTTGGATACATTCGCATGGGGCTTTGTACATGCCGCCACAATGGCAACAGATTCATTCTCAATTACATGGGACTTTTAGGAGTGGCATTTCATGAAATGGAGATGATAGGCAGTGTCTCTTCATCCAATACTTTTTGTAGAGATGTGACAATGACCTTTTAGTTTGAATATTTCTTTTTGAATTTAAAATTAATTTACAGTGACTTACAGAATTTATTTATAAGATAACAACCTATTTAGCTATTTGAGGTCTTATTTTTTGCCGCTTTTGTGAATTTTATTTGATGATAATCAGCAGTGTAGTTGATGATGACAATGCATGTTCCTCTAGAATGATTTCAGTGTAATATCATGTTTTATTGATAAGTCTAGTAATTAGTCATACATATCAGGGGAATTCTTAAGAAAAACACACTAATTATTTCAAATAGATCTCTGTTCATTATTTTTGTTTAATTAAAGTCCGTTTGGAAGTCTTTGATGATTCACTGGTGAGTTACAATTACAGGGTATTATCAATGTGCACCTGAGACTGACAACAAATGAAAATGATCAGTTTCTTTCAAATAAGATACTAAGCAGAAACTAACCCTACCACCTCACACGACACAGAGCACATGGTCTATGTGATTCATTTGACTAAATATTTTTTTGTAAGAATAGTATCCTTGAAAATTATTTAGCATTAAAAGAAGATGTAGGCAACTTGCCTAGGACTTGCTTAGTGTAAGAAATGATAAGATATCAGTTGTTATTAGACTTTAATGGTGTTACTGATAACAGAATCAAACAGATTACATATGAACCAACGTCATTTGATATTTAGACCTCATCTTTGTTAAAGTTTTAGTGAAGACCAAAAGATGTTTGGCCAATCATGCTAATGGTGAGACCATAAATAAGTTTGAATTATTAAAACTCTTTTCTCATACAATATGACTGTGAAATAAAATGAGTACAATAACACTTCTGTAGTTAATAGTAAACATAATGTATAGTTTTCTCACGGTTAATTCTCATAAACTGGTTCAACTTTGGTCATTAAAATGATTAATAGAACATAATCTCATGCTATAAAGACATGTTACATTCATAAAAGTGAAAGACCCAGGCAATGAATATACTAGCTATAATGAAATTATGATAAAACCTTATGACCATGAACTGTAGCATACTAACGCAAACAAATACGTTAACGTTCCGCCTTCATGCACTGCACTGCCTGCGATTTGAGCGATTTCACATTACGACTAACCACGGCGAGCGGACGCCGAGACTAGGCCGTTGAAGATTTTAATTTTCGAACGTTCTTTGTCCGCGCCCAGTATGATTACGAGCCCCCCCAGCCCGAGCCCCGAGCCCGAGTCATGTACTTACCAGCAGTTCAGCTTCTTTATCGCGCTGAGGTCCGATTGTTTGGATCGCGCGATCACCATCTCTTCAGTGAGACGAGCCATTGTTAATCACTTATCACTTCACTGACACTGGTGTTTGTATACCTACAAAACTGGTAGAAAAACGAACACTGAGTCTACTACTACGGCGGGGTTTGCGCGGAGTTCATTGCGACGGAACACGCGACAACAACACGCCCCGAGCGCGTCCAAATAACTAAAAAACAAAGCGAGCGAGCGAGCGTTCTCCCACGATATTTCCAGTTTCCACTCACTTGACGTTGGCGGTCGAGTTAATTACTATGTACGTTTCCACTAACTCGCGTTAAACCAGCTGTGTGTACGACACCAAAACAGCTGATTAATCATAACACGGTCATTACTCGATTACGAGGTTCACGTTCAATTAGATTCTAATAAGAACAACGATTCACATTTCGAGTTTTATTGAACTTTTGACAAGTAATCGAAATAATGAGTATTGAAAGGTAAAATAAAGTACGTAAAAGACATAATTGTTCTATCGAATGGGAAAAAAACTTAGTTAAAAAAAATTCAGCAGGCTGAGTCGGTACGATAGTACTGATTCCGAAAGAAAATTCTCACAAGCATAGACTAGAAGTGGACTTTCTAAAGAGCTCACAAGTTTAAAATTTGACATTAACCATTTAATTTTGACCATAATAGATTATTTTGACATTGAAATTATCTGAACGGATCATGGATCAAGATCAAACAATGGAAACGAAATTACGAAACGTCACTTTTTGATTTTTCGTTATATGTTGCTAGCATTGAAAAAGGATGCCCTAAAAACCCTGTAAAAGTATTATAGGAGGACGACACATTCTAGTCAACCGTTTTTGTTAAAAAAAGTCACATTCATTTGATCCATTCAAACTTAGAAAGAAAGAAAAATAGGTTAATTCGTCGATAAGATATCTCGATAGGTACTGTGTTTCATTTCCGCCCCGTCCGCGGGAATCGGGATACAGTCTACCATATCGGGCAGTAGCATTTATGAAAATAGGAACTCACTAGATAACCACCCTAGCAATTGTTTGTAGCAACACCTGAATCGTAAACGTCGTCTGTGACGTTTTATCAACGTCAACCGTCAACCGTGCGTCAACGTCACAGACTAAGTAGTACTGTCAACGTCAACCAACAGCCGAGCCTACGGGCTGGTGAAGTTGTGATTTTTTATTTTCCCTAAAAAGTGTACAAGAAACTGATAAAAATATGGATTCTAACGATATATTAGACGATAAAGATAGTGGGCCGGAGGTGCAGATCAACTTCCCGAGCTCTGTGATGAGCCGCATTGAGGAAATGATGGGGGGAACCGAACAGTTTGATAGTGCGGAGGTGAGTCGGAATTTTCTTTATTTAGCTCTTATTCCTTGTTTGTTTATTGCTTTTGTTTGAATCTAAATTCAATTTCGTACTAATACGCGTGTTTGCAATCGATAAAAACACGATGAATATCGTTTTAAGGGCGTCGTTTTGACGGTATCGCTTAACGTGTCGTTGAGCATTTAGCCATACAATTTACAATTAAAAAAATATATATTACAGTGCCTTCACAATAGCTCATACAAATTCGCGTTTTTTAAAACAACAACAAACTTCATCTTTCACAGTTTGATGCGGTAGCATACATCAACCGAGTCTTCCCTACGGAACAGTCTCTCTCTGGAGTGGAGAGTGCTGCGGCTCGCTGTGAGTTTCACCTGGCAGGTGTAGAGCATGACATACGGAGGCTTGTGAGGGCGCAGGCTGAGCAGAGGGACGCGGGACAGAAGGCTCTGGTTGATGCACAGAGGTGTATTGGGGAACTGGCGTTACAGGTAAAAAGTTTAATTTTTTTCTAAGCTCGTTTTTAATTTAGACAAAGATCTCAAATGAGTCCTGGGTTTGATTCCTTGTTTGGACTAAATGTTTTTCCATTTAGAATTTCTCAACAGCCTTGAGTCTGTATTTGTGCCTTGATCTTATGTTAAATTAAATTTAAAATATATTGGAAATATGTAGTTGGTGTTCCTAATAAATAAATAAATAATGGCAATTGCCTCGCCTTATTTTAACTGGGACCAAATTATATACTGGAAATAAACAATAATGACCACTATCGCCACACCCCTCCCCTCCAGAGAATAAGGGCGTGATGTTGAGTTATTTTCATTTAAATTTAAAATCGTTTATTCAAATTAAGTTGAGAATCAAGATATTTAAAAGTCATAATTACATAAAACAGTCCCCAAAACGCCTACTCTTCAGCACTTGCTAGTGTTTTAACTGTAAGAAGAAGTGCACATCAGTCTCCTCATTCTTTACCTTAAACCATTATTCCAGGTAGCAGACATAAACAAGAAAGCTGAACGCAGTGAGAGTATGGTCCGTGAGATCACGTCAGAGATCAAACAGCTGGATTGTGCCAAGTCAAATCTAACAGCTGCCATCACAGCTCTAAACCACCTACATATGCTGGTGGGGGGAGTGGATACCCTGCGGAACATGACACAGAGCCGGCAGTACAAGGAGATTGTGCTGCCTATGCAGGCTATTATGGAGGTAAACCTTTATTTTTTTTTTATATATTGCAATTAAATGAAAGAAAATTAATATCCAAGATAAGAATGCTTGGAAACATGCTGGTCTTGCTCCAGAGGACAATTTAGAGTCTGGGCAAAATCAAACTGGTTGCTAATTTAAGTAGTTCTATACATTATTATATAGATTTTTACACTCTGTGATTACTTAAATTCACACACTGACTTATTATTCAAAATCAATCTGCCTAGCCTTTCCCCAACTATAGTGGCGACTGTATTTTATCTGTATTTTACATGGAGGGTCTGCCTATCTGCCTGCATATCTGCATTAGTATCAATTGTAAAAATGTCTTATTCTAGGTGCATTGTATTCACATATAATTATATAATTGATGTATACAAAATATTGTAAAACATTTTTAAAAGAGTAATGGTGGAGTTTCTTGCCCATTCTTCTCCATACGAAAACTACCTTTTGAAAGGGGCAACTAGAATCAGTTCTATTTCTTTGTTTTTGATGTTCAAAAGTGCCTTTTGTGTGCCTAATTGAAATAAATTATTTGACTTTGATTTTATTTATTTATTATGCTAATATGCTTACCAGTTAATATAATATTATACCCCAGGAATAATCTATAGTTTTAGTTGTTGGAAAAATAAACATCACAGGTCAAAGGCGCAAGTTGTCTGTGTTTCATGTCTATGTCGGTTGTAAACTGGTTTTGCTAATATTTGATTGTCTAGCTCTTCCTATCTCTACAATACATAACAAACATTAATCTGTAGTTTAAATCTCAACAAGGCTCTATACTCAGTCTTAACTAGGGTGTACATTCAATCACAGCATTGTTCAGTAGTCAGTGGCCTTCAAACTCAAACTCAAACTCAAACTCAAAGCATTTATTTCAATTAAACCATTTACAGGCACTTTTGAATTGTCAAAGAATCGGTCAGTTAGTCAAAAAGTTGAAGCTAGTTGCCCATTCCAAATCGTAGATTTCTATGGAGAAGAACGGGCAAGAAACTCCAATAAACCGGAACCGGACTTCAATAAACCGGAATGGTTTAAGACATATAAATAAGCTAAAAATTGTAGCCGTACCATGCCGCCAGTGCACGCCCGGCCTTAACCAGCAATTCAATCAATGAACTTTCAATGATCAATATCTGTTACAGGTTCTACAACACTTCGAATGCTACCGTGAGATCAGAGAACTGTCCACCCTCCGCGACCAGGTGACGTCCATCAGACAACAGCTAGCCACGCAGATACTAGCCGACTTCAAAGAGGCTTTCACTGGTGAGACTTCGACTTAGATACTAGCTAATTTAAATAGGCTTTCACTGGTGAGACAATACAATACTTTAAAATAAACAGACATTTATGGTGCATTTCACTGAAATATACGGGAGTGTGTATCCCTGCGCGCACTAGCTTCTTACTGCTCATCACAGTGTTTGTCCCTTTCGCACACGATGTTGGATGAAATAGCATGCATTTTGACCACGCCCGTCAACGAGTTCGAGCAGGCGACTAGGGTCTCCTTCAAACTTACGAACATTTGGAGAATTTTTTAAAACAAATTTCAAAATGTTTTTCACATTGTGAAATGTAAGTAAATTGTTCATGGCTTCTTACTAAACAACTATTTCCTAAAAGTGTCTTTATAAAACAGAAATGTGCAAACAATAATAAACCCTACGCTCTTAAAATGCAATTCAACAATGGACCCTACTCCGATACAATTAGTGTGTACATTACAGCAGGCAGTAAAAGCGGCGTTTCCCACCGCACGTTGTCTGAAGCCTGTGGTGTGGTGGATATTCTGGAGCCAAAGGTTAAGACCGAGCTGCTGAAGTGGTTCATCAATATGCAGCTGCAGGTGAGATTATGTGAATACTACTATTAACAATCCAGCCCATAGATCCAATTTTTCAATCAACAGAATAGATAACTTTAACAAGAATAATTACGACGGTTTGACAGCTTTTGTTTATAAAATACTAGCGACCCGCCTCTGCTTGGCACGGTGTTACTACTTGACAAAACATCGAGATTCCTTTTTTTTTTTATAATTATGTAATTTTAAAATTAATGTATTATACCACCAACTATCACTAACGAGACATAATAGAATTTGAATTGTTGAATTTGAATAATTTGAATTGTGCCTTCTAGAAGCCAATCAACAGTTAAGCGGATAGATGAACCTTCCGGAATTAATTCTCTAAATACCATACCCACATCAAAATACGTTAGTTTAGAAGAAAAATGCGGTCACACGAAAAGCGACTTTAATAAATTTATAGATATTGACGTTCTATCCGGTATCCGGCCGAATATAGTTCGGGTAGTTACCGGATAGTTACCGGTTAATCGTTTCATCTCTAGTCGTGATATCATCCGCAAAAATTCCTAACTTTATATCTACTATAATTTTTACGTCGGCGTCCCCAGGAATACCAGCACCTATTCTCATCAGAACAGGAATCTGCCTGGATATCCCACGTGGAGCGACGCTACGCGTGGCTCAAGAGACACCTCCTAACGTTCGAGGAGTCCACCGCGACCCTGTTCCCTCCCCCCTGGAGGCTCAGCGAGAGAGTCACGCAGCAGTTCTGTAAGGTAACATAATCAATAATCATCTGTTATACGTTCTCGCTACTGTCACTCAGGCCTATGCGAGGGTGCGGGAGGCACGGCTGGGCGAAATGTGTTTCAAAAATTGAAGGTAATTTCTATGAGCTCGCTTATTCTAAAGTCACTTCTAAATACATCGTCATACTTTAACAGTAATATGTTAAATCATTGCGTCCCCGAGTTAGCTACTTTGTCGACTTACTTTACCCATACATGTGGGTCGAGTAGGTATTAAAGTGTTGTTTGGGACAGCTAATGATTCTTTCCCGCATACGATGTTGGTCACACGGAGAAAATGGTTCAGTTCGATGGTCCACCCTTAAATATAACCACTCATTTCCGATACTCGCTGTATACTGTTCGTCTTTGTCCGATGTGCCCTGGCCTAGTACTACGAGCAACTTGGAGGTAGAGATTGGTCACAGTTCTGACGTAACCCATTAACTCGAGGGGCTTTTTGAAAAAGGCACGGAAGTTAAAAGTAGGCTCATTTATTTAAAAAGGTGATTATCAATAGAAGATCAATAAGTTAGTAGAAAATCAAAAAAATGGCGATCACTATTCACCATTTCACGTAGGTATTAGTTGTTGTTAGGTTAGTTTGTAAGTTTTACTAACATAGTTTCTAAGTCTGTTACTAATATTATAAGGATTGTATGTACTACTTTCCGGACTGGGGCCTAATAAGTATTCTGCGGATCCGCAATCAATGAAATATATTTATTCGAAGTTCCATAAGTTGTTAGAGGACAAGTCGTGTGCCCGATGGGATTTACCATCGGCAAACTCTTTTAGGGAGTGAATTTTCGAACATCCTTCTATAGCGCTCACTTTCGTTATTTAAGGAACTCTTGTGTGAAAATTCATGCTTCTAGAGCCAGCGGTTTAGGGTGTGCTTTGTTTGTTAGTGAATTACAGATTTTTGTTTAGTAGATCAATGAAATATTTCCCTAACATTATGTTGTCATCAGATAACCCGCACAGAGCTGAGCAACCTAATGGCGTCGCGGCGCAACGAGGTGGACGTCAAGTTATTACTGTACGCTATTCAGAAGACTTATAACTTTGAGCTGCTGTTGCATAAAAGATTTACAGGTGATATACTCGGTCAAATGTAAAGAGTTAAAAACACACACTAGCGCACATTCTGGTGGGCTACGGCTACGCACCACAAACACACACTAACACTAGCGCACATTGTGGGCTACGGCTACGCACCACAAACACACACTAACACCAGCGCACATTGTGGGCTACGGCTACGGCTACGCACCACAAACACACACTAACACTAGCGCACATTGTGGGCTACGGCTACGGCTACGCACCACAAACACACACTAGCGCACATTCTGGTGGGCTACGGCTACGCACCCCAAACACACACTAACACTAGCGCACATTGTGGGCTACGGCTACGCACCACAAACATACACTAACACTAGCGCACATTGTGGGCTACGGCTACGGCTACGCACCACAAACACACACTAGCGCACAGGGCCGCAGCTACCGTACAACTCGATTCCTATCGGCTTCCCTTCTGGAATTCGAAACAAAACCACTCTATCGTCATTGAAAAATGACACAGTCAGTAGTGTTTAAAATGCCTTTTAAGTAATCACACTATAGGTATTTAATACACCATATAATTAAAACTATACAAAACGCCTACATTCAATGTTTTGTCTTTGTTGTCTCCCAACAGCAAAAAAAATATTCTCTAAAATAACTCGGCGGCGCGGCTGGCTTATCGCTCCTTCAAAAATCAAGGCGTCATGACGTCACTTCGGTCACGTGACACCCCGGTTTTATACGCTTCGAGCAAGCCGGTCAAATACGAGTTATTGTACCTAAAACGATCTAAACTTGCGTTCGCGTGAACGAGATGCCGCGATATCGGTTCGGTAGTTTTCGTTGAATTTCGTAATGCGTTCGGCTCGGAGTTCGGACAGGACGCTAAACGCTATTGTGTGGTTGCTGTTTGACGTAATCGCATTTATAATTTGTTTACACTTGCAGTTAATTTGCATTTTGTTCGTATTATTTATTGAATACATTAGTTTATCAGTTCGAGAATCGTATTAGTAGTATTAGTTTGTTGGTATAAAACAGTGATTAAAGTGTTTTGACTTTAGTGAAAGTGTACGTTGTAATTATGTATTTGGGGTAAGTAGATAGTTAATAAGTTGAAATTTCTTAATAGATTTGAAAAGTTATTAGTACTATCAGTAGGATTAGGGTGGCGGCAATAATTCGTCAAGGACTTTCTAATTAACTACAATGTCTTTTGGCCCGTGTGCGGCCCGTCTGGTAGCTTAGTAGTAGCCTATACATTGTTGTTTAGGATTATTTTCTTTGTGAGGAAACATGCTTTCCAAGGTTAAGTAAACACAATTACGTTAGGCCGTGCTCGCTCAGATATAAGTATAAATTACAAACGACGTGATAGTTTTTTCAAACATTCTAATGTTTCCCTTTACGATAAATATGAAAAGCTGACTGGCTGTTGTAAATAAAATAAAATGTATTGTTTCCCTTGTTTACTTTTCTCAGATTCTAGTAGTTTATGTAATAAAGGGGTTTTTACATTCATAATCTGACGATTTTTCGCTAATTCGTTTGAAGCTCTACACCCGCGCGGCCAATTCCCTCTAGTGGCCGTGAGCGAAAACTCTGAATTGTAAAATGCCACTCCCTAAAAATTTCTCGTTAAACGCGCCCTCTGTTTAATTATTTGTGATTTTTTTGAATGGAGATATCTCGTTCTTGTACTGACAAAATGCATTGCTTTTCTGATATTTTCGTTAGATGGCGTTGCGCTATTAGGAGCTTAGTAATAGATCTGCGGTAGTGCGGTTGAAATCACTTGTTGAACTGTGTGAGTGTGCGTGGTTTGTGAAAGCGGGCTTTTTGAATGTGACTTTATAAATAAGTTTGAGAAAAGTACATCAAAATAGGAATTTAATGAAACGGTTTATTGACACCGTTCTTTTGTTAGGTAAACAAAACAAGAAGTAGGTTTTCGCGGCCACAAGGAAGGTCCGAAGTGACATCATAACAAGTATTATTAACCGACTTCTTCAAAAAGGAGGAGGTCCTCAATTCGTCAGTATAGTTTTTTTTTTTTTTTTTTTTTCTTTTTTTTTTGCTCCGGGTTCCCACCCCCGAAAAATCACCCTTCGCCACTGCTAGCGCACATTCTGGTGGGCTACGGCTACGCACCACAAACACACACTAACACTAGCGCACATTGTGGGCTACGGCTACGCACCACAAACACACACTAACACTAGCGTACATTGTGGGCTACGGCTACGCACCACAAACACACACTAACACTAGCGCACATTGTGGGCTACGGCTACGCACCACAAACACACACTAACACTAGCGCACATTGTGGGCTACGGCTACGGCTACGCACCACAAACACACACTAGCGCACATTGTGGGCTACGGCTACGCACCACAAACACACACTAACACTAGCGCACATTGTGGGCTACGGCTACGGCTACGCACCACAAAAACACGTTGGTTAAGTTGGGAGGTATTTCCCCATTTTAATTTAATGCAATTGCAACAAATAATACACGTTTAGATTTCACTAAAACATGCGAATACTGCCTATAAATTGGAGACAAAGGAATAAATGGAGACAATTGGCAGTTTATAATTAGTGCTTTTCGTTATTAATTTGAATAGAGCAAAACAAGTTTGAGGTACGGAACCCTAAAAATATAATTAATCCTAAATAATTCTAAATTCTTCGCCCGTTCCAAAAGGTACCTTTATAGGTAAGTGTACCTTTATACGTAACCGAAGATACGTATGGACAAGTTAATAGTAAGTTTAATTTAGTTTCCAATTTATGTCATTTGGGAAAAATAACTTTAATCTTTACACATAAAGTTACTTTCTGCTACAACTTCAATATTTGTGGCATTTTTAATGTTGATGAATTTCAGAATGACTAGTGGATATCATTCTGAAATCAACTTAACCTACTCCGTCGTAAAGTTGATATTTGTTTAAATGGAAATAACGTCAAAAGTGTTTTTTGTGTACAGGCACAGATTTAGGCGCGGAGCCGGCAGAAGTGAACGTAGAGAAGCCAGCATTCGACAGCGACAGTAAAGACGTGAGTTTCTTTTCTGGCATCATATGTTCGCGATATCACACCTCACCTGGTTAATCCAGGTCGGATTAAACTGTCACTATCCGGACGGATACCGAGTTGTATGCTAATATCCGCTGGGTCCGGATTTTCAATTTATTTAAAAAATTATATGAAATCGACCTCTTAATTCACATACATAAAGACACATAAGATACTTTAAAGACAAATAAAAGCCATTTATTCAATTTTTTCTTAATCAATTTTTTTTTTTGTTTATGTTGCAATCGACAAAAATTACACTTGGAAATAAAAACAATTCAAATAGTCAATATTATGTCATTCGCTCGCATCACTTATGAAAACTATGCCCGAATCAGAGTCTTGTTTGAATATCCGGCTATCCTGCTTATAAGATTGCCGGATATACAGCCAAACAACTATCTGTTTAATTCTAATCTTAACTCCTGCAGGCTACACCATCAGACTTGAACATGGAGGTGTCGGGTCCGTCAGGCTCCGCGTGGATCGGCCTGATAGGCGCCTGCTTCGAGCCCTACCTCTCGCTATACGTCAGCTCGCTGGACACCAACCTGGCTGAGCTCATGGACCGGTTTGTTCAGGTGAGTGCTACAGTACCTCAGGGTAAGTGGCGCTTCCCAAGAACCTCTACAATACCAGGGGCATCACAGTGACAAAGTTGAAATATCTCATGTGCGTTGTGCCTGTAATGGACGGGCACACATATAGTCCGTCATTTTGTAAACAGCAATGGCCGCTCGACTTTATCTATGGTTTAGTGATGAATTTTAAGTTCTGGTGTAACCAATGTTACAACTATAGTTTTATAATTTTCGCGCGTATAGTAAATGAAATGATGAAATGTTTACTCCAAATTAGTAGTTTCTTTGATAGTCTTTTTATGTAAAAAAACAAATTATATGAAAAAAAATACGGCATACCGGTATGTACCTATGGGGGTAGTACTTCCCAAGATGAGTTCCTTCACAAAGAGTTTAATGCCCGTTTTCGGGATCCCTAAGCATGGTTAGGGGGCTGTTAAAAGACGGCACCTGGTGAGACTGGAAGCCGACCCCAACATAGTTGGGAAAAGGCTAGATGGAATAATGCGTTTAGTGATGTGTGGTGCTAGCGAGCCTTCGTTGTTAATTTTGCCCAAACTATGTACTAGGACGGGGTGAGATGAGATGAGGACTTGGGGGATTCCATTTTAGGCGTCGATTCTTTTTATCTTGCAGGACGCCAAGAGCTCGTCCTCGGGCGGGGGCGGGGGGGGCGCGGGCGCGGGAGGCGCGGGGGGCGCGGTCATCGCGTCGTGTGCGGACTTGTTCCTGTTCTACAAGAAGTGTCTCGTGCAGTGCGCGCGGCTCACTACCGGGGAGCCTATGCTGGGTGAGTGTGCCTACAACATACTGTATTCTCTTCAATAACTTATTCATGTATCTATACGCTATCTATACTAATATAATAAAGGTGAAGAGTTTGTTTGTTTGAAGGAGGTTATCTCTGGAACTATCAGTCGGAAAAATTATTACCTTAGTTCGGAACGTGCTGTTGAATTGGCCGAGCAAAAAGAAGTGTGAAAGAACGCTGAGCGAAAACGAGGTAATAGTGCGGACGAGTGAGTGCGGGTCGGTAGGATGGCATGGATGCACCGCCTTGCTCGTCCTTGCGCGCGCTCGATCGATACTCGCGGTAGATGGGGATCGCGCGCACTAGACGACCACGAGCACGACCAAGTGCGCCATTCGTATCGATTTCGATTCAGGGATCTCGCGCACTACTCGGCCACGACCACGACCAGTGGTCGACACCTCGGCACCGACCACTGGTCGTGGTCGTGGCCGAGTAGTGCGCGAGATCCCTGAATCGAAATCGATACGAATGGCGCACTTGGTCGTGGTCGTGGCCGAGTAGTGCGCGAGATCCCTGAATATTATTGTACTGAGTGAAGTGCGCGCACGCACGCTTCGAGCGGCAGGCGAGCAGCAAAGCAAAACGGTGTGAGCCAAACAATTTCCGTTTACTCTGCATTATCATTTAACTTTGCTATATTTCTTTGGGCTTTACTCAAAATAAATTATTTGAATTTGAAAAGTGATTTAGGCTGAATTGTACTGAAATCCAAGCGAAATAAAACATTATTTTAAATTAATATTTCACTTCTAAAATACAAATTACCTATACAGTATTTTATTGTATTAACCGGTATAATACATAGCGACTTGGTATGGCGAAAACGATGTTGCTATTGGAAATATATCGTATTGGATACATTTTCGATACTTGATATTTTATATCGATACATCGATATATCGAAATAATAAATATCGCCTAAAAATATCGATATATCGATACATCGATATTTTTTCTGCAAGCCTAGGTCGCGCTCCCAACTAAATGTATACAGCTACATAGTGAGTGGCTCACCTCGCATCCGCTTGGTTACGCACCCAACTAACATCGTGTTGGCGACGCGACCTGGCTGCGCCGACTTTTTTCTTAGTGCAGGGGAATCTAGATACTTGTGCTCGCTTAGTGATAACAGGTTCGCCCCCTTTTACATATGCTAGGTGCGGGGGAGTCACACTTACGAAACGTGAGTGACCTCACACCTCTGCCCACACTTACGTGGAATAAAGGCGTAATGTTATGTAACTGGTGCATGTATAGCGAGCATAAGTCACAACACACCAGTGTGTGCCGCACGCGTCTATAAACAAACGTGTACTGTTAGCACGTGCCACACGACACGCGAGTGTTACAACAACATAATAACGTGCGCACGCGTGTAATGACATGTGTTCAATTTATTAGAGTTGAACATTCCGGAAGTTATTGACCTTTTTATAAAGTGTGGTGTTTGGATTTGTTCTCGCGTCCTCGTAGCGCAGCACACTTGGAGTGACATCCCTTTCTTTTGAGGGCTATCCAACTATATCCACTGCGTCATTTCTGCTGTCGAGCGATGAATTTTTCAAACATGGGAAGAAATATTTTTTATTGATTTTATCATGATTATTATTTATCTATACCCATCACATCTGCGAACTTTCGCCAATTAATTTAATTGGACCTTGTCATGTTAATTACTGTGCTCTGTCCCCCACAGAACTCGCCGGCGTCTTCCAGAAGTACCTCCGCGAGTACGCCAGCGCCGTGCTGCAGGGCAGCTTGCCGCGGAACGGCGCGGCGTCGGGGCTCCCCCTCGGAGTGCCCAGCATCGTCACCAACCTGCACACGCTGCTCCGCGATGAGAACAGCGACAACAGATACACCAGGTGACTCCACCACTCTCACCAAGTGCTATCGTCAATTCGTCATAGGCAGTCGCTCCATGTGTAATACTGATATTCAGCTGCATCCGGTTAGACTGGAAGCCGAACCCGACATAGTAGCGACAAGGCTGAGCAGATGATGAAATACAACATAGCGGCAATTCCCGTATTTTCAGAACGTTCGCATTCTTATCTCCGTCGCAATCTGTAATACCTCTAATATCCCTGCATTTTTGACATTGATTTTGACTGAGATGAAATTGCGACTACACTACCTTAAATTTTATTTAATTACGGCATTTGGCCGTCTGCTCTGTAAATAATAGAACTACGCAGGCGAAGAGGATTATATATATATATATATAAAAGGCAAGGGTGACTGAGATATCAACGCACAGCCTAAACCGCTGGTGCTAGATACATGAAATTTTTCTTTATAAAGAGTAAGTGTCCGCTATGAAAGGATTTTTCGAAATTCCCTAAGAGGGTGAAATGGGGGGATTTCGTTTGTATGAAAAATCTTATTCCTTGAGTTAAGACTTGAAACTTGGCACGAATACTTATATCTAAGTAAATGATAAACTTTATCATTTACTTAGAGGCTGGGCTGTGAGTAGGAAACTACTACGCGGCAGGCCCAGGAAGAGATGAGCTGAAAGAGGGATGCGCAATCGCAGTAGACCGGGAAAGAGGGAAAGGAGTCTTTTCCCTGCAGCGGAACAACACAGACTTATAATAAATAATGTACCTACCGAGCATTTGTCTCATGTTACAGGTACACCAAACAAGAGATCTCGAAGATCACGAGCGTGATCACGACGGCGGAGTACTGTCTGGAGACCACCGTACACCTGGAGCAGAAGCTCAAAGAAAAGGTTGGTTCATCGTTTTGACGCACGATGGCGCTGTATTCGTCACAATGTATTCGTCTGTATCATGTACTTACCCTAAAACGTTTTTTTATATTACTTGGCGAAACTTCACAGACAACGAGTGATGAATATAATCGTGATTAAACAAAAATACAATTAGTTTCCAAACTCACAATTTCAAGTAAATACAGCTGATTGCGGGTCAAAGAAAATGGTACGTGTAATGTAGTTACTTGAAATAATAAGTTATGATCCGTCAAGTGTGTGAAGTTCCTCCAATTTATTAAAAAAATCCCTGTAGAATAGTTGCGTGTACCGCCTTTACAAGATACGACTGTGAAGTGTCCCTTAAGAATTGAGTTTTTGTTCCTTGAATCTTTAGTACAGTCAACTGCACTCCTATCAATGGTAACTGTGATATTTATGTATTTAGTTCTCAATAAAAAGCAGGCTGCGGTTAAAACGTGTATTTCCTTGGTCCAGACTCGCACAAAAGGAAAGTAAGATGGCGACCGAAACCGAGCGCTATGCGCGCCTCTATAATGCCTGTTACACACATGCGTTATTCTAGTAATGTCCGGTCTACATAAACTGCAGTAACAATTTGACATTGACAGCGCCTTTTTGTCATAGCAGTAAGGGCGGTGCATAGTGCCGGTGTTACTACTGATGTGCTGTTGACTGTACCAAAAGTATGACTGATGTGTCCATTGACACATAAAAGAGTTATTTCTAACGAACATCCTCTCACGCAAGGTATCCCCCGGCCTCGCAGACAAGATTGACATGACTCCAGAACAGGACCTGTTCCACAAGATCATCAGCAACTGCATCCAGCTGCTGGAGCAAGACCTGGAGCTGGCCTGCGAGCCAGCCCTCCAAGCTATGACCAAGATATCCTGGTTACACTTCGACAACGTGGGCGACCAGAGCTCTTACGTCACACAGATTATCATGTACCTCAAAAATACTGTCCCAAATCTCAGAGATAATCTCTCCTCTTCCCGAAAATATTTCACCCAATTCTGTATCCGTTTCGCGAATTCCTTCATACCAAAATTCATTCAGAACATCTATAAGTGCAAGCCGATATCGACGGTAGGCTCGGAGCAGTTGCTTCTAGACACACATATGTTAAAAACTGCTTTGTTAGAGCTGCCTTCGATGGGATCCGAAGTTCGTCGACCGGCGCCTGCGACCTACACTAAAGTAGTGATCAAGTTAATGACGAAAGCTGAAATGATACTCAAATTGGTGATGGCACCTCTCGATGGGAACTTGGAAGGTTTCGTGGGACAGTTCGTGCAGTTACTGCCGGAGTGTACCGTGGCGGAGTTTCATAAAGTGTTGGATATGAAGGGAGCAAAGTTGTCAAAAGCTCAACAGAGTTCCCTCGATGCGTTGTTTAGGGAAACTTGTAAGAATGTTAATAGTGAAGCTGGCGGACGGTGAGCGGGCCACGTGGACACTACGTGTACTTAAAACTAAATCGCTGAATGCGTGACCTCCTCCTTTTTGAAGTCGGTTAATGAATGAGTTGCTGTGACGTGGAGTAGTTAGTTTAATTAATGGAGTGATAATGGTCTTGTTTGTGAAGGTTTGATTAAGTATCAAAATGTTGACAAACAAAAAACTAATAAAAATAATTATATGGAAGAAGATAGTGAATGTAATTAAACTTTGTCCGTTTCATTACAAAACGATTTCGAAGTTTATTCCAAGCCGAAACCTTCGAGCCAGTTATTGTATTTTGAACTCTGTGCCGACGATCGTAAAGTTCTTTATACAAAAGCTGACTAGAATTGAGTCTTTGTTAATTTTGTAGTCAAAACTTTAGGACTGTCGTAATAAAGACCAAAATACAATGCCTGGCTTCAACTAAAGTATGAACGCGTTTTGAGTAATATGACGGTATGAAACCAAATGAACTAAATTAAAACATTGCTAGTAAAAAAAATGGTCTCAATGTGACTCTAGTTAATATTTTATGTACTGAGTATAATTAATACTCTCTGTCAGTTAAATAAAAAGAAAATCAAAATGAAATTAAAGTTTGTTTTATCAATGATGAACTAAGATGGTCTAGTGAGGGAAGGGTATTTTCAAAGTGCTGGTTTCTGGAACGAAAATGCTAAAATGTCAAGTGATTTGATTGGCTGTTGATGATTCAGTCAACCAATCACAACAGTTGAACCGAATGTTTAACTAATTCTAGCCAATGTTTCATGCAGACATCAAACTTAGCACTTAGCCGGCGTAACCACACAAGAGCGCTCTGTGAAGGCTATTTTGTGGAACAAGAGGGTCTACCTGTGTTTCTATATTCAAATAATTAAGCGATCAACACTAAAATGACAGAAAATTAACAAATAATTATGTGTCTTTAATATATTTGGCCAGATTCTCTAGTTTAAAATGTTTTTACTAAGTTTTATGATAAAATCTTTTATTATTGGACCAGTATGAAGTATGAATGTGTTGTTTTCTTGTATGTTTGTGTATTTATCGTAAGTTACGTGATTATGTCGACATTCCACTAATAAATTATGTTTTTGTTTATAATGTGCAATAACGATATGAATTATCTAATAAATAATACACATTTTTATTTACTGTACCTGCTGTGTTTGAATACATACTAGATTTTGCCCGCGGCTTAGCCCGGGTGGATGTCGAAAAATGTCCGACGGCAACGTGCTACCGGTCTTAAAAGTACCCTATGTGTTAGTCCGTAATACATTGTTTTCATTTAGCTCGAATTGGTTGACGTGGCGCCAGTAAAACTCCCAGTCGGCATGATTTTTTCCGACATCTTCAACAATCATCGTCATATTTCAGCCAATTTACACAAAACCTTATTAATGACTAATATACACAACTTCCTCATGAATCTGTCCATTGGTGAAAACCGTTTGAAAATCCGTTCGACAGTTTTTGAGTTTATTAGGTTTAGACACTGAAGCGGTGGGAGGACAATGTGCCTTGGTCTAGTGGCCCGCTACCACGGGTGGTTACCTCTGCCTAATCCATCGGGAATTACAGGCGTGATGTTATGTTATGTTCATTTAACGTGATTCCATTTCGCCCGATTGTGAATAGCGGAATTTTCGTAGTTCGGACCATTGTTCGGACTGTCGGACTCAGAGATAACAATCGTCAAGGACTATACTTCTTGACGATTACTAGTTTACTTTACCTTGCGCTTTCGATACGAGTACAATTCCCATGATATCCTGGTTTCTATATAATAGGTAACTGCAGTTTACTGAGTTTGAAGTAATTTTTGGTACAGCCTAGGCAATTTCTACCTAATATCTAATACTATACTGGAAAAGATTAGGACTTAGGACCATAGTGAGTGTGTGCTGTGCGCGGGACTTATAATCTTGGTCAGACAGTTGTAGGGTGATTTATAGTGCAAGGGATCCCACACGGCCGGCGGAGTCGCGCACGAACCACGAAGAAAAAGGCGCGTAAGTATGTACCTAGGTACTATAATGAAATGCAACTTAGTAATACTTACTACTTAATCTGTGGTAATACCTAAAGGAACCACTAATACGTAGATATAAAATATCTTTGATTTAGTTGAATATGCGGCGTATACTTAGGTACCTGCTCTTATCGTATCGTATAATAATTCGCTGCTTATCTAGTAGTAGGTAGCTAGATTAACGAATTGCAATTAAAACGTAAAGCAATAAAAATAAAAGTTAGAAAAATCCAACCATAGATATCCGTGAATCCAACCAACCCAAACCTAACTATGACAAAGTCAATTAAAAAGCTAGGGTATAAACAAGACATCACGGACAGACAAATTAAAAATCCGGAGTCACGATTTCACGATTTAGGGCAAAAATCGAACAGATTCTGTGTGACTTCGGATTTTTAATTTATCTGTTTGTGATGTCTTGTTTATACCTTTTTACCTGACTGCGGTGAAACCAAAAAAGAAGGGGTAATGTGTTTGACCTGTATGTATGTGTGTATGTAGTCCGTATCTATGTTCCCTCGTAACTACTAAACGGCTGAACCAAGTTTGATGAATGTTAGTTAATTAGATTTGTCTTTATTGCGTAAGTGTCACTAAAATTTAAAAAAATGGCAGATTTTTGGCCAAAATGTATTCTTCCAATAAATATAATATATTTTTATTTGACACCCAACATGGCATCATTTTTATTTGTATTTTATTTCATGACTACGTTCTCTAGAGGGCCCCATAATCCGCGGTCTTCTACATTAACCAGCGGACGATCAAGACCGTAGACAGAGAATTCTCTGATAGTAAAAAGGTACTCTGTGATGCTCTGTCTACGATCAAGAAGCTTCCAACGATACTTCATTGTCATTGTTTTATTTTTTTGTCAATTGAGCCGGTGTGGACTATTCCGCCAGCGTCAGCGTCGCGTAAAAATATGATGAGTAGTTTAGAAGTTATGAAGGAACAGATGAACGCAGCGTACATGCATAGGTAAAGTCACGAGCACCAATATGTATACACTTAGCAACTTAAAAAAGTGATTTTCTCCTACTGTATATATTGTAATTTTATGTTATACCGAACATAGTATTTTGGAACTCATATTATTATAAAATAGATATAATCTCAAAGTTGCAATCGTTATTCCACGAAAAAATTTGTTACCTATTGAATTTTGCTAAGTGTAGGTACAGACGCCAGCACATCAAGCTACTACAATCTGTCAAATTTCTTTAATAGATTTTCAACTTTATCCCTAAAGCATTAAGGTTCAAGGTTGATTGGGAAAATCTGACAGTTTCGGGTAGCTTGACCTGCTGGCGTCTGTACATATTTTTGCTCGTGACTGTACACACGGTTACGCATCAAGCTATAGGTACCGTTCCAGTTTAGCTGACCTCGCATTGTACGGAAATCCAATACATTGTGAGATCAGCATTATTATACTGGATGCGTATAGCTTTATACATAAAGCTTCGGCTACACGTGTAGCCGTGTGTACATACCGGTCAAAATCATGACCCTCCTTGCTTCGCCGTAGTCAGGTAAAAACTACGTTAACTCTTAACTTAACTAGCAACAAGAATACTAATTGCCATAAACCCCAATAAAAATCGAAAAAATAAAACCGAAATAAAAACTAAACACTTCCTATCCTGATTAAGCTGAATAGCATGTTTACGATTGCCTTTCCTGTTTTAAAAAGTTAAACTGTAAACAAACATGGTTGAACCGAAACGTCAAAATCAGTCGGTCGCCGAAAGCGGCACGATGCGGTGTCGCGGAATTTAATAAATAAAACGAAAATGGTGTATTTCCCGGTGCGAAAGTGCTACCAAGCGACCAAGTTGGTGTTGTTGGTTGTTCTGGTAGTGACTATCTTGGCTTTGTTCGAGCAGTGGCGAGGCGGGAAGAGGAATGCGAAAGCAGACTTCTCCGATCCTCTAGAGGCTGAGTACGAGAGGCTTATATTAGAAGACGAGTCGAGGATAATCCCAGGGTTAGGAGAAGGAGGTGCTGCTGCACACCTCATCGGTGAGGAGAAGAAATTGGGCGAGGAATCGGAGAAAAAGCTGGCAATCAACGTGTATCTCAGTGACAGGATACCTTACAACAGAACTTTAAAAGGTAACACAAATATAGCATACAACAACGAGATAAATTACAGTTAAAACTTAAAAATGTCTGGAAACTCTTTGTTGCTGTATATACGTGAAATATCGCTCGTAATTATGTATAAATTACTCTTTGTAGCTGGTCAGTTGGTAGTGAAAGTATAGTTGGTCTAACACACTAATATAGTCGAATAGCCACGCTCTATATGTACTCGGCGTAATCTCTATAATTCTACACTAGCCGGACTAGCAAACAATCGTAATTTTTATGTACTTGTATTACTTACCTGAACATTGATTCATGCTTCAATTTAAAAATTCAGTTGATTGGCTAAGAACAACTATATTAGGTATAATAAATAATTTGAGTATTGCACAGGACGTTTTAAAAATGGAAGTTCTTTGAGGCATGTGAAGGATCTATAAAAGACTATTAAATATTTATTTGCATATAATGCAGTTGTACAGTTACGATAGTTAGGATAGTTAGTAATACAGTTGTTTTTAATATGACATGTAAAAGTGATATCTTATTTACAGAATAAACAATTTCATTTCATTTCATTTCACATACAGGTATGTTGTTACAATATTTTATGGTTGTAAGTACATTCCACCATTTGGAATGCTAAAATTATTTTGTAGGTACTTATAACTAATGCAAGGATAACGCTTACTGTGTGTTAATAAGTACACCATAATCTAATTCTTGATTTTTGAATAGTTAATTTAAAAGTTTTCTAAACTCTTATTATGTACCATTGCTAAACTATCTATGTGAAATTCAGATAGGTACAACAAATTAACTATTACAATTTTGTTCATCAGTGAAATAAACTAATCTACACTAATATTATGATGAAGAGGTGAAGTTTGTCAGTTTGTAGTAAGATGGACATTAGATACTTTAGGAATGAAAAGTCTTAAGTTCTGTACAGCTCTAAAAAAATTTTCGGAACAGACATACACCATTCAGTTGAATTATTTTTGAATTACCTATATTTAGCTATCTCTCTAAACTAAACAATACATTCATGACTAATAATCATGAGTATTTAATTTATCCTACATCTCCTCCGTTTGCTTCTCTATTTAAATCATACAATAATTAATTAAACATTTTTGATGAAGAAACTTAGGCAAAGGTGAATGGTACACCCACACATTTTACACATACACATAGTTGGTGTTAGCCTATTGCCATCAACCCGCACTGGGCCCACATGGTGGGTTATTGCCCAGTCCCCCTCATGGAGAAGGAACCGGGCACATATCCAGACTCCAGTGCTGCTACTGACACTGTGGCAAGACAGGGCTTTGTTACCTAAACTATTTGTTCCACCTGCTGAAGATTTCCCACCTGGACATGAGTTGCCTCGGGTAACCTGGAAGTCTTTAAACAGATTACGGACCCAGTTGGCCAATGCAAGGAAAATCTGTTCAGGTGGAGATTCATAGACGACTCCGCCTTGGAGTGTAAATGTGGTGCTGTACCACAAACGATGGGACACTTAATTTCGTGAAGTCGTGTCGCTAGTGATGGCGCTAAACACGTGGCTGAATTCTGAGCCGAGTCCATTCAGGCGTGAGTAACTAAATAGACTCGGAAGAAGAAGACCCAGAAATTCCCAATAAAAACCCAATAACATGGATAATATCATAAACAAACTTTGGGAATCATTTCGCATTGAACGTATTGTGCACTTAATTAAACTCTATCAGCGTGAGATGTAATCGGCGTGTATAATTATAATGCACCTTATAACCACTTGATAACAGAATGAGCTGCGGGAAATTAAACATACGTAACTAAATATTCTCTAATCAGTTTCTATGAACTGAGGAACGTATGAGTTTTCACTTACTAAATATAATCAACCTGTCGTTGCATAATTATATTGATCAACAAATCATGCTTTGAATGTTTACTGCTGTATATACCTAACATTACTAGCTTCAGCCCGCGACTCCGTCCACATGAAATTTCATGTTTTAAGATTTCCTCCTCCTCTTCTTTTCGTGTGGTTAGGGACAAACCTGGCCTCTGACCTGGCTTCACATGCCGCATGCCGTCGAGGAATATCTCTCAGGCATATGCATGGTTTCCTCACGATGTTTTCCATCACCTTTTTAACATAAAATATATCCTATGAGACTCAGTAATACCGTAGGTAGTTTCCCATTAGTCAAATCATTTTCGGATCAGTGGTTCCGAAGATTACTCCCTACGTATATACTCACAAATTTTACCTCTTTATAGTATTAGATATCTTTATAGTATTTTTTTTAATGATTAATAACGAGGTATGGTTGCAATAACGCTACCACCTCTGCGTTCCTCTATGGAGAATATAGGCGTATTCTCCGAAGGGTTAAGCAGATAATGCACCCATATTTACATTTCGTCAGTCATTTTTAAGTCCTACGTAATAGGGGGCGACCCCATTGCCATTAAGTAACTGGGGCACTATTCCAGACTCCAGGCTGCCGGTGAGAAGGTCCTCGTGGAACACCTACAGACACAGGGTCCGCGAACCCAGAACCACTCGTTCCGCAGTCGGTCTTTCAACCACTAGACAGCGGATCCGAGGGAGTTGTGTATATACCAGTTGTTTCACTCGGCTTCGCCCACGTTTAGGTCGGAAAATTTAACATTTCAAAAGGTAAAATTCTTGTCAGCACTTGAACTACGAAAACCGCCCTTACTGCTACGAAATAAAGGCGCTGTCAATGTAAAATTGTTACATCAGACGTGCGGTTAACTGTTAGTGCAAAGTTCGACGGCTCAACTTGCTGCATTGCCGTCACCACATGGCGCTGGCAGAATAGTCGACACCGGCTCAGTTGCCAAAGAGGGGCAAAAAAAAAAAAACTGTTCCTAGGACCTACCTGTATAAGTATAGGAAGGGCAAAAGTTCACTATGAAAGTCACAAATAAAAAGAAAAAAATAATAATAGCAATTATGAAGTATGTAATATAAATTCTATGTAAGTTAGTACAACTGGTACTAATAACAATGTCAATGGGACATTTGTCTATATTTTATTGTTTTAATTAGCTTCCACAGTAAATTAATTATACCTTGTTTCTTATTTCTTAACAAATATTGATTGAGGTGTTAACAAAGTCAAATAATTTATTTCAAATATAATATAATAGGTAATTTTGAAAGTAATTTTAATGATTCTAGAAAAAAAATGATTCTAGTCGCCCCATCCAATTAAGAGGTAGTTTCGTATGGAGAAGAATTACTCACTTATTATTGAGTAGTTCCGTTGGCCATCTGTGGTCTTCATCATCAGTTCCACTTCACAGAATGGTTCTTACTAACAGCAACTGCACGAGTTACTATAAAAATACCCAAATCGTTATAGTTGTGCCTATAATATTTGAAGAGTTCCCTCGATTTCTCCAAGATCCCTACATCAGATCCTGAACTGATGACAATGGGACCACCTCGGAAGGATACTCTTCAAAAAAAGATGGTGCAAATCCGTCCACAATTGACTGAGAGATCGGTGAACATACATAAAAAATAACGCATAAAGTCGTACATAGAACCTCCTCCTTTTTGGAAGTCGGTTAAAAATGATTTACAATATCTGTTTATGTTACAGCTAAAGACGGCAGTGGAAATAAAATTAAACCGGCTAACCTTTAGCCGGCTAAACTTTACTCGTAGTTTATTTTTGAGGAGAGGTTAATTTAATTCGACATAATGTGCATTTTCGATGAATGATCTTTAGCTGGCTACACTGCACATTAGCTTAAAGGCAACGGCTAATGAATATATTATTCGATCTATACATGAGGACCGGCTGCGAGCGCATGAGCACGCGATCCCTTCGTCGCAGAGTAACATATTCTCAAAACTAATCACAAATCATCACATTCGCAAGACATTACATTTTCTTTAACGGACGGACCCTGGTACTTGCCGGCCGCTGTCGCGTGTGGTGTGTTGTGTGGTCTAACCTAACTGAACATACCTTTCAGCCATTTACATTTTTGCTACCTACTTCATTTTTAGCCAAGGGGTTGCGGCTACACTTGTGCATGCCGAGTACCTGTGCTACCCCGGATGTGCTCATTAGTTCGAGACCGTTCTATGTTATGGGGTTTCCGCACTAAGTCCGCCTTCAGGTGGGCGATGGCGGCCGTCGGTGATTTACTTGATTGGCCGATAGTGAATGATATTCACAGGTAATAAACAGAAGTACAGTTCATACATTCAAACTTAACGGCGGCTCCGAACATGAGGCGAATCGCTGCGCATTAACAATTTCATATGTCAGCAGAGGGGTGGGGTGCTGCGCAGCGAGTAGCTAACTGTGAATATCATTCACTATCGGCCAAGTATGTGTGTTTTGTTGATATTTCATTTTCATTGGGTTACAAACATTTCCGATACTTTCAATTGCGATTGATTTTCGGTCTGGAATTCACTGTTTACTGCATGCTCCCAACATCGTTCAACCAATGCCATGCCAGATGTCCATTGCTGGACATAGGCTTCCTCTAAGCGTCCTGCGCTTCTCGCATCCAGCAGATTCTTGCTCAACCCTAATTTTTGTTTCGCAGACTTCCGCAACCCAGCGTGCAAGCGAGTGGTCTACGATGCGGAATTGCCCTCAGCCTCCGTCATCCTGATATTCCACAATGAGCCTTATTCCGTAGTGGTAAGGACTATTTGGAGCGTCGTGAACAGCGCGAGGAGGAACCAGCCCTGGTACAGACATGCCAATTTTGTGGATAGGCAGACTGGCAGGGTCACTACTGCGGGTGAGTTTGAACTTTATGTCCTTACTAATACTGAATTCAGTTTTACGTAGCACATAATGGGTAAACTTTGTGTCTACTTCAGAATACGTGGAAGGTTGAACCTTATGTGTTAAGGTATAAGTTCATATGATTCTCAAAAATAATACCTATGTTTCTCCCATAACAAAATAGTAGAAAGTTTGAAGGGTCCGGCACCCTTTAAATAGCTTGGTCTCTGGGACGGCAACGCATCGGCCATTGTGATGCCTCTGGCTGGTATTGCAGATAGGCGGTAGGAAACACTTACGTTGTCATGTAACAAGTATGATTTTCTTTTTAAACCATGCATCTCAAATCAAATCAAATCAAATCCATTTATTCGCATGAATGTAGGTTTACAATTTGTATGGTCTTATAACTATAATTTAGGCCCTTTACATTCTACCATTACTTATGGTGCGCAAATATTATATTTTACACAATGTTAATTAAATGTTTAATAAATTAATAAGTCACCATCAACAAATAGTATCTCATGCATTAGGATTATAAGGAACCAATTAATTAATTGATGTCAGAGTTATACCTATGTCAGTTCTCACACTTTGTCAAACTAACTGTCATAAATAAAGTAATTTATAAGGTACTTTGCATGCGTGTCCGCGTGGTGCGTGGTCGGGTGGCCGCGTGCGTGGTACACTACATGCCACTCGCAACCGCAAGAGTTTGCTGAGCACGCTGTGTTGTTGTGTTTGATTTTCGTAATGCAAAGTGTTTTCCATCAGCAGTTTCTCAGTAGCAGTCCGGAGTCTGGAGTTGTGCGCGGTTGATGACAATAGGTTCGATTAAATAGGGCTTGAACATCATAACTGGCGAAATGTGATTGTACCCCATTTGCCTACACGTTAATAATATAAGAAAAACTGGATGAGGTCGGTGTTTCTTATCCGATTACTCTAAGAAGAAAGACCGAAACAAACTCAGAGGTCACCGTCCCTTTTTTTAGTTTCGTCATAATCTTGGTCGGGCCATATGAGGAATGGTCCTCATATGGCCTGACCAAGATAAAGAAAGAAAGTCCTACATTTATTTGCATTTCTTTCTATGCATAGGCTGATTATGTTATGTATTATTATTACATCTAACTAATCCTCCTCTCCGTCCACAGGCTACCCAGGCCAGGACCCCAGCTCCCCGCTAGTCTACCTAAAGGAGATCATCCTGGTGGACGACAACTCCACGCTGCCCGAGCTGAAGGGCAAGCTCAGCCACTACGTGCGCACCCGGCTGCCACCCGACCTCATCCGGATACTGCGCCTGCCTGACCGGTAAGTTATAGTGTTGTAGAGACGGACTATCAACCCGGTTTTAACCCGATGACTGGGTTTACACCCATCTGCATAGTTACTCACAACCATTTGACAAGCTGTCCTGTCGAAAATGTACATTTTCGGTTACCTGATTTGCCTTGCCGACAGCGAAAAACGCTGTCGGAAGAATAAAGGTCGTCTTTTTAATTTAAACTGACATTTATTCTGGTTTTTCAATTTGTGAACAACGTTTAGAGGACTCCGTCGATAAGATTGAATGGTAGTGAATAGCTCTGCTGTAGCCCCATTTAAACTTATAGGGGGTGGACGCATTTGTATGGAATACAGGTAACTTGAGAAAATATTACTTTTTTAAAAATCATTTTCATAAAAAAATAAAAGAGAAAGCGAAAGTGAGTTTGTTTGTTACGCTTTCAGGCTAAAACGGCTGAACGGATTTGGATGAAATTTGGCACAGGAGTAGACCTAGAATAGGACATAGGATACTTTGTTAACTAGCCAGTAGCCACACGTTCATCCCATTTTATATTTGTTAGTACTCATTTTTACTTAGTTTACTGCCCTGTTGTACCCCGAACTTGCAACGAACAAAAAACAAAACAAGAATAAACATACATTTTGTATTTTTTTATTTGCCAAAACTACAATAAACTACTGCCGCTTTAAATCAGTGCCATAAATAAACAACAGCAACATGTCTAATTCAATCAACATAAAACATACATTTTAATTACCTCTGTGGGGATCTCTGGACAATTTTTCGATTCCAATTTTCCCCCCTAATGGGAATTATTAGGGGGAAAATCTAGAATTTCTTTCTTAAATTCCACTTATCCCCCCTAAGGGGGACATTCAGAGGGTATTTGTGGAATAAGTCACATTATCGCTCGGGTACTTTACTTTCATGTACCTATCGCCACTCGTGAAGAATCTTTCAACTTCGCTATTCCATACAAATGTGTTTAGTCCTATATAAATAATCGTCTTAATTAAATTAAAATTCCATACACAAACACAGGACAAGAAAAGGAAAGCACTTCCAGATTCTTTTTTCTAGGTGGTAAGCTGATTTTTCCCACTGTATTTTTTTTTAAATTATACTCTGAGGTCTGCGTCCAGTAAGTAATATAAGGAGACTTGAGTATACAGGGTGTCAGGGACGTAAGTAATATAAGGAGACTTGAGTATACAGGGTGTCAGGGACATCGACGCGCAAACTGTATAACTGCGAGTCACTTATACGGGTTGATTTTATACCTGCAAGTGCAGGTGCATACAAGGTTATTTATTCCGTTCAAAATATACAGAATGATCTACCTCTTCCGAATTAGGGCGATTAACGTCTGATTCTGGATTAGGTCTCCGGAATTATTATGAAGGAGTTCAGATCCTGCGCACAGTTCAGGATATTATTTTCTACAGCCACATAGTATACGACAAACTACAGAATAACTAAACTCACTTAGATATGTTGTACAGTGCACAACTGTACAACTGTACACTGACCTAATCTTTTGACAAGTACGTTAATTATTTCCTGAAGACCACTCTTGTCTACATATATTTTTAGGTACTTGACAATTGTTTTTTTATTTCTATCCATTGTGCTACCGCTTATTATATCAACACTACCAAAGTTTGTCCATTGGGTCATTGAAGCCAGCTGTCAGCGCGCGACAAACGATTACCTCACATTCAGTCGGCACGCGATCGGATAATCGAACTCTTTCAATAATAAACAATAGATATACTTATACCTATTCCTTCAAAGTTCGAACACAAAGCATGAATGCTGTAGGTAACAGATAGGTACACTGTACTGTTGGGAGGTGGTCATTTTGGTCACGTTGCTGTGAAAAAGAGATTTATATTTTATCTAAGTATTGTAAATTAAAATTGCTTAGCACTTTTAACATTTATCCAGTTTGATTTTTAGTTGTCGATAATCCAAGTAAGTGTATAAACGAACTAATTACTTACTACAACAAATTCCTTTTCGACATTGACACTGCGACAGAAAAACATTCATACAGTCAAGGGCAAATACATGACAATTAGACGCGAGTGCGACCTTCTTTTAACCGACTTCAAAAAGGAGGAGGTTCTCAATTCGTCTGTAGGTTTTTTTTTTGTGTGTTTGTTTCGCGATTACTCCGCCAATTATGACTTCATTTTGATGATTCTTTTTTTTTTGGTAGGTCATGCTTCAGAGGTGGTCCCATATTAATTTTATTAACTTTGCTTGCGTATTTTTTGAGTTATCTTCAATATTACGTATTTTTCTAGTCTACATGGACGTTGTAAGTCCGTTACTGTTATTTACATAGCAGATAGTGGTATTCGAATTTGTGTGGGTTAGGTACCACAACTAAAAAGAGAAAAATAAAAATAAAAATACAAAAAAAAAACAACCGACTTCCAAAAACAAACACTACAAAGTAAAAGAAGTTGTTTTAAACGAAAAAATTGACAATTTTTTTGAAATATAACGTTTCTATGTATACTTAGTATACAACAAAGTAGGTTTTCGTGTCTGTTTGTGTGACCGCTTAGGCCTTCTCACACATGAATGTATTTTGTTTGATGCAGTTTTTACCATCATTTGGAGAATTTATTCCGGAAGGTTTGTGCATAGTTAGTTACCCTTAACCTGTCTAAATCTTCAACTTAGATATACCACAGAAATCTCGATGTTTTGACATGTCACTATATCAGTACATTGCACAGTTGCACGCGTGCGAGGCAGGTTCAGTTAGCTATGACAATTCCAACACACAGTTCAGCAGAAGAGATACATATTTTTGTCGTTGACTGTACAGGAAACTTCCTGATTACAGTATTTTATGTTAGAATGGAATCAGCGAAGTGTGGACGATGGTCAAGTGACGCTCGCGTGACTTTATCGGCACAAACATCATTGTATCACTACATAATTATCACTACATAATATTATCACTGCATATTATAAAACATAGTTCCCCCGCCGCATCTGTCTGAACGCGATTAACTCAAAAACTAACGAACGGATTTTCATACGGTTTTCACAAATGGACGGACAGATTCATGTGGAAGGTTTAGGTATATAATTCATTAAAGGTTTTGGGTAAATTGGTTGAATTACGACGACGTAAAATACTGCAAGTAGGATGAACATTAATACAATGACAGAAAAAAATATTCACTGCTACCCGTGCGAAGTAGGGGCGGGTTGCTAGTAACAAATAGAACACTAATAGAGTTAGGAGTAATAGTATGTTGCTTTACTGCACGAGCATACCGAGGATGTTAGTAGAAATTGGCGGAAAATTCTAGCTACAACAAAATGCATACCATAACAATATAATAATCCCGTATCTAAAACCATCATAACTCCCATAAAATCATCCATATAAACCAAAATGTGACATTTGACAATATCCCTTCACTGAGTCCAGTTATTCGCGTTTCACTAAAACGTCCTACAACACCCAGGATAGGTTTGACCCAAGCCAGGATGGCAGGCGCCCGGTATGCTGTTGGTGACGTCATGATCTTCCTGGATTCCCATTGTGAAGCTTCGGAAGACTGGCTGCGTCCCCTCCTCCATCAAATCAAGCAAGACAAGAAACATGTCGTCACACCTCTCATAGATGTGATAGAAAAGGACAACCTTTTGTATGAACCTGGACACATTAGTGAATTCGAGGTGATTCGGGACACTTGAAGTGCAGGAGATCTTTTACAATGCTTGTGCAACACAAGGCAATCCAGCGAGGTTATTGCGTAGCGCAATCACAATCCTAATGTCACAAATTTTCACAATTCATCAATTTTGTAAGACGAATAGCCGGTCCGTGGCCAGTCTGACATTTGTAACTATGGAGTTTCTTGCCCGTTCTTCTCCATAGGAAACTACGCTTTGGAACGGGCAACTAGCTTCAACTTTTTTCATTCTGTGCGTTGATAAGAGATCTCCTGCATCTCGTTTTGTTGCCATAAGTGTCACGCGTTGTTCAGCATCCATTGCCGTTTAGATAGCATTAACAAAATGAATCACGGTAGAACAGTCGCAGTGGAACGTATAATACAGTAAAGTAATGTAGATTTTGAACGTGTGTTAGTTTCCAGAATTTGATAGTATCGTAGTTTTTGGGGACAATCATGTTGTTTAGTTATGAGATACCAGTCACCGTACATTTAAAGTAAAGTATAGTAAGTAGGTAAGATGTTGATAGAATTAACCACGTAGCATCCGTTGAATCCATTAATTTCATTGATGACTACAATAATCTCTTCTTTATTCATTCTAGTTCTACTTCTTCAATAGGCTCGTCTCCTATTACATGGGAGTTAACATAACGGGTGAAATGTGGATGTACAATAGGTACACCTCTGCCTTGCCCTTTGGGGTAAACAGGTGTGATGTTACGTTATGTTCTACTTCTAAATTCTCTTCTACATTATTTCTACTTCATTCTTCCTTTAACATTTCATGTGGTCTTACATTGTTTTGCACGATATTTTTATTGATATTGATGTTAAAACTTTGTGAAAAAAGATATCAATCATATTTTAATTTGAACACCTGTAAGTAAGGATTACTCACAAGATCTAGGGGCGATCTATTTTGAACAATTAGTGTCATTAATATAATGATGCTAGTTGTTCATATTTACCTATGTATTTATAGATAAAAGACTAAGCTTTCTGAAGAATAAATAAATGTGAAAACATATGTTATTTATGTAAGTATAGGAATTTAATACGTTTTGGTTGTTACTATTATTATTATAAATATATCGTTTAAATAATAATAATACCATTTATTTCAGGCGATATAGGCCCATAGGAAAATACCTTAACCTAAACATACATTTATTTTAATATAAACAAAACTTGTGTTAATAAATAAGGTTAAAGTTTAGTCGCCTATAGATACAAGGTTTTTTCGACTTGGCTATACCTAATGTTTCGAGTTTTCTACAAACGCCCTATTTTATATTAACCAAATGAAAAAGTATGAGAAAAACACGATGCAGCATCTAAGCAATCGTAAAACGCGCGATTTCGACTTGGAAATCTAATGCAGAAAGTCGCCAAAATCGCCGATCACCGCCACCGGTGGCAACGGAAGACAGTCTGCCTGGCCCTAACCAGGGAACGCATGTCTTGTCTGCTTCGCACGTTTTTAGTTCTGTTATTTGAGATCATAAGTATATATCCTCATGCGGCAGTGCTTATAATGTGCAATTTTCATTTAAGGATCGTATTACAGCCTAATCAGTAGTTAGCCTTGAACAACCTGAACAAAAGTAACGCTGCTATTAATTAGCAACCATGTTTGTAGCGCACTGCCGGCTGTGTAAACAAACTTGTATTCGAACATGCATTGCTGGTAAATTCGTGAACGTTCGATCGCATAATTTCAAAAGGAAAAGTGTAATTGTTCAGGAATTTGTCAGTAGTAGTAGCCCGGAGTCTGGGTCTGTGCCGGTTGCTAGCAACAGCCTCGCCCGCTATTACATGGGACCTATACATAACTGGTGAAATATGGTGATGAACTCTTCTGTTCATGTTTCCCAGATTTGACTTTGTTAATTATTCTGCACTAGAGGCGCACATCTAAAGTCAAGTCGGTCGCGAAATGAAGGACTTATGTGGGCCCACAGACATGTACTGCCCAGTGCCCCGGCCCTGGTCCGTAGTTATAAGTGTAGCAGCCTTTTGAGCAAGTCAGCTATCTTTTATTAGTAACGAAGTACTGTTTTAGGGTGTCTGTCTGTCGTTGGTGCTGCGCCTGATCTCTCTCCGGTCGTGTCGGATTGCCGCCTCATGCTGCGCACTTAAAATGAACATAAATAACCTCCTTCTTTTTGGAAGTCGGTTATAAAGTAACCGATGTCTTTCTACAGGTGCCCATCTGTTGAATTACATAACGATCGGTTTAGTAGATCAGGCGCGAAAAGGTAACAGACAATTACTTTCGCATTTATAATATTATATTTATTATACTAACTGCGCCCCGCGGTTTCACCCGCGTATTTCTCGATCCCTGGGGAATTTCGGGACAAAAAGTATCCTATTCCTGGTCATGGACTACCAATCTAAATCCGTTCCGCCGTTTTAGCGTGAAAGCGTAACAAACAAACTCACTTTCGCATTTATAATATTAGTTAGGACTCTCGCGGCTTCGCCCGCGTAGTATGCCCGCGTCGATAAAAAGTAGCCTATGTTCTTCCCCACGATGCCATCTATCTCCTTGCCAATTTTTGTCGAAATCGTTCAGTGGTTTAGGTGTGAAAAGGTAACATACAGACAGAGTTACTTTCGAATTTATAATATTAAGTATAGAAATATTATATTATATTATAGTATGGATGCTGCGTCTTCTCGCTGAGTTAAGGTTCGACTTCTGTACAACAAGCCTTCGTAGTCCAAAATGTTCCGTACTATTGAACCGGTGCACTTGACATACCTCGTATGTTTGACCTCACCAAAACATTCAACCTGACCTGTCGTCTAAATGTCAATTATATGTTTACAATTTCACCTTATTGTTAAGTAAATGACATGGGCTCTGTATCCTCATGTCTTAAAAACATTCGGTTTTAAAATATTCAATTAGGTATTTAAAAAGCAAGCAGCTATTATACCGTTGTTCGTGTGAGGTGAGGTACGCCGTACGCGGCTGTTAATATGGCTCGTTGTTACTGTTACCTGCATGGTCCCACTGGTGGCATAGGCCTCTCCCCACTTCCAGATCGGTCGACCCAGACCCTAAAGATGGCGGGACGAGCTGGACAAAACATACGATTACTTAGTGGTCCACATAGCGCCGGATACCAAACTAGTTGCGCAAACTTAGACGACGTAAACACAACAGTTTAATATTTCGTCACGGTAATAGTTGCTTCCTTTTTAAAGAGGTAACTCCTAATTAAAGATTTTAAAACCGAATGTTTTTAAGACATGAGGATACAAAGCCTGTCATTTACTTAACAATAAGGTGAAATTGAAAACATATAATTGACATTTAGACGACAGGTCAAGTGCACCAGTTCAATAATAGGGAGCCGATACTTCATTGCTGGAAGATTCTTCGAATACAAATGTTTTTTCGTTTATGGGTCAATGTTTGGGACGACCTCCGAATTCTTTTTGACCTTTATTCGGTGGAGGAGCTGTCTCAATCTACTATGGACTAAATTTTGTCCTATAACTAAAGTTATAGGACAAAATTTTAGGTTAAATCGTCAAATTCAGAATAGCATTTTCACTAAACTAATACCTCAGTGCCATCTTAGTGCCGTCAAACTAAATTATAGTTAAGTTGTCGTTTGACAGGACTAAACTAAATTTTAGTGATTTTTAGTTTAGCTTAGAGAATTTTGTGACAAGAGAATCGGCACCAATGTCCAACTACAGCTATTTGCCGTAAAAAACATCTAAGTAACTAACAAAAGATTTTTGGTTTTATAAATTTATCTAAAATGCAGTCAAGATTAAAAACGGCAAACGCTGCGCTGTTATATATACTTGAATTTAATCATGCAAAATTGAGTGTAATTCAGCGGTTGCAACGTAATAATTGTCAGGTATAAAATAAAATATTTTCTTTCGCTTTTAGCGATAAGACCGCCCATTGTGTCACCCTATGTAAAATTTCTAATTTATGTCTGTAATTTTTATGGTGTACATAATAAAGAGTATTCTATCTATCTTTCTATATTTCTATAGAAGATTATGAAAACTTTCCAGTTTCATATAAAATGAACAAAACTTGTCCGGGGAAGTACTACCACCATACCTCTTCTCCCGCCAAGCAGCGTTGCTGCGTTCATGTTTGAAGGGGCGCCGGTTAGTTTTAGGCAAACAGGTCACTTCTGCCTTATCTGTGGGATGGCAAGGCATCTGCAAATTCTGCGATGCGTATTGCAGTGTCCATTGGCGGCGGTGACGGTGACTTACCAAGAGTGACGTAGACTTACTTGTTAAAAAAAAGTTTTGTATCCATAACAAAATCTTACTTGTTTAAAAACTATCTACTAAGTTGTTCTATCAGAACAGGACTGATCCGAGCCCGGCTGGAAGGCGCCAAGGTCGCCACTGGCAACGTCCTGGTATTCCTCGACTCTGACACGGAGGCTGTCGCTGATTGGCTCAGGCCTCTCCTCCAGCGACTTCAGGATAAAAGCGATGCTGTAGTGGTCCCAGTCATTGATGTTATCTCCCAAGAAAACTTCCTATTCGCTCTGAGCTTACAAAGACACGAGGTAGAAATAAGTGTTTAGACTTTATTTCTATTGTGATTAAGTTGAAAATCTAATGCTGAGATCGTTCTAACGTGCACGCTTCACTTGAAATTCTAAATAGTATTTAGTATCATATTGTCAAAAGTAATCGATGTTTCTTTGTGATATAACAATTATTGTTCTTCCTGTTAGTTCTTCTATGGATAAATCGCGAAAGACGAGTCTTTTAACAAGCTTAAATGCAACCTGAAACGTTATTGTCTCCTTAAAACTGAAATATTTAGAAAATGCGAAAGCCCATAATATTTTTCTTAATGCGCACGAATTTGTTATTAGCTTTAATAGCTATTACTTACATAACCCTCATTAATTTGTTAACTCCAATTACTAAAAAAACTAAGCTTCATATATTACCAACCTAAATGTCATATTCGTGCGATACAACCTAAACGTTTTATTAGACCTATTCGATAATAATTAAATATAATTTTGTTGAAATAATTAAAATGATTTACTTCCCCGGCAACCCGGTCGGCGCGACACCGATGCCACATTGACTTGTGTCGTTACTACAGCGTGGGGCTCACGCGAGCGCGGCTGGCGGGTGCGCGGTACGCCGTGGGCGACGTGGTCGTGTTCCTGGACTCGCACTGCGAGGGCCAGCCCGACTGGATGCGCCCCCTCCTCCAGACCATCAAGGACTACCCCCACGCCGTCGTCGTCCCCATCATTGACGTCATCGAGGCCAACAATTTCTACTACAGCGTGCTCAACCCCAGAACTTTTCAGGTTAATTTTAAGGGTGTTGTGGCAAATATTGGTATGTTCAGGAACTTTTCCGGCATAATGTACCATTGATAGTCGTCGAAATTGTAAATATTTCCAGTGACAGCTGAAAATTTACGGTGTTCATATATATATGGTGTTAGTCACGAGTCACGGTTGGTTTATGCATAAAACTGTGCTTAAAATCAATTAACTATGCCTCATGGCAATCACGGTACTAACTGAACGTATTTGTAATTGACTTCAAAGGTAAGGAAGCGAAATATTGCTTTCGTCAATCGTATAATCCCAAGGAACTTTTTTATTGAACATCGATAAGAATGTAATTTTATTTTGTTACTACGATGATTAGATAAACTCACCTCAACTGTGTTCCAGCCATAAATACGAGTACTGGTGATTGATTTTGCAAAACAAACTCAACCATAAAGTTGCCGATCAAACCGTTTGGGGGCTGTCGAAATTCGGGATGACTCTTCCATCCGCTGCTATAAGAATTATCTGGTCTTGTACAACCAAAAAATTGGTCACCAACATGCGCTAGCCAAATACTTGCCACATACCCGGTAGTCCAATGTTTGACACATCATTTCCGTAGTCGCGCGCTATGCTATTATATTTGCACGCGTGTTGCTGTTATCTGCACTTTACCCTTCGCGCCAGCATTATCAAATTACCTTTCTTTGAGATGCGTTTCTGGTTTTTATCTAAAAAGGGGGACTTTAGTTTTGACATCTTCGTTCTTTCTGAAATGAAATCTTGGGTGCTGATTTTGTTCCAATTACTCTTTAAAAGAATGGTTCTTATTACAAACTCAATCTTCCCTAGCCTAAGGCTTCCCGTACATGATGCCGGAGCCGCACCAGTGCCGGACCGCATGATTGTGTACCTATACGAATGAATATCACCCATGCGCCATGCTGGCGCTGGACCGCAAGATGAAAAAATCTCAGAATATCTCAGAATGAGTGTAAACTCTACGCGGCGCCCCGCTGCGGCTCCAGCGTCATGTACACGAAGCCTAACATTTTAGGAATTTACTCAAGCCTTTTGAAATTTGTTTGCTACTTAACTCATTCTCTGGAAGGAATTTCTTTGCGGAATTGTGTACTACTCGATAGAGGTCAGTCTGATTGTTACTTTCGTGTTGTATTAAAAGAAGCACATATTTATCTAATTATCTAATACTTACATATCTGATTGAACGAGTTACAAACACTGATTGTAGGTGAGCGCGATGTTTGCTTCGCTTTTATTTTGGCATTTATTTAGGTTTCATCTAGTGTTAGTGATAACGGGCATTCGATGCACGAACAAAAATACATCTAGAGGAGAACTCGATAAACGTTCTATGTTGTCTTTCAAGGTTCATATAATCATCCTAAACGTAGTGTTCCCACTGCTTGGACACAGGCCTTCTCTCTATGAGAGAGAGCAGCCTGACACTCATCCACCACGAGGACGTCTTGAATTTTTGGTTCTAAATTCTAAAACATGCCGTTTCCTTCCTCCTGCGATGTTTTCAGAAAACAATATAAAAAAATGCCAGCTAAAACACTTTCTTCCACTGTTCATAATCCTGATAGTGGTTGTTGTTAATGACGTTGCCTGTTTTGCTGGACAATAGTCTTTTATGTCTATTTATAATATGGCAAGTGCTCGAATGGCACGCGCTTAGGTTATAAAAAACACATAGCATGACTTCAATTGTTTTAGTGTTCCGGAAGTATCGAGAAATGTTTTTGCTGCTTTCTATCCCAATCTCGCTGATGGTTCAGATGCTGTCGTAGGCCGAGATCGAAGTAAACTTTACTTAGCACATACTTTGGCTTAGATTTTTTTCTATCACTGTCACACAAATATAAAACTACACGTGCAATATAGAGACGGTAACATTTCTAAGTCAAAACACGAGCTAGATAACATTTATAAACCTCGGCCCGAAGAATGATCTCTTTATTCTATTTAGTGTTAGCTCTCAAGATATGTTTTTGCTTTTTTAAATCACAATCTCGCTTGTTGGTTCTGATGCTGTCTTAGATAAATTAGGCTTATCTAGATAGATGCCAATCCAAGAAATTTTGCGGGGTGCACAAATTACAATTCTGTATAACTTTATTTTATCAGATGTCTAAATTTTCAGTATTCTGTAGGTATCAGTATCTTTCAAACCTTTTTTATTTTCCTCCTCATTTAGGATTTCAAAGGCATGTAACTCTTCATGGTTCTCTTCGTTTGTTTTGAAAAGATGTTTTCTTACCAACGGTGTAATGGTGTTGACCATTACCTACATCGGTTTCTCGGTCATAAAATATATCATTGGCGTAATGAAAGACAATTCACCGTCAGTTTCCTAGGACTATTTCTACTTATATTTTCTGTTCATAATCCAAGGCTGCATCGACGGAATTATTTCTATTTTCTTTAATTATGATTAGCATTGACGACTATGTTTATTATGTTTTCAATTACGTGTACAAGTATTCCATTAATTGTTTTTGTTTTGAGTGTACCTGTATATATACTTTGTTTGTGTGGTGTGTTGGGTACACGGTTATGTTAATTACGCACCTGGGTGTTTCTTTAGAGGGGTTTCTAAGATGTGTACATTCCCAATGAAATTCAGAAACGATGTCGATATTTTGAAAAAAGCAAGCTCATCTTATGAAATGGAAATGATTACTGCATTAATTAAACGAAAACGAAGTATAAGACTACTTGATAATAAAAAGAGGCTAATATCGGATGCCGTTTGGCACTTTATGGAATAATTTAAGTATTTATTGTAGCAAAATATCATATATCATAGTAAAATTATGCTATCTTAAATAACTTAGTAATCTACAAATTAGTTTTAACTATATATATAACTAAACTTACGAATTGAAAGCTGCCACAATGAAAAGAGTCACTTCTTTTGGCAATATTTTTTGACAATTCAGTTTATTACCTAATCGATACTGTGGTGGTTGAATCGACATTGGCTTCTTTGTTGTCCAACTGCCCGTTAGTAGAGCTCTTTCTGAAGGGGCTCGTCCGGGGAAGTCCTACCACCATAAATATGTCCATTGTCCACATATGCTTGGCAGTGTGAAGGGTATGTGTGTTTCTTTCTTGCTTTGCCAGTGCCCTTACAGGCACATGGGACTACAAGTCTCTAGAACGCGAAGAACTGCAGATGTCCTTGTCCATATGTGACGGTGGCCACTTACCAGCCTACTTCTTTGCCATCCAGTAACATCAACTTACAGGCAGGGCCTGATGCTCGCTCGTCTGAAAGGCGCGCGCGCCGCTCGAGGGGACGTGCTCATCTTCCTCGATGCTCACTGCGAGGGCGGCACGGACTGGATGCGGCCTCTGCTCGAGCGCGTCAAGCACAAGAGAGATGCCGTGATCACTCCTATCATTGACGTCATCCACCAGAGCACCTTCGAGTTTCAAACATCCGATACTTTTCAGGTATTATGACGTTTTAATGCCATCCTGATTCCAGTGCGTGAAGATGCCCGAAATTCTGACAACCAGTCTTTCCAAAGGGTATCGTGTTACCCAGTAACTTGGGTTGTGGAGGTTAGATAGGTGGTTGCGCTGGCATTCAGCTGCATCCGGTTAGACTGGAAGCCTACCCCGCCATACTTTGAAAAAGGCTGGCAGATGATGAAAGAGACAGAGCTATACATGAACGATAGCACCATCCCTTTTTCGGGCTGAAATTATGATGGCATTATAACTTCGTAATACTGCCCCAGGGCCAAAATAATGGATGCTATTATATGTATTGATACTAAAACCGAAATGCTTGATGGATCAGGAATTGACAATGATATTAAGAATAACTTGCTTGTGGAAACAGAAGAATCTAGTAATACAACTAATAATGATGAATGCAGAGTAACAAATAACACAAAAATTCTTAATAAAATAATAAAGGTGAATAATTTGGATGCGGAAATATAAAATATTCAAGCTTTAACATGTAATGCTTGTGATAATAACACATCCTGTTTGTTTGTTGGTTAACTGTAAATATTACAAGTGTCGGAAATCACCGGCCGTGGTTGACAGTTGACAGTCGTCGGCAGTCGTTGACAGTCACCGACAATCGTTGACAGTTTTCGTCAGTTGTTGACAGTTGTCGGACGTCGTTTGCAGTCATCGCCAGTCTTTGACATTTGTCGGCAGTCCTTGACATTTGTCGGCAGACTTTGACAGTTGTCGGTAGACGTTGACAGTTGTCGGCAGTGGTTGACAGTCAGCGGCAGTCGTACGTAGTTGTCGTAGCTTACCAGATCTTTAGCCATTTTTCTCTCGCCATCGCATTTAACCAACAAACTATGGATGCTCAATAACCCTCGGTGATGGTGATGATGATGATATATCTTGAAATACTCGTATTGCTCCAGCCATAAGTCAATGTAATGATTGGATAACGGCTAGTTACTTGAGAGCTTCTAAAGATCTCTTACCCTCCCGGGAGAGGCCACTGGCTCTTGTAACACAGGTTAGTCACCTAGCACAAGCGTCAGGGACTTCACACTATTTTTTACCCCTTTCGTCGTGAGTAATAAAAAAAAGTATTATTATCCAGATTGGTGACATCGACACGCCAGGCGTGTTCTTTATAAGTTTTCTTAAGATGTCGATAAAGGCGATGACAATAGGCGTTTTAGTTTATTTCGGTACTAATTAATATTTGTTTTTATATTTTTAAATGTTTTTTTAACGACTTTATAAAAATATTTAAAAATGTAAATTATACAAGAAAGAAAATAAATAAACGGAACAAAATATAAAATAAAAAAAGGTTAGACTGGAAGCCGAAAAGGCTAGGCAGATTGGATAATGTGTAAAAAAAAAACAAGATTCCTTTATGAATTTACTAAAAATATCCAAATGTCTGTTTATAATAAATATGATGTGCTCAAATGGCACGCGCTTAGGTTAAAAAAAACACATAGCATGACTTCAATTGTTTTAGTGTTCCGGAAGTATCGAGAAATGTTTTTGCTGCTTTCTATCCCAATCTCGCTGATGGTTCAGATGCTGTCGTAGGCCGAGATCGAAGTAAACTTTACTTAGCACATACTTTGGCTTAGATTTTTTTCTATCACTGTCACACAAATATAAAACTACACGTGCAATATAGAGACGGTAACATTTCTAAGTCAAAACACGAGCTAGATAACATTTATAAACCTCGGCCCGAAGAATGATCTCTTTATTCTATTTAGTGTTAGCTCTCAAGATATGTTTTTGCTTTTTTTAATCTATTGAAATGATAAGAAATTTAAATTATTACTGCGCAACGAAACGGTTTAGATGGCGCTAGTGCCAGGCATAACATCAACTCCGCGTATTTTAATTACAAAAAATATATAAAATACAGTTAAACCGCAAATAAATAGTGAATTGTAAATGAAATAGGATAATAACGGAGTACTAGTGTTATCTTACCGTTATATGCAAGTACAGTGATTAAAATAACTATTTTCAAAATACAGTGCAGATACATTGTTGTTGACATATAAAACTGTCAATGTTTGACTATAAATCAATAACACAACGAGTGTAGTGCAAATAACATCAAATCTAAGTGGAACAATAAAATGTAATTAAAAAACAGTTCGTTTTTGTCTTAAAATAAACGTTTTTTTTATAAAAGTGGCGGTTGCAGAACAAATCTTAAAGTTCAAAAGTCAGTCTTAATAACGTTTATTCAGCTGTATGTTAAGAAAACCTATTTGAACTAACTTAATAAGAACAAGTTGGTGTAGTGGTATCAATAGCTACCTTGCGAACTAGGTGATCCAAGTTCGGACCCGGCCAACAACGTTGACTTTTTGCGACGTGTAATTTGTTAATCATCATATTTCTGGGCTTATATTCATATTCTTGGGCGACTACGAATTACAAGAAATAACTAAAATGGATAATATAGATAACATTACCCAACGCAGGACCAAGAAAACAGCCCTATCGCCTAACATTTCATTTATGTCTACGCAGTCGGACTGTTTATCAAAATCTCTTCCCGATTTATCAATCGGAAATATTTGCAGTGACGAAACCGAAGAGATGAAAGAAGAAATCGAAAGGTTATTGCTCGAACTGCAAACTGCGCATGCTGAGATTGACACATTAAACCTAGAAAATATCACTCTGAAAAAGAGGACCACAGAGCAAGACAGTATTATTAAAAAACTAAAATCATTATGCACTGATTCAGTAGGAAGCTCAAACAAAAGTACCACAAAAAGCAAACATAAACGCCTACGCAAAACATTGGATAAAAAAAACTTAAATAATGTGAGTTGTACGGACTTAGGTTTAACACTTGACGAGGATCTCACACCAGATAGCGCTAATACTAAAATATCAAGTTTGAGTTCGCCTTTATTAAATAAAAATAGAGTAAAACAAAACAAAGTGATCCAACCAAACATACCACAAGTGATCAAAAAGTTGAATAAGATATGCATTCTGAGTACGAACAATAAAAATAAAATACTACCAATAGCAGAAACAACATTTGCTGAAGCGTTCAAGTTAAGCCACTATCTTAAGCCAGGCGGAGGGACTGCACAGCTTCTAGATGGAATACAGTCAAAGTTAAGCGGTTTTACCATGAATGACTATTGCATAATTTTCTTAGGTGAAGAAGACTTCAAAACCACAAATAATTATTTTGACATGATCCTGAACATAAGAGAAACACTGCACGATGTGAGACATACAAATATCATTATTTGCCTGCCGACATTCATCTACGCGAACTATGCAAATTTATATAATTGGAGAATAGAGACTTTTAATAATTTATTATATCTTGACATATCTACGCATGGACATGCACTTCTCATAGATAGTAACTTAAATTTAAAGTATGATTACAGTATGTTTTATAAATCAGGTGGAATTAATAACTTTGGACTGCATACAATCTTCAAAGATACATTAAATTTAATTAATGACTTACAAAGCTACATCATGCAATCTAACGAAGAAGACTCAAGCCTCAATGAAAGCAGAGAGTGTAACAATTTTTTTCGTGACTAACCACCTATACGCATTGCATCAAAACATAGCAGGATTGTTAACAAAAGCAGACTCTTTATCTGTCTGCTTGCAGGAACTATCAGAAAAAGGCATAGAAGTCGACATTTTATGTATAACAGAACATTTCATGATGCAGGGATATGAGAATCAATTATGCATAGATAATTATTGTTTAGCAGCATGTTTCAGTAGAAAAGAAAGTAAGAGAGGTGGTTCATGTATCCTTGTGAAGAACGGGCATCAATGGAGAGAACTCCCAAAAATTGATAAAATATCTTCTGTTGGTGTATTCGAATGCTGTGCCATAGAGCTTATTAACCACAACACCATTTTTATATGCATTTATAGGGTTCCGAACAGCAGGAATTTATCTCTGTTTTTCGATAAATTGTTAATATTGTTACAAACTTGTACTAAGAAATCTCAAAAGATTGTCATAGCGGGAGATTTTAACATTGACATATTAAAACGAAACAATAATACAATTGAATTTGAAAATCTGCTATTAAATTTTAACTTAAAACTAGCACTAAACAAACCTACACGATTGAAGAGCCAAACATGCATAGACAATTTTGCTCATAATTTCAATAAGTCTTGCAAAACTATAATAGTAGAATTCGCATTATCTGACCACACAGCGCAACTTCTTAAATTCCCTGTAAGCAAAACGTGCGCAATAAATAAGTGGCGTACAAAAAGACGGGATTATAGTGACGATAACTTATGCAAGTTTAAAAATAATTTAAGCAGCTTGACATTTACAGAGGTATATAATGCTAACGACCCCAATATTGCTTATAAGGCTTTTCTAGATTTGTTTAAATTAATTTATGACCTATGCTTCCCTCATATTGGGATAACTGTAAATATTAAAAAAAAAGTGAATTGGATATCACGGGGCATTAAGATTTGTAGCAAAAAGAAACGACAACTGCTGTGGCATTATAGGTTAAAGCCTAATCAGATAAATAGAATGCGTCTTAAAAATTACACCAAGCTGTATAAAAAAATTATAAAGCTGACACAGTGCGCACAAAATAATTATAAAATTAAAACCTCAACAAATAAATCTAAAACGACATGGCAAATCATTAAACATAGCAAATTAAATATACCAAAACCCTCTATAGATAAAATTAAAATTAATAATGAATCCATCACAGAGCCAAAACACATAGCGGATCTCTTTAACAATTATTTTATCGACAAAATCCAACCCATAGTACATGCGGGAACTTCAGTTACACGACATATTTTGAATAAAAGAGACTCTATGTATATGGCACCTAGTACACCTTATGATGTACTTAAAATCATATCAACTCTCAAAAATACAAAAAGTGTAGGCTACGATGGAATTGCCACAAAAATACTCAAAGCGGTAGCTGGCGTCATATGTGCTCCGTTAAGTTACATAATTAATTTGAGTATAAGTGCTGGCATATTTCCATCTGCCCTAAAGACATCTATCTTAAAGCCATTATTTAAGAAAGACAATAAAGAGTTGATGGTGAATTATAGACCGATATCGCTCATCCCTATAATTTCCAAAATCTTTGAAAAATATATTCACAAACAACTCAACTCATATTTAGAACACAACAAGATCCTCTGCAATGAACAAAAGGGTTTCAGAGAGAAAAAAACCATTAATATGGCAATTTATGATTTCTTACACATAGTTATGACAAATATGGATCAAAATAAACCGGTGTGCAGTATATTTTGTGATATGACTCAGGCATTTGACTATGTTCAACACAGTATTCTGCTTCAGAAACTCGAAGCATATGGCATTAGAGGTAACGTACTAAAACTATTTGAGTCATATCTTCAGCACAGAAAACAAATAACGGAAGTCAGTAGGATAAACATCACTAAAAAACGAGAAGAGTCACATCGGTCGCAAGAACGTGAAGTAGTGTATGGTGTCCCACAGGGAAGTGTTTTGGGACCTCCCCTGTTTACATTATATATTAATGACTTGCCTAAGTCCACGGAACAACCTATGAGCCTCTTTGCCGATGACAGCGTAGTGACAATTCCGTGTAAAAATCGAGACACATATAAATCTGACATTAATAACTCGCTAATTGCAATTATAGAATGGTTAAATAATAACAATTTAAAAATAAATTTAAATAAGACTAAAATCATGCACTTCAGTCAACGCTCTTTGACATTAAATAATAATCTAGACATAAACTATAATAATAATAACATTGACGAAGTTGATACAACAAAATTTTTAGGACTTACTATTGATAATAAATTAAATTGGAAGGCACATATAGAGATTATCAGTAAGAAAATAAGTACCTCAGCATACGCTCTGTATAAACTGGCATCAGTAATTAGTGTAGATGCTTTGCTCACCGCATACTACGGCTTGGTGGAGTGCATTTTAAGATATGGTGTTATCTTTTGGGGTAACTCGACTGACCGGGAACTAATATTTAAAACACAAAAGCGTTGCATTAGGTCAATGTTCAATCTGGCAACCAGTCAGAGTTGCAAGCCTTATTTTCAAAAATACAAAGTCTTGACATTGCCTTCATTATACATAATAGAAAATGCATTGTTCTTAAGGTCCAACCCTCATCTGTTTTCTCGCATGGCAGATCGATTTCCACGTAATAGACGTGACAATAGTCAAATTTGCCTACATCAGTATCGAACGTCACTTATGCGGAAAAGTGTCTTTTGCATGGCTCCAAAAATTTATAATAAACTACCTAAAAGCTGGAAGCAGTTAACTGACGTAGTGTTTAAAAAGAAAGTTATAAATTTTCTAGCAGATAAAGCATATTATAATTTAAATGAGTTTTTTGATGAGAGATTTTGACCATGTATTTACTAATTTATTATTTTTAATTTTCTAATATTATCATGACATTTTAAAATAATTAGACTGATTGACATTATAACTTATTTTATTAATATTTGCATGCCATTGTTTAAGGCAAACATGATGATCTGTTTTTATCTTTCCTTTTAACATCTCTTGCATGCTGACAATTTGTGTTGTAAGTATGTATTTTACTCATGTTTGAGCAAATAAATGATTTTATCTTTTATCTTTTATCTTTATCTTTTAACGAATACGAAGTATATGATTACTTGATAACAAAAAAAAAGAGGCTAATATCGGATGCCGTTTGGCACTTTATGGAATAATTTAAGAAAACGCACGCGTTAGTTGTCGTCGCAAAATATTATACATCATAATAAAATTATGCTAGTAATCTACAATTAGTTTTAGCTCCTTCTTCTTTGTCGGTGCACTCCTGCAGAGCGGTCGTGGTCATCAAGTTGCAGTGAGATTTCGGACAACCGTGATTTGCCTCACGATGCGACGCCATCCTTCTCTGTCGGCTGTTACATGTGTGCATTCGTGTAACGGGCTGCCCACTGCGGATTTAATCTAGTCGGTGCGTCGCATCAAATCGCATGGGCCACCTGCCGCGTGCTCTTGTTCCTTCGACCTTTCCCTGCACTACAAGACGTTCTATGGAATCGTTTCTCCGTTGTGATACATGTCCAAAGAATTGGAGTATTCGAGCCTGTAGTGTTACCTATAGACGCTGCTTAATGACGATTTCTTGGAGTATCGGTGTGTTGGTGCGAAATTCTGTCCACGACTCACCAAGCATTTTCCTCCAGCACCACATTTCCAGAGCGTCTATTTTCTTCTTCTCAATTTCTCTAAGGATCCACGTTTCAGCAGAGTACAGGAACATGGGAAATACTAATGTCCGAACTAGCCGGGTTTTGGTCGCTTTGGTGATGTTGCAATTCTTCCAGACTTTCCTCAGCCTGTCCTTAGCAGACCTAGTTATGGCCATGCGTCGCTTGATTTCGTCTACGCAGCCACCGGAACTCGCGATCAGAGCTTCTAGGTAGATATATGACTGTACGACATCGCAGTTCTGGGAACTTCGGGCGAATTGTTGTTTGCACGGTCAAGAATAAGACCTTCGTCTTACTTCTGTTTATTCTCAAGCCAAATGCTAGTGTTAACTACATATAACTAAACTTACGAATTGAAAGTAATAGTATATAATAAAATTAATAGTCTGCTACAATGAAAAGATTAACTTCTTTTGGCAATATTTTTGGACGATTCAGTTTTTTACGACCTAATCGATACGACCTATCGACTTATCGACCTCTGTAGCGTGTGAACCGACATTGGCTTGACCGGTAGTAGAGCTCTTTCTGAAGGGGCTCGTCCAGGGAAGTGCTGCCACCATACATATGTCCATAGTCCACCGCCAAGCTTGGCAGTGTGAAGGGTATGTGTGTTTCTTTCTTTGCCAGTGCCCTTACAGGCACATGGGACTACAAGTCTCTAGAACGCGAAGAACTGCAGATGTCCTTGTCCATATGTGACAGTGGCCACTTACCAGCCTACTTCTTTGCCATCCAGTAACATCAACTTACAGGCAGGGCCTGATGCTCGCTCGTCAGAAAGGCGCACGCGCCGCTCAAGGGGACGTGCTCATCTTCCTCGATGCTCACTGCGAGGGCGGCACGGACTGGATGCGGCCTCTGCTCGAGCGCGTCAAGCACAAGAGAGATGCCGTGATCACTCCTATCATTGACGTCATCCACCAGAGCACCTTCAAGTTTCAAACAACCGATACTTTTCAGGTATTATGACGTTTTAATGCCATCCTGATTCCAGTGCGTGAAGATGCCCGAAATTCTGACAACCAGTCTTTCCAAAGGGTATCGTGTTACCCAGTAACTTGGGTTGTGGAGGTTAGATAGGTGGTTGCGCTGGCATTCAGCTACATCCGGTTAGACTGGAAGCCTACCCCGCCATACTTTGAAAAAGGCTGGCAGATGATGAAAGAGACAGAGCTATACATGAACGATAGCACCATCCCTTTTTCGGGCTGAAATTATGATGGCATTATAACTTCGTAATACTGCCCCAGGTCCAAAATAATGGATGCTATTATATGTATTGATACTAAAACCGAAATGCTTGATGGATCAGGAATTGACAATGATATTAAGAATAACTTGCTTGTGGAAACAGAAGAATCCAGTAATACAACTAATAATAAGGAATGCAGTGGAGCAAATAACACAAATGGTTAATAAAATAATAAAGGTGAATAATTTGGATGCGGAAATATAAAATATTCAAGCTTTAACATGTAATGCTTGTGATAAAAACACATCCTGTTTGTTTGTTGGTTAAATGTAAATATTACAAGTGTCGGAAATCATCGGCCGTGGTTGACAGTTGACAGTCGTCGGCAGTCGTTGTCAGTCACCGACAATCGTTGACAGTTTTCGGCAGATGTTGACAGTTGTCGGAAGTCGTTAGCACATGTCGGCAGTCGTTGACATTTGTCGGGTGACGTTGACAGTGGTCGGCAGACGTTGACAGTTGTCGGCAGACGTTGACGGTTGTCGGCAGTCGTTGACATTTGTCGGCAGACGTTGACAGTTGTCGGCAGACGTTAACAGTCAGCGGCAGTCGTACGTAGTTGTCGTAGCTTACCAGATAATTATTCAGCATTTTTTCTCGCCATCGCATTTAACCAACAAACTATGGATGCTCAGTCCATAAGTCAATGTAATTATTGGATAACGGCTAGTTACTTGAGAGCTTCTAAAGATCTCTAACCTCCCGGGAGAGGCCACTGGCTCTCGTAACACAGGTTAGTCACCTAGCACAAGCGTCAGGGACTTCACACTATTTGTTAACCCTTTCGTCGTGAGTAATAAAAAAAGGATTATTATTATCCAGATTGGTGACATCAACACGCCAGGCGTGTTCTTTATAAGTTTTCTTAAGATGTCGATAACGGCGATGACACTAGGCGTTTTAGTTTATTTCGGTACTAAAACATTAGCTAATCCAATATGTAAAAAAAGAACAAGATTCCTTTATGAATTTATTAAATATTCCAAGTACTTACTGTATTTTATTTATAGTACTTACCATCTATCGTTACTGTTCGAATGAATTCGTTCTTATTATATACTTATGTGAAACTTATGTTTTTATTCTATTTTAGGTATTTTCTTCATTTATTGTAATTCTTAATAAACTCATTGCTCTAAAAATATCAGTATGTAAGCAAATAACTGTGGCACGCTTGGGTTGGGAATGTAGACAAAGTCGGGTGATGGTGTTGGTATGTAAATACTAACGATTGTAATGACTAACCCTTGTTAATTCACGGCTCATGCCTTATTTAGACATGTACATTGTACATTGGAGGAATTAAAAGGTTAAGCAACGTTTTTCATATACAATGTTGGCAGCACGAAGTCGGTAAAATAAATGTTAATTAGTTTAAGTAAAAAATGACCTAAAGGTGCTTAAATTTTTTATTCCCCTAATTGTACAAACTTAATTATAATTACTGTATTGACTAAACTTTGCTGATTGGCTGCCCTCACTATACTTCATTAAGACGTTGGTATAAGTAAACCATGATGGCTTAAGAAGTGCTCAGTTAAGTCAGTGCAGTAATACGTAAGTATTAAAAACAATATCACAGGTCCCATTATACATAAAAGTAAAGTTACTTATATACTTTTGCAATAAAGGAGTAACTAGGATGGGCACAATCTATTTGCAAGTTACCATTTTTCTTTCTATTCGGTATTCATAAAAACATAATAATCATTTTTTATTTCATATTCAATACTTACTCAAAAACTTGGCCAAAGTGATTATAATGCTTTTCGGGAATCTGCTGCTGTCATTTTTAGTATTTCTATAAATTGGGGGCTTATTAAAAAAAAATAGTTCTACAGTGCGCGCTCGTTAATATGGCACATCGAATTTTAGAAATAAAATCAGCTTTGTAGAGCGCCGTCTCTGTCACTCATACCTGTGTCTTGTTCGATGTGCATTCTATCATCGTCGTTCTATCATCCTAGTTACGCCTGTTCACCGCTAGAGGCGCTAGTTTCTCAGCGCCACCAGCCTCTTTCGTCCAATACTTCGTATGATACTAATGTATGCTTCCGCGCAGGTTGGTGGGTTCTCTTTCATGGGACATTTCACGTGGACTGATGTGCCTGAACGAGAGAAGATCAGACGAGGGTCCGACATAGCGCCGACTTGGTTCGTATATTCATTCACTTTTTAGATTTGACAACGTTTAGGGATTTTTTTTTTATACTTATAAGTTATAAGTGCCGTATATACTTTCATATGTATTTAGTAAAAAGCTATTATTTTGAAATTACAAACAGACACTTCAATTTTATTTCTTCGTCAGAATGTATTTATGTATGTATAATTGTATATAGCCTATAAGAAGCCGAGGAATATTCATCACTAGCATAGGGTTTGACTAAGATTTGTTCCCGTATCTGCCACTAATATTATTTTTTTTTTTAATGAATGGTATGTCGCAAGTCGACCTCGGTGATTGTTGGCTGATTAACCGGACTATCCTGTCGATCCCTGAATAAATGAAGCCTCCAGCAGCAGCCAGGGCGTCAAACTTATAAACTAAGCGAACATAACGTATGCAATGGACAAGGATCTTTCGGCGCCGGCGCGTGGCCCAAATCGGAACTACCGCCGCCATCTTGTTTTTTCAATGCATTAATTTACGAAACAATTTGCTCAAATGTCTACTAACAGCGCCCCACCGCCGACGTCATTCGAGCGCTGAATTATCCTTGTAGCAGTGTAACAGGTATTTATCTCAGCTAAGTGTCCGACATTCACCCCTCACCCTTCCCTTTACCGCAGGTCGCCGACGATGGCGGGCGGTCTGTTCGCGATCAGTCGCACGTACTTCTGGGAGCTCGGCGCCTACGACGAGCAGATGGGTGGCTGGGGCGGCGAGAACCTTGAGATGAGCTTCAGGATCTGGCAGTGTTAGTATACTGTAGTTTAGACCAAAGAGATTCAAGATACTTACTGTAGTTTAGACCAAAGAGATTCAAGATACTTACTGTAGTTTAGACCAAAGAGATTCAAGATACTTACTGTAGTTTAGACCAAAGAGATTCAAGATACTTACTGTAGTTTAGACCAAAGAGATTTAAGATACTATAGAGAGGACCCCACGTCTCAGTGACGCCATCCAGCATAGGTAGCACAATTACATTATAGCCAAGTTTGACATGATACGTTTTTACCCCAAACTTTGGTTACCAATCGTCAGGTAGTTTAAAATATCAAGAAAAAAAACTTTATTTTATCTAAACACTCGGTAAATTATAAAATACTAACGAAAATAAACCGTAGTTTAACTTTATCACTGCGAGGGTTTCAATACCACAGTTGCAATTGTAATTGTATTTTCTTCCAAAATAATTTTCCTTTGCACACATTGCGACCATCATGTGGGGCGTCCCGATGACACGAGTCAGAACTAAACTGAGCGCGGTGGGACCTGTCGGTAATACCAAGGTTTTGATGTTGTTCGCTTTGCCTCGTCTATCGTAAGTCTGAGTATAAAATGTCTTTGGTTTACACTTACAATGCCACGCCGCCTTTGGATGATGTAACAAAGCTATGCATGGGTTTCCTAATAAACCGTCTCAGACGATCGTTCGTATGGACACCGTAACACACGGTAAGATGTTACCAATTTTCATGATATCCGATATTTTGCAGCCGTTACTAATGTGACTTTATACTTTCTGAGTTTATCTTGGACATTGCTCAAATCGGAGAACGAAAATCATGAGGTAAAAAAATCATCGTGAGGAAACCTGGACTTAAAGTAAACTAGCTGTTGCCGGCGGTGAACGAAATCATTAGCTGTTGCCGGCGACTTCGTCGGCGATCCAGGATAGCCTATGTCCTTCTCTTGGTCATTGTCTACCCACGTCCCAAATTTCGTCTAAATCCGTTCAGCTATTTTAGCGTGAAAGCGTAACAAACAAACAAACTCACTTTCGCATTTATAATATTAGTTAGCATATAAGAGTGTTATCGCCAACCCCTCTTGAGCAGCATGCGTGGTGATGCATCCTCTGTATGAGGAGAGGCCTGTGCCCTGCAGTGGGGCACTAACAGGCTGGTGTGATTATATTACGACAGCGCGCGCTTTCTTAGGAAACCCAATCTTAAAGGTTCAATCGGTGACAGAGAAACGTATTGAGTAGCAGATTGGCACTAAGAAGCCCTATTGTAACTGATACACTACGTTTGATTGCAGGCGGCGGCACACTGGAGACGATCCCTTGCTCGCGCGTCGGCCACGTGTTCAGAAGCTTCCATCCGTACGGCATGCCCGCACACATGGACACACACGGTAAGTCATCACCAGCCTAGCCTTTCCCAGCTAGGTTGGGGTCAGCTTCCAGTCTAACTGGATGCAGCTGAATACTAGTATTTTACATGGAGCGACTGCCTATCTGACCTCCACAAACTAGTAACTGGGTAATACGATACTCCTTGGTAAGCTAGTTAAGCTTACTAGCTAGGATGTGGGTGTACAATAGGGCACACCTCCGCCTAGCCCTTCTGGGATTACAGGCGTGATGTTATGTCATGATTTGTGTCAGTAAACTGTCTGGTCCTCAGGTATAAACACGGCTCGCATGGCGGAAGTGTGGATGGACGAGTACGCCGAGCTGTTCTACCTACACCGACCTGACCTGAGGGTGAGTGGAGCGGTGGCTCAGGAATACATTATTTATATGCACGACGTAAGACAACACATAATAGCGGCGCGGGATAGGTTTACCCGAAGTGGTCCTCGTGTTAGTGGGTCGAGCTTCAATATCATCAGAATTGGGCCGGGATATAGCGATTTGTCGTGACGTGGTACGACAGCGGCTCCCCTGACATCTTGTGTCATCAGCCGCCTAGCAACCAGCGATGCGTCGCTGTGAAGAGTGACAGCCCCCCCCCCCCCCCTCCGATATCTCTTTAATTACTGATCCCAGCGAAAAAGTGTAAATGACCTTAAGTACAGAATTTAGATTAATTTTAGTCTCTGATATTTTTTTGCTATGGGCTGCAGTTTTCAAGTTATTCATGAAAAAGACCTTTACACCCTCCGTACCCCTTAGCGGCGCCTCCAACCGTCTGTACTTTTAATATGTTGTTCAGGACCTTGGCTATTATCCGACCTTCCGATTCGGTGACTCCAATAACTTCACAAAACTAGACGGCGCACCTGCTGCGCCATCACAATATAATAAATTAAAGTCACTTTTCGTGTCTGTCTGTGTGACCGCTGAGATTTTCTAAGTTCCTCAATGAATATTGATATGATACATTAATATTTAACTTAGATTTAACACAGATATCTCAATGTTTTGACACGTCGCCTTTGCACCCGTGCGAAGCAGGGGCGGGTCGCTAGTCTACACTAATATTATAAAGAGGAAAGATTAGTATTTTTTATGTGTATGTTTGTAATGAATAAACTCAAAAACTACTACGCCGATTTCAAAACACACAACACAACAGCTACATTCATCCTGAGTAACATAGGCTAATTTATAAAGATTACACGCAGGCGAAGCCGCTGGCGGCAGCTAGTATTAAATAAAATAAAGTAACACGATACCACATCACTAGAAATGGATTTTATGCATTTGCATGTTTGCATATGTAAATGCATATAACTCTCTATTTACTGCGTTAATGCATATTTTAGCCTTTTTTCCCAATCGTGCATATTTCGTTTAGCGGCGGGAGGTACGTATAGGGAGCCTACATCAACGGCACAGGTACAGGTCCTGCTTAAACAGGTAGGTATCTCAAGAAATGGAGCTAAATTTTAAATTTGGTCCAATCACGTCAGTTGACGTAGAGGGGTCATTTTATGCGTACAAATTAATACTGGGTGACAAATGTCACAAATTTTCTCTTGAAAATGTGGAATAATGCTTGTTTGTTATTTGTTGTATATTGTCACAAAATATAATTTTAAGAATATTTCGCTGTTTTTGTGCCGTCTTTATAAAAATAGATTTTTGACTTTGCCTTGTGCATATTTCGGCCTTTATGACGAGTTTAAGTGCATATTTCGGCATTTTTTGTGCACATTTGCAAGCATATTTTGGCACTTTGTTAGTCCATATAATCCGATGTTTACACATCACAAACGACAAACTCAATGTCATATTTTTATGACAAAGTTCAAATAATAATGCAACAAAAAAAAATGGAACCTTTTGTTAACAAAAAGTCACTCAAAAATTAACTTAGTAAATTATCTAAGATTCTAAATTCAAATATATGTACATTATGTACTTGTAGTACCTAGAGCTGAAGGGGTCGTCCGGAAGTTCTACCAGATACCACCATATACATAACGTGCACCGACAAGCTGCGCTGTGATGCGGAGGGCTGCCAGAGTAGTGACAGGCACATGAGACATTACGGCTTCTCTCTCTCTCGTCCATCGTGTGACGCCTTACGTTTGCACATGTTCATAGACGGCGCGGCGGTGACCACATGATACAAAACCTTTTTTTAAGTTATGTACTGAAGTGGGGTTTAAAAACAATTTTTTTACAGCGTCTCTTGATAAAACGCAAAAACTGCTTTACGCAAAAACTGGTGTTCAATAGAGAAAAGACGTTTTAACTTAATAAGGGTAATGAGTTTGACTGAAACCAGTCAAAATAAAAGTTATCAAACTAAAACCCAACTACGGCAAAAAAGTCAACTAAATAGGTACAATCAAGACATCTCAGACAGACAAATTAAAAATCCAGAGTCACACGTGTTATGGCATAAAGCGAACAGGTTACTGTTTAATTTGTCTGTCTGTAGTCTGTACATACATACATACATACATACCGGTCAAAATCATAACAATAAGGAGAGCAATAAGGAGGTCATTGCTTCTCCGCCGTAGTCGGGTAAAAAGTAGTTTTGTTGGTTAAACTGGTCACATTGAGGCGACTTCTGCGCGGGATGCGGGACGCGACTGCACGCGCACGGCGATGGTTTTAATGACGAAGAAGTCACGCGGCTACTCGCCAGTATGAACACCTCCCATACAAGTCAGTTGACACAACCGGTGCGAGCGCATCTTATCCTGCGCGGGATTCGTCTCTGTTTTGTTTGTTTTTTTTTTCTGTTTAGTTTTGACTGTAACATACACTTTTTTACAGCCGGAAATGGTTAGTTTCATTTCATCCTCAAAATCAATGCAGAAACGAATGTATTTCACAATAGCTGAACCTCCTCGTTCCCCCACTGTATACATAGCATCATTATTTACTTAACACAAACTACTTATCATCATCTGCCTAGGCTCTGCCCAACTAGCTAGTGATGGCGGGTTGTAGACGACAACAAGTATCGTCTAGAGTGTGTAGAGGTGGAGACCTCGTTGGTACGAACTTCCTTTTGTATTAACGACCAGCACAATGAAATAATTTAACAACGTTTGAGAGTAACAAAACAAGTGTCGTGACGGTCAATAACAAAAGTGTAGTTGTAGCTCCACCGTGTGGGGACCGTGACGAACATACGTGTGAAATATAGGGCTTGAGGAGACGATTCCAAAAATATAACACACTAAAAGGTTTAAAATTAAAACAAATTGAAAATATCCAAAAACCCGACTGCAACTAAAAAGTTCAAAACAAGCTCACTTTTCAAGCATAATATGGTGGCAATTATTTTAGTTCAATCTCAGATCGCAGAATATCTATTGTTACTATAAAAAAAAAACAAAAAGTAAATATATTGAATGGCTCATGTAATAAATATGTTTTAATTATTAATAGATATTTGCACACCTATCAAGGTAGGTTTAAGGAACGTTTGTGATATGTATCACCTCATGTTTATTGCTGCAAGGATCTATTGGCGACTGAATGACATTGCCAGGGGGCGTTGTTAGTAAACATTTGTGAAATTAACAAATCAAGAGGGCGGGGTTAGTTCCGATTTCGGCCACGCGCCAAAAGAACCTTGTAGCGTTGTTTGTATATACTCAAGCAAATAATGATTGTGTTTGTAAAATGGTCGTTCCAGAATAACCCAATGATAGGTGACGTCACGCACCGCAAGGTCCTGCGCGAGAAGCTGAAGTGCAAGAGCTTCCAGTGGTACCTCGACAACATCTACAAGGAGAAGTTCGTGCCGGTGCGCGACGTGTACGGATATGGCAGGTGAGAACAAATATCAACTTTATCGGGGTGTAAATTAAGTTGATTTCAGAGTGACAGTTATTTTAAACAGAGATGTTTTTATAAGTGTATTTTTTGAACGGTCATTTGTTTATTAGCCTTTTCAACATTAAACATTATAACACCTCAGGTTTAAGAACGAAGAAACGAGAATGTGCCTGGACACGCTGCAGCGCGAGCACGAAGGGGCGCGGCTGGGCTGCTACCCGTGCCACCCCGAGCTGCACGCCACGCAGTACTTCTCGTTCTCGCTGGCCGGCGAGCTCAGGGACGAGTCCAACTGTGCCACCGTGCAGTCGTCCAGGTAATATGTGCTATGTTTAGCTCAGGGACGAGTCCAACTGGGCCACCGTGCAGTCGTCCAGGTAATATGTGCTATGTTTAGCTCAGGGACGAGTCCAACTGGGCCACCGTGCAGTCGTCCAGGTAATATGTGCTATGTTTAGCTCAGGGACGAGTCCAACTGGGCCACCGTGCAGTCGTCCAGGTAATATGTGCTATGTTTAGCTCAGGGACGAGTCCAACTGGGCCACCGTGCAGTCGTCCAGGTAATATGTGCTATGTTTAGCTCAGGGACGAGTCCAACTGGGCCACCGTGCAGTCGTCCAGGTAATATGTGCTATGTTTAGCTCAGGGACGAGTCCAACTGGGCCACCGTGGTAATGTGTGCTATTTGTAGGGTTCCGTACCCGAATGGTGCCGACGGAACCCTATTACTGAAGGTCCGCCCGTGTCCGTCACAGGGCTATATCTTTTGTACCGTTATAGGTGGACACTTGAAATGTGCACAGAGTGTGTACACTAACGGCCGCTATAACGACAAATAAAAATAAAAAATTGAATTTGCATTTTTTTAAATATTTTATTTTACATACAATAAACATTTTTTTAATATTTAGTGTAAATTATACTTTGTACCACCATACAATATAGTTAATTGATTCAGGCGTGACTTTGCGGAAATCCATTATAAAATACAATAGACGCTGATATATTTAGTAACATATTCCGCTTGACTATTCTTCAAGAGTCATAAAAACCCTGTAAGAAATCGACACGTGTTTCACCTCTCAACGAGGCATCTTCAGGATGACGATTGACCAATTGCAAACCAGAACGACGCAGAGCTCTCTGCGTCCAGCGCTCGGTGTGGTAACACGTCGCGTTCTGGTTTGCAATTGGTCAATCGTCATCCTGAAGATGCCTCGTTGAGAGGTGAAACACGTGTCGATTTCTTACAGGGTTTTTATGACTCTTGAAGAATAGTCAAGCGGAATAGGTTACTAAATATATCAGCGTCTATTGTATTTTACCATACAATATGTTAACTCTCAGGATTCGAAACCCTTCGCGTGCGTGTCCGACTCGCAGTTGGCCTCTTTTGTTAAGACTGCCATCTTGAATTTTGATTAAGTAGAATTTTCACCTTATTTTCAGCCAGCACCACCGAAAATTACTAAGAATAAAAATATTTTATTTCAGACTCAAAAATACCACTCGGTTCGTATACACATTACACAACACGTAGACACTAGTGTTAGATAGATAAATAGATATATAGATAAAACGTTTATTTAGTGCACACAAAAGACAACATACAAAAGCACGGTTAATGATAACTAATTACATGAATAAATAAATAGCCAATATACAAAAAAACAATAAAATAAGAAAACAAGTCACTGTGATGACCCAATTGGCTATTGCTCCCACCACGCGCCCGCCCGACACGCGCAAATATAAGCTACAGAATGTCTACATTATAGCGATAAGTTTACGCAAATGAAGGTAGTTTAATGTTCTGATAATAATAAATATACTGTGGCGTACACCGGCTTGTCAGCCGGCCCAACGCGTAGAGGTGTTAGTACTGACATCTACCAGAGAATTAACGCAAACTATTTGTTATTGCGCCACACTGGCATGTAGGCGTAAGCAATGTCAATTTACTTAATAATAACACTTTGTAGGGTTCCGTACGTCGAAATTAAAAACGGAATCCTTATATCTGTCGTCTGACACGCCCTTTTTTTTCAGGACACGTTTGAAAAAAAGAAGGTATGAAATTAATATCAGGTACTTAGGTCTACGTCTCTCGGAGCTGTAAAATATCAAGCTTCATAATCAACGCAATATAAAAATAAGTACACACGACGACACGGTTGGCGCAGTGGCTGAGCGATGGACTGCTGCGCAACGTGTCGCGGGTTCGATCCCCGCACGGAACAAATATTTGTATGATCTGCAAGTAGTTGTTCCGGGTCTGGGTGTTAGTGTATGTGAGTTTCTATGTTTGTAAACGCACCCACGATACAGGAAGAAATTCTTAGTGTGGAGCAACGTTTAAAAAAATAATAATAAGTATGGCCATTTATTGGAGGAGTTAGCCCCCCCCCTTCCCCGGCCTAAAGTGTACTGTGCAGTTATTACGCTCCACATAAATGAATTGCTTTTAACAAACTTACAGTTAACAATTGTTATAGGACATAAAAGTACTATCCGTGAATAGAAAAAACTACAGCTAAATGATAAATATAAGTGAACTTTTTATTAATATACTTACCCAACCGCGCACCGAATTCCAAGCGCTCAAAGTAAACGCGTAAGCGACGCCCGCGCCGCCTATCGCGCACTTACGACCTTTTGGTCGCGCACACTGAGACAAACACTCGGTGGGTACACATTAGTGAGCTGTTACAATGCTAACTAATATTATAATTGCGAAAGTGAATTTATTTATAAAACGGCTGAACAGATTTGGATGATATTTGGCCCATGGGTAGACCATGACCTGGGTTAGGACTTTTTATCCCGATATTCCCACGGGATCGAGACAAATGTGCGTGAAACTGCGGGGCGCAGCTAGTTGACGACAAAATCATCTTTGTTCGTGTTCGCTTTTTTGTAGCCCTTATCCCTTAGCCCTCATTGGAAGGCGTGTAGCAACAGTCTTCATCTCCCTGCCCTTGTGCCATTTACTGTCAACCCTCACGCTGTCATTCACTCTCTTCTCTTTCATATCATTCCTCACACAATCAATTCATTTTTGTTCACGCTTCTCTCGATTTCCATTAACATTGAAATTAATCACTCTTTCAGCCACATGGGTTCCTCCCTCCTCAGTACATGACCATAGCCATAGCAACAGTAAAAACTGTAATCTCCCCGTTATCAGTAGCGCCCCAGACGAGCACTCAGCGGACAGCCGGTGGCCGGCGATTGTAATGACGACGTGTCACGGCAAGGGGCGCGAACAGAAGTGGCGGCGCCTGAGCACGGGGCAGCTGCAGCACGCGGCGTCGCGCCTGTGCCTGGACGCGCCTTCGGCCATCGGCGACGCGAAGGCCTCGCCCTGCCTTCCCGACGCGCGCACGCAGATCTGGTCCATTGATTATACGGAAGATAACAACTTTCATGCTAGTAAGTGGTATACAAGAAATTCATATCTTTATTTGCATTCCATACTGTTCAGAAGGTTGTAAAGGTTTTGTTATTTTGTTAAAAAATAAAATTAAGAAACAATTAACAACCAAAAACTGAGAACATGTAAATTAATCGTGTAATCACGAGCGTGTCGCATTCGTGTAATAACGTCGACGTCTTCGTTCACAGGCGACTTAAAATTCGGCGTTGAAAGGGAACAGAGGCTGAACAGACTGCGAGGACAACGGTATGTTATATTTACTTATGTGTATATATATAAACCATGTGCGGTCACGGAGCGAAAATGTTAAGCAATATTACAACATAATACAAATCTTAAATTCAAGCCTTCACTAACAAACAACGCACGCCCCAAACCGCGAGGTCCAACAGCTGGAAATTTTGCACAAGATTTCCTTATAATAATATAATGACACTTCTTGCTTAATGCTCACTAAGGAACAAAATGGAAATTCATCCCCTAAATGGATTAAATAGGGGATGAGAGTTTGTATGGAAACTCGACATTCTTACCGATAGGAGATCATATCGGGCATACGGCTTGTTTGAAATGAAATTGTTTATTCTGTAAATAGGATATTAGAATCACTTTTACACGTCATATTATGAAATAGTAAAAATAAGCTAAATGAGATCGGCGGGTTTACAAATGAATTCGAATTTCTTTCCCACGTAGAGGGCGCATTGTCACCTTTTCGTACTGAAATTTTCATCCAAAATGTCGGCAATAAGTAGGGTATGTCGGAAAATAATAAGGTGCAAGCAAAAATTAACTGGTGCTTCTTTGACTGAAACACAACTTTATACATATGTGTCACAATTTTATATTAATCATTACAGTATCAGGCGTTAATATGACACATCGAGCTTTAGAAAGAGACTGTCCCGCAGATATGAGTGACAGAGACGACGTGAGACAAAGACGAAGTTTTTCTAAAAGTTTATGTGACATATTAACGGCTGGGCCACTGTACACATGGCGACACATTAAGCTATGTCCAGTATAAGCTGACCGCTCAATACTCAATATCTTTATTGCTTTACCATAATGTGTACAGAGAGAGGAAGCCCTGTTGTAGGAGAGCCTTAAGTTGTTATTGTGGGAACAAGTTTTAACTTATAATAAAAATCAGGAGATACTAATATTTCGCCTATCTATTATTTAAGTATTATTTTTATATGCCTGTACTTCTTATTCGTCGTTATTATATTTCTGTTTATTCATTTATATAGATTGCTCATCTTTGAATAATTATTATTGCTATAATATTTATTTATTATTATTGCAATTTTCTTAATTATTATTTTTATTATATTATTATTTACTATAATATTTATTGATTATTACCGTATCATTATATTTAATATTTATTATATTAATTTCTTCGTCTGTACTTAGTTTCGTGTTGCACGTTATTTCGTTAAGTAATTTTAATTAATTACTTACCTATATATTTCAGAACGGTCCGGTTTGTATAAAATATCTTAGTAATTCGTATAAAGTAAATAACATAGAAACCAATGTTAGCACAACATACATGTACAATAACAAAACAGAAAAAAATAACCTAAGGCTAAAAAGGCATTTAAGTATGATAGGCGTATGTAATGTAAGTATGATAGGCGTATGTAATGTAAGTATGATAGGCGTATGTAATGTACGGGGGCTATGGGGCTGTACCACCCGTCTGCATAATTGCTTGCTAATCAATGGTTGCCTTTAAAAGATCGCTTTTTGTCGCGCGATTGTGTCCCCTATGTCAAATTTATACATTTATATCCGTACTTAATTCGTATGGTGTACATAATAAAGAGTAAAGTTCAAATCCGACTGGTAGTTTCAGAAATTAGCGCATTCAAAAAAACAAACAAACTTCAGCTTTACCTATTATTAGTATCGATATAGTAGTACAGATTGTAGGTGTGATCCTAAACAATTCTTGACATATTGTAGCTATGATCATAAACAATTCTTGACATATTGTAGCTATGATCCTAAACAATTCTTGACATATTGTGGCTATGATCCTAAACAATTCTTGACATATTGTAGCTATGATCCTAAACAATAGGGAATATGCATGTATTTTTTTAATATTTTTATTCAATTCCTTTTTTTTTTTTTTCATCGTCAAACTATAGTAAAAAAAAATTCGACGGCAAAAAAGCAATTTAAAGTACTTAAAAAATATTTTAAAAATATCCAACCGATCCGGGCTATTTAAACGCCCTCCATTTGGCACGCTTGGTGTGGTGACGTCACCGTCCGTGAAAACAAACAAGCAACTGTCAAGTCAACGTCAAACACTCCTTTTTGTAGGAGCGTTTGACATGACTTGACACTTGTTGATTGACTTGACATTGACATTTTGATTGTTATCCCGGATTGTTACGTCACATCCGTTTTTAGCTTTTCAAGTATTTGAATTACCCACAGGTTTTGGGACTTTTTATAAAATTAATTTCTCGAGTTTATAAAAAAAAATATTTGACCCATATTTGAATCACGCGCATATTCCCTATTCTTGACATATTCTTTACAGAACTAAATAACTACATTTTTCCTATTCCCATTTTTTGTTTCCATTCAACTTGTTTTTCCCGTTTCAGGCTTTTTTAAGACATGGCGTGTGTTTGCTAACCATTTGTTTTATTTTTATCATATTAGTTAGTATCAATATATATACATATATGCTTACCCGTGCGAGGAATCCCGACCGGATGATGTATTCAACATCTGCGTAGCCTATTATCAAGTAGGTATGTTGCAGTCGACTTCCAGACTAACCGGATGCAGCTGAATGCTAGTATTTTAAATGGAGCGTCTGCCTATCTGACCTCCATTACCCACTTATTGGGTAACTCGAAATCCCTTAATAAGATTGGTTGTCCGACTTTCGGGCTTCTGCCGACCCGTAACGACAGTCAAAGATATACGAATAACAGCCGGGACCAACGGCTTAACATGCTTTCTGGGTCTTAGTATGTAATGGATGGTCGCCCATCCACGGACCGACCTAGGCAAGTGTTGCTTAACATTCGATCGACCTGTGCGGCTGTTATTACTAGGCGTGACGATATATCATTATGATATGATAATGTTATGCAGAGCAGCGGTGGCCCAGTGTTAACGTCCTCGAGCTACCAGCCCGCACTGTGTGCGCTCGCTGGTTACGGCCTACTGCTTCTCACAGAGAGAAGTCCTGTGGCTGTGTCCCACAGTGGGAACATTATAGGAGAATAATGCTGACTTAGTGTAAATGTTGTTGTTCAGTCGTATCTCCCGCTCGCTACTGTCGTACGCGGAGCCGGAAGCGCCGCGAGAAGACTTGCGGAGAAACAGCGACAACGGGACCGAGCGGCGACACACGCACAAGGTACGTTTAGTTAACATACTCACGCTCCTGCGCTTTGCAAATTGTTCATACAGACAGACAGATAGATAGAAATCTATCATTCTAAAGATTTCTCGGCAACTCCGACATGTCACTTTAATATAAAACTCAAAGCATTTATTTCAATTAAACCATTTACAGAAATATGAAGCAAGTTGCCCATTCCAAAGCGTAGTAGGTACCACAGGTAGGATGGAGAAGAGAGTGCAAGAAACTCCACGAACACTCTTTTAAAGCAAAAATCACCAAAATTGTGTAGAAATTGTGACCCGACGCAGCTGTAATGTGCGCTTGTTATGTGTTCACAGCGACAGCACCACAAACGCCACGGCCGCAAGCGCTGGCACTCGAACAAGAAGAAAATCAAGAACAAGTTCATCCTCAAGCTGCTGCGCACGCTCATAAACGGCACCGAGGAGCACCTCGAGGTCGACATCCACTGCAAGCACAAGCAGCTGTTCCCCAACAACACCTTCGTCAGGGACCTCGTCACCATACTGAATGAAAAGAATGTTAAGGTGAGTGACACTGGAACCAGTGCATCCTCAAGCTGCTGATGAACATCTGCCCACATCCAGCGCAAGCACAAGCAGCTGTTCGCCAACAACACCCTCGTCACCATACCGAATGAAAAGAATGTTATGGTAAAGAAAGAAAATCGTTATTTTGCGGTAAACATGACTCAAAAAAGAAAATAAACATAAAGAAAAAAATAGAATAGGTTATCGGTAAAGTCGTCACTATAAAAACATCGTTTTTCATCAGACGAGGTCGAGGTCAAGAAAAGGCCCTTTAAGCAGAAAACGGCGTAACTTCACAGATATGATCTGTGAAGAATCGCTAGTTAAATTCATTTGACTCTGTTTCTAAATCATAAGATTGTTACGGCGTGTGCACAGGCGTGTGTAAGGTAGTTATTTTCGCATTTAAATAATATTATTCCGCGCTTATGAACTTCTGAATTATTTCACTTGAGGTTACGCCAGCCACGCAGTCTTCCATACTAACGTCGTATGGAGTTTACTCCACTGTTTGACGGTGTATAAGTAAAATTATATCTACTTACTTGTCTCGTCATTATCTAGCCCTGTAGGGCAGGGGCGTTCTTTCCATAGAAGCGGATAAGCCCGGCTTGCCTTCAAAACAGAGCCAATAAATTAAAAAAAAAAAAAACTATAAACTTCCAAGTCAATATTTCATGTCGCAAGAATTGATAAGAATAATAACATTTAAACTTCGCGCTGCACCCGCCGCGCGCTATAAGTACAAGCTACGATGCCAAACCGTCTCGGACGTATGCAACAGTTGCGACCTCGCTCTAACACTATAGCGTTAGGCGAGATGGCATCCATGAATGAAGACGTCAATTCTGTAGTACATTGCATCTTTCTCGCTCACACAAGCTGACATAAACGCAGCAAAAGCCCGCTTCTGGACCTCTCATTTTTGCATAGAAAATTTTTACGATTTGGATACTATTAGTATGTACTTATTTTGCAAAATGTTCTAATATTTAAGCCCGGCTTTTGAGATTTTATGAATGGAACGAATCGTATGTTTGCCGCGATGTTGACCCGCGTAAAGTGAGTTGCAAGTCCGCGACGCGACTCAATTTGTTATTGTTTTGAAATAATTTGAGATCAGTATTTTATTTTCCAACTGTGGCTAAGAAAGTACCTAGTTTTATTATTTAAAATGATGTGATAGATATTGTGGCTATGTCATTGCATAAGCTTAGTAAGTGGTTATAGTGTGGTTTTTATCATCAAAATGTGAATTTCGAAACTGTGTTCGAAAAGTTATGTAAATACATTAAGTTTTCTGACAGTAAGTAACTCTTTACTTCACCGTAATCAACCCCAATTATTAACTTGTACCTACCTATTACTCGGAAATAAAGACAATTTTTGTCAATCGAAGAATATTGAAATTGACATTCGATTGTTTAGATATGAGTTGAGTATGACAAACTTAGGTAGTCTGGTGAAATGAAATGAAATGAAATTTGTATGGCAATTGTTGTTTTGGTAAACCACTGAAAAACAAACCATCTTATTTTAATACATTTCATCAAGATCACAAAACACAATTTATTTTCGTATCGAAGATATTCTTCATACCTAGGCGTTTTGAAATGAAGATTAGAGTTGGCTATTGTCATTATGATTAATTATAAAATGTTATATACCTAATGTAATATCTCATTTAACATTTTCAACAAATCGATAATTTGGGGGCCATCTAGCGGATTTTAATAGAATAATTTTGCATGTGACAAGCGAATATGAATTTATTATGGTGAAAAGGTCCTACTAAGCGGTGTGGTTTACACGCATTCGTTATTATAGATGGCGCTTACGAAAATTACGTACTGATGCTTGAAATATGTAGAACTCTTCGCATTTTAAAGGTTTTCTAACCAAAATTATAATATGGTGTTACCATGAACAACAAAGAAAATCCATAAATCGCTCACATGGCTGTATTATCGTAAAAAATCGGTGGGCTTGCCCTGATTTTAAACCCTAGGCCCGCCACTGCTGTAGGGTAAAAGAATTTTTGAAAAATTGGTTTGAATCTTGTGAGCGTCTAAACTTCCATTTTTCAACACTAATTTTAACACATTTTTCGGCGTAAATAAATAACTCCCGTAGTATGAAAATGGCAAAATTGTTATCGTACAGGGATAAATAATGTATTTAAGAATTCAAATAACTTTATTTTGAATAAATACACACAGTAGTTATGAATTCATTCTCGGAAGAATACTCACTAAAGTGTGGAGTGAGGCAAGGGGGACTGACCTCTCCAAGACTTTTTAATCTGTACGTCAATCAGCTGATAGAGGAACTCAGCAACAGCCATGTCGGATGTCATATAGATAATGTTTGCGTCAATAACATCAGTTACGCGGACGACATGGTGTTGCTGAGTCCTTCTGTCGGAGGGCTAAGGAAGCTTTTAAGTATCTGTGAGGCCTACGCTGAGAGTCACGGCTTAAAGTACAACGTTGGCAAGAGTGAGTATATGCTCATTAGAGGTAATAATAAACAACCTGAGCATATACCACCAGTTCAGCTCAGCGGGGTATCTTTGAGTCGGGTCTCTCGGTTTAGGTATCTAGGGCATGTGGTGACCGAAACCCTGCATGATGACGCAGATATTGAGAGGGAGCGGAGAGCATTGTCGGTACGCGCTAACATGTTGTTGCATAGGTTTGCGAAGTGTACATCGCAAGTAAAGATAACTTTGTTCAGAGCCTATTGTCAAAGCTTTTATACTAGCGCCCTGTGGACCAACTACACGCAGCGGGCCTACAATGCTCTCAGAGTTCAGTATAACAACGCCTTTAGGATTCTGGTGCGGCTACCTCGATTTTGTAGTGCCTCGGGTATGTTTGCCGACGCGGGTGTCGATGACTTCTACGCTATAATGCGCAAAAAGTCAGCGTCACTAATTCGCCGAATCCGAGGGAGTGGCAACGGAATCCTAAGGATGATTGCAGACAGACCAGTATCGCCAGCTGTGGGAAGGCTCATCAGGCTGCATGTTACCTGATATACCTATTTTTCAATATAATTTTTTAATTTTTCAATTTAATTGTAATTTTAATTTATTTTCAATTATTGGTTTCAATTTTATTCTAATTTTAATTGATATTTATTTCGGCATAACTAACATAAGTTTTAAGATAATGTACCTATTACTAACAAAATATGGACACATTATTAATCTGAAATAAACAAAGGAGGATCGGCAAGAATATATGGAAGCTGGTCTCAGCCCCAATAACAACCACACATATGCCATTAGATAGGTATTTTAATATAATACAATAACTAATATGGCGGCTCATTCCAAATCGCTGTGTGAAAAAAGTTGTGGCTATGTTTCGCAGGACTGATCTGGACGCTAGATAATTGAAACCTTTGAATAGTTAATCACTTCTGGTGATCATAGTTTGAATGTTTGCAAATGTATATGCATTCTGATGATAATATGGAATCACTGAGCTGGTCTGATGACTGACCTGGACGCTTCGATAACGGAACTCTTGAATAGCCACCAGTAAACCCATCGAGTGTGGGCTCATTAGATGTGTCTCAACGAGTCCTGTTCATTTTACCAGATAACGAGGACCTGATGACTGATCCGGACGCTAGATAACAGAACTCTTGATTAGCTTCTAGTATACCCATCGAGTGTGGGCTCATTAGAAGTGTCTCAACGAATCCTGTTCATTTTACCCAATGACAATGAACTGCTTCTTATACGGACAGTAAGTTTCGACTCCCAGAATACATATACTTCGTCCCATTGCTCGCTGGCTGACCCCGTGAGTGCGGACTTTTGACGCTTTGTTAACGACCACGTTTGAGCTCCATATTATAGGTGAGTGTGGAAAGCATGCTCATGTCCATGAGTTTCGTCCTTTCATATGGTGTTTCATTGACTTATCTTGTGTCGACTGAAAGGAGGCTATTTGGCCGAGGCATAATTATATACTCATGGACAAGTTCAACCTTCACACCCCTATGTCTACCTACTTTGCGTTTCGCGCTGTTGGTCAAACATAGTCTTTATAATAAAAAAACAAATGGAATAGTAATCAGTTTTATAATTACATACCGTCATCCATAATAATCGCAAAAACGTACTTGTGTATGTGCTAAATGTAAAAAACAAACACTGAGTTTGAGAACTTCATTATCCAGCTTCCAGGCCAACCATCAGGTGCTCTACATCAGATACAATGAACAGGACTCCTTATGACACGTCTAATGAGTCGACACTCGGTGGCTTTACTAGTGGCTACTAGTAAAGCCACCGCGTTTGAGTGACACATTTAAAGGTCAGTCATCAGGTAAAATTAACAGGACTCGTTGAGACACATCTAATGAGCCCACACTCGATGGGTTTACTGGTAGCTATTCAAGAGTTCCGTTATCTAGCGTCCAGGTTCATAATCAGACCAACTCAATGGGACCATGTAAGTGTCTAGGCTAGTCATCAGGTAAAATGAACAGGACTCGTTGAGACATATCTAATGAGCCCACACTCGATGGGTATACTAGAAGCTATAATCAAGAGTTCTGTTATCTAAGGTCCAGGTCAGCCATCAGGTCCTCGTCATCAGGTAAAATGGACAGGACTCGTTGAGACACATGTAATGAGCCCACACTCGATGGGTGTACTAGTAGCTGTTCAAGAGTTCCATCACCTAGCGTCCAGGTCCATCATCAGATCAGCTCGATGGTACCTTAATATTGAAATTATTGTATTATCATCGCATATACTACACAGAAAATATTCAAAGTAGACCACTAGAAATTATTAATATTCAAGTGTTCCGATAACATAGTCTAGGTCCGTCCTGCGAAACAGCGCCACAACTTTTTTCACACAGCGATTTCAAAAGAGCCGCCATAGAAGTTGTTGCTCTATATTAAAATGCCTATCTAATGACATAGGTCTGGTTGTTATTGGTCGTGGGGACCATTTTGTCCGGTCCTCCTTTTATTTTTATTTATTTTATTTTTTTATAGTCATAACATCTATATAACATATATCAAAGGTCTGTTCATGAAACTAAATAAATAAATAGCAAATAATTAATACTAAATAAATAAACTAAATAGCACGCCCATCAACGAGTTTGAGCCGCCGCCTAGTGCAACCTTATAACGCCTTTTCATTTACCAAATGCCTCCCGCTCAGGTGATCAACAACGGGCGCGTATTCGAGCGCAACAAAGTAACGGAACTGGCCGCGCCGCAGCGCGTGCTCAACAAGATCGAAATCGAGCGCCCGAACACTCCCGAACACATGCGATTCGCCGGGGCCAAGGCCGCCGTCAGAGAGGGGGTGAGTACTACTGTTATAGCGCTACAAGCTTATTGTGCCGCGTGGGCAAAATTTGAACTAATTCCGCCATCTTGTTTTTTTAATACATTTCGTTACATTTTTTACTAACAGCACCGTGTCAACGTGTACATTGTAACAGTGTATTGTAGCAGTGTATTTATGAGTGTAGTTATCCTTTTGTTGTCCCACTGCTAGGCAAAGCGAAATAAAGAGAACTGGAATAATAGATAGAATGGAGCCAAAGGAACGGCCACTCTATGTTTGTTAAAATAATAATCTGAGTCCAAATTATATTTTACTCATGTTTTCATATTTTACGTGGGATTGTTTTTTACAATGACAGCACGACAAGGTGCGGATCCCAGCGCAGCCCAGACGTGCCTACGTCTGGCCTGCGCTGGGATCCGCACCTTGTTCAATGAGTTCAAAAACTTGGTATTTTTTATTTGTTGTATTTAGTACTAATATTGAAATATGAACATAAACCAAACCTTGTTGTTTCGGAACGATTCACGCGCCCCTATAATTGTGTGTTTCTAAACGACCACTCTTATGTCAGCGGTTCACTCTTTTGTTTTTTCATTCTGGAATATTCTGCTGTTGTAAAATGTTTTCATTAAACTAGTTTTTACTTTATATCTTTCTGTTTCATTACATTAGGTTATGGGCATATGACCCGTTAAAAGTCATAAATAATGAAACACCGCTAGTATAAAGTTATTTAGTTCCGCGAAGTAATTTCTCTGATTTTTAGGTAGCCACCGTTACAAAGCAATTTTTGAATTTGCTCCGACGTAAAATGGCTATGAACAACGTTCAAATAGAAAAGTTGAAGGGAAGAGAGAATTACTGTACCTGGAAATTCGCAGTACAGACATTTTTACAGCATGAAGAGTTGTGGGAATGCGTTGAACCTGCCGATGGCGTAGCAGTAAATCCGAAGCTAGACTTGAAAGCAAAATCAAAAATCATTCTGCTTGTGGACCCGGTTAATTATATACACGTCCAAGATGCACAGACTTCCAAGGAGGTATGGCAAAATTTACGAAACGCCTTTGAAGATTCAGGTTTAACAAGAAAAGTTGGGTTACTCCGAGATTTGGTTAATACCACATTAGATGGATGTTCAAATATAGAAGAATATGTTAACAAAATAGTAACCACCGCCCACAAACTGAGAAATGTAGGATTTAACGTCGACGATGAATGGTTGGGCACGTTGATGTTAGCAGGTTTGCCGGAACAATACAAACCAATGATCATGGGACTGGAAAGCTCCGGTGTGAAGATAAGTACAGACTCAATTAAAACTAAACTATTGCAAGAGGTTAAAGAGTCAAATGTCTCTGTTCTTTACACAAAGCACAAATGTTCTAATAATAAGCCAGCAGGACCCCGTTGCTACAACTGCAATAAGTATGGTCACATGAGCAAGTTCTGTAATAACAAAAAGAAGAATAATAATAAAGGTTATGCAGCAGTTTTTTCAGCAGCTCATGAATGTATCAACAGTGTGGAATGGTATGTGGATTCAGGAGCATCTTTACACATGACTAACATATCTAACTGTATGTATGATGTCCGGGCTTCTCCGATACAAGTTATAAAGGTTGCCAACAATACATCAGTTACCGTAGAGAACATGGGTAATGTAGACCTGGATTTAATTGGTGAAGATGGTAAAATAAATCACATACAGGTGAGAGATATTATATATGTTCCACAATTAAGCATCAACTTGTTGTCTGTCAGTCAGTTGGCAAAAAATGGCTGTCAAGTAATATTTAATAAAACTGGGTGTGAGATTTATAATAGAGAGAAACAATTAGTAGCAACGGCAAGGCTGACTAATAATATGTACAAATTAAACACTGTAAAAGGAAATGCATTTATGTCAACTTCAGATGGCCACAGCCTAGATGTATGGCACCGTAGAATGGGACATCTTAACTACAATGATGTAAATAAATTGCCATCATGTACTGAAGGTGTAAAAATATTAAATACTAATGAGAGTAATAATAATTGCATTCCATGTTTGAAAGGTAAACAGACTAGGATTCCTTTTAAGAACATAGGTTCACGGGCTACTGTACCATTGGAACTGATACACTCAGACTTGTGTGGCCCGATGGAGACGGCATCTATGGGCGGAGCCAGGTATTTCATCACTTTCATAGATGATTTTTCAAGAAAAGTTTCTGTCTATTTTTTGAAAAATAAGATGAATATTAAAGAAGTTTTTGAAATGTACAAGAAGGAGATGGAAAATCAATTGGACTGTAAAATAAAAGTTCTACGCACCGACAATGGCTTAGAATATATTAATAACCAAATGTCTAAATTTTTGGCAGGTACAGGTATCAAGCATCAGACAACTGCCCCATACACGCCGGAGCAAAATGGACTTGCCGAGCGAATGAATCGCACTCTCGTGGAGCGTGCCAGATGCATGTTGTTCGATGCTGGACTTTCAAAACAGTATTGGGCAGAGGCAGTGGAGACAGCTGCTCATATTATTAATCGTTCTCCGACTCGAGTTCTTGACTACGTGACACCACTGGAGAAACTGACAGGTATTAAACCAAACATTTCTCATTTAAGAATATTTGGCTGTAAAGCCATGGTTCACGTGCCGAAAGAAAAACGATCAAAGTGGGATTCAAAATCTACAGAAATGATTTTTCTCGGGTACTGTGAAAATACCAAGGGGTATAGATTGTTGAACCCAATTACAAAGAAGATTACTAAAAGTAGAAATGTCACGTTTATTGAAGACTGCCCCTATGATAAGAATGAAAGTTTAAGCTCAACTGTAAACAATAATAATACCTTACAGATACTTGTGCCTCTAACAGAAAACATACAGATTCCAATCAGTGAAGAAAACCCCGCTCCAGTTCACAATGATCAGATTGTTGAGATTGCCTCTACATCTAACTCAGACGAGAGTTTCGACTCTACAGTGGATGTAGCTGATCAGGATACAACTTATGAACCTAGCACTGATTGCTCATTTGACTCTCCAAACCCATTCATAAATTTGAGGCCTCGTAGAAGGCAACCCACTGAGGTAGGAGAATTAAATTATGCATGTTTGGTTCTAAGTCAGGATCCCATAACAGTAGAAGAAGCTATGTCTTGCTCAGAATCCAGCCAATGGAAGAAAGCAATGGAGGAAGAGTATAACTCATTAATGAAAAATAATACTTGGGTGCTATGTGATTTACCCACTGGCAAGAAAGCTATATCATGTAAATGGGTTTTTAAGACAAAAAGGGATGAGAAAGGAAACATAGCAAAACATAAGGCGAGATTAGTAATTAAAGGATGCGCTCAAAAGAAAGGATTGGATTACAATGAAGTATATTCACCGGTAATCAGGTATTCATCTCTGCGCTATTTATTTGCATTAGCTGTGAAATATAATTTGGATATTGACCAAATGGATGCTGTGTCCGCCTTTCTGCAGGGTGATGTAGAAGAAAGTATTTATATGTCACAACCACCAAGTTTTGAAGAAAATAATACACAAGTGTGTTTATTGAAAAAGTCACTTTATGGATTAAAGCAAGCCAGTAGACAATGGAATAAAAAATTGAATAATACAGTGACAAAAATTGGTTTGACACGATCATCACTTGATCCCTGTATCTACTACAACATAGAAAGTGAAGATATAACTTTCTTAGCTGTGTATGTAGATGATTTAATATTATTTACAAGCTCTGTGAAAACTAAAAATAACATAAAGGAAAAGTTATTTTCTAATTTTGAAATGAAGGATTTAGGAGAAATAAAATATTGTTTGGGCTTGCATGTCCACAGACACAGGACAAATGGAACCTTATGTATAAATCAAAACCAGTACATTCGGGACATACTGAACAAATTTGGAATGTCAAATTGTAAGAAGGTGAACACACCTATTGATCCAAAAACTAAGTTTATGAGTAAAGAAGAAAATTCAACTGTTGATACAACTTCTTATCAAGAAATGATTGGATCATTGTTGTATTTATCGCAAGGAACCCGCCCAGATATATCCTATGCTGTGAACACTTTAAGTAAATTTAATTCAAGACCAGAAATGCAACATTTAGTGGCACTGAAACGAGTCTTAAGATACCTGAAGCATACTGAAAATTATGCTTTAACTTATAATCAAGATATTGAAGAAAAATCAATACATGGCTATTGCGATGCCGATTGGGCTGGCAATGAAGATGACCGAAGATCATGTACTGGCTATGTATTTCTATTTCAGGGTGGCGCAATCACGTGGAACTCACGGCGACAACAAACTGTTGCGCTATCTACTACTGAAGCTGAATACATGTCACTATCCAGCTGCACTCAAGAGGCTATGTGGCTTAGACAAATGCAAGAAGAGTTTTGGCCTCACTTGGCTACCATACCTGTTACCATTTTATGTGATAATCAAAGTGCCATTAAACTTGCAGGTACTGAAAACTATCATTCCAGATCTAAGCACATAGACATACGACACCACTTTGTACGTGATAAGGTGCAATTAAAGAAGATTGTTATCAAGTATATTCAATCAAGTGAGATGGTGGCAGATTCGCTGACTAAAGGGACTCCGCAACTGAAGCTGGACTATTGCTCAGCAAAAATGGGTTTATGTCCAAGGGAGGATATTGAAATATGAACATAAACCAAACCTTGTTGTTTCGGAACGATTCACGCGCCCCTATAATTGTGTGTTTCTAAACGACCACTCTTATGTCAGCGGTTCACTCTTTTGTTTTTTCATTCTGGAATATTCTGCTGTTGTAAAATGTTTTCATTAAACTAGTTTTTACTTTATATCTTTCTGTTTCATTACATTAACTAAGAAACCAACTCTCCCACAGTTACCAAAACAACGCATTAAGAAACAAAAACTGATCCCTTCAACAATGATCAGTAGCGACGCGATCACGCAGCCGGGCGGCCCCAGGGGCCTGGGCCGCATCGAGCTGGACGGGGCCCGCGAGGGTAGCGAGGGCCGCGGGGACAGCAAGAAGAAGATCATCATCGAAGACTTTTTGGAGGCGAAAGGTACTAGTGTACCGTCGCCTGCAACGGAGAGTAAGGTTGGTATATATTATAAACTAGCTGTGCCCGCGGCTTCGCTCACATGACTGTGTATTAAGTTAATCGTAACGTGAAGTCTTAGTATATTCGAAATATCCTCTACAATATCCAAATCCAAATCACTATATCCTTGGTTTAAGTAAATTAATGAAAAAATATAGTTGAAATTCATGTTCTTTGAATATCATTCAAAGATCAAACAGACAAACAAAGAAGAGTGGCGTGGTGACCACTAAACAGTTGGAGGAGGCTGTTGGTCAGCGTGTCCTGTGGCACATTGGCCTCCTCCAACTGTTTAGTGGTCAGAGGGACCCGGGAAATCCGATTAGCTAGATTATAAGTGAAAACAATTTTGTTACTATGTAAAACATGTAATACCTTGCAGCACAAGCGCAAGCACCACCACCGCGTGCCCGCGCCCAGCACGTCGCGCGCGCCCGCGCACGCGCACACGCACTCGCACGCGCCCGTGCACGCGCACACGCACGCGCCCGCGCGGCCCGCGCCCGAGTACACGCGCGACGTGCTGCAGAAGCAACTCTCGGATAAACTGGGGGAAGACACGGGGTGAGTACATGCTAACATGTCGCGATAGGACTAAGAAAGTTTAACGTAAAACGTAACGGTTTTAAGGTTATTATTTCTTAGGTTCTTACGACACCGAACTTCATTATAATGTCAAAAAGTACCTGGAGGATTTATTTATAATATATAAAAATTTAAGAACAGTATTAATTTAATTATATGAAACCTGATGTCAATGTAATTATGACTAACATAAGCAGCAAATATTCTGACATTTAAAAATTTGACTGCACATGTAAACAAAAGCCAACCTGTGGCGTCCACCGCAAGTGACAGGTGACAAGAGCTGGACGAGGATGATAATAATGTAAACAAAATGTGCACACGTGTGATACGGTTAGAATACAGAGGACCTAATCCAATATTTTTTAACCACCCATAAAACCGTGCTATGCTAATAAATAAATTTGAATTCTCCAAGTATCCTGCAAACTTTTAAATTGATCGCCAACTCTGAAACTCATGATTAAATTCTGAATACATGGATGACGTAACCAATATATTGATTTAAAAGAGTGTCCATGAAGTCTTTTGATCGTTATTCTCCACAGCTTAATCTTTCTGACTGACCACCACAATTCAAAAGTGCCTGTGAATGGTTTAATTGAAATAAATGCTTGAGTTTGAATTTCACCTTGGGTATATTTTTTATAAAAAAATATGTTGTTTCTCTGCAGGTCGGCGCCGCGCGATTCACGCGAAGCGATAGTCGAAAACAAATATAGCGGCCACACAGATGGTGGCAATACAGATGGAGGCAACAAACATGGCAGCAACATAAATGACGGCGACAGAGGTGGCATGGAGTCTGTGGAAAATCTGTTGGATGACAGCATGGACCGCTCCGCCGGCCGGGAGGACTGGCCCATCGGTAAGTTACTATTCTTCTGAATAAACATATTTAATTCACAGGCAGCCAACGGTCAGCCTAAACCACTGGCTCTAGAACTTGACATTTTGCACAAGAGTTCCTTTCATACCGTAAAGCATTAAAGATAGATTTTGAAAATTCATCCCTTCTAAAATCATAACATAGAGGATATGAGTTTGTATTGAAACTTAACATTTTTTCCGAAATCATTCAGGTTCTTACATACCTCAAGTGACAAAAGTTCAGATTAATTAAATTTGAACTGCAAATGAACTGGAAATTTGAACTTTATGCTAACTTTTTTTAGAACTTTTTAATTCCAAACTGTCAATCAAAAATCAACTTAGACTATATATTGCTAAAGAAGATAGTTGATTAAGGGCAACATGTAAATTATAACTTGTACGTTATTAATCAAATAAAAAAATCAAATCATTTATCAATCAGTTCATAAAATCCGATTTGTTTTTTTTTAATATAAAGTCAATTTTACTATAGATTTAAAAAAAATAAAATCTCAATGGAATGAAATCACAGGAAAATATCGATAAAAATGTCTCTGACTCCTACTCACCTCTAAATCTTGACGTTACCCCAGCTCCACATATCATTACAAATTGATTTGTGAATCTTTACAGAAGTGATACCCGTATCTGAAGTTTTTCCACTTAATTTAAATTTACCTTGCCTTGAATATAATAACATATTTTCTGTATTCAATAATTCTACAAAAACTTCACTAATCTTTCTCGCTCTAGCAATTAAGGTTGATGCGCTAGGGTAGCCCGCGAAATTCAAATTTTCTTACGTTTTTTGCGGGCTACCCTAGCGCATCCCCCTTAAATGGAAATGTTTTAAACAAAATATAATTGATAAAGTATTTCATAATCTACATGAGTTTTTTGGTAAAAAATAATGTTAGTGTGATCGCGAAAAAAAATGCTATTTCCTACATTTGTGTTCACTTAAATCGACAAAATGTATGGAACAGCTCATTTTTTTCGCGATTTCAAAGTTGGTCCCATAGAAAAAGTTGTTCAAAATGATGAGTACAATGACCCCTTTTCGGATTTAGCATAAACAAAAAATAACGTTGTTGAAGAGTTTTGTGGTTTAGTGTAGCTGAGATTATTAATACAATAAAACAACTGAGTGGTAAAAACACTGTCTATTGTAAAGCGCGGCAAAATCAGAGAGAGGGGAAATACACAACTGTCATTAAACATTTTGACGTATGTCTTAGAATGTTGCTATTATACATATTTACAATGAACAATGTTGCATTCATTATTTAACACCCCCTTTGGAATGCAATCCCATTTTCTTTGTACAATAATAATGTTTGTTAAAAGTAGTACCCTTAGTTAATATGTCCGCTACCATATCACTACCTTTGCAGTTTACAAAATTTATATTTTTATTATGATAATTATCTCTTTAGAAATGAAATCTAATATCTATATGCTTCGTTTTTGGTTTATAGCAATCAGTTGAAGCTAAATGTATTGCACTCTGATTATCACAATATATGGGTAAGGGACCTTCTTCTTGCAAACCAAGTTCCAATTGCAGCTGACGGAGCCACAACGCTTCCTGTGTCGCAGACGCCATAATTTAATAATAAATCATGTTATGTCCATGTTATTAAAAATATGACTAGAGGTAAGTCTCCAGGACATGACGACCTTAGCATCGAGCACTTGCAGTTTGCAGGTGTTCATTTACCTAGGGTGTTGGTCATGTTTTTCAATTTGTGTATAGCCCATTCATATTTGCCTAGTGAGCTTATGAAGACCACCGTTATACCGATACTTAAAAATAGGACGGGTAGTGCCTCCGATGGGAGCAACTACAGACCCATCTCATTGGCTACAGTGATCGCCAAGGTGCTGGATGGTTTGCTTGATAGGCACCTGAGTGACCACATAGATTTGCACGAGGCCCAGTTTGGTTTCAGGGCTGGGCATTCAACTGAAACGGCGGTGCTGCGACTCAAGCATACTGTCCAGTACTATGTTACAAGAAAAACGCCTATTTATGGTTGTTTTTTGGACCTGTCGAAGGCATTTGACCTGGTATCCTATAACGTGTTGTGGGATAAGCTTCTGGGGGAAACCAGCACACCCAGGGATATGATAAATATATTGAAATATTGGTACGGTAATCAAACCAATAAGGTTAAGTGGGCGGGCTCATGTTCGTCAGAGTATAGGTTGGAGTGTGGTGTGAGACAGGGAGGCCTGACTTCACCACGACTCTTCAATCTGTACGTGAATGGACTGGTAGGTGAGCTCAGTGGGGCCGGTGTCGGTTGTTCAGTGGATGGTGTGTGTATGAACAACATTAGTTATGCTGATGACATGGTGCTGCTGAGTCCATCTGTCAGAGCCCTTAACATCCTCATAGGTATCTGTGAGAGGTACGCGGAGTCACATGGCCTCAAGTACAACTGTAAGAAGAGTGAACTACTTATTTTCAAGGCGGGTAATAAGAGTCCGAAAACTGTTCCGCCGGTCAGACTTGGAGGTATGCCTTTGAGTAGGGTCACTAAAGTCAAGTACTTGGGGCACTGGGTCACCGAGGATCTCTCAGATGATATGGATATAGAGCGGGAACACAGGGCGTTGGCTGTGAGATGCAATATGTTGGCGCGCAGGTTTGCAAGGTGTACAAAAGAAGTTAAAATTGCTCTTTTTAAGGCTTACTGTCAGACATTTTACACCTGCAGCCTGTGGGTCCGTTATACGCGTAGATCTTTCAATGCCCTGCGGGTCCTGTACAATAATGGGTTTAGGATGCTGTTGGGGTTGCCTCGCTTTTGTAGTGCATCAGGTATGTTTGCTGAGGCTAACACAGACTGCTTTAGGGTAGTAGTGCGAAAACGAGTGGCCTCCCTGATGCGCCGCGTGCGGGGCAGCACCAACAGCCTTCTGAATACCATATTGGGGAGGGTTGATTGCCCGGTTGTGAGGCACTGGAATACTGTACACGGATCTGGAGGTGCCCTATATAATATTAAATAGAGCAATTGTAAATAATAATAATAATGAATAATAATGTACTAACATAGTTATAAGTACCATTTTACTAACAATTTATGGAATGTAAATTAATTCTGAAATAAACGATTAATAATTTTGTTTACATAATCTTCTACACTTTTGGAGGATTCCAACGTTGTTGTAATCAGATCCTTCAACAATGCTACTTTTCGTGTTAACCCGTTATCATCAAACGCTCGTTCTAAGTTCGACCAGACTTCCTTTGAGGTTTTCGCATCTTGAATATGAACATAATTGATAGCATCCACTAATAATATCAGTTTTGACTTCGCTTTTAAGTCTTTGGCTGCATCAATTTTGGCGGGATCTTTAGTTTCTATGCACTGCCAGAGATCTTCAAGTTCGAGATACGCTTTCACTGCGAACTTCCAATTGGCATAGTTATCACGGCCAACGAGTTTTTCGATGTTAAATAACGAACTTGCAGACATTTTAGCAAACCACGCTCTGCTACCATGAAGAGTTTTGTGGTTTAGTGTAGCTGAGATTATTAATACAATAAAACAACTGAGTGGTAAAAACACTGTCTATTGTAAAGCGCGGCAAAATCAGAGAGAGGGGAAATACACAACTGTCATTAAACATTTTGACGTATGTCTTAGAATGTTGCTATTATACATATTTACAATGAACAATGTTGCATTCATTATTTAACAGTTGTATCTACAAAGTGTTTTTTTTTAAATCCCATTTTGTGGGATGTAGTAATAATGAGTCCATGTCAAAGAATGAACTGGCATGGTTTTTTTTTTCCTTTTTCATACAAAATTAATACGTTGCATAATTCTTCGGTACGTCTGTCCGTCACTGAAAAAAAATCACATAAAAAAATCATCAAAAGGATCAATACATATCTGTGGGGACCGCTACTTGTCTATAAGTTTTAAAACATAATATTTCCAACCAGGCGAGTCGCGATTCCGTCGCAAGTTACAAGGTCCGCTGCATCAAAACGATAACGACATCACCTCACACTCGGGCGAAAAGGAACTCGTCACACAGGGGCAGCGGTCCAGTGCAGTAGTCGCCCCTCATGGCCGACAGGAGGGTGCAGCACTCCCCTCGCAGGAACATCGGGAGAGTGCAGTATTCACCTCTCAAGAACATCGGGAGAGTCGAGCTCTTGCCTCGCAGGGACAGCGCCTGATCCAGCGCGCTAGTGCGCGGGCGAGTGACTCGTCCGGCGAGCGACTGAAGGACAATGACATTGAACATACTAAGGATAAAGTAAGTGTCAACTAGTCCACAGTTGTTTTATTTCTTCACGCGATTTCTTTCGTGTAAAAAGTCTTTTTACAGTTTTTTTGGCCGACAAATTAAGCTTAAAAGACTATGTTAATAAGTGTTTGTTTCTAATAATGAGTAAATAATCACTATTATCAACGTAAAGAGCACTTTATAAAATAACAAAGTCTGCCTGAGTCTATCGATGCCTGGTTGCGACCAAGGCTTGTATAGTAAATCACTACATATTATAAAACAAAGGCCTCTGCCGCGTCTGTCTGTCTGTTTGCGATAAGGTCAAATACTATTGCACCAATTTTCATGCTGTTTTCACCAATGGATATAGTAGTTCTCGAGGAAGGTTTTAGCATATAATAACCGACATCCACGCGGGCGAAGCTGCGACCATCAGCAAGTTAATTATAAATTCCAGAATCAATGAGGAGCAACGATATTTTTTTTTTCTTTGTTCCTTCTTTACTTTAAACAACTCTTATAAAATCTTTGATAAGATACCTGCTTGCTTGCCATGTGTTGAAGAAAAAAGTTCGTTCCATTTTTAAATAACACGACAGATTTCGTAGTAATTTATTTGCCCGCTAAATACGACAGATATGGATTTTCATACAAACATTGCCCGCCGGGCGCTCCCATGTGTTCGTACAGCAATTTCGATTTACCCGAAGAATTTCCAAGCATGTTTGAAAAAAACAATAATACTAACGAGCCAAAAGCCCGGTATTCGAGAAAATGTCGTTCGTACCATTTGTGGCTGACCTCTTACCTTGTGTCGTAGCAGCCGCGCCAAGACCACTGGAAGTCTTCCGAGGTGGCGCCCGTCAAGGTCGTGATGAAGAGCAACCTGACCTTCAACCTCGGAGACGAGTTCTTCTCGTGGAAGAACAGAGCCACCAATGACCTCGTGTGAGTATACCTTCTTCAACGATAGCTGTACAAGGATCTTTTGTCGCATGACCAACATCGGAGCTAACGCCGCCATATTGGTTTTTCAACATTATTAAATTGTAAGTAGTACTACAAATTGGCATGCACCGGTACATTTTCTAATCCATTTAGTAGTTGTTTTTCCCGCGCGTCAATAATTGCAATTTGAACTTTATGTCATAATGACATAAAAGTCAAACGAGTGCTGTTCTGCTACGAGTATTCACGGTGTCATTTTAAGGATTCTGTGTCCAAAGAGGTGCCCACGGAAACCTATTACTAAGTCAATGATGTATGACATAATTATGTCTTGGCTTAAATCAGCAAAAACGATCAAATTTGTTTGTTAAATTGACCAACAATCCATTTTTCAATCAAACTTTAAAATTATAAGCAAACGCATAAGCTGGACAAATTTGATCGTTTCCAGAGAGCTAAAGACTGCTGTCAGACGGGCCGCGTGCTTGCTACTGCCTCGGTACCACGACTGTGCGGGGTCGGGTCGTGTGCCGCCGACGACGCAAGTGCTTTCCTACCTAGACAGCACCAAGTTAGTCGTAGCAGTAAATAAAACTAGTGTGCAGTTGATAAAACAAATGCAATCTCGATGTAAAGGGGCATCCAGGGCTCTCCTGGCGGCGCCACTGTGATGTGGGCTGACTTTGACACCTGACACTGTCACAGTTCTCACAGAATAGATATCTTTGCGCGGAGAAGTTATGTACACTATGTGCAGCGCTTCAAGGATCTGTTGGCGCTTGAATGATGTTTACAGAGGGCGTTGTTGGTAAACATTTGTGAAATTGTATTGCTAAGACAAGATGGCGTTAGTTCCGACTATGGCCAGGCGGCAAAAAACATTGTACAACTATATTATATTATTGTTTTAAAAACGATACAAATTACGGAATATTTAACTATAATTTGACTTTATTAGTAGCGTCAGCAAATCGTGTGAGCATCGCTGCTGAATTCTGAATTAAACAAGAAATGTCCTTTGCTATTAACGCTCTAAGGAGCTTGACAGATAACGACAGCCCAGTCCAATCAAGTGGCAGTTATTTATTTTACTTCCGATTCCTTAAATATAGCTCTCGAAATTATATTTTCTGTAAATCGAGATAATTTCACGCAATAATCTTATTTCTATTAAATAGCTTAGTAATAGGTTTCGAGAGCTTTATTGATGTTTTAAATTATTAAAATGAAGTAATTATTTTATCATATATTCCGCGCATGGAATCTTAATCACTGCGGCGGCGCTGCAATTTGCAAAAGTCGTAAGAAATTGTTAATTTCGCGGAATACTTGTTTGATCCCCCTTAACGTAAAACAGCCTAAGGCTCCTGAACCTCCTGGAGCTGAAAACTATTTACAAAATACTTTTTCTGCATTACAGTAAAGAGTTCCTTGGCGAGCTAACGATCCCGTCGAACAACAGCAACGAGACAGCCCGACAGCCCCAAACCAGGCGGGATCAACCGGCGGAGTCCCCATCACAAAATTCACAAAACTCACAAAATTCGCACTCGCAATCGAGTCAGCACAGCTCCTCACATTCTGACAGCTCATCTGACAGTAGCGGAGATTGAACGAACCAGACATACCTATTAATATTTAACAAAAAGTGCAGTAGAGAAATCGGTTCGGGCATAATAAACTAAGCCCTGCCTTAACTCCAATTTCAAAATTTATGCACAGACAGTGGAATTTAATAATATGAAATTGGGGTAAGTATAAATGTCAGGGAAATTAATTGCTTATCAAATTCATTTGCCCGAATATTCAAATCACAACTGTCATTCTTTAACAGTTGTATGGAATGTCTATTACACGGCAAATTTACAGTGTGTCAATTTGAAAATCAATATATTTCTGACTGTATAATAAAAAAACATTTTATGTCAAAAAACGCAAAATAATAAAATTATTGTGGCCTCCTGCATAGGTTTTTCTGAATATTAAGGCAGCTATTTTTTATTTATTATATATTTATGGAAGTTATACAAAGTCAAATAAAATTAGCTAGCGAAACTTCACAGGCATATATGCTTATCGATATGTGTATAAATAATATACAATTATAAATAAATAGTATAAAATATATTCGTGTGTTAAGCCCTGAAACAATCGGTTTCTAATAAAAACTCGCATTTATCATAAATAATGACAAGAACCCGTCCATTGTCGATGTTGACAGCATTTTATTATTTATAACTATAGAGTTAGAGACGCTAGAATTAATATTGTAAGGCATTTGTTTGTTAACGCGAAATGTTAGAATAATGTTGTTAATATTGAGATATCGATCATAATAACAACAACATACGTCCCCAATGGGTCAGGCAGAAGTATCGTTTATAGAAATAACTTTTACGACTTCGTCTACGTGAGAGAGACGACGTATCTCTGTCGCACCTGTGTCAGCGTCTCGTTCTGAAGCTCGACGTGTCATATTGACGCTCTGGTCATAGCAGAGAGTATTTTAAATATTTTCACTTTTCGCGTTGACATATTAAATTTTAAATGAATGACATATCATATCGCTCAATGAAAACTGATCTCTAGCTTGAGAACAGTATAATGTTTATATAATACAAACACCCGGTATCTGCAGAATTTGAAGTAGAGAAGTTGTTTAACTCGAATTTAGCATTATTTAAGGTGAATTGCTACAAAGTAACCTACGAAATACATTTCTTTGCTAATGTAAGACATTTTGAACGCAGGTTGCACCTACAGGTCTTACCACAAAAACTTAGACACTTGTTAAACGCGTGTCTGCCGTCAGTTTTATGTCAAACTCCATACAGAAAGGTCGTGTATAAAAGGTGTTTAGGCTAAACAACTGTTAAACACGATTTTGTGGTAATAAGAGTCGAGATTAACAAGTTCTCATATTCAAATTCTCACAATACAGAAACCCGGTGTTAGTAAGGCCCGTGTAGATATTGTCTCAAGTCTCGTAAATTCACATCACATGAGTAGGTGTCAAAATTAACTATAATCATTGTATCTTTATCTCCATAACCATACGTCATATACGCCACTCAAAGGGAGTCGCTCATATTGCAGATTGCGATGACGCGAAATGAGTCTAAATCAAATGAAGTAGCACCGTCTCATTTTCAGTGACGCTTATTTTGCCCGCTTAGGGCAAGATTCACAGTTCGCACGCATTTAAAGTAAGCATTCATTTCCATGATTTTGAACCTTATCGAGATACGTATAATGTTCATATTCATATAATCGAATTTGAGCAAGCATTTCATTCGAATATGAACACTAATGCTTTACCATTAATGTTCACCTTCGCTAAATTAGATCCATATCAAAATCCCAGATGGCAATGACGAAAATTTGCAAATAATTCGTTAAATATATTATTCGCTCCTTAGGTTTCAGGGGCCAGATGATGACTAGTTTGCAAACTCACGTCACGTCTTTGTTACTTGAGACGTATCAATACGGGTCAGACGTTTAGACGCTCAATCACATAGCATAATACAATGTTTATAATATATGTAAGGAATATAAAGAATCCGTCCTTTTCTGTAGTTTTAAAATGCGTCAAATTGCGGCGTCGTGTTGTATCATTGTATGTAGAAGGTATTCAATAATATTAATTTATGATGACTTTACTCTCGGGTTTTGAAAGGCCAGTCGAGAAAATACGCCTGGGATACGCGAGCGAGTAACAACAGTCTTACTGTGTTGTGGAGGTCAGATAGACAGTCGCTCCATGTCATACTGGTGTTGAGCTGCATCCGGTTAGACTGGAAGTCGACTACGATGTAGTTGGGAAAAGGCTTGCATGACATTATGACTCGTCCATGTTACTCTACTCGACCAATCAGTAGTTGTAAGCGCATTGCCAGGCATGTGCGTTGCGTACATCTGTGCAAGTTACTGGCATGTACACATGACATGCACCTTTGCTGTAAGATTTCCAAACTCGTGTTAACCGCTGTGATTGGCTGACTGAAATAACAACATCCCATCGAATCACTTGAAATGAGTTTTATAATCTTTCAGAAAAGGTGTTTGTTACCTTTCGGAACACGGTTGTTCGGCTGTAAAGTTGTCTTTATTTTAGTAGTTTACACTAGTTGCTGCAATCCGGTCGTTATTATATTAATTTTTAATAATGGACGATATTGTTAAAACATTTCAAGTACTTAGTAGCAATCGTTTCTATTATCAGATCGCTCTTATTATTACTTTATCAAACTTTTTGTAATATTAAAGATTCAGTGTGTATTGCTTTCGATGCAATATTATATAACTGATTTCCTAAAAAAAAAACAATTCTTTAATTTGTTTATCTTTGATCTACGACCGGATTCACGTTCAAATATAATAATAATACAAGGTACGGGGGCCAAATTATTGTAAATTATTATGTAGTAATAATGAAAAATGTTGTAAATTGTGAATTTATTTAGTTATTACACGAAATGTTCCTCTTTGTTTACTTATGAACTTGATAACTTTCTATCTATGTAGTAAAAGATGGTCAAAACAAATGTTATAATAAGTATCGCGGATTTTTTTTAAAAAGATGTATGTCTCAGAAATTGATATCGGTGGAATAAGCAATTTCTCAGATGACCAATTTTTTGTCTACTATTAAATAATAATCTAAGAATTGGTGAAATAGTATCTACAAAGGCACCCATTTCATGGTAGATCTATGATCAGATACCCTAATAGCAAATTCGCGGGAAATTTTTAACACAAAATAATTTTGCTTTCTATAAAAGAAAATAATAATAATTTTCATTTTATGTTGTAATTCTCCATGAATTTTCCATAAAGTTGTCCTCCATAGGTTTTGGATTGGGCAACTAGCGTCATCTTTCTGACTGTCAGACTCCTTGACAATTCAAAAGTATCTGAAAATGGTTTAACTGATATAAATGCGTTTGACACGCACACATCGACATTGACCTCTATCACTGTCCCTTTCTGATATTTAGGAAAGCAATTCATTACAGCGATACGTCCATTCGCACGTAAAAGCGCTTGCAAATGAGTGCGGTTGCTTGCGAGCGGTCATCTTGCTCTAGCCAATGATGACTCCAAGACAGAAAAATGATCCGTGCGTGTTATTGTGATTTAATATTAAAATTTAAAAAATATAAAATAGTAGGCGACCGGCGGCAGCGGTTAGAGCTCCAGAGCTTATTATTATTTTAATCTACCATGTAATGAGAACTTTTAAGAAATAATGTTTTATGTGTTTTACGGCCGTATTCTCAAACGCTACTCAGTTTGAAGTTCCCGTTAAGAGGGTGCATCTATAACTAAACATATTTGGTATTCATTTAGCCAATTCAATAAAAACCAGTATTACTTCCATCATTATCATCAGCTCGTCATCTTAAAAACAAATACTAGCGTACACTAAAATATATATTATATTATTTACAATAATATGAAACAAAGGAAAAGTGGTGTACTGTCGTTCTGAACTTGCCTTATAAAAACGCATTTGGAAACTATCTAAATGGTTTTTATTACACCTAAAACGAAATATTGAGTTTAATTTTCCTGGTATCACTAACCAAGGATCACTAAACAGAGGGAAACGTGGAATGAACGCCAACGACCACGTGACCGCGTTTCTTTATAAGTTTGAAGTTCTAAACTTCAAAATCTCAATTAAAATCCGGCTGGTGGCGTTTGAGAATACGCAAGTTATTTAGTTAAAGGCCTGCATACAAGTTTGTACAGTAAACTATTGATAAGTAATAAATACGAATGTTTGTTTCTTTGGGAGTTTGATTTTATTTAGTGCTCACAGCATGTTAATGGAAAGCTCTTCATGAACTCACATCCTACACTCCCGTACCTACTCCTAAATCGAGCCACACTGCACTTTTTGAATAGAAGTCGAAATGGGTCAAATAAAGGGTTAAAAACTGCATAATTTTATTTGAAAGAAGAAGAAAGACAGAAAAATTGTTTATTCTGCACAAACATATTTGACTATTTTGATGTGTTAGCCCTTTATACCTCACATGAAATTGCACGGTGGCTCGATTTAGGAGTCCGGGAGTGTATAATCAATCCTATAATATCCAGTCCAGTCCCCTGACTTATCCCTTAATATACAACCTGAAACTGACCTGCAAATTGGAAAAAACGTAAGAAAATTCGAATTTCCTGGGCTACCTTAGCGCATCCCCCATATCTACTTAGCTAATTAAGCGCCACAACCAAAAATGATTATTCGGATAAAATTAATGTTCATATTCGTATGAACCGTTTACTTAGACAAGTAGTCAAACTGCGGTATGTGATACATCTTGCTCTAATGACTCCTCTCTGTATGAGGGCGCCGGACGTGATCCATCACGCGGACATCTTGCGGGGTCATGGATGTCACATGTCTTTGAATTTTATATCCTAGAACCTAGAACAGCCGGTTTCCTCACGATGTTTTCCTTCACCGTTTATCGAAAGGCCGAATTTGTAACATCAGTTTTATCCCAGAGAGTCAGAACCAGGACGTATTGAAAAAAAAAAAAAAAAAAAATAATCATGTTTTATTTTAGAAAAAATACAGAGAGACAATACATAATGTAAACTTTACAAGAGTGCAATGTGCGCTCACTTAACATCACGTTCAAGACAACTACACTTCAAGGTCAAAAAAAATAAGCTAGCAAAACTTCATAAACTCAGTAACTGCGCGACCAGCGGCTGTTGACCGTCTCTTCCTATCTTCTATCTACTTTTGTTTTATCGTTATTAAATATACCGATCTAAGTAGTTCCGCTTATTTAATTTAACCTTGTATTTTCTAAGCATAGTATTATACAGGATTATTAGTAATCGGCAATCCATTAAGGGGTTGTAGAAGTCACACACAGTGCACCCATATGACCCCTTATGACTCCTATGCAAATATCAAGCATTTGCGAGTAATTAATGGATTGCCAACATCCAATTTATACCAATAACCCTGTATATTATTACTAATAACACACTCATATATTTGTCAAAAATTATCAATTTGGTAAAGACAAGGAGAAATAATTTATAGCTTTGGTTTTGTTTTAAATATGTAATAATGGTAGGAACTATCGAATCATATCAGTCTCATACAAAATAAGAGTATTAATATTATACAAAATGTAGTACTTATGTTACAACATTTGTTTTTGGTATTTTTTGTGAGTATACAAATAAAGTGATAACCAGTTTCTTTTATGAAAAAAAAGGATATAATATTACAGTTTTATTTTATATCTTACACAATTTTAATACAATGTTGCATTCTCTGTAATACAAAAGTTGCATTCTCTGTATGAGACGAGGCCACGTCGCCCTGCACTGAAACTATTGCTGGTATTGTTTATTACAACAATGTTCATTTGAACGTTAATAGCCACTCATTTCTCCAGTTACGTAGCGCGTGCTACATACAAGTTCGGGTCGGCATGATTCGACACAGTCGGGCGGGAAAATCGATACTAATATTATAAAGAGGTCAAATTAGTGGGTTTGTATGTTGGGCGTTATCTTCGGAAATACTGATCCAATTCCGAAAATTCTTTCACTTTTCACACAATATTAGTTGGATGACTCAGCAATTATGTAGATACCCATTATCTACATAATTGCTGAGTCATCCAACTAATATTATAAATGTGAAAGTAAGTTTGTTTGTTACACTTTGACGCTAAAACGGCTGAATAGATTTTAATTAAATTAGGCACATGGGTAGACCATGACCTGGATTAGGACATAAGATACTCTTTGTCCCGGTAAACGCAGACGAAGTCGCGAGCAGAAGCTAAAGCGGAAATAACAATATGTTTGGGAAAAGCTGCTAAACTTAGCTCAAATAGTGCCGAGCCGACCTGAACATGATTCAGCGAAGGTAGACGCCGAACGGAGTATGCAGAGCCGAATAAAAGCCTTAGCGTCGGCTTTGTTTTTCAACAAATACGGCCGAATCAAATGTATCGACCCGAACATGTGTGTACCAATCTTTATAAAAAAGAATTTTAAAAAATCCGGACCAGTGGACGAACCCAGACTAGCTTAGTAGTCGCATAACGCCAACAGTAGATACCAGTATTGTACATGCTGTTGCAAAGTCACCTGTAAAGGCTGACGCACATTAAGACGGACTTTAGTACATTTGGCCAAAGAAACGATGGATGGACTGTGTGAAAGATCATATGTCTAGGGCTACCGAGATGACGACTAACAGAAAAGTATGGAAGAAAAATACATGTTGCGCCGAGCACTAATATATTGGGAGAGGAGAATGTTGATCACTTTAGTATTGTTGTGTGATCAGGAGGCGATACTGAAAGTGGGCAACGTCGCAAATAGATGTCAAATATTTCGCTGTTTTGATTAATTTGGCAATATTACTGTATGGAAATATAAAATATGGCTAACTAGTAAAATATTAATTATGAAATGCAATAATTATTGTAACCGAATATTTAGTTTTAGTTGTAAAAAAAGGATTTGGCAAATTTCCAAATGCCTTTTTTACACCTAAAACCGGTTACAACTTAAATTCAGTGTAATAATTGCAATTCATATTCTAGTCAGTTAGTTAGCGATATTTCATAGTTCCGTACAATAATATTGGCAAAATAATCAAAACAGGTAGGTAAATACTTAACAGTTATTTGCGACGTTGCCAACTTTTAGAACAAACGCTCTTAACACTAAAACACACTAATTATCATTATCAGTGGTTCTGAATACACTACACTTATGTCTCGGAAACTTTTGCTTTTATTCAAGCTAAGTACGGAAGCGTTTCATACGAAAATGAACCTCAGTTGTGTAAATTTCATGTTCATAATTATTCGTATGAACGGCTCGATCACATTCGCCTCCAGGAATATGCACGTGAAATCCTTATAATTATGGTTCATGTCTCAGCCTTAGTTTTTGTGGGACGACCCGAATTTTATGAAAACCGAATTCTCAGTGCGCAATACTTTTTGTTGAAGAAGGACAAGAAAATGCACTTTACTTGTCACAAAATGTCTGTGGATGTACTGAAAAAACATAATGTAATTACCTCAATGCAATGGCTCAGCCATGTCTAATATAAATATTTAATTTTATCACATTTCTCATTTTTAATTATCTAGCGAAACTTCACAGATGCTTGTCGAATGGTTGTGAATAGCTATGTAGGATAGCTACTCACAACTGTTCGATATGCTTCCGTGCCGAATCGAACATCAATCAATGTCATCGAAGGAGTCCTCTGAACGCTGTTCACAGATCCGAAATCCGAAAACTCCGACCTCGTGATGCGTGATCAGCAGTTTACTTAAAATTGAGATTATACAGGGTGCCAGGGATATCGACGCGCAAACTGTAACCATGAATTCAGCACATGATTCTAGACAACGAATATTTTTTATGCTAGGATTCTGGAGCCTGCGTGAAACATATTCGTCTTGCACGGAACAACAATTTTTTTTTAAGAACCTTCGATAAGTTTCAACCCAGAGGAACTAGAATCCTTAGTACAGGTTGCGCGTCCCTGCTACCCTGTATACCAATATTCACAATTTGAAGTACCTAAACAAATATTTACTAGTAGAGTTTGGCCAACGAGAGCTGTCCACGAATTATTATTTGTTGATTAATTTACTTCACTTCTAAGTAACATCATTACAAGTCTAATTATTATATAAATATGAAACATTGATGTAAGTATCGCATAATATGTCTTGAATAATAAATAGCATCGACTCCGTGTGAGCAGTGTATAGCAAGATCTTGATTTTTAAAATTGCCACCTTTTTTCTTGGACAGCATTCGTTGGTCAGACTCTAAACCGTTTCGATCGCAACATATTTTACAATCACGACCCTATAAGTTACGTAACATTCAAAAGCGATTTTCTCCAAAAGTACTTGTAGAAAATGTATTGTGTTATTGCAATTTCACAAATTTCACGAGATAATTTAAAAGAAATTCCTATTTAAAAGTGATCGTCGCGCGAATACACGATCGTTCGAACTTTTGTTCGGTGAAACTGAACGCGTGCTCGCGCCGACAGAGGGCGCTTTCCAGTTTTCCGAACTAGCGGCCTGAGGTATGTATGCTAGTGATTGTTCTTCTTAATCCATTCTATTCTCCAAACGGCTGCCGCGCAGACTCTCGTAACTTGTGAGGTTATGGCAAAGCAAAGTTTTGTACGGGGGGGTATAATGATTCCCCGAGACAGCTTCGTGCAAGTTCGGGCACGTTAGATTATCTATCGCTCATCGTTTTTTTATTTGTTTTGATTGCCATTCAATACTGATACCTATCACGTGTGTGAGGTTTCGCCAATCAATTTGTCGTTTGACAGACATAGTGTATCCTACACACATAAACTCGCGACGTCCCCGCGGCGCGGGCGGCGGGTGTGAGTGTATGTCTGTAGTGTCCCACGTGTCGCTCGTTCTCCTTACTCGTAGCTATAGCCGATATGGCCTGCCCATACCGATGCCGATGACTCTGCGTTTCTGCTGCAGGCGTCCGCGGCCGCGTCCGGTGTCCGGCGTAAGTGGAAAACCGGACAAGGTATCGTGCGAGCCGGACACGGCGTGTGAACCGGACAGTACGACGTCCGGCCGGAACGGGTCTGTGTCGCGGGTCGGACAGTCCTCGTAAGGGCTCGGGAGGTGTATGTGTGACTGGGCGTACTGTGGGGGGAAACAGTTTTGTATTACATACAATTGGTAAAGAAAGAAAATTTGTTTTTTCTGCAGAACACATACGAAAATACACGTGTCGCGGTACGTATGTGTGTGTAGTGCTCACCGGTCTCTCTCTCAGCGCTTGTTCCCCGAGCAGATGTACGAGCGCGCAGTGGTGTCGCTGCACGTGTGTGTGTGTGTGTGTGTGTGTGTGTGTGTGTGTGTGTGTGTGTGTGTAGTGCTCACCGGTCTCTCTCTCAGCGCTTGTTCCCCGAGTAGATGTACGAGCGCGCAGTGGTGTCGCTGCACGTGTGTGTGTGTGTGTGTGTGTGTGTGTGTGTGTAGTGCTCACCGGTCTCTCTCTCAGCGCTTGTTCCCCGAGTAGATGTACGAGCGCGCAGTGGTGTCGCTGCACGTGTGTGTGTGTGTGTGTGTGTGTGTGTGTGTGTGTGTGTGTGTGTGTGTGTGTGTGTAGTGCTCACCGGTCTCTCTCTCAGCGCTTGTTCCCCGAGTAGATGTACGAGCGCGCAGTGGTGTCGCTGCACGTGTGTGTGTGTGTGTGTGTGTAGTGCTCACCGGTCTCTCTCTCAGCGCTTGTTCCCCGAGTAGATGTACGAGCGCGCAGTGGTGTCGCTGCACGTGTGTGTGTGTGTGTGTGTGTGTGTGTGTGTGTGTGTGGCTCACCGGTCTCTCTCTCAGCGCTTGTTCCCCGAGTAGATGTACGAGCGCGCAGTGGTGTCGCTGCACGTGTGTGTGTGTGTGTGTATGTGTGTGTGTGTGTGTGTGTGTGTGTGTAGTGCTCACCGGTCTCTCTCTCAGCGCTTGTTCCCCGAGCAGATGTACGAGCGCGCAGTGGTGTCGCTGCACGTGTGTGTGTGTGTGTGTGTGTGTAGTGCTCACCGGTCTCTCTCTCAGTGCTTGTTCCCCGAGCAGATGTACGAGCGCGCAGTGGTGTCGCTGCACGTGTGTGTGTGTGTGTGTGTAGTGCTCACCGGTCTCTCTCTCAGCGCTTGTTCCCCGAGCAGATGTACGAGCGCGCAGTGGTGTCGCTGCACGTGTGTGTGTGTGTGTGTGTGTAGTGCTCACCGGTCTCTCTCTCAGCGCTTGTTCCCCGAGCAGATGTACGAGCGCGCAGTGGTGTCGCTGCACGTGTGTGTGTGTGTGTGTGTATGTAGTGCTCACCGGTCTCTCTCTCAGTGCTTGTTCCCCGAGCAGATGTACGAGCGCGCAGTGGTGTCGCTGCACGTGTGTGTGTGTGTGTGTGTAGTGCTCACCGGTCTCTCTCTCAGCGCTTGTTCCCCGAGCAGATGTACGAGCGCGCAGTGGTGTCGCTGCACGTGTGTGTGTGTGTGTGTGTGTGTGTAGTGCTCACCGGTCTCTCTCTCAGCGCTTGTTCCCCGAGCAGATGTACGAGCGCGCAGTGGTGTCGCTGCACGTGTGTGTGTGTGTGTGTGTGTAGTGCTCACCGGTCTCTCTCTCAGTGCTTGTTCCCCGAGCAGATGTACGAGCGCGCAGTGGTGTCGCTGCACGTGTGTGTGTGTGTGTGTGTGTGTAGTGCTCACCGGTCTCTCTCTCAGCGCTTGTTCCCCGAGCAGATGTACGAGCGCGCAGTGGTGTCGCTGCACGTGTGTGTGTGTGTGTGTGTGTAGTGCTCACCGGTCTCTCTCTCAGCGCTTGTTCCCCGAGCAGATGTACGAGCGCGCAGTGGTGTCGCTGCACGTGTGTGTGTGTGTGTGTGTGTAGTGCTCACCGGTCTCTCTCTCAGTGCTTGTTCCCCGAGCAGATGTACGAGCGCGCAGTGGTGTCGCTGCACGTGTGTGTGTGTGTGTGTGTGTGTGTGTAGTGCTCACCGGTCTCTCTCTCAGTGCTTGTTCCCCGAGCAGATGTACGAGCGCGCAGTGGTGTCGCTGCACGTGTGTGTGTGTGTGTGTGTGTAGTGCTCACCGGTCTCTCTCTCAGCGCTTGTTCCCCGAGCAGATGTACGAGCGCGCAGTAGTGTCGCTGCACGTGTGTGTGTGTGTGTGTGTGTGTGTGTGTGTAGTGCTCACCGGTCTCTCTCTCAGTGCTTGTTCCCCGAGCAGATGTACGAGCGCGCAGTGGTGTCGCTGCACGTGTGTGTGTGTGTGTGTGTAGTGCTCACCGGTCTCTCTCTCAGCGCTTGTTCCCCGAGCAGATGTACGAGCGCGCAGTGGTGTCGCTGCACGTGTGTGTGTGTGTGTGTGTAGTGCTCACCGGTCTCTCTCTCAGCGCTTGTTCCCCGAGCAGATGTACGAGCGCGCAGTGGTGTCGCTGCACGTGTGTGTGTGTGTGTGTGTAGTGCTCACCGGTCTCTCTCTCAGCGCTTGTTCCCCGAGCAGATGTACGAGCGCGCAGTGGTGTCGCTGCACGTGTGTGTGTGTGTGTGTGTAGTGCTCACCGGTCTCTCTCTCAGCGCTTGTTCCCCGAGCAGATGTACGAGCGCGCAGTGGTGTCGCTGCACGGCGCGCGCCAGCTGACGCTCAGACAACATGTACAGCAAGCCGTCGTATGTGCACGGACACTCTGCTAAAGAATATGTCATTTTCGTTAAAAAAAATATTCATATTAGTACTACACATCACGTCCGCCGCTACCTAGTCTTGTCCAAATTGCGGGAAAGTCCGAAAGGGATACCGGGACCTTGGCAATCCTGCCAGGGTTGCGGGTTAGTCCAAACCTTGGCAACATGCAACTGAAGGAACACGGGTGGGTTTTAGTCAGTAAAAGTCTGACACACCCTTCCGCTCCGCCCAGAGCGGCAGAAGTCATTTGATGATTTCAAAACCTCAAAAAAAACAAAAGCCTTGTCCCAATATTTGGGTCAGCTTGTAGTCTAGCCGAATGCAGCTTAAGTCGCGGGCGAAAGCTATAAATAAATAATGGTTACCTTGCGTGACACTGAGGTTTATTTCTGAGGAGTGCGAGGTGGCGTGAGCGCCGCGCATGAAGTCGGCGAATTCGTCCACCAACTACAACATAACATCACGCCTACAATCCCCGAAAGGTTAGGCACAGGTGTACCTACATTTCCATAGTTATGTTTAAGTCGCATGTAATAAGGGTCGAGCCTATTGCCATCAACCGAGCACAACCTTAGACTGCGGGCTGCTACTGAGAATTATTTCATGGAATAACACTTTGCGCTACCTAGGAATCGAACCCAGAACATGCTCAGTAGTGGCACTTGCGACTACTAGATCAACGAGGCATTCATTACAGATACACCACAGCATAATCAGTGTACAACGTCTCCATTGCTATGACTCAGTCCCATTTCCCAGCAAAAGTACGCGCTTTGGCAATCAGTGTCTCTTCAGAAACACGATTTTCTTTTTTGGTGATGGAGATTTTCTATGGAGATTCGTAAAATGGTCCACACAACATGAATTCCTTTTGTGTCAAATTAGAGGAATTGCTAATGACAGCTGGAAATTCAGGAAATGAATTGCAGAAAGAGGAATTGCTAATATGGCCGTTTAAGGCCCGCTGTTGATAGCACGCAATTCATCTCTGTTTGATAATTTTGTATGGAGAATGGAGATTCGAAAAAAGATTCTTTTATATGCAATTATGCACTATTACAAAGTGCAGCAGTACAATACTTAGAAGCTTTGCCTCTGTGGGGGTAATCCGTGAGGCGACGTTCGTACTAATTCGGAAACACGAAGATTACCGAAGCGCATACATTTGCTGAGAGATCTGTACGTACCCCGTACTCGTCATTCGCGTCACTCCTGGCGCAGTGGGTAGTCGTGCCGCTGCAGCCAGTCTACAGCCGTCTGCAGCATCTGGACAGGAGTCAGGTACTCGTGCAGGTCTACTGCAGGCTTCAGCTTGAAGTGGGGCGCTGGGTAATCGCGCGTTCGTATTTCCGAACAGACGAAGTTTATCAAAGCGCATACCTTATCTGGTTTAACAGTAAACTGTGTGGTACATACCCCGTACTCGTCATTCGTGGGTGCACACTCCTGGCGCAGTGGATAGCCGTGCCGTAGCATCCAGTCCTCGGTCGTGTGCATCAGCTGGTCCAGGGCATCTGCTGCAGGCCTCAGCTCCAATTGGGGCGCTGGGACAAGTACATGGCAGGGTTTAAGAAGACCCATCACATTGTGGCGGTATCTACATCGCCACATGCGAACAATGCAGCAAAAGACCTGACGTCACATAAATCCTGCATCGCGCAATTAAAGTTTCCCGTGCAGTGGACATATATACAAGAACCCAACATCAATCGTTGAGTAGTTGCCCACCAGACACGACAACGGTCTGGTCGGAGGATCCTCCCTTTTCTATGGTGGATGAGTGAACTTTACACCCGGTTCCTCATACTCCTAAAACATAGCCATTATTAACGCATTATTCCCACTGAGCAAAAATGAATGCTGGGAAACGATATATATTAAGTTTGTCATATAAAGAAGACGGTCTGCGGTATTGTCAATACGACACAATATAAATGTTGAGTCGGTAAAGCAGATCATATCGTGGCAGGCAAAAAATAGATAAAATAAATAATGTATATTTATTGGAATAAATATCTGTTGGACCCGCTAAGCATAGGCCTGGCCTGTAGTACACAAACCAATGAAATAAGTTCCAAAGATTTAAGATTAAAAGAAAAGAAAAAAAAAAAAAAAATGGCACATGGCTTGTGCATTAATATAGGGTGTTAGGTTAAACACTGTTATCCTTGAAATCAGTGGTTTGTTGTCATTTATAGAACGTAAAATCACGACGTTTCTTATTTATTTTTTATTACTTTTTACCACTAGAGTATTTCACCCTTTCACCTATGCGCTAGGGCAACGAACTAGCGTCTGAACACGGGTGGGGGCCGTGGGACGTGACCTGACCGGCCATGAGCGCGACCTGTCTCGTAGTCGGCTGTTTCGCTAGCGAGCACGGTGTCGCATAGAAACTTTTTAAATCTTTTAATGAAAATTATTTTTTTGTTGATGTTACTGTGACAAGACTGTTTACCCTTAAACTCTGTATTTGAACTGAGGGCCTAGACAAGTGACAATCGCTTCGAAAGCGTTTCGTATTTCTACAACGACTTTCAACAGGCTTGACATAAGCTTGTTGATAGCATATGTCAGTTCTATACATTTTTGCCTTTTCCATCATCGTTATCGCTGATAGAAAGTCACTTTGTCTAGAGCCTCAGATCTCAACGTTATGAAATGTCGGCAATGCACCCGCGCGTAGCAGGGGCGGGTCGCTAGTCAATAATAAAAATAATTAAAAACATTATATTAATATTACCTGGCGTCCACACGTCGTGTTGATGGCGGGGCACACCGCACAGGTCGTGGTGATGGCGGGTCCCATCGAACTGGTCATACGCGAGCTCCACAGGTATGCTCCCGGCGTCTTCCCCAGACCAATCCTACGAAACATTCAAATTTCAATACTTTATCCATATTAAACTTTGAACCCGGTTGGTGGCAATAGGTTCGCCCCCTATTACATGGGACTTCCTATTATGGCACAGTTTGTGGTCAAGCGGCCGGCCCCAGCTTGCGTACTTTCTAAGTTTATCTTGGATATAACTGACATCGGTGTAGGAGAACATCGTGGAGAAACCTGGACTTATAATTAAAAGACAGCACAACATACAAAAACACGGTTAAATAATAACTAACTACATTAATAAATAGCTACAAGGTGCCAATATACAAAAAAAAAATAGAAACAACAAAAGGAAAGCAGTAGAAGAGCCCTTTGTCCTGCAGTGGGACAATAGGCCGCTAATATTAGGTCTTTACCTATGAAATTGCCGTTTTGTATGAAAAAATTGAAACGATTTTTTTTCAATGCAATCAATGCATCTTTGCCAACGCAGTGGCAGTTTATTGATGCCCTTCTTAAAGAAATCAGCTGGACGGGAGGCAACAAATTCTTCAAAGGCATTTTGTACTGCCTCTCGGGTATTGAATTTTTTTCCCGCCAAGAAGTTATCCAAATTCTGGAAAAAGTAGTAGTCTGTAGGCGCAAGGTCTGGTGAGTAGGGCGGATGACGGAGAGCTTCCGACCCCAGTTCTTGCAACTTGGAGACCGTCTGCTGTGCAGTATGAGGTCGCGCGTTGTCGTGCAGGAGCAGCGGAGACGAGCGATTGACCAATGCTGGTTGGAGATGTGCCAGCTTCTCCATCATTGTGTTCAGTTCTTCACAGTACACATCTGCAGTAATGCTCACCCCGTTTGGTAAGAAGCTGTGATGAATCACACCGGCGCTAGACCACCAAACAGTGACCATCACTTTTCTAGGGGTAAGTTTTCGTTTAGAGCATTGTTTAGGTACTGAACCAGGATCCAACCAACTTGCTGAGCGCTTGCGGTTATCAAACAGAATCCATTTTTCATCGCAGGTAACAATGCGGTTCAAAATTCCTTCATTTGTGTGTCTGTTGAGCAGTGCAAGGCACGCCTCGACGCGTACTTCGCGCTGGCGATCATTGAGTTCGTGGGGCACCCATTTGTCAAGCTTTTTTACCTTGCCAATTTGACGCAAATGGACCAATATTGTTTTGACGCTAACGTCGAACGCTGCTGCTAATTCAGCCGTAGATCGTCTATCATCAGCTTCCACAATCGCCTTTAATTCGTCATTGTCGACCAAAGTCTTCGGACGACCGCGAGGTTCATTTTTCAGGTCGAAATTTCCAGAACGGAAGCGAGCAAAGCAATAACAGGTGGTGCGTTGGTTTGTAGTGTTAGCTCCGTAAACGTCGTTGATGTTGCGTGCCGCTTGTGCCGCGTTGCTGCCACGACGGTACTCATATTCCATAATTACTCGAATTTTTAACGTATCCATGATGACGAAAAAGATTGAAATGCGATGAAAATGTAACACTAATCATTAAACAAATGACTTCTTTTGAAAAAATAATTCCATGTTTTTAAAATAAAATTAATTTGAAATTAGAATTCTTAGCCAAACAAAACTTATTTTGATTTGCAATGGCCAGTACTGCAGAACGCCAATTTCATAGGTAAAGACCTAATATTATTATTTCCTAATAAGCTCACCGGCTGAGCAACCTCCTGCCACAGCGCCTCAGTCTTCTCCCCGCTCCAGGGATGTTCTGGCCAGGAGTGCGGTCGGTACAAGTTGTTTTCGGGGGCTGCTTGTGGCGGGGGCTCGTCCGGGGGCTGCGGGTCTGGCCCGTCCTCTGTGGACGGTAGTGCTGGTTAATGTAAAGGGTGTATTTTGAGACGGGGCGGTAAGGCAGGTAACTCAACTGTTGTAGCTACAGGAAAAAGTAAGAAGACTATCTTATGATTAATTGCTCATTATTATTTTATATTTTTGGATTAACGTGATGATCTGTTTTTATTTTAACTTTGGTTACTATGTTCTCTTTAGCCATTCAGAAACTCAACTGTTAGCTTTAGCCATTCAGAAATTAAACTGTTTGTCTATGATCTGCCACCATTCCTCACCTAGGAAAGCCTTGTTGTGTGCAGACACCTGCTCCACATCATAGTCTGGTTCTGGAAACTCCTCGCCCACATTGTATGTCTTGTTGAGCTTACTGAAATATAACAACTTTCATGAAATTATTATATTTGAATTTCGAATTTCAGGTAATTATCAAGATTTGGGAATTCAAACTCAATGTCATACAAGACAAAGTTCAAATTCCATTGTAGCAAAAGACATTTTAATTGCAAACAGTCGATCAAAATTCAACTGAGAATACATAATCCTAAGGTAGATAGTTGATTAAGTGGCTAAGATTGTGTCACAGAATAATACAGAAGGCGCACTCCGCATTTTAGGTATGATGCTACAAGTACGCGCCGGGCTCGTCTTGCCGGGCCAATTCATGGTGAAGGAAAACATCGTCAGGAAACCGGCGAGAAACAAAAAAAATTGAAGGTACGTAACATCGACCAACCCACACTGGGCATGTACCACTTCAAGAAAAAAGACATTACAGGCTGTTTATGCTAATCACAGAGGCATTGTAGGCGTGTTGCCATCACAAAGATGTGCCTGTGATTACACCTGTATCCATACCCTTTAAACAGAGCAATGCAGTTCAGTGGCAGCACTACTTACTTGGAAAAATTCCTTCACGAAGAGGTTTCAAATACAGTAGAATCTCATTAATCCGGCACTTCAATAGACCGATACGTCCAATAATCCGGCACCCTCAGCTCGCGCCTCTTTCGCAATATGTATGTAGGTACATACATATTGCGGGCTCTTTACGAAATGCTTATTTTATTATTATGATTTTTCTCTAAAATACAGTAATCCGAACATTCCAATAATCCGGCACCCTCTGGTTTTTCATAGTGTCGGATTTGTGAGATTCTTCTGTAAGGCAGAAAACATTAGACCACAAATAATGTTGTGCTCTAATTTTGCAACATACTTTTTTAAACCATATTGCTTAGAAGTTATGTTTCATTTTCCATAAACATTTTTGTTATTATGTAAGAAAAAAGAAAAAAAAATACAATCGAAGTAGTAAATATATTGCAAATGATAATAAACTTTATGGTATGTGGAGAGGACTAAGTAACAGCTAGCTCGTGGCTAAGTAATAATAGCCGCACAGGTCGATCTATCAGGTTAAGCTACGCTTGCCGGGGTTAGTCCGTGGATGGGTGGATGGGTGACCATCTTTACATGCCGAGACTCCTCCATCGGAATGCACGTTGTTACGCCGTTGGTCCTGGCTGTCATTCGTAGATATTTGACAGTTGTTACGGGTTGTCAGAAGCCCGAACGTATGACAACCAGTCTAGCCAAGGGGTATCGTATTACCCAGTTACTGGATTGTGGAGGTCAGATAGGCAGTCGCTCCATGTAAAATACTGGTATTCAGCTGCATCCGGTTGTACTTGAAGCCGACCCCAACATAGTTGGGAAAAGGCTAGGCAGATTGATTGATAATAAACTTTATGTTTGGGTATTAAGATTTATAATCAAGTTATATGCAATCGCAGCCACTTGAGCAATGTGATTTTGATCCTAATCTTTAATCTAATGCGATTGTTGACTGAAGCTTATATGTGAAGAAGTACACCCACATAATACCTATCTTTTGTTGGAGAGCCTAACTAAATCAATAATAGGTGAATGGGATTATAACATGAAAATGTCTGACAACCAGTCTTACTAAGTGGTATTGTGTTACCCATTAACTGGATTGTAGAAGTCAGATATGCAGTGGTTCCATGAAAAATACTGTTATTTACCTAATAATAAATGATTTTATTTCTGTAAGTAGGTTTGTACAAGCACTTTTACACGTCAATTATATTTTAAAAACTATATGAGGTTGGGGATTCCTATCTGACCAGTTTCTGCATCCAGTTAGACTGAAAGCCAACCCTAAAATAATTGGAAAGCAGGCAGATGATGATGATGGGAAGGTTGGGAACTAGCATCTTTGTGATTTTAATGACAGATATACTATACTTGATTATCAATACACTTAGAAATAATTATGTAAGTATCTATTATTACAGTTTCACATTCAGTTGCACTAAAACTAAACTAATTTTACTAACATAAGCTTTCAGCAAATAGATATTTTGATCTTCAGAGCGTGATGGTGAAGTTCAAGTCACTGGAGGGCTCATGGAGTCTGCTAAAAGTTTGTGGCTGTAAATTCTAGCAAAACAATGCTATTTTTGTCACTTTGTCTGGTGCAATGTTTTAGCTTATTTATGTTTTTAGTAACTTTAGTCCAATGAAGTCAAATGAGGAAAACTCGTACCAAATAATACTTACTTTGTAGTTTTCGGTGATGGCGGCGGCTCCTTCCTCACGTCCTCATACAGCTTCCAGTTCTTTTTGTTTTTATAGAATTCCAATCTATATATAGCTATTAATTGCGTTTTCGTCGACTTGTCACCTGAAGCCATTTCGATTAGAAGTTACCAAAACACTTCACTGATTATTTTATAAGTTGGGTTTACACGTAACACTTTCAAACACAACAAAACTAAAAAAAATAATACTGGACAGACTCGGGTATCTCATTTAATTTGTAAGCAAACAAGTAGGTTAGTCTTGTTATTCTCAGATTTCGTAGGTAGTTACAAAAGATTTGAAAAAGATTGCCGCCATATTGACATGACTCCTTGACAGTGACAGTTTGTTTGACGGACGGATGAAACCGGATGAAACGCTGGTCGGTGGTGTCAGTCACAGATAAATGTGCATAGGTATTAAATAAAGACGAGATTCTTCCCAAAAACTCTGTCTACGCCAAAAATAATGCCGTCTCTGTTCCAAAATATTGCAGACATCTTCTTCTTTTTTTTTTTTACTTTTCTCTGTTGAATTTGCAACGATAAAATAGTATAATTCCTACATAGTTCTTTAGGAACTCCTTTCCTAGCAGGAAAAGTGTGACTTCCGACAGTCAACATCTATTTAAGTACCTACATACAAGATAACAAATTGCTATCGCGCAATTACCTGTAGATACCTACGCGTTCGTAATTCAACACCATATAATAACATTTATTGCGTTCGTTAGCACTAATGAAAAGGGCTCACTATCGTATGAAGATAAAATAAAGTGCAAGCTTTACACAACAAGCCCTAAAAACATAATGCCCACTCAGTTTTTGTCACAGACTAATAGTCTTGTTTTTGTGTACCCGTAACATTGATACCACAACTTCTACATTAAAGCAACAGTTTATTTTTTAACTATGAATAAGATGAACATTATTCCTAGGCTGTCACGTGAAAGCCAGGCTTCAAAGGTCACAGTTTAATTAAACTTTTTCAAACAATTTTAGTCCTTGCACGGAACATGAGCGGTAGACCAGCTTTGATTGACTGCACCACACTGGACAGGGGGTCTACCACTGGATGCCTGACAGTCTCTGGAGCTGGTTCCACTGTGAAAATGGACAGGACAGCCGCTAGTCCTGCCAGTGATTGCATAATGCCGAGACGTTCACCTGTAAAAAATAACAGGTATTTTGAATAACTATTACAAAATACTTAAGTATAAATACCTAACAGGATTTTGTTTGTGTCTATTAAGATAATGGTACCTACCATGGCCCTGTTTTATTTTAATACTATATACAATTTAATACTAAACATTAAGTACAAAGGGAAAATGTCTATACTAATATTATAAATTCAAAAGTAACTCTGTCTGTCTGTCTGTATGTTACCTTTTTACGCCTAAACCACTGAACGGATTTTGATAAAATTTGGCAAGGAGATAGATGGTATCCCGAGGGAAGGACATAGGCTACTTTTTATTGACATATCACGCGGGTGAAGCCGCGGGCGGAAGCTAGTTAAAGGAATAAGAACATAAAGGAAGAGCTCATAGAGCATCAAAAAATTCTTCCGCATCGCTGTCAATGGGAAAAGTGCGGAAAAGGCTGGCAGCATTGCCACGTTTGATGGCATAGCTGATTTTTTGACCGAAAAATTGGCCATCCCTCAGGGGGCCAAGTTTACTAATTAATTTACAAACGTGTCAGTGGTCTCACAATGATCAGTTTTTGACAGATATGCCATAATCTGTCAAAAACTCATAATTGCGAGACCACTGACACGTTTGTAAATTAGTAGACTTGGCCCCCTGGTCACGTGAAGAGATTACCTAATACTAAATAGGTAAGCTTAAACATCGGTAAACATTCAATGACCTCATTATTTAATTTATTATTTTGGTAACGATATCTATGTTCGGGAAGAACTTGATTCTGAGTACTTATGTTAATTAATATATCGTGGACTAGCTGCGCCCCGCGGTTTCACCCGAATAGGTCTCGATCCCGTGGGAATTTCATGGTCTACACACGTGCCAAATTTCATTCGAATCCGTTCAGCCGTGAAAGAGTAACATATAAACAAACAAACTCACTTTTGCATTTATAATGTTGGTTAGGATATAAAGTTAGGATATTGATCTAATACTAGCTTCCGCCCGCGGCTTCACCCGCGTGGTATGTCAATAAAAAGTAGCTTATGTCCTTCCCCAAGATGCCATCTATCTCCTTGCCAGATTTTATCGAAATCCGTTCTGTGGTTTAGGCGTGAAAAGGTAACATACAGACAGACAGACCGACAGACAGACAGAGTTACTTTCGAATTTATAATATTAGTATGGATATAGATAAGTAGATTATCGCGTAGATAAAAAAAAAACATTGCTCCTTTTTGGGCAATCGTGTAAAAAGTCACTCACCTATACAAGCTCTCGGTCCTGCACCGAACGGTAAATAGAAATATTTATTGCTGTTATCATACGCTTCGGGATCAAACCTCTCCGGTTTGAACTCCTCAGGGTTCGGGAAGTACTTCGGATCATTGTGGAGCGACTGCAGTGGAATCATTACTCGGATGTTCTCATCAATCGTTAAATTAAACTCCGGGAAGGTAAACCGACGAGTACACTGTCTTAACAAGAAGCCCAGAGAAGGAAACATCCTTAAGCCTTCTTTGAATGCCATCTCCAAGTAAGTCATCTCTTTGATCGAGTCGTACGATAGCTTTCCGTCATGTTTGGCTAAAACGCGATCGACTTCCTCCTGTGCCTTCTTCTGAACGTCCTGGTTGTATGCTAACTGGTGGAGAGTGTAGCTGGTTGCTGACGATGACGTCTCGAATCCGGCTGCGAAGAAGACAAATACTTGGGCACCGATCAATCCATCGTTGAACTCCAAAGTTACAGTCTCGGGGGTACCATCAGGTTTTTTCTTCTGAATCGACTCTCCGACGATAACACCCTTCTCTTTGCATTCCAACATCAAATCTATGAAATCCCCTCTCCCGCTGGGTTTATAGTTCCTCTTCCTGAGAATCTCTCCCACCAGCTCATTGATTTCTTTCTCCACACGAGTCAAAATCTTTAAGTTCTGAAACATTTCAGGGAACAATTCTTTTGCAATAGCTATGGCAATTTCTCGGGGTCGTAATTTGAAAATATTGATTCCGAGTTGTCTGAACGCTGAGTTCTCGTCGTTCAGTGTATTCGTATCTAGACCGAAGCCACAAGCTCCAATGAAGTCCGTAGTATACCTCGCCATTAACTCACGAGCGTCTATGGACTTGCCGTCAGCTGCCACGGTCAGCGCGCGAGTCTTCATCCTCTCTGCTCTTTCAACTATCAAAGGAAACATAGCCTTCAGCTTTCCAGTTGTGAAGGCAGGGGTCATTCTCTGTCTCAGTAATTTCCAGAGATCACCTTCAGCGAAAAATAAGTTCTGCATCAGAGGTTCAAACACAGTCTTATGGGGCGTGAAACCTCGCTCGAAGAAATGTGCAAAGTCTGTGGTCAAAATCCGCTTCACGATTTCAGGATCTCGTATCAGCAATTCTGGTCTTGAAGATCGGAAGAATCCAACCACTTGTTCGTTGGGATACTTCCAGTACAACTCGTCCCCAAGTGTTGTCATACTAGCTTTGAGCATATATCCTTTTAAATTGTTTCCGAAAAAAGGGAGTGGTTTATCGGATTTTATACCTCTTTCCTCCCAGTATTTAAAGTTTCTGGTGCCATAATAGTACAGGGAGATCAAAAGAACCACTACTATCGCCAGGGTAATCATGTTGCTGGTTTAGGTAATGCTGCTGTACCTACAATTGTTCACAGATTAAACCAGGATGCCCTTCATAGCCACCTGTAAAATAAGAATGCGTGTATTGATAAGGTATCGTCATAATAGTGCGATGATTGGATAAATAAACAAAACTCTGTCTTATCTCTCAATGCATTATGTCGAAGTTAAAATAATCAAAGATAAAGTCAAGATAAAGTATAATTGATAGAAAAGAAAACTAATGATAGGCTGATACTTATTATATTTTTGAGAGCCGTCTTCGAAGATTTGTACATTAGGTAGGTACCTAGAATAAGAGGAATGAATGACCGAATCTAAAACGAATTATGCTGTGATTCTCAAACTAAGGCTAGGCAACAGAGTTGAACACGGGCCTAAAATGTCAATACAAGTATACTTCAGAGAACACAAACACAAAAAAAGAACAAGTTGATCGGGGGAAAATATGCGTCACATCCATGCAAAATGGCCATGGCTCAGCATAATGCTGCGACCCTATGCGAGACAGAGCCCCAGCGCTGGTTTTCAGCGACAGCCGAATAATGTTTGAACAATTATTTATTTGCAAAACCATTATAGATACTACGCAGACTTGCAATAAAATTGAAATACCAACTTATCATTTAAAAAAAAAATGAGAACTCGTGTTAGGGCATAAATCGAACAGATTACGTGTGTCTCCGGATTTTTAATTTGTCTGTCTGTGGTGTCTTGTTTATACCTTTTAAGTCGTAGTTGGGTTTTAGTTTTTATTACTTGTTTTTTTTTTATTCTTTTGGGGTTATAATATATATAATATATATATTTTTGAAATGTGCTTATTAAGCCCTTTCATTTGATACCCAACATGGTACGATTAAACCATTTTTTTTTTTTAAGTTCCTCGCTTTATGTCCTCTAGAGGGCGCCATTTTTAATTTAATGTGACTTCACATAGCCTATTACCAGCGGACAATCACGACGCTTCTAACGATACCTCATTTGTCAAATTGTGATAAGTGGTTTGGAAGATAGGAGGGAACAGATGAACATACATAACATACATACATACATACCGGTCAAAATCATAACCCTCCTTTTTTCTTCGCCGTAGTCGGGTAAAAAGAAAACTAATGATAGGCTGATACTTATTTTATTTTTGAGAGCCGTCTTCGAAGATTTGTACATTAGGTAGGTACCTAGAATAAGAGGAATGAATGACCGAATCTAAAACGAATTATGCTGTGATTCTCAAACTAAGGCTAGGCAACAGAGTTGAACACGGGCCTAAAATGTCAATACAAGTATACTTCAGAGAACACAAACACAAAAAAAGAACAAGTTGATCGGGGGAAAATATGCGTCACATCCATGCAAAATGGCCATCGCTCAGCATAATGCTGCGACCCTATGCGAGACAGAGCCCCAGCGCTGGTTTTCAGCGACAGCCGAATAATGTTTGAACAATTATTTATTTGCAAAACCATTATACTACGCAGACTTGCAATAAAATTGAAATACCAACTTATCATTAAAAAAAAAAATGAGAACTCACCAACAAAAACTAAAACAAAAACACAAACAAGCTGTAATGACTTAATCAGTCTAACACGAGAAACACGACTGTTCGGAACGGTGCTTGAGCACAGACTCGCAAACATAGACATAATTATGTGTGTGATACAATAACAACGCAGAGACATAAATAAAACCGGTAATAAGATAAGTAGGTATGCCAGATTGTTGTTTATCTCCAACATAATAGAGTACGGTATTATCAATCATCACTGTGTATGTGTGTGCTTTTTTGTGGCACCTGATCTTTTTAGCCCGGCACTTTAATAAATAGAGGTTCTTTAATGGAGGTTCTTTAAGGTTGTTCGACATGGTGTGTGGTATGTCCGTGTTTTGTCAGTAATTGCTAAATCAATTTTCATGATTTAAGCATAATGAGAGTCAAAGAGGCATTTTTAGGGTTCCGTGCCCGGAACCCCATTACTAAGTCTGCGATGTCCGTCTGTTTGCTAGCGGTCTGCATCTCATGAACCGTAACAGATAGACGGTTGAAATTTTCCTGTTCAAAATAAAATAATGTTAAAATTTTACGGGAACCAAACCGCCGAGAAAAACATCATAATGTGGTATGTACCCCAATTCTTTTTTATAAAGTTATTTAATATAATCGCAGTGCGTCATTATACCTACTCATACATTACATAACAGACTACTCCAAATGTTGTGACATTTTAAGGAAATAATTATATAAAAAAGTATTATCTTGTGCCTGATAACGCGTGATAGAACAACAAAGTTCGATAGGCCTTACTTTCTGCAACAGTTCATATACCTATATTAAAATACTTGTTACTCGTATTTTGTAACAGCTCTAACTTGGTCAAAATACCTGTTACTTTTACCACCAGCTCTAAATAAGTACCTGTTATTTTTTACAGGTGATCTTATCGGCATTATGCAGTCACTGGCAGGACTAGTGGCTGACCATTTTCAAAGCGGAACCCAAACCAGCGTCAGACATCCCATCGTAGATCCAATGTCCCAGAGCATTAAAAGGAGGTCGCGCACTCGCACTCGCTACTCGCAAACTCTTTTTTAGTGGTTTGCTCTACACGCTTCGCGTGAGTCGCTGGCGGTGGGACGGGTGTTATAGGTATGGTGGTAGTAAGCTCCGGAGTATTCGCCTGTATTGTAACAATCCGAGATCCGATTTTGAGCATTTCGTTACAGTACTGCCTCCCAGACTGACGACAATTCGTCTGTAGTTAGATCAATTATTTCATTCATGGGTGCTCCAACTCACTACCTACTTTTTCATTCCAGTGAATGGTCTCGGTGAATGTAATGTTAAAAATTGTATCATTACAGGTTGCGCACTGTTGGCGGTTCTCCTAGGTCCCTGATGTAATGCTTGAATCTGTTACATTACAGGCGATGGCTCCCGGTGTGGGAGCGCCTTTAGGGTGGTTTTCATAGAAATCGTTACGTGAGGAAGAAGCGCTATGTGATGACATCACAACTGTTTTTTTATTTGTCTTAACTAACAATACGTCATGAGTGCGTCCTGGGTTTGATGTCCGGGTTTGGTCATGTTGAATAAATGAAAAACAGCAATATAATCTCAAAAAATAATCTTTACTTATACAACCATTTTTTACACGTTCACACACTCACGGCGAGACGAAACCAACACATATCATAGAAAAATAACAAATTTGTTGAAAAAAAAAAAAATAAACAAAAAAACATCAAGGAACAGAAAACAGTATAAATATTATTATGTACAGATATTTGAGTATCTCGCACTCAGATTGGTAAAAAAACTAATAATACACTAGTTTCATGTTATTGCTGATTTTTCGAGACTTTTTTCGAGTTTCGGCGAACTCTTTTCGAGCATAGGCGAAATCTTTTCGAGTTTCGGCGAAATCTTTTCGAGTTTCGGCGAAATCTTTTCGAGTTCCGGCGAAATTATGAGATCATTACTACAACATAGTAAATAATGTAATAAGTAATTTAAAAAAATATATTTCTTCAACTTTTTTGTAATGACGAAAATGATGCTTAGTTAGCAATTTCCTCTGTATATTTCAATCAACATACTGTTCAGTATTAGAGAATTATTAAATAGAAAAAAAAATATGACAGCTTTTTAAATAAGATGACATAAAATAAACATTTCATAACTGGCCAAATGTGTGTGCATGTGGCTTCACCTCTGCCTAACCCTCCAGAGAAACAAGGGCGTGTTATGTAAACATTTGTTTTTTTTGTAAATTCTACTTTTTTTTCAATCTGATATGTCTCCTTGGTTCAAAATAAGGACAAGATTAATACACTATACCGCTCTTTGACTTGACGTTCTAAGTACGCGTCTCATACAAATATGAACTTTACTCTTTTTTTTTTAATGTTCATATTCCTATGAAACGTATGCTCACATTTGCTTTGCTTATACGAATATGAAAATTATTAGTATAGAATAAGGTTTATATTCGCAAATATAAGAAAAGTCAAAATGCAGTCTGAATGCAAGGATGATTTAATTGCAAGTAGTGTCTTTTATGTAAGTTAGGAAATTCTAGTTAGCAGCTCCTAGCTTCGACAAGTGGCCGGTAAAAGGTTTCCACCCGGTTTCTAGGACGAAATTCAACGAGTCAAAATAAACGCATGTCAAGAGGTCCGATTGGCTGTTGAGAATTTAGTCGACCAATCACAGCACATGACATCATCATCTGTCTGCCTTTTCCCAAATATGTTGAGGTCGGCTTCCAATCTAACCGGATGCAGCTAAATACCAGTATTTTAAATGGAGCGACTGCCACAACTCGGTAATCTGGGTAACATGATACCCCGATTGTCAGACTTTCGGGCTTCTGACGAGCCGACTGTCACAGGTCCACGAATGACGTTCTTTCCGAGGCACGGAGGAGTCTCGATATGATATGTTTGTAAAGATGTTCACCAGTGGACATAATAATATGTTTGACAATTTGCTATCCAATTTTTGTGTCGATTTTCGTTTCAGAAACCGCGTGTTAGGCTCGCCTATTATAGAGGACTTAAATAATACTTAGTACAACAGTGTGGCCTATTTGTAAACCTTATAATACAACAATCTTTTTGTCATTAAAAGATTTTGAGTATTATTACAACAAAAGATAAATTAAATAGCAACAAATAAAAAGTTACTAAAAAAATATGGGGAAAAATAAATCTATAACTTTTGTGGATAACGCCATCTATCGGTGGTTGTTGGCAATATCATGAAACTAGTGGAGACGTCTAGCGACCTCTACTAACAACTGCTCAGAAGAATTTCTTCGCTTGCGCTTCTTTTCTTTCTCTGGGAACAAAAAATATAAAATTATAAATAAGTTCGGTTCCTGCTACAACTTAATGGTTTACTTTCTGAAATCAACTCAATTTACACTGCAATTAAGTTTGTAATCGTTCTAGTGGAAATAACATCGTTTGAAAACAAGGATTTGACACACTTTAGCCCCACTCACACGGCTATGATCATACGATATTTTCCTGTATAATGTTAGTATCAAACGGCAGTTTGAAACTGCATTTGTTTTCAACCGTATGAACCGTGTGCTGTTGACGTGTGATCCTAACTTTTAGGCATCTGTCCTAACGCCGAGGAAGCGACAGCTATCAACGATTTTCTCGCTCACTAAAGGTCCATAAGATTGTAAGTCCCGTGTAAAGTGGTAGAGATACATTAACATATTATTATGAATAGTTGACCGCTGCCTGTTCACTCCACCGGCGAGTACTCGTTTGTTGCACCGACAAGAGCTTGTGGCGACATCTACATCGCCACATGCGAACTACGGATCACATTGACGTCACGCAAAATCATGCATCGCGCAAGCAGATTTTACCGCGCGACTAGTATATTTACAACGTTCCAACATCAATCGTCGCGCAGCTGCCCACCAGACACAACACCCGTCTGGTCGGAGGATCCTCCCTTTTCTATGGAGGATGAGTGAACGTTACACCCTGTTCCTCATGCCTCGTTGCTCACTCTACTCTCTTCTCGTTAATCGTTGGCCGCGGGACAGAGGTCTTAGGTATGGTGGTAGTACTTCCCTGGAAGGAGCTCGAGAACGCTTGCTTGCCCAGCAGTGGGACAATACAGGCCCATAACACTTGTTTGCCACAGCAGTGGGCTACTTACTTGTACATGGCGTAGACCAGCATGAGCCCCAGTTGTGTGGCTACGACCATCAGTAGCCCCGTGAAGCTCACGCAGCTGACGTCGGGGCAGGCGGGGAGGTTTAACGCTTGCGGAGCGCCTTGGGCTAGCCTGGAAAAGATAAGATACTTGATTAGGTTAAGGTTTATTTATTTATTTATTTATTTATAACAATCTTACCTACACTATCTTTACAGATCTATGATCCAATGCGACAGACTGGCCTTAATAACTAAATCCTAAATCTACACCTTATACCTAGTTAAAAAATATCTTAATCTAAATAACTTATTACATATAGTGTAACTTTTGCGAATTCACTCAAGTTGCACCACAATACATCAACCCTCCCGTGAACTTCTGGTTAATAGGACAAAAGGCGTCACACAGCCATGAACTACATAGTATAATTATTAGTCTATAACGACCCCACTGCTGGGACAGTCTGTGAGAGGGAGTGGGCCGTAGCCAGCGCGCGGACACAGGGTGGGCTGGTAGCTGTCCCATGTCTTAAAATTTTTAGTTCTACATCATGCCGGTTTCCTCACGATGTTTTCCTTCACCGTTTTGACAGCAGTTGTGAAATAATTTACACAAAATAAAGCGCCTGTCAGGGTTCGAATCTTTGACCAATAACTCGTAAGTCGCGGTCGTTACCACTGGGCAAAGGCCACCACTTCTCAACTTAAACTTAAAATTTAATCCCATATTTAACCCCTTTAGGGGGTGATTTGTCAAAAATCTTTCCTTAGGTAGTGTAGTGGTAGTGGGTAGCCACTTTCGTTATAAAAGGAACTCCTGCGTAAAAGTCATACTTTTAGAGCCAGCAGTTTAGGCTGTGCGTTGTCTGTCAGTGAATAAATGTATAGAGGTATGAAGAACAGGCTGTAAAGTTCACTCATCCTCCATAGAAATGGGAGGATGTGCCGACCAGACGGGTGTCGTGTCTGGTGGGCTACTGTCTCAGGATTCATAGTAAAAGTTGTTCATAATGATGAGTTCAATGACCCCTTAAGAGGTTTTTCAGTTATTTCAGTGACAGAGTGTAGGTACATACCTCTGCGCCACTCCGGTGACCGTGGCCCTGACCTGCTGCAGACCGTCTTTCATCTCGTTGAGGAACTGCGGGCTCACCCCCCCTCCCGCGCCGCCCGACGCCGCGGCCAGCGAGTCCGACTTGCGCGACACGTCGATTATGAACCCTCTGCGGATAGGAATAAGTTTCATTTTAAAATATGAGGACTGAAGACAAAGGACTATGTTTGGAACCACAAAATTAATGACATTATCATATTCATAAGTGCCTCAAAAATGTATAAAACATAGAAATCATAAACTTACTTTAGTTCAGCAATAGTGTTGATCATGATTTGGTTGTTAGCGACCAACGCGTCCCAGTCGTGCCGCCCGATGGGCAGGTTGGGCATCTGAAAGCATCATAACAATATTTATGTCACTAGATGGTAAGTAAGCAAGGGAGCTTCCCACCTGGTGGGGAGTGCTTAGCGTAGTTATAATTTTTGTTACGAGCGTTTTATTTGCGCAGATGAAACTACCAGCTACCCATAAGCTCAAAGACAAAGTACATCATTATTTTATGATTATTTATTCACTCAATATTGTTAGTTGGTTACCTGCGCAGGCGGCGCGGCGCCGGGCTGTATGGGCTGTCCCTGCGTGTGCCCGTACACGGCCGTCAGCATCGACAGCGAGTTCATCTGTTTGCCTATCACCTGGGGAATGGAGCATTCATGATAGTATTTAAATTAACTGTATCGTCACACAATAACAATCCCAATAGGTCAGAACTAACACAAGGAGAAATTATGCGTCATCTTATCAAAATTAACAAACAGCGTGCGTCAAACAAAATCGACTACTTCGAGTTGTCAAATATAGTGCGTTTCATCAAATAGTACCTATGTCGTAATGTTGGCTCCACTGCTGTAGGACCAATAATAATACGCTGCGTCGCTATCTAACAGATACAGTGGAGCCAACATTACGTCATAGGAACTATTTGATGAAACGCACTCAAGCAGTTCGAGGAAAAAGCGTAACGACTTGACAAAACATGGAGCTTTCTTCATTATTATGTACGTTTAATATTGATGTATTATACACATAAACTTTCCGGAATATATTCTTTAAAGTTTTGAGGTGGTATTCACCATTGCTTTTCTAAACGATGGTGAAAACTGTAAAAAGATCCATTGCTCAGTTTAGAAGAACAACGTGGTCACGAAAAGTGACATCAATTTCATGACATACCACGCGGGCGAAACCGCGGGCAGAAGCTAGTAATAAATAATTGCAGTATGTATGTAATAACAATAGTGTTCTTACCTCATCCACCTTCTTATTAAGATCCCTCAGTATGTCATGTATCTGCGTCTGTCCCTGGAAGATCTGCCTCAACTCGCGCTGTGCGTCCGACTCGAACCAGTCGTCGAACTCGCCGTCCTTGTCGCGCACCTGCGGCCAAACGGAGAATCAGTGGGTGCGAGGCAGATAGAGATATGATTCGTGGTTCGTTTTGTAAAAAGACATCAAATTATCTTGACTAGAACGCCTTTAAGTGCGTGTGAAGGGTTAAGCAGAGATGAAAAGTAAACCCAACATTTCGCCAGTTATATTTAAGTCCCATGTAATAGGGGGCGAGCCTATTGCCATCAACCGGGCACAAATCCACAATAATATTTATTCCACAATTTTCGCTATTGCACCTACCACTGTTTGTCTCTGCATCACCCAAAGGTTGACTGGTAGAAAATGCCTATGGCATTAAGTCCGCCTCTGTACATTTGTGTGCTTAAAGTATTAAATAAATAAATAAATCCAGACTCGCGGGTTGCTACTGAAAAATGATTGATGCAAAAACTAGATAACACTTTGCCCGGCCTTGAAATCGAGCCCAGGACGATGCATCGACTGAAGAAGGCAAAGTGGGACGATTGCACACAAAATAAACGGCATGCATTTATAATCGCACCCCAAAATAATTCTCATTTTGATGTTCTAAAAATATAATAGGCCACTCTATTATAATAAAAGTGCCTCTTTTTGTGCGCCTCAAATAATTTCCATTTTGATGTTCTAAAAATATAATAGGCCACTCTATTATAATAAAAGTGCCTCTTTTAGTGCGCCTCAAATAATTTCCATTTTGATGTTCTAAAAATATAATAGGCCACTCTATTATAATAAAAGTGCCTCTTTTAGTGCGCCTCAAATAATTTCCATTTTGATGTTATAAAAATATAATAGGCCACTCTATTATAATAAAAGTGCCTCTTTTTGTGCGCCTCAAATAATTTCTATTTTGTTGTTATAAAATACTAAAGAGCCAATGAACTGCGACCGACTCTGACATCTCAGAGTCGGAATCGGAGTCGCCCGGCTGGTGCCCTGATAAGGCCAGGATGTTAAAAAGACGCTCATTTATTACTAAAAGCGTGAATCATTCGAAGGTCAATCAGTTTCTAGTGGATCAGTTAGTATTTCCCCAAATGAATTGGGATAAGAAGGGCAGGGCAGGATGATGATGGATGGTACACATACCTCATCAGGATGCTCCTTCCTATAATCCTCTTTCTGCTGCTCCAACTTCTTCTGGTACTCCTGGTACTCTAGCGACAGCTTCTGTTGTTCATCTTGGCTCATTTGTTGACCTCCTGGCGATAACAGGTTAGGTTAGGATTAGCATAATTATAATTTTCTAAATATCTTGCCGAGCAGGACTGCATCTAAGGTAGTCTTGATGGAGAATACGCTGATGCTGATTCCGAAAATTATCTTAAACTTAATATCAAAATCTCAGATAGTATATGCAGTTATAATGGTCCACCGTGCACATGAGTATTATAGTACACACTAAGGGTCAGTTCACACCGATACGCGAAGCGACGCGCACTTTTTTAATGATCCGATACAACATCGAATTTATTTACTACACAATAAGGTACACGCGCCGCGCATCTCAGCCTACTTTGACACGTGTCAACACTCGCACTGAAATTGTACCTTTTCGTGAAGAAAATAAGTTCCATAATAGGGAATATGCATGTGATTCAAATATGGGTCAAATATTTTTTTTTATACTTCAGAATTATGCCTCCACCAATATTTTTGAATAAAATTTCTTTTTGAACGAGAAATTAATTTTTTTAAAGTCCCAAAAAACTGTGGGTAATTCAAATACTTGAAAAGGCTGTAACGTAACAATCCGGGATAACAATCAAAATGTCAATGTCAAGTCAATCAACAAGTGTTAAGTCAATGTCAAACGCTCATAGAAAAAGGAGTGTTTGACGTTGACTTGACAGTTGCTTGTCTGTTTTCCGAAAATGTCCGATATTCATAGTTTAAATACCAGGAATAAACACAATCTTGCTGTACATCGCACTCGTCTCCACAGAGTAGGCAACTCGTTCATGGGTCAATGTATACGCTTTTATAACAAACTTCCCATTGACATTCGAAACTTACCCATTAAACGATTTAAAAGCTGTATTAAAACCAAACTTTGTAAAAAAGGGTACTATAAAATCACAGATTATTAAGAAGACAAAAATGCATGGGATTGAGCTGCTCGCTCTGCTAAGCATTGTGACATTTTGAATATTATGGAAAGCCATAAAAATATACCTACCAGTTTTATATACAAATTGACATTATTGAATATTATATACAAAATGACATGATGATTACTTGTAAAGTATTGTTTTATTGTGAATGTGAGGACTATGTGGATATTTATTTTACGTTCTGTTAGTTTTAGCGAAGGTCTGGCAATTTGAGAACTTTATGCGACCTACCCAAATGTCCTTTCTTTGGTATTGTTTGTCGAGTCGTTGAGCTCCTTAAGTTCTGAGTTGAGCTCCACTATTACTGACAAATGCTTGCACTGACTGGACAGGTCCACTCAAATCTGTGTGGTTCTTTCCTCAAAAGACCATTTCAGACTCTTATCTACATGGTCCTCATATGGCCTGACCAAGATTATGTCTGGACTTTAAAGGAGACGGTGACCTCTGAGTTTGTTTCGGCCTTTTTTCTCAGAGTAGTCAGATAGGAAACGCCGACCTCATCTAGCTTATTTTTACAGCTTTTTAATTTGACGTGTAAAAGTGATTCCAATATCCTATTTACAGAATAAACAATTTCATTTCATTTCATTTCATTTCACGGACGGTGACGTCACCACACCAAGCGCGCCAAATGGAGGGCGTTTAAATAGCCCGGATCGGTTGGATATTTTAGTTTATTTTTTTTTAAGTACTTTAAATTCCTTTTTTGCCGTCGAATATTTTTTTTTACTATTATTTGACGATGTAAACTATCGAATAAAAATATTTAAAAAAAAATGCATATTCCCTATTGCTGAAAAGTAAAAGAAGGCCTGCTTGTGTTGGTCTGCTAACGAAAAGTACCAGGGTATCATAGATCTGAGGGGTCTTACCGCTCTGCTGCTGTTGCGTGTGCAGCGAGGTGGTGAGCAGATGGATGACGTCATGGTCGTCGGCGAGCCCTCCCGTGGCGGCCGACAGACCGAGGAATCCTCCGCGCGGAAGGACCACGTTTTCCGCGCGGAAACAAAGCTCGTAGTCGGCTTCGTTGTTTGTCATGCCTGTGGAGGGGATAAATATATATTTTTAGTATACCATCACGGGTATCCTGCAAAAGGGTAGGCAGAGGTTAGCAGGGTCAAATGAAATTAGCTAGCGAAACTCGACAGACGTGATGGGTTTCGATATCAAAATATAAAACAAACAAAGATGTAATGATGTGAGTTTTTTTTTTGGGTCAACGACTACAAACCTCCTTTGCATTTTACGTTTCATAAACGTGAAATCTTTAGTATTCTATAATACATAATCAGTTCATTTATTTCACTCATTTTTTTTTCCACCTCACTATTGTTTTTGGTCAGAACCTGGTAGGTACTTAAAGCTCTAACTGACAAGTTGCTGAAAGCGATAAAAAATTCGTAATATGGTCTTTGTAAAATGAACTCAATTTATACAAACTTAAAGTTGATATTCGTCTAACTGGAAATAACGTCAATTTGAATAGATTCAACTCACCGTTATGGAAGTACACAGTAAGAGTGTTGAGGTAGTACTCTATGCGCGCGCGCGTCGGGAACGGCTTGTTACGGAAGTCGCGCAGACAGCCGGACAACAGCTGCTGAGACCCGTCACTAGAACAAAGACAAGTTGTGTGTCAATACGGAAATGTAGAGCCCGAAGAACATCGTCATCTGTCGAGCCTGTTCCCAACATGTTGGTGCCGGTGTCCAGTATAACTGGGTGCAGCTGACCACACAGTTACTGGAATAACACGATACCTCTTGGCAAGACTTAGTGTCAGACTTTTCGGCTCCCGATTACACAATACACATGTCACAGATGTACGAATGGCAGCCGGGACTAACAGCTTAACGTGCTTTTCTTGGCACGGAGAGGTCTCGGTATGTTATATGCGGTTGTTATCATTTAGCCACGAGCCCCTCTCGAGTGGTCCATAATTAACGTCCCCACTGCTGGGACACAGGCCTCCTCTCTGTCCTCTCACAGTGGGCCGTTATCCACCACGCGGGCCCAGAGCGGGTTGGTGGATATCACCATGTTTTCGAATTATTAGTTCTAGTTATGTTTCCTCGGTTTCCTCACGATGTCTCCCGATGTCTGTGTGGTGTACCCGAACATAAACATTAGTACCAACCTCTTATGATCGAAGACCTTCGTGCCGTCGTTGACGACGGCCATGATGTAGGGGTTGTTGTGTTTGTTGTCATTGTCGAACGAGTCGAAGATGACCGCCAGACCGTTCCACCGGTCCGAGGAGCCGAATACTTCGCCCGTGTAGTCACCGCGCTGGGTTGTGTACCAGAACGCCTGGGGAACGAGGGGTTATGTTATTACGCACGTGATATCTCAGACATATTTAAGGCTGTACCCTACTACCTCAGATTTTATCTCCCTCGCACAATACTACTCGCGACCTGAGTGAGACCTCGCACAATACTACTCGCGACCTGAGTGAGACCTCGCACAATACTACTCGCGACCTGAGTGAGACCTCGCACAATACTACTCGCGACCTGAGTGAGACCTCGCACAATACTACTCGCGACCTGAGTGAGACCTCGCACAATACTACTCGTGACCTGAGTGAGACCTCGCACAATACTACTCGCGACCTGAGTGAGACCTCGCACAATACTACTCGCGACCTGAGTGAGAGCGAGACGGAGTGGGGCGGTAGCGGCTCTCAAACCTCGAAAAGTTTAGGTAATGGTTTTTTTTGTGAAAATAAGGGTAATTAAAAAAAATAAAAACATAAGACCTGCTCTATAGATAGTTCAGTTATTATGCACAGTTTCATGATCTAATTTGAAGTATTTTTTTAATACCAGCGGTTTATAGTTCTGTTTAGAGGTAAATTTGTTTTTTTTTTTATCGAGAAAATTTTATGTAATCGTATTTTCGCCAAACATATGACCTAGCATCAATCCTCAACTTTAACATATGTATATTTATTTCAAAATGAATGCTGCAGTAGTAAGTAAATTGCATGCAGCTAAGATGAGAATGCTAAAGGTGCAACCACACTGCTGTCGATCGACGTTGACCAGTCGACACTGATCACATCAAAACAAATTCGATGGTCGATTTATGAAGGTCGACCGATAGATGTCGAATGGAAACACGTCGACTGTAATGCGGCTGCCGTCCATCACACTCGGTCAAGCTGAACGGTCGATGTCATCGATCAACCGCAGTCTGATTGCACCTTAAGAGGAGTGTGTGGTGTAACGCGAATGGATTGAATTAGAAATTACATGGGCATGTGATAGGAAGAATAAGGAACATGTCGTGAGGAAAGTTTTAAGTATGAACGTGGAGGGCTATAAGAATAGGGGAGGACCAAAGAAACTATGGATGGACCGCGTGAAAGATGATATGGCTAGAAAGAGGATGACTGCCGGAATGACAGACGACGATAGAGAAGTATAGAAGAAAAACACAATGTTACGCCGACCACAAATAAATTGGGAAAAGGTCAAGAGAATGATGGAAGACTCACCAATCCGTCAGCCCCTATCCTGCCTCTACCGGTCACTTTGAACATGACGTCGATCTCCCACCAGTCGAAGTTGAGCGGCTGCTTGGTCCAGATCGCGCCCTTCTGACTGCGCAGCGACGGCGCCAGGCGGACGCTCTCGCCCGATGCTATCGCGTCTGGAAAGTACGGAATTATTGGGTTAGCCTTGTTTTTAATGGATATTAAACTTACCTATAAAGCCAAGCACACATTGCCGTAGTGCCGCAGCGCAACGTATTTTTAAACGTTTTTTTTTCACGATTTTATTCTACCACTTTGTCGGCGTGATTTATATTATGTATACCCATACCAAACTACAGCTTTCTATTACTAAGAGTCTCTGAGCTAAGCCGCGAACAGACAGACAGACGGACATGGCGAAACTATAAGGGTTCCTTGTTGGCTACGGAACCCTAAAAAGTGCAGTGCTGTGCCTGCAGTGTGCGTTGATTCATAGAAAATGTACGAAAATGATGGAGGATTTTTGCAAAGCGGTTCAATGCTGGTCGTCAAACTTTTGGTTTATGTTTTTCTTCCGCAATGCCAGTGGCATGGCAGATGCATTGATATGAAACATCCGACCATCGGAGCTTTAAAAAGAGACGTACTTTCACACAGGTATGAGTGACAGAAGCTCAATTTACATTGCCGCGGAACGATAATTTGTACATAGCAAAATAAACTTTATGTCAATTGTCTAACGTACGTACTACAAGCTAGACATGAACTTGTTACTGCGGAAAACCCCAAGTATACCCGTGAATTCTCCAGAAAACGCGCGACCCTGTTACTTGGCTCGTATCTATAATAATTTGTGCGTTACACTATTGACATAAAGTTCATTATGGGTTGTACAAAAAAAAAATCGCTTCCATTCCGTTCCGCGGCAATATAAATGGAGCCAGTGACGACGCTCTTCAAAGCCGATTTTTTTTTGTAAAAGTCATTGTACCATACTTACGGCCGCGTACAATGAAATGTTAATTCATTTAGAAACAGTTTAAATTGTTATGTTAACAAGTTATGTCATTATTATAATGGTATGCGTTGTTTGATATTAATATTCATGCTTGTGGCATCGCTTGTTCGATGGTATTGGTATGGTGGTCAAACTTAGCTAAGTTTTGTCTGGCTGTTTAAACGATAACTGAGATTTTATTTAAAGAAAAAATTTGAATGCCACTCTCGGAATCGAACAACAGTCTTATCTACTGCTTTTGGAATCCCACCATCACAGAGGTGAATAAACCACCTTCAATTCGACAGTTGTTGCTATTAATAAAAAAGAAAGAAAAAATAATAATTAATCGGGCATAAATCCAGATTTCAGGCTGATAGGGATAATTAAAACAAAGTATGTCACTTTGCCTGACCTGGGATTCGAACCCAGGACCAACGAGGTAATCAATGCTGTTTTTCTATTTATATTATTTTACTAGCTGTGCCCGCGACTTCGTTCGCATGGATGTCGGAAAACAATAATATGTCGCTTAGAAAAGTTGTACCTTCATTTAAAAAGGGGGAATCTTTCGACCAGGCCTGGTGATTTTTCCTAGTAAGAAACTGCCAAAAAACTTGTTTTTATTTAAGAAAATGCTTCTCTTTATAAAATATTAGCGGTGGAACCACCTGGAGCGTACACAAAAAAGTTGCTAGGGTTGCTCACACGCGAAAGAGCTACATAAAGTTGGCCGTGGGAAAAGCAACCAATACTAAGATCCACCCCCGCAACGGATAATGTCTGGCCCTGAGCTTTGTTAATGGTCATGGCGTAACACAGGCTGACGGGGAATTGCACACGCTTAAAACTAAACGGGAAATTATTGGGAATGAGAGGAATTCTTGGAATAAAAACAACATCACCGGCGCCGCAACCTGTTAAGATTTCGGCTTCGATGACGTTTTGTTGGTGATTGGTGACTATGAGCCGAGTGCCGTTGCAAAGTTTGGGAGGACTTAAATTTCTGAGAAGAATTATTGGCACTTCGACTTTTAAACAAATTTTGTGTGCTGAAGGGATTCTAAGAACTCTACTGGATAGTGTGTGGCATCTACTTCTTCGGGAACCGTATTTATCGATGTATATTGTTGACTTTCCCCAGAAACATGCCAATATTTGTGTATTTATTGCTGTCCGATAGTCGAACAAATCAAATCAACCATAAGGCCTCTGCCTCGAATCTTGCGGGCAGCGGGGCGGCGGCGGCGGCGGCGGCGGCGGCGGCGCGGGCGCGGCAGGATCTTATGCGTAAAATCAAATGGACCGGTTCTCGAAAACAGCGGCGCGGCAGCGGCGAGGCGGCGGGCAGCGAGCCGTGCACTCCATTCAAGCGGTGACCGCCCGCGCGTCTGCATTGCAGTGTTGTTGCCCACAATAAATTGAGCGTTAGGAATAAATTTGAATCAAAAAGATGTTGCCGCCATTGTTCAGACATTTCTTTCGCGAATAAAAACAAATATCTCGACGACACAATCGTGAACACAACACTACGCGGCTATAGTGACGCGCGATCTGCCCGCTAGTTTCGAGAACGGGTCTTAAATGCCCGCCCCGCTCCCGCGCCGCCGCTGCCGCCGCCCCGCTGCCCGCAAGATTCGAGGCCGAGGCCTTACACACGCCAACAACGATCGAATCGAATGAGCGGCGGTCACGAATCATACGAACAAATTACGAAGTATAGTACAGTTCGATTCAAACTTAATGGCGGTTCGGAACATGAGGCGAGTCGCTGCGCAGTAACAATTTCATGTGACAGCGGGGGTGAGGGGTGGGGTACTGCGCAGCTAAAAGCTAACTTCCGAGCCGCCATTAAGTTTGAATCGATCTGTAACGACTCGTTTCTTGACTTCTTAATTTGAACCTAATGAACGAAACCAACCAAAATAACAAATCAAAACCAATCAGATCATAGGAGTGAGGCGTATTTATCGTCACAGATAGAAATCACAGATATTATAAAATAGCAGATAGCAATTGCTCCTAACGATAAAAAATATCTGTTACTTAAAATCACAGATCCTCAAGACTGTTACTGTTAAAACTTCGGATACGATTTTCGACTTTAACGAAAAGAAATAAAGAAGATATTCAATTGAGTCAATATGTATTTATCGTCTGTACAAAAATCACAGGCAGTGATTTTATAACAGATAGATACGATTTTCGACTTTAAATAGAAAGAAATAAAGATGATATTCGATTGAGATAAGTATTTATCAAAAATCACAGGCTGTGATTTAATAACAGATATTGGATCTGTTATTTTTTTGTCACAGTCACAGTGATCAGATCACAGATATCGTGTTTCACCTGTTACAACCCATCTCTAAGATCAAATTACTTTCAACGAATGACAACCCAAACTAGAGAAGGTGCGTATTTACGCGACCAGGTTTTTACACCAGGTATTTACTAACAAGTACGACGACCAAGTGCCGACACGAAATACTTCAAAGTATTTTGCTCCGTTGACACTCGACGCGATTCTGCTCTTTATTTATATCATGTTACGGATCAATGTTCTGTGAAAGTATTTTTATTTTAAAGGTTTGGAAGTATTTTTCTTGAAGACGCAATTCTGCTCCTTATTTATATTATATTACGACTTAATGTTCTATGCAAGTATTTTTCTACCAACGAGGCTTGGATCCTATGGAAGTCCGACCAAGTGCCAACCCGAAATACGTCAAAGTATTTTGCTCCGTTAACACTCGACGCGATTCTGCTCCTTATTTATATTTGATTACGGATTAATGTTCTTTGAAAGTATTTTTACTTTAAAGGTTTGGAAGTATATTTTTTTGTAGACGCAATTCTGCTCCTTATTTATATTGAATTACGACTCAATGTTCTATGCAAGTATTTTTCTACCAACAAGGCTTGGATCCTATGCAAGTATTTTTCCTTTAAGGTTTTGGAAGTATTTTTTTTTTGGAAACGCGACTGTGCTCTTTATTTATATAATGTTACGGATCAATGTTCTATGCAAGTATTTACTTCCACCAAGGCTTGGTTGGAAGTTGGACGTATATTTTTTTGCATACGCGATTCTACTCCTTATTTGTATAACCTTACGGATCTATTTTCCATGCAGAAAGAAAATACTTGAAAGTATTTCAAGCCGTGGTTTTTGGCGCTGGTGTCTAAAGGTGGACGTACTTGGAAGCCCTGGTACTCGATTTTGCAAGTACGACCCATGTCTAACCAAACCCAACCAACAATTTATTATTTATTTATAATATAATATTTATTTATTAATTTATTATTATCGACACTAAAGAAGTCAAAAACAAAGATACCTACACTAAAAATTATTTGGAATATCTGGGCGAAAGTCATTCTTCGACGGAGACTCTTAACACCGCGATTCAGAAAATGACAGTAAGGGTCTCAGCACACATATGGGATCGGAAAGGGATCGTCACCGTATCGCCTCGAGCCGTTCAGAATGGTTTGTATTAAACTCCCTACTGCAACGCACACTAATCGGAATAATAACGTAATCGCCTCGCCTCGGAACAGGCTCCGAACTTGAATTCCCGCGCTTACGGCTCATCGTCCCCGCGCTTACGTTTCTCCGTCCCCGCGCTTACGTCTCTCCGTACCCGAGCTCACATCTCTTCGTCCACCCTTTCCCCTTTCCCCTCCCGCGACTTGCCTGCTAAAGACGCCGCCATTCGCAAGGAGTATTTCATTCGTGCCAACCAGGTCAGCCAGGGGGCGGCGAGGCGTAAGCGCGGTGTCGCCTAGCCGTAGCCGAGTTGACGTACAGGCGCTGCTGATACGCTTTCGTTACGTGCATACGGTAGGTTGACGCCTGGTTGACAGCGAGGCGAAAGGCGTTACGGTTACGATCCCTTTCCGATCCCATATGTGTGCTGAGACCTTAAACGAACAACGCCATCTATCGAGCACGAAATGATACTGTCAAAATATATGGGAAAACGTTCGAACACTCTGTAAGCTAAATAAACTATGTAGAAAAGTGAAAAATTAAAGAATAAATACCTATATTTTTTAAGAAATTAACATTTTCACTATTCTTTCATGATTATCAAGATTTGAAAGATAGGTAGCGCCACCTATCGCACTAATACTAAACTAATAAATAAACAACGCATCTGGAAAATTTTAATTAATCTAACTTTAGAGTTATATTCTATACACAATGTATCGCGTTAAGTTTCCGCGCAAAGAAAATGACAGTCATATAACAACACACGATCTCACAAACCTAGTAATTAAGAAGTAAGTATCATTTCGCGTCAATAGATGTCGTTACGTGTATGTACATTACGTAATGAAAATTCCTTCTTGAACACTTTAAATTCATATATCTTTTGATATTTTGAAGCGATTGCGATGAAACAAAAACTAATTGAAGCATCGAGTTACACACAATATTTGAGTATAAAAGTTAACCATATTGATTTCGTACTTTTTACGTGAAAGTGGAACAATCAAACTAAAGAACATACAAACAGACAAACAGACAAAAATTCCAAAAATGGTAGAAATGGAATCTGTTGGTTATTCTTGGACAACCCACCAACTTTTTTTTTTTTTTTTTCATTGTACAGAAACGCCTCGTCTACAGATTTATTATATGTATAGATATAGATAGATTTGTAGGCTATTACTAAACCAGTAGTTTAATGTAGCGCGATAATTGAAACATAATATAGGTATGTTCAATAAATTATGATAAAGTATAATAAAGATTAACGGTAGCGAACTGAACTGTTTTAATGTGTAATATTATATGTTTGTATCTAATCGGCATTTTATAGTAGTCTTCCTATATCTATTAAAAATATTCAGTAGACATAATAAAAAAAACGAGCGAACCTTACAGCAGTCGCGTATCATGTGTAACATATCTCGGCTGACGGCTGACCGTATCAACCTCTCGGAAAATGGTTGGGTATCGTCTTAGGCCAAGTCTAGCACCGCACGCGCTTATTGGTCAAATCAAATTGCGCACGCTTCCCCGGCTTCTTGTTACACACTTCCGTCCCTTTTCACGAAATCACTCCCACAGTTTATAGGAAAGCGAGAGGGAAGATGTTACTCATCAAAAAATTTTAACACGATGTACGAATGACTGCCTCGTTGGTCTGGCGTGAGGAGAGGTGTTCGAACATCTAGCTTGAAGCAGATTGGAACCTAGATAACATAACATTACGCCTGTATCCCCAAAGGGTTAGGCACAGGTGTAGCTATAGTAATGTATATCCACATTACCCCAGATAATAAGTCCCATGTAATAGGGAGCGAGCCTATTACCATCAACCGGGTACAAATCCAGACTCCGGGCTGCTACTCAGAAATTCCAGAAGGCGACCCAATAACGCTTAGCCCGACCCGAGAATCGAATTCAGAACTTCATGCACATCTGCCGCATTTGCGACCACATACCAACGAGGCAGTCTTGCCGGTGCATTATTTATCTCCATTATCCATAATGTAATGATAATGGAGTTTATAGTAATAGGAAGTAATAAAGCATAAAACTGCAGTTTTAGCAGAACAGCGTGAATATTAGCACTAATTATAAAAATCAATGATGTAAGCGTTTCGTAATTATTCGTAAACAATCGTCCATGTTCGCCGATATCGATGTTTGTAATATAAAAGCGTGTTAAACCGACTGCGACATGTACTTTTGTACAGAATTATCGACTTATAAACACGTTTTTTTAAATTAGAAAACATGTTAGGAATTCTAAGAATTAATTTTAATATCTTTTTTTTTTAGTTAATGTTTTGTAGCAGCCTACATCTTTGGTCAAAACAGTGAATGAAAACATCGTGAGGAGACCGGTGTCCTACCAAAAACTCGAAGACATAATTATGGCATCAACCAACCCACACTAGGCCCGCGTGGTAGGTTACAGGCCACCCCCTCTCACAGCGAGGAGGCCTGTGTCCCAGCAGTGGTCACATTATAGGCTGATTATGCTACATCGTCGGTAACAAGAGCAGAAATTGGCAGATTAATACTTAGATGGCTGGACGGCCTACAGAACATCGCCAGAAATACCTGGATGAGACTCGCACAGACCAGGGAAGCATGGCACAAAGGGCAGGAGATGCCTGCCTACGTCTTAGGGTCAGTTCACACCCAGACGCGAAGCGACGCGCACTTACTTATGATCCGATACAATATCGAATTTATTTACTACACAATAAGGTACACGCGCTGCGCAGCCCCGGGCATCTCAGCGTACTTTAACACGTGTCAACCGTCGCACTGAAATTATATCTTTACGTGAAGTAAATAAGTTCGATAATTCTTAAAAAGTGCGCGCAGCGTCGCTTCGCTTCACGTCGCTATCTGAGTAAGTTTTTGCGTGCAAATAAGTCGACCCGTCTAATGGTAATTAGTCACTGCCACCTATAAACCAGAGGAATAGCAGATCCATTGCCATCCTAGAGACATGGCTGAAGTGTCTCATGTGCTTGCTATCATTATCACACCAGGGGGCCTAGACAAAATCCCTTTTCTGTAAGCGTTAACGCCAACGGAAAGATCAAAATGTATGGAGTTGACAGCAGCAGTCACGTGACATCTCTAAAGCTAATGTCAACTCCATACAATTTGATCTTTCCGTTGGCGTTAACGCTTACAGAAAAGGGATTTTGTCTATAGCCTCAGGACCTCACATGATCAGCCTATAGCAGTCTTCTGCTGTACATAGGCCTCTCTAATCACCTATATCATTCTAATTTGCATTTTTTTTTATGGTTGAGTAATATGTCCAGAATTGTTTCATGGATTAAACACTCCTTTGTAGAATGTAGGTAGTTAGTATTCTGGGATGAAAAAAGGTGTGCTACATAGTTCCCAATACATTTCTATCTATACTATTAGGTATAGTGGCGGAATAAGCAATCAGTTTAGCATAGTAATAATGCAAGCCATTTTTATTGATAAAATGAATGGTACTCTTTATCCTTGGCTACTGAAATATTGCAAAGATAACAACAATCATATCTTATCTAGGGCTGCCAATGTCACCATATTCTCCATTGTTAAGGACTTACTGATGCTATGAATTCCATGGACAGACAAACGCACAAATGTGTCTATGCTTTCCCAGCTTGATATTAAGACCCCGATTGTCTACAGTTTGTCGACAGCATATTTTGGCCTATTTCGGCCAAATAATGGTCAACACAACATGTCTTAATTTCCTTCAATACTTCTCTATTAGTCGTCATCTCAGTAGTCACCCTGTTTCTAGCCATATCATCTAACGCATTGTGCATCTATCAATAAACAGAATATGCTACAAACTTTAAAGATTGTACAGAAGAATGTTAATTATTGATCTGAGAGCAACAGTTAAGATGATAACATTTTAAGAACACAATTCATGACAAGGCTAGTCTTGGGGACAGGAAGTAAATGGTTTTAAATAATATAAATTTATTATATATACTCGATAACGGTTTGGTTTATAAAACTTAGATAAGTAAATGAAAAGAAAGAATCAACATTAGATTTGAAATAGGAATGTGCAAGTGATGTTATAGCTTCAAATAATTGCAATAATGCGATGATAGTAACCTGCGGCCATACCTACAGCACATCACTGACACGTTTTTTGATTTTATAGAAAGTGTTCAAAAATATTAAGAATAAGAGAAAGAAATGAATAACCATTTCCTTAAATTCTCTGTTTAGCGTGTCGCGTTAATTAATAAATAAAACCATCAAAAAACTAGTTATTATAACAATAACGAGTATTTTTAATATAATATTATCATAAATTGTTAAGGTTTTTAACCGTGTCGACTGCTTTCGTGGAACCAAAAAACATAATCTCGGCAACTATTTCATCTCTCTTTCCAACACATTCAGATCTGTATAGCGCTGTCTCTATCACACTTGACAGATTTCACTGACGTGTCGCTGTCAAATCGTATGAACCGAAACAACAAACGATTTTAGCTTTTATATTCGATATTTATAACTAAACATGAATGTTTATGAACATAGAAACGGAGATAAGCAGTCCATAACTATATTTGATGCCGCTAAAACCAATATATCAGTGATGGATATTGAGAAATTAGGTTATACTTACTGCCTCCGTACTCCCAGAACGGAACAGATCCATCTTTTTGCGCTAAATACGGCGGCTTGAACGAATATTTGTATTCGAAACGTCTGTGTACGGACTGTGTATTAACGCACACCAAAATGAATAATATCACACTGCACAATACTAAATTTAATTTAATCGACGACATATCGACGGCTAAAACTAACAGCAACCGTACTCGCTCACGTCAAGACTCAAAAAAAAAATTGTTGATCGCGATATTCGACCGTGATTTGTCAGCTGAGATTCATTCGGATACACCTACCACATTTTGTTAACAGATTGCGATTGGGAGGTTTTAGCATTATTTTTACGTTAGAATTAGAACAAATTGTGAATGAGTAATAAGATTGCGGCTTGTTTTCGTAGTCATTTATAATAAAAACGATGGAAGGAGAAAGATGGCAGGACTGGGGTGACTAGCCAAATGACCACTAATAAAGAAATAAGGAAGAAAATATTATGGGCGGGAGAATGATGTGATGATATATCATGATTTTCTAGTAAACTTCTAAAGGTGCATAAATAATCAATAAAACTGCTGCCACTGTGTATCCGAACATACAACTGAACCGAAAAAAACGCAAATGTCATATTCGATTCGTTTGTGTCAATGTCAATGTCAGAAAATACGATGGATGGAATGTCGGCAATCAGAATCAGCAAATATTATTTTGATAATGTTTGACTATTTCGGTAATCTGGTGAAATGAATGGCAATTTTAACTATAATACAGAGAACAAAATAAATGTAGGTATCAAGTTTCATTAATAATTTTCCTGTGTTATAGCTAGAAACCACGCATTACATATGTATAAACAAACTTATCGCTTATCGTGTTATGGTTTCATTTCGCTCCATATTTCTAATAATATTCAGATAAGAAGTCAATATTTAATCATTCGAGCTTGTTTATATGGTATTATTATGGTATTTGGGGAAATGGAAAAACCCAATTACACAGGTTGAACTTGCGAATCGAACCCAGGACCTCATGCTCAGCAGTAAGTAGCGCTCGCGACCACTAGACTAGACCAATGAGGCTGTTAAAGATAGACTCAGCCCGTAAATTATACAAGTATGCCCATTCGTACTAGAATGCTCATGCTTATGCTAGAATGCTCATTGTAATTCCAGAATCATGTCTGAAGAAATGTGCTACCGTCGCCAAGTCTCCCGACAGCATCTCGAAGTCCTAGCACAGTATATGGAGCGCTATCCACCGCTGGCCCTTGCCAGTGCCCGTTCTAGAGAGGGACACCTTCAGTCCAAACGGATGTGGGAGAAGATAGCCCGGACACTGAACAGGATCGATGAGAGTGTTACGAAGAGTGGGCGGAGTTGGGCTAGAGTGAGTGTTGCCAGTAGAGAATTTTGAGTAGAAGTCACCTCACCCAGTCACCCACCCACTATATTTATGTCACTTTATTTATTTACGTAACTTGTATTTGTAATTTGTTTATGTTTCTTTGACATTTGTAAAATTTGTTATGTAGACAATTCTTGATTTAGTACTCTTTTTTTATGACATGTAATTTGATTATTTTGTTTAATTAGAATCAATAATACTGTCAAAAAATTTGCATGCCGAATTTTGTAGGCCATACCATATTTCAGGCAAATAAATGAATCTATATATCTGTCCACACATTGTTGTGTTGTAACTGTAGGGTATGGTCAGTGCTGTTTCAGGCACATTTCGAATTTGTCTCTGGGATGGCTTTGTCTGCAGGCGGTCCTGATCACTTGCCAGCAACTGCATTGAAGACTTGTAACATCTACCAACCCGCACTAGGCCGGCGTGCTGGGATACGGCCCTCTCCCTCTCGCAGAGAGTTGGGCTATGTCCCAGGAGTGGGACATTATAAGCTGATTATGCTTACTTTGCAAAGTAGTTAATGTCTCGTCCTATGTCTGTCTTTTTTTAGTGCACATAAAACCATATCCATAATTCTATATTAATATTATGAATACGCAAGTAACTTTGTCTTGTTTTAAAGTAACGTTTTCACGTCTTAAAGGCTGAACTGAATTCGATCTTTGGCACACAGTTAGACAATGACCAATACTTTTTTATCCTGGTAATATGTTCTCGTGGGATAATTTCTGGTCACCACACACGGGTGAAGCCGCTGGAAATAACATTACTTCTTTTGTTCCACAGTACTGGATAGACCTAAAATTCAAGATCCGCCGCAAATACGCAGTCATACAGAAGTGTCACTCGGAGGGAACCCACTGCTCGGTCCACCTGAACCCTCTGGAGGAGAGGATCGTGAAGGTCCTGACTGATGAGGAGGGAAACCTGCTGCCCACGGCGTCCGTCTACCATCAGATGAAGAGCTACCATCCGCTGCACTATCCTTTGAAGGGGACGGGGGTAAGATGTTATCATAAACTTTAGTTTCCACTGCAGTTTTAATATTTTATGATTAAGTTTATGACTTTTAATATACTGCTAGTCATTCTGAAATCAACTTAATTTCCATATGAGTAAAGTTGATATTTGTTTAAGGGGAACATAAATGTTGAAAAATCCCTTACCCAGCTGTGAGACAGCAACAAGCAAAAAACTAAAATTTTATAAATATCTTTTACAGAACAGCCGCCTTCTAAAACAAATATCAGACAACGACGCAAAAATTGACGACAGCGGCGGCCTAGACACAGCCGACGACCAATCACAGGACTATCTAGTCACAGCATCACCAATCACAGAACACATAGTCCTACCCCCTTCCGACATTAAACCAATCATAGCGAGCCTAAAACATGACGTCACAGACCCCATACAAATCACAGAAGAGAAAAAAACAGTTGAAGATTTGAAAAGAGAATTAGTAGAATTCGAATTGAAAAAGCAAAAAGAATTATTTGAAATGGAAAAACAGTTTATGAAAGAGAAACATGAGATGGAGATGTCTATTTTGAGGTTAAAAAAACAGTTAATGGTAAAAGAATTGAAGAAGTTATAGCCTTGCGAGCCATGAACTGCTTAGCCTTTTCTCCAACTATGTTGGGAGCTTCCAGTCTAACCGGATGCAGCTGAATACCAGTACTTTACATGGAGCGAATGCCTATCTGACCACCACAACACACTTACACGGTACCCTTTGGTAAGACTGGATGTCAGACTTTTGGGCTTCTGTAACCACCGTAAAAAATCTACGAAAGACAGCCGGAGGCACGGAGGTCTCGACATGTTGGATGGTGGCCCTGAACAAACTTCGCCTATTTTCACTAGGTCTAGACACTGCCTGCAGCGCCTTTATTTCTAAGCTGCAAGGGCTGTTCGTAGTTAGTGTTAGCCCAGGTTCTCCAGGGCGATGTACTTATGCGACTTTATTTTTTGCGCAGTGGATTTTCAACTCTCGGTATTGAGCCGAGGATTGAGAATCCAACGAAGCGCATCCCAGTGCGACAAGGAAAGACTGTTGAATTTTTAACTCTAGGCGCTTTGCAGAGCGTTGAAAATCGAGTGGCTTAGGTACTACTAAGGTGCTGCCCACCTAAAAGTGATAAAGAATAGTCATAGATTGTAAGTGTAAATAAAAGATTTTTATTTTGACAAGTTTTAGAAATACAAGTACTTATTGATGCCTCTTTCTTTCATAAGGAATTTCTCAGTAGCAGCTCCGAGTCTGGATTTGTGCCCGGTTGATGGCAATAGGCTCGCCCCCTATTACATGTGACTTAAACATAACTGGCGGAATGTGGATGTACTATAGGTACACCTCTGCCTGACCCTCAGAGGTGCTATTGAGTATTTCTTCATTGTAAAACCTAAAATTTGACCTTATGATCCTCACCATGAGGTCACGATGAAGGATGAATGAAAGACGAGTAACAAAAGGTAATAAGGCAAAAGTGAGTCGAATCGGCGGGAGGGGTACTCGCAACCGGCGCGCGGCGTGCATGTATGACCAGATGTATGAACATAAACGAAGTAAAAGGAGAGGTAGCTGATGGCTGGAGTGTTTTTCAATCTTTTAGTGTGAAGTGTAGGACCTAGAAACACCTTGCCTTTTTCTTTTTTCCACGACCCCCTGAGTCTGGCTTCGCGGCCCCCCAAGGGGTCGCGACCCACAGGTTGAAAATCACTGCCCTAGATGATTCAAGGTAGTACCTAACTACTTTAAAATAAACATACAATAAGTAAGTATACCAATTAAATATGAAAATGTATTTAATTTTACTTATTCTTTAGTTTTTTCAAAAGGATAGTATGGATGATCCAACCACTTCAGTTGTGGTATGGTTCTGTAGTTTTTGTCAAAGTTTTTCAGTACATCTTTCTCTTGCTGAGTCAGACTGAAGTCGAAAATATCCAGGTTCTGTTCAATGCGGGATTTTGTCAGAGATTTCGGTATCGGGATGATGCCTAACTCGACCTGGGAAAGAGAAGGGATCATTTAATTAGGAAATTAAAATTACTTGCTATTTGCTTGACATGCGTATACAAATGAATCGAATTTTGATACAATTTGGCACTGAACATCAGAGGGTCTATAGGGGTTTTCTGAAAAGACGTTCACTAGGTAGTAGCACTGAGACGTCGGGTCCCACTAAAAGCACCTGTCAAAAGTGTCAAAGTGCCTTTAATTTCTTTAGAACGATGGATGAACGGCATCGTATTACTTATATTTTAAATTCATTGTCGAAAGGGACGACCTCTTGTCAAAGTACATACATGAAAACCCTCATTCCAGTCATTCCCGCACAGCTTGGCAAAAATGAGGGCGCCACTATCGCACTAAGGCGTAGTATTATAATATCTGTGACTAAGGTCACTTCGAATGGGAAATGAGTAAAAGAATTTGTTCTATAAATGTACTACAAAAAACACTGCTTGTGGGAAACCAAAGAGTAAAGTAACTATATGTGGAAGACTCAAAACCTACTAGCACTTGTCGAGGACTCATGCTCATGACTGTACCTAATGGGCTACAATGCACTATGAGTTTTATACAAAGTTCGGCTTTGTAGAGCGCCATCTCTGTCATACCTCTCTTTCTAAAGCTCGATGTATAATAAATACTTCGGGTACAGAAGAATGTCAAAAGATGGCGCTTAACTGGGTGCAGAGTAGTGTATTGCCAAGATCTTTCTCATCACACTTTTTCGAATATTAGAATTTCGAATACAAATTTTTTTTGCGCGGATTACCCTCTAAGTTTCCTGCTTTAAAACTCACCAGATATCTCAATGAAATTTGAGGCACAGTCTTGTTATATTTGTTCGCGATCTCCAGAAGCGCGGGGTCATCGACCCTTGGGGGTGGAGCGTCGGGCTTCGCCTTGCTGTAGAACAGCGAGCCGAACGGGGTGTAGCCCATCACGCGGATGTCTTGGCGGGAGCAGTAGGACAGGAGGTCTGGCTGTTGTAGGTTTAAATTGATCTGGGGATGAATATAACATTTTTCTTTATTTTTACCCGACTACGGCGAAGAAAAAAGGAGGGTTATGATTTTGACCGGTATGTATGTATGTATGTATGTATGTATGTATGTATGTATGTATGTATGTATGTATGTTCATCTGTTCCCTCCTATCTTCCAAACCAGTTATCACAATTTGACAAATGAGGTATCGTTAGAAGCGTCGTGATTGTCCGCTGGTTATAGGCTATGTGACGTCACATTAAATTAAAAATGGCGCCCTCTAGAGGACATAAAGTGAGGAACTTAAAAAAAATATGGTTTAATCGTACCATGTTGGGTATCAAATGAAAGGGCTTAATGAGCACATTTCAAAAATATATATATTATAACCCCAAAAGAACTTAAAAAAAATCAAGTAATAAAAACTAGAACCCAACTACGACTTAAAAGGTATAAACAAGACACCACAGACAGACAAATAAAAAATCCGGAGTCACACGTAATCTGTTCGATTATGCCCTAACACGTGTGACTCCGGATTTTTAATTTGTCTGTCTGTGGTGTCTTGTTTATACCTTTTAAGTCGTAGTTGGGTTTTAGTTTTTGTATAGTACTCTTTATCGACATACCACGCGGGCGAAGCCGTAGGCGGAAGCTATTACACGATAAATCAGAATTGGAATCGGTTTGAAACAAATGACTAAACAACAACGTAAAATAGAACGCAATGAATGTTGTTAAATCTATGTTATTATGATTGTGTTGAACTGTCAAAATGAAACAAAGTAGTTAGTCAATCGGTTATGAAAATAAGGGCGCTTTATGTATATTTTATCCATCTTTTCTGCTTTCTGATGTTTCTGATTTCTGCTGCATAAGTAAGTATATAAAGTTAAATGACCTTGGCCTGTGACGATATTGAGATGCCTTGGGCTTTATGTTTTTTTTAATATCCTTTTGTTTTTACATTTCATGTTTCTATGATTAATTATGACATTCTTTAGTAATGGTGTTCTTCCCGTACGAGTCCCAATAAATACCTACCTTTATCCTGTATATTATGATGGAGAAGCGAGGACATGAAGTCAATAAGTTACTTACTTCGACTTGCAGCACCGTTGGTTTCTCCAGGCCCAGTTCTAGAAGCCTGTCAATCTGCTGCTGGTTAAAATTGGAGACTCCGATGGACCTGACCAGGCCCAAGCTCTTGGCTTCTATCATCCCGCGCCAGGTGTCCACGAAATCTGTATAGTCGTACGTTCCATTGTTCTGGAATTTAGAGTTTTTTGCTGGTTAGAGAAGCTGTAGTGCTTATAATAATATCTTAGAATAATACTTACACGATTACTTACTTTGAGCCTGGATGACTACACAAACGAATGGAAGGAGTAATGATACGGAAGGAGTAATATCCTGTATATGTATATGTAAAAAGACCTATAACATAGTCGTTAAATACGCATTGCATAAAAATCTGGGAAAAGACTTTTGTTTTTGGTGTTATAAATCGCTGTATAAGGTAGTGCGCAACGTAACGCGTACAAAACATTGTGTATATGGGTGCAGGCAACGTTTCAGACGTTTTTCAACGTTTTAGACCTGACGGGGTCCGTTAGGACCGATGCCTGCCAGGGTTGCGGAATAGTCCGAAAGGGATACCGGGACCCTGGCAACAGGCAACTGAAGGAACACGGGTGGGTTTTAGTCAGTAAGAGTCTGACACGCCCTTCCGTTCCGCCCAGAGCGGGAGAAGTCATTTGATGATTTCCCAAACAAAAAAAAAAAAAAAGGCAACGTTTCAGGGGTTGTGGGGGGTATAATTAAATTTTCAAAAATCTCATTAACTTTTGATTAGTCTTTAAAATTCTGGGATTCATCAAGGTATACTTACGTATTGCCCAACAGGCCAGTGCACTAGGTAAAGGTCAACATATTCCAGACCCAGACTGGCAAGTGAGGCCCGCAGTGCTGGCACTACTGCATCTTTAGCGTGTTCACTGTTCCATAGCTGTGGGTGGCAAAATAATCGAGGTAAAGTAATTAAGTAGTAAAAAAGCGTAAATGAAATGAAGTATGGAAAATTAAGTAGGTAGGTAATTATGTGGTTGACGATGGTCCATGCTTGCCTTGAAGTAACCTTGAATAGGTTCAAGAATTGAACTCGGAAGTTTAGGTACTTTGAATAACTAGAAAGCTTCATTATCATCATTCAGCCATAAAGTCGACCGTCTACTGCTTGATCGTAGCATGTGCACGGTTTGCCACGTATACGTGCGTAGCTTTATTAATGAATGCCATGGGCCGCTATGGAGCGACAGATAGCAAGACAAAGGATGCCCCATAAGCTTCGCTACAACGATCGGTACGAACGTCGCGGGATTCACTGATGATCTGCTGATCACCAGTCCAGTCCACCTTGCGGGGGGCTTATCCACGCAGTGCTTACTTAAAAAAAATGCTTGTGCCAACCTTAGTAGTAATAAACAGGTCCTCTCTCTTGATTCCTTCTCCGATCTTTTTAGCGAGTGCCCTGCCGACCTGGTCTTCAATTCTGTAAGCGAAGGCGGTGTCGATGTGGCGGTACCCCGCGTCGATGGCCCAGGACACTGCCTGCTCCACCTCGTTCACTCCGGGCTCCAAGCGACCATGTTGGAAGAAGAGTGGAAATTAGGTGTCTGATACAACATTTCGTTCTGTAGTTTCTGCCTTCAACCAAGCGAAAAAGGCGTAATGTTGATGTATGTGTATATACTACTCAACTTAGCATCACGCTCAGGGGTAGGAAGTTGTGTCTACGCAGGATACACTCAGCTAGATCTAGCCTAGTTATGTTTAAGTTCCATGTGATAAGGGGCGAGCCTAATGCTATCAATCGAGCAGAAATCTAGGGCTGCTACTGAACAGTTCCATAAGGAAAACTCATAAACACTTGCCTAGCATGGGGATTGAACCCAGGAAGTTCAGCAAATCAACGGTTGCGCTTGCGAACTCTAGACCAGCGGGAGTCTTTTGTTATTTTATCAAGTTACTTAAATGTAATTTCTATCATTCAGGAATAAACTTCAATAACCATACTGAAGGTTATATATTCCTGAATGACAGAAAGGGGTAGAGTTACAATATAATGTCGTGATCTGCTACGTAGGATATGCACGCAGTGGTTTGCCACGATAGCTTCGCATTTCAGTTGATATCCAACCACGCTTTCGTCCGTAGCGTGCCCGGGGGTCGCAGTGGACGATCGTGCCAGCATTTTCATACAAAGCGAAGCTGCTTAGCCGTGAGCTGCTATGGAGCGGCGCCAGTGTGAAATGTAATGGATCTAGATCTGGCTGGGTCTGAAAGACCTCGGATTCAGAGACTGGGTGCTAGTAGAAAGAAAATAAGCTTGAAATAAGTAAGTACCTTGGAGTTGTTGCCCAGCCATGTCCCCAGAGCGAGTGCCGGGATGTCTTTGCCATCGTGTAGTTTTAGCGTTGGTACTGTCGCTACAATGAGCTGGAACAAGTTCATCTACATTTAATAATAAGTACTAAAAAGAGAACAGATTTGTATTTTTGTTTGTAATTAATAAACTACTGGGCTGATCTTAAACATTATTTCTTCTTTCACCAGTTGAATGTTATATCATAGACCAATTAGACCACTACATGTGCTATCTCCTCTGGTTTGTCGGGCCTGCGCGGACGGTTTTTATTTGTATGAAATTGGACAACGTCTGTCGGGTCAGTTACTACCTACTCATTATTAATAATCCACAGTGCAGTGGTAGGCTAAACATAGACATGATCACTGTAGTGTTGGGCACAACAAAGTATGAGAGAGGATTAAGTATGTATTTGTTACTTACCGAAATAAACGCGAAAATTAACACGACGAGACTACTTAAAGTCCCCATGGCTGTCTTGATTAACAAATTACTCTGTCTGGTGTTATAATCGCGGAACTTATGTTTTTTTTTGATAAAAGTTGTGTTGTTTGCTTGACCTTTCGATAGCCGAGCGCGCGACGTGCGCGGCGCATAGATGTGAACTAAGTTCAGAGGAGGGGGGATATTGACTTTGATTATGTATGTCCATACTCTGTACCTGTACCGTTGTTGAGGTATGGACCTACATAATAATAACTTGATTATGAATGCCGATATAGGGTGACTTGTAATATTTGACGTAAGTAAAGTATTAGTAAAGTAGTTTTATTTAATATTAGTTAGAAAATTGTTTAGTGTTAGATTGTATATTTTATTTAAAACTATGTCAGTATAAAATAAATCAAAATAATTTTAATAGTTAACATTTAGGACATAAAACCAAAAAATAAAAGGAATATCAGTAAAGTATTCCTTCAGGACATGACAGTGTGACCCATTTGCAACATGTGCGTTTGAATTTGCGAAAAATTCACGTAAAAACATGTTGAAATCTCTATTTTAAACCGACTTCCAAAAAGGAGGAGGTTCTATGTTCTCTGTACCTATGTATTTTTGTAACTCCCGAGGTGGTCCCATATAAATTTTATTAACTTTGCTTGCGTAGTTTTTGAGTTAGCTTCAATATTACGTATTTTTCCCACTAAGTAAGTATATCTGGAGGATGTTCTATGTGTTATTTGCAAACGCACCGTCTACACACGCACGCTGGGCGAAAATTGAAAATTCATGGGAATCGAGAAAACCCAACAAATTGAATGCCCTTCGTGACTATACCATTGGGTAAAGATTTGGATGTCTTCATACAGTCTTACGTGGACCAAGTCAGCGTCACCGACCCGTGGAGGCTCAGTTTCATTCACTGCTCAGAAAGAGAGCGCTTGTGGGAAAATGGGTTTCACGAGGAAAGAAAAGACGTGTGAACTGGTTGACGGTCCGTTATAATTGAATAATAGAAAACATTTGAATGACCGACATCAACGAATGAACGAATGAGTGAAAGATCGATTGTGATAATCGAGTGATTGAATCGAGTAGTTATTTTGATCTGTAAACACTGGGATTTTTGTATTATTTCAACAGTCCCCCTCAAAAATACAAGTACACAGAAAAATAAGCTCATTTCAATCACATAACAAAAACATATTATAGATATAACAATCAAAATGTTGATTTAAGTTAATGATTAATCACTTCAAAATCAGATGAAATAAATCTTATTAATTAAAGTTTAATACAAATCTAAATTGTGTCTTAAATCTATAAACCTTTTGTTAGGAATCGCTTTCGTAAACATATCCGCTAGTTGATTTCCTGTGGAAATAAATTCTAGTTTTATTAATTTACTAGCGATTTGTTCCCTAATGAAATGGTATTTTATGTCTATGTGTTTAGATTTTTTATGGTTTGTAGGATTATTTGCAATACAAATGCAACTATTGTTGTCTTCGTATATTATTATAGGATTTTTTATTTGGATTAAAATGCTATTTAGTAGTGATTTAATCCAGACTGCTTCTCTTACAGCCTCAAATAAAGCCATGTACTCAGCTTCCGTTGAAGAGACGGCGACAGTATTTTGTTTTCGTGTATTCCACGAAATTGTACAATTATCAAAAGCTTTGAATAAATAGCCTGTTGTACTTTTTCTGTCGTTTTCATCGCCTCCCCAATCCGAATCTGCATAGCCAGTTATTAATTCCTTATAATCACTTTTATTATAAGTCAATTTTATACCAACTGTACCTTTTATGTATCGCAAAAGATGTTTTAAGCATTTCCACAATTCTTCATTATTTTTAGATTGGTATCTACTCAATATACTTATAGGTGCACAAATATCTGGCCGTGTACAAAGCATAGCATACATAAGACACCCAATTGCATTTCTACAGGGCGCTTCATAGTATGTGTCAGAATTTAAAGTCAAATAATTTAATTTATAAGGTAAAGGTGATTTAGAAGGGTTGCAATCACTCATAGAAAATCTATTTAAAACATTTTGTAGGTATATAGATTGGTCTAAAGAGATAGTATTTTTAGACCTTTCGATTCTGATCCCAAGGAATAATTTTATTTCTTTTAAATCAGTCATTTCAAATTTTTGCATAAGACTGTTCTTGTAAACTTGTAATGTATCAATACTTTGAGTGGAAATGATCAAATCATCGACGTACAATACTATATAAACATTTTTATCTATACCATTTTTATCTAATACATATAGACAAGGATCTACTTCCGAATTTTTAAAACCCATATCTTTAAGAACGAGATCTAAACGTTCGAACCAGCATCTTGACGACTGTTTTAGGCCATACAATGTTTTGTTTAGTTTACACACCTGATTATCTTTAGCTAAAATACCTTCTGGTACCTCCATAAAAATATTTTCTTTTAGTATTCCATTAAGGAATGCCGTTTTAACATCCATATGGTGTACATGTAAATCAAATTGATTAGCTAGAGCTAAAATGAATCTAAATGTAGTGATCCGAGCGACTGGTGCGAAAGTTTCGTTATAATCCTGCAAGTACTCTTGAGTAAAACCTCGAGCAACCAAGCGAGCCTTATAACGTACGGGTTCACCTAATTCATTGTTTTTAATAGTAAACACCCATTTGCAACTTATTATGTTGACATCTTTAGGTTTTTCTACTAAAGTCCACGTTTGGTTGCTTCGAAGTGACTCAATTTCACTCTGTACAGCTTTTAACCATTTATCAGAATCATGTCTATCAAATATATTCTTAAATGACGATGGCAATGATTGCAAAGTAATCAATGACAGAAATAAATCAGGATCATGCATCTGTTTATAATTTTTCGGGGGTAAATTGAGAATTCTTTCACTTCGCTTCCTAATGACGAATTATCATTCAAAGAATTTTGAGGTTGACTTTCTATAAGTTTTGACGAATCATTGTCGGGCTTACTAATTTTTGAGGGAATCACAATGTTGTCACTACTGCTACTCGTTGGACGCGATTGTGTAAAATTCAATTCATCGAATATGACATCACGAGCTATGAATACTTCATTATTTTCAACGTTAAATAATCTATAACCATTTGCATCGTAACCAACTAATATTGATTTAAGAGATTTTTGATCAAATTTAGTTTTTCTAGTTTTATTATGAACGTATGCAGTAGACCCAAACATTTTTAAATGATTTATTTTCGGTTTTTTACCATGCCACATTTCGTATGGTGTTTTATTTATCAGAGCTTTAGTGGGTAGTTTATTAATCAAATAAGTAGCTGTTAAAACAGCTTCACCCCAAAATATTTTATCTAATTTCGCACTTGCAACCAATGTTCGAGCCATTTCGGTTAACGTACGATTCATTCTCTCTGATACACCATTTTGTTGTGGAGTGTAGGGTACCGTTAAATGATACATTATTCCCTTTTCAACACAAAATTCTTTGAACTCGTTAGAAAGATATTCTCGGCCATTATCGCAATATAGATTAACAATCTTAGAATTAAGTAAATTCTCACTCTTAGCCACAAAATCCTTAAAACATTTAAATACTTCTGACTTAGAATGCATTAAATATGTGACTGTATAGTGAGTAAAATCATCAACGAAAATAGTAAAATAATTTTTATCATCAAATGTGGGTGGTGTTATAGGACCGCAAACATCAGAATGAACAATAAAAAGTGGTCTGTTATTATTGGATTTCACTTTTTTTTTTAGCAAAGGGTAGTCGTGATTGTTTACCAAGTATACAAGGCTCACATAACTCATTACTAGGAATTACATCATTGATAATATTATTATCCTCAATTAGGTCTTTTAAAATATTAAATTTTTGTTTATTTAAATGACCGAGACGTTTGTGCCATAAATCATAAGGTTTAGAAGTCTCAGATAAATTTAAATTACATTGAGATCGCACTACTTTAAAATGTAACTTAAATAGATTATTACTACTTATACCGGACATTAAGCATTTGTTCTTTTTGTAAATATGAACTTTATTATTGTTAAAAATAACCGACATACCTGCTTCTTGAATACGATTTACCGATAATAAATTATATGGCACATCTGGTGAATATAGAATATTATCGATTGATCCTTGAAAACCTAGATTACTAGTAACATTTATTTGTCCTTTACCAAATGCAGGAATGTTAGTGCTGTTCTTAGCTACCCCAATTTTTAGTGGAGTGGGTAACTCTAAGTATGAAGAGAAAAATTCCTTTGTATGTACAATGTGGTCAGTTGCGCCCGAATCTAAAAGAAAAGTAATGGTATCAGTAGTAGAATTAAGTTGCGAAAGAAGTAACTTACATGTTGTAAACATAAAAGCGAAACTGTCCTCATCATTGCCGGAAGTCTGCATTGTATTTGCAGTTGGTGCCTGATTACTACTACCGCCATCTTGCTGAATTTTCTTGAAGTAATGGCAATCCTTCTTGACATGATTTCGTCGACCGCAATGATCACAATATAGCTTCGAAATCTTATGCGTTGAGTTTCCAGGATATGGCTTCTTCTTATATCGAGTATTATCACGAAACTTTTTCTTGTCAAATCCAGGTCTTGATGTAAATTTCTTCGCAGATGTTTGTAATACTTTCAGTTCGGTTGTAGTATCAGCTTTTAATTTCACTTCGTGATCTAAAAGACGTGTCTTAACAAACGCTAGATTTAATTGTTCTTCTCCTAAAGTTTCTAATGCTGTAATAACGCCGTCGTAGGAGGTAGGTAAAGTTAACAATAAATGTGATACTTTGTCCATCTCATCTAATTTTGCACCAGCTGAAATTAGTTCCGTAATTATATTGTCGAAATTATTGAAGTGTTGGAATAACGTCACATCCGGTTGCAATTTTAAATTTAGTAATTGTTTTCGCAGAGCCAATTGTGTAGCTAAGCTCCTCCTTTCGTAAATTTTATCCAAATCATCCATTATAGATTTTGCTGTAGCAGCACCTTTTGCAAAATTCAAAAATGCGTCGCCTAAATATTCCACTATCGTACCTTTTGCCAGCATATTTTTCTTTTTCCACTCTTCATCTGGGTTTGATGGAGGTAGTTCATCAATCACACTCAACACTTGCAATTCTCCTAAAAGTGATCTAACGCGAAATTTCCACGTGCTATATCGTTCACCGTTAAATTGTTGAATATTCCTTTTACTTCGCGACTCCATTTTCAAATTATTTTAACGAACTAACGGTTGATTATTATTGAACACTAGTATACTCTTAACACTATATTACTACGTAGCCTGGGCCCATAACCTGTGGGAAAATGGGTTTCACGAGGAAAGAAAAGACGTGTGAACTGGTTGACGGTCCGTTATAATTGAATAATAGAAAACATTTGAATGACCGACATCAACGAATGAACGAATGAGTGAAAGATCGATTGTGATAATCGAGTGATTGAATCGAGTAGTTATTTTGATCTGTAAACACTGGGATTTTTGTATTATTTCAACAGCGCTTATAGTAGTTTTCACTTCAAAAACACTAGAAGTACTACGATTATATTGAATACATTACGCCTGTATTTTCCCCAAAGACGCAGTGGTGTAGTTATTTATACAGGGTCGCAGGGACAACTTGAATTCAGTAGTTTTGGTAGGTACATGATTTTGGACTGTAACTGCGAAAAATTTCAACGCATAGGTGTCCAGAATCATGTACACACGGCTACACATCAAGCTATACATTTCCAGTATAAGCTGATCTCGCATTGTAGGTATAGGATTTCCGTACAATGCGAGGCTTTCCGTACAATTCCGTACAGCTTATACTGGATATGTATAGGCCGTGTGTACTAAATTCATGGTAACATATTGTGCGTCGATGCCTGCCACCCTGTATACCTACTGTAACACTATATAGTTTCACTTGACTACAATAACACTGATGGTACATAATATAACATTGCCATCAGACGGGGGCAATTCCAGTCTCCGGGCTGAGAAATTCCGGATAGAAAAACTCAATAACACCTTGCCCGACACGGGAATCGAACCCTAGACAGGCACGAGGCAGGTATAATTTGCAGTACGTCTTGGCCCAATAAGCGGAGGTGGCCACCAGACGCGGTCGCAGCCCAAGATTTTGGGGTCGGTCACCAATAGTCACCATTGATGCCGAGGAAAATTTGATAAGATAAAACTTTTTTTGTATATACCCATCGGGGTCTCTGTGGCTCAAGTACCTACAGTTTTTATTTAGTAAAGCACGTAAAGCATTCAATCTCTCGACAGCTTGAATGATTTTGGGGGGGGTCATGACCCCCAGGACCTCGGACCGCGCCTGGTGGCCACGTTAATCGTGGTATAGTACTCAATCTGTATTGTGAACAAACTAAACCTGTTATAGTTCCTTAAAAAGCCAGTTAATGGATTGGTACTTATTATTATTAGGCAGGTTTTTATAGAATATGGACAAAAACTAGTTTGATAAGTTTACTAGTTTCATAGGGCAATGGAAGGTCGATATTTAGACGTATAGTTTTTCTTAAAGCGACGCCTAGCAACTGCGAAGATTAAAAACAAAATTATTCCATCCTAAACAAGAGTGGTGATCAATCTTTTATCTTATATCTACGTGATCACAATGCTCGTGCCTTCCCTGTGCTGAAAGAGCCGGTGACTGTGAGGACTATGTGGGACATTGTTTTATTTCTCAGTTAGTTTTAATGATGGTCTTGCAGTTTAAGTAATTACGCGGCCTACCCAAATGTGCTTCCATTGGTTTGATTGTTAGTCGAATCGTTGATAGGAAAGTTGATTTTTACATGCGTAGTATACTCGCAACCGGCGTGCGTATAGGTATGATTAGATGAACGAGAGAACGTAAGCGAACCTAAAAACGAGATATAATCGCGCTTGAATCAAAATCAAAATCAAAAATCAAAAGTCATTTATTCAAACTAGGCTGACAATCAGCACTTTTCGAACGTCAAAATTACATAAGACAGTCCCCCAAAAACGCCCACCCTTCACCACTTCCTAGTGCTTTAGCTGGGAAGAAGAAGTGGCGCAACAAACTCCCCAGCAGCACAGCTGTCTGTTCAGTTAGAAAAAAAAAAAAAAAAAATGATTCTATACAAAAGTATGCAAAATCATTTACATTATGCAACACAAAACATAAATCTAATTATTAGCCATATGTCAGCTAGCACACGCAAATATACCAATCAAAAAAAAAAAAAAAAAAAACGAGAACTATATGTACTCAAGCAGAAATAAAAAGTAAATGTAAACATAAATTAACTAAATAAAAGCCTCCAGGCACAAAGGGCGTGCCCGCCTGAATATAGCTATTTTTAGATGTAACTGGAAGTTATAAATGATAAACTAGGACCATTGAAGTAACGTAAATAATATTTATCAATTTTCGAGTTCGCTAGCTAACCACATATTGCAATACAACTCATTTAGTAAACATTGTAATGAGTAGATTATGTCAATAATAAATTAAATTAGAAAAACATTAAAAATAAATTGATTATACAGTCAAATAAAAAAAATACATATATGAACTCATATAACCTGTCAGTGGGTAAGCTAATGCTGGAGAAAGAACATAAACATTGTCTTGAGTTAATCACAGCGACCAACTATTCTTATCATTTAAGTAGTCGTTAATAGAGTAATACGCCTTTGAACAAAGGTCGCATTTTACTTTAGCTTTAAACGCATTATAAGGCAAATCTAGCAAAGAAGAGGGTAGCTTGTTATAAAATGTTATACCAAGCCCAACAAATGAGTTATGAACCTTATGAAGCCGGTGAAAGGGAACTCGTAGTTTGTCCTTATTCCTAGTGTTAACATTGTGGATATCACTGTTTTTAGTGTATAAGTGTATATTTTGCCTAATATATAAGATGTTGGCGAAGATGAATTGTGATGCCACCGTGAGAATACCAATATCTTTAAAAAAATCTCTCAGAGAAACTCTGGCACCTAGCTGGTAAATTGCTCGAACAGCTCGTTTTTGAAGGACAAATATATTTTGAATGTCAGCAGCCTTGCCCCACAGCAGAATACCGTAGGACATAACACTATGAAAATAACTAAAATAGACTAACCGAGCAGTATCAACGTCAGTGTATTGTCTTACTTTCCTGACGGCGTAAGCGGCCGAACTGAGTCTCCCCGCTAGGCTCGATATATGTAGGCCCCACTGAAGTTTGGCATCTACTGTTATCCCCAAAAAAACTGCCGAGTTTACAGTTTCAATCACCTCTTTATCTAAGACGATGTTGGGTCCTAGATTTCTAACATTCGGTAAGGCAAACTTTACACATTTCGTTTTCTTGGCATTGAGAACTAAGTTATTTGACGTAAACCAATCCGTTACCATTGAGAGTGCACTGTTTACATCGTCAAAATCTTGCCTATTCCTGTCTACTTTAAAAATAAGAGAGGTATCATCTGCAAACAGTACAACTTCACAGAGACCCTTTAAATAGAATGGTAAGTCATTGATATAAACTAAGAACAAGAATGGACCCAATATAGAGCCTTGAGGTACACCTAACTGAACTGGTAGCCCGGAAGATTTAACACCATTAATATCTACACATTGGAACCTATTCTGTAAATAAGAATTTATAACGTTGAGAGCTTCTTTTTGCACACCGTAATGACGTAGTTTACGCAAAAGCGTGTCATGGTGCACGCAATCAAAGGCTTTGGAGAGATCACAGAAAACCCCAATAGCATTTTGCGAGGTCTCCCATGCGTTAAATATGTGTTTCAGCAGAGCAACACCCGCATCTGTAGTCGAACGACCTTTTGTAAAGCCATATTGTTCATTATGAAGGAGGCTATTTAAATTAAAATGTCTTAGCAACTGCTTGAGGATTAATTTTTCAAATATTTTGCTAAATGCAGGTAAGATAGAAATAGGTCTGAAATTACCAACGTCATTTTTATTACCTGATTTAAATAATGGTATGACTTTACTACTCTTCATGAGGTCAGGAAAAGTTCCTAGATCAACACATTTATTAAAAGTAACAGCTAGATAGGGGGCTACGATGTCTATTATATTACTTAAAAGTTTAATGGAGATGCCCCAGTAATCACCAGTGTTTTTAGACTTAAGTGTGTTAAAAACATTAACTACATCACGAGGCGTTACATGTTCGAAGCTAAATAAGCGACTACTTTTAGACACACTACCGTGCAATAGGTTTTCAGCTTTAGACGGGGATGAATTTAAGGAGCGAGTCGTAGTTATAGGTATGTTGGCAAAAAACTCATTAAATGCCTCAGCTACGTCAGCTGCTTTATTAACTAATTTGTGGTCAACCATAATCTCAAGTTGTTTATCTTGTTTAACAGATTTACCCGTTTCATTGTTAATAATTTTCCAAGTGGTTTTTACTTTATTACTGGAATTTTTAATTGTATCGCTTAAAAATTTCGACTTAGCATAAACACTAACCTTTTTGAATAAATTTGAATAGTTTTTGACATACTCTAGGAAAGGAGTATCAAACCTGTATTTTTTCAAACCATATAACTCGTATAGTCTCGCTCTACTTTTATAAATACCTGGAGTGGCCCATTGGTTAAAGCCAACGGAGTTGCCATGAATGTTAATAGTTTTGGTCTTGAAAGTTGATAGGTACTCTTTTTGCACAACATCAAAAAGGGCTCCATATATTACATTGGGATTCTCGTGTTCAACTATGGATGGTGTAATTTTACGAGCTATATTATTTTTAAACTTATTGCAACGACTAGCTGTATAAGGCCTGCATTCTATTTTTTGCGGCTCTTTATTTAATGGCATGGGGAAGCTAGCTAATAAACCACAGTGATCGGACGTTAAGTCACTTAACACTAATTTATTTTTGGCATCACAATCACTAAACATATTATCAAGACAAGTTGACGAAGATGCCGTGATCCTAGTAGGTTCAAAAAACAAGTTAATTAAATTATAAGACCTAAACAGATTAAGAAGTCTAATACTTAATGGAGTAACATCTAAAATATTAATATTAAAATCTCCACATAAAATAATACTTTTATTACTTGCTTTTAACCTATTGAGTGAATCCTCCATTACTGATTCGAAACAAATAAAATCACCAGAGGGGGGTCTATAAACACAAATTATAATGTATCGCTCGAGTTCAACACAAGACAACTCAATAGTGCGCTCGATAGAGAGATTAACTAAATCCAGACGTTGTTTACATTTCAACTTGTTTGAAACAAGAACTAAAGAGCCACCGCGAATAGCGTTTTTCCTTACAAACGCACTTTGTACACTAAAATTATCATAACTTGCTTGGCTTGTATTATAAAATTCTATGCAGAGATACTATACGAGTAGGTATGTATCCTCTACGTCTACGGGAAATAAGCACCTAATGCGTGATGTTCAGATGTTATATTTATGTTCATTGAGATATTAAAATCAATGTTTATGATAAGGAAATGCAATCAACGGTTTAATGAACATTTTAATTATAGTGCAGTTGGCCTTGAAGTAATCTTCTGATTGTAGTTGAAAGGTTAATTTGTTGATGACATGCGATCTATTAAAAATAACATTAGGTACCTCCATAAAAACTCAATAACATCACGTCTGTATATCCGGGGGGGGGGGGGGGGGCACATTTCATAAGTTATGTTTAAGTCCCATGTAGGGGTCTATAAAAGGCGCGTGTTTTTTGGCAAATGAAGTTGACTGTCGTGAGTCTGTGGGTTTTTTTTTCAATAAGTATTAACAAATTCTCAGTAGCAGCCCGAAATCCCGAATACTTACTAGATTTTTGCCGGGTATGTAGGTAGAAGGCACCCTGGCCACTGGGCACTAAGCCCCGCTATACCATCTTGCTGTTTTAAGGATTTTCACATAAAGCCTTCTTTTACAAAACAATTTGAAATCAATAGGTAAATATAATAGATAAGGTAGATATTTTGTCTACGGTAGATATGTATCGCCTTGAAATCTCTTGTTTTGTCAAATCCGTACCTACCTAACCTAAAAATGTGAATAATGACCAAATATCTCAAAAATAATGAATTTACAAGAATACAAGAGAGAGACGTAAAACAAACATCATGAAAGACAAAATATAGCAAGTACCTATAAATAGCATTTAGAATCAAAATGATGGACCAGTCGACATAACCATTAACCATGCCAAGCCTACCAAACCGCACTGTTGAACAATTCGCCGAAGACTACAAAAGGACTAACCAGATCCTTCGTCCAAACCCTGACTGGGAAGAAGACCTGCTGCAGACGGTGGAGGTGACTCCTGAGATCCAAGACAGGGTCCGGACTTACACACGGTTGAAGAAGAAGAAGCCCAGGCTTCAGTGCTGCTGTCAGGTTGCTACTGTATTATTTACAACAAGAACACTTGTTATGGATCGTGACTTTGCCCGAAACTCTGACAACCAGTCTTGCCAAGGGGTATAGTGTTAACCAGGTTGTGGAGGTCAGATAGGGAGTAGCTCCATATAAAATACTGGTATTCGGCTGCATCCGGTTAGACTGGAAGCCGACCACAATATTATAGTTGGGAGACGCCAAGGCAAAGGCGCAAAGGCTTGGCAGACGACAGGATGATATACTTAAAAGATTTGTTTTTAATTTCCGCCGTTGCTAAGCTCCGAAAACAATAAGTCCATCGACCTTTCCCATGAAACAAAGTAAACATAGAAAACAAGTTTTTGTCCATATTATTATTCTATAAAAGCTGCTAATAGTGCTAATAATATTATACCAACAGGTTTGGTTTGCTTACATTTTAGGTTTTCATGGAGAAGTAAGTACATACATTCATACATTCGTTTATCGTTGTCCACAGGAACCAGTGACCAGGCCTGGAGTGGCTCCTCTCATTGAGCTGAACGATGGCAACACAATCCCCAGCCTTGGTTTCGGTACCTGGCTCGGAATCAGCAAATTAGTAAGTTTAGGACAGCGCTATCTATTGTCGAGTGGCTGTACTGTTTAGGTTCGTGTTTTTAAGAGGAGGTTATCAATTAGGATGTTTTTTTTAATGTATATTCGGGCATAACTCCGTCGTATGTAGACGGATTTTCAAAATTATTTTTTCGTTTTAAAGGGTATACTTCCGAAATGGTTCATTGTCATCAGGTCAAGATCTGATGATGGGATCCTGGAGAAATCGAGGAACTCTTAAAATATTATATGCACACCTATGGCGGGTACCTATTAAATAATATTTAGACGATAAATTCTAATTTACAAGTAATAAATAAATCAAAATGAACATCTAATACTACATTATTAAATCCATAATAAAACAAATAAAATAATTAATATAAATAACTCAAAATCTAAATTGTACACATGCAATAATAAATTCTAGGCATCATTAAATAAATAATCGAGCAACGAATTAAGTTTAGGAACCAAATACTATAGTTTTAAACAAATAACTGACTTACTAATACTGACTTAATATAATTAAAATATTGACTTTAAATAATTATTATTACGTAAAAATACTAGAAATTAGACATAAAAGGTAAAGTAGAAATTAAATAAAAATACAATTACCACTAAATATTATAAACAAACAAAGCGCTCTTCCTCCTCTCTCCTACTATGCTGTGCCCGACAGGGTCCATAATTGTACCATTAATTTTAAGCCTACCAACTGTTTTAACAACATTATGGAATGCAATAAAGAATTGAGAATTGAGAATTGATTTGGTTATTTTTTATAGTAAGTTATGAAGTTGCTCTCGGAAAGCACCATTAAGAACTGATGATGACAACCACAGATGGCCACCGGAACTACTCAATAATAAGTGTATTTCACGGGTTGCGATTCGATTACTTTAATATGGATGCCAAGCAAATTATGTACGTCACAATGAATATGGTGGAGTGGAGCTGATGGTGAAGTACCAGGAGAACTCAACGAATAACGTCCCTGCATCGGGAAAAGCAATATTTTATAAAAAAAAAAGGTCATGAGGAGTTGGCATAAGGCTGTAACTGAGATAAATTACTGAATGACCCACTACAAAGCGAGAAATAAAATTTTTGTACCAAAAAAAAACTAACCGACTTCCAAAAAAAACACTACAATGTGACATACTTTTTACCCGACTACGGCGAAGAAAAAGGAGGGTTATGATTTTGACCGGTATGTATGTAATGTATGTATGTATGTATGTATGTATGTATGTATGTTCATCTGTTCCCTCCTATCTTCCAAACAGCTTATCACAATTTGACAAATGAGGTATCGTTAGAAGCGTCGTGATTGTCCGCTGGTTATAGGCTATGTGAAGTCACAATAAATTAAAAATGGCGCCCTCTAGAGGACATAAAGTGAGGAACTTAAAAAAAAAATTGTTTAATCGTACCATGTTGGGTATCAAATGAAAGGGCTTAATGAGCACTTTTCAAAAATATATATATTATAACCCCAAAAGAATTAAAAAAAAAATCAAGTAATAAAAACTAAAACCCAACTACGACTTAAAAGGTATAAACAAGACACCACAGACAGACAAATTAAAAATCCGGAGTCACACGTAATATGTTCGATTTATGCCCTAACACGTGTGACTCCGGATTTTTAATTTGTCTGTCTGTGGTGTCTTGTTTATACCTTTTAAGTCGTAGTTGGGTTTTAGTTTTTATTACTTGATTTTTTTTAAACAAGTATTTTAGATGTAAGTTTCGATGTAGGCCGCGCTGTTTCATGATGAATGAATGAACAATGAACTTTATATTCTCCGTATACTCTATTTTGTACTCACAGGGGGACCAAGTCCCGGTAGGAGATGATTCCGTTCAGATGGCGGTGGAAGCAGCCATCGATGCAGGATACAGACACATCGACACAGCAGCCGTATACAACACGGAGGAACAGGTAACATCCTACAGGGGCCGTATTCTACTAATTTTACAAACGTTTCAATGGTCGGCAGTGTTTCTTTCAATAATAATAAAAATAAACTACCAACGGAACCCTAAAAATGAATTGCGACGGAAAAAGAGACTGCAACCTCTGAGTCTGTTATTAGTTTCGGCCTTTCTTCTCAGTCTCAGACTCAGAGTAGTCAGATAGGAAACGCCGACCTTATCTAGCATATTTTTTAAAATTACGTGTAAAAGTGATTCCAATATCCTATTTACAGAATAAACAATTTCATTTCAATTTTTGACAAATTTTGTATAACAAATCTGTCAAAAACTCACAATAGAGAGACCATTTTAACGTTTGTAAATTAGTAGACTTGGCCCCCAGTACCCGTACGTTGATATGACAGATCGAGCTTTTGAAGGCACCATCATACAAGTTTATGAGTTCCAGAGACGACGTGAGACGAAGAAGACGAAAATGAACTTTTTTAAACTGGGTGTGCCTTATTTACGGTTGCTCACTCTCTTCGGAATATTCAACGCATTTTCTGATTGCATTTGTCTGCCAAACTCTGTAAAGCTAATGTTATATGAGTAACTAGCTGATGCCCGCGGCTTCGCCCGCGTGGATGTCGGTTATTATATACTAAAACCTTCCTCGAGAACCACTCTATCCATTGGTGAAAACAGCATGAAAATCGGTGCAGTAGTTTTTGAGTTTATCGCGAACAGGACGACAGACAGACGCGGCGGAGGACTTTGTTTTATAATATGTAAGGAAGGATTATGCCGTTGGTTTGGTGTAATATTTAGTAAATAGATAAATAAATAAAATTTTTACAGATTGGCGTCGCGATTAAGAATAAGATAGAGGAAGGCGCTGTGGCCAGAGAAGATCTGTTTGTTACTAGCAAGGTAAGAGACTTGTCACTAATTAAAATATTATTTTCAATTTCGATGTGCGTAGAAGAAACAATTTACAATTATTTTATATTAATCGTCCTCAGAGATAGGAAACTAATATACCCAACCAGTGAGAGAACCACTTGATTTAAAGGGTAACCGTGGAGTTTCTGGCCCGTTCTCCTCCATATGAACCTACTACCCTACTACGCTTTGGAATGGGCAACTAGCTTCATATTTCTGACTGACTCCTTGATAATTTCCAAAGTGCCTGTATCTAAATGGTTCAATTATACTAAATTACTGCACCGGGAAGTAGATAGGACAGAAACGGAAGGAACCCTATAGCTACCCAGCAGTGCTGTGTGTGGTTCCAGACTGAATAGATGAGGTTGATGATGAAGTTGTTTGTGTTTTCAAAATCTGTTTGCAAAAGTAGGTCGCTACGTGTTGTTTGTAATATTTTCACGTTATTTCCAGCTATGGAACGACCGCCACGCCAAAGCTGCCGTGGTCCCGGCGCTCAAGGAGTCACTCGCTCGATTGGACCTCGAATACCTGGACCTCTATCTGATACACTGGCCGATAGCACAGTTTGTAAGTATCTTACCGACTTCAAAAATATCAGCAATCGATATTTATGTGGCGACACAAATGTACCTAACATAGAAAAGGATGAGCTGATTTCTGTGTTGGACCTTAATAAAAATTGTTACAATGAAAATTATCATGCTGAATTAATAATGTGTCACTGACAGATTGACAATAAAAAATAAAATAAGTAGGGTAGTTAATTAAGTACCTACTTATTTAATATTATTGTTTAATTTTAATAATTTGAAATGGTCAGGCTATTATGAAAAGGCTTTAGGTTGTTGATAAAGGAAAATAATTGAAAACTGACTAAGATATGCAATTTCTGATCGTACTTCAAATCTAAGATTATTAACAATTAGAGACCTCTATAAAGGGGTGGTTCATCTATTTAAACCAAAATCTTTCTTCAAATTCACAGGAAAACGGCACGTACGCTGATATAGACTATGTGGAAACTTGGCAGGGAATGATAGACGCTCAGGCCATCGGGCTGGTGAAGTCCATCGGAGTGTCCAACTTCAACGTGACACAGCTCGACAGACTCATCACCATGAGTAAGGTGAAGCCTGCCGCTTTGCAGATTGAGGTAAGAAATTTGTTTTACTGTAAAGTCTTTAGGAAATGATGGATTGCACGATACTTATGAAATTATTTGCTACAATAATAAAATGTTAGAGTAATTGTTTAAAATATAAATCACTTTTAACCAACTAATCATAATAACATACACGCCACACGGTGTAAGGGATCTCGTGCTCTAGACGGCCAGGCCTACTATCAGACACCAATACGAATCGCTCAATTGGTCGTACGGCCAACTAGCCGACCAAGTGCGCGATTCGCATCGGTTTAAAATAATTATAATTATCGATCAATCTACAATACTAGCAACCGGATAAAAAGTGTAAACTTATCTATTATATTTTATTCCATCCAGGTGAACCTAAACCTGCAGCAAGCAGAGCTGATCAAGTTCTGTAAGATGAACAACATAGCCGTCATCGGGTACACGCCCTTCGGATCCCTCTTCCACAACAAGGCGGCTAAGGATGCCCCCCCTCCCAGGACCGACGAGCAAGCGTTGTTGAAGATCGCTGACCGGCACCACAAGACCATCGCACAAATTAATCTGAGATATCTTGTAAGTGAAGCTTCCTTTTGATAAGCGAAATATCAAAATATTATACCATTTTATCGAATCAGACCATTTTTAGCAGTGAGATGTTTATAGTATGACTATTGAACGCTAGATGGCGCTGATGAGAAGGCATTATACTGGAAAAGTACGGCTTTGCTGATGGCATAATCAGCATCATAGTATTTACATTGTGTAGGCATCCTTTTTTATAAAATATTTATATACCTACCCACATCTGCCTAGCCTTTTCCCAACTAAGTTGGGGTCGGCTGCCAGTCTAACCGGATGCAGCTGAATACCAGTATTTTACATGGAGCGACTGCCTATCTGACCTCCATAACCCAGTAACTGGGTAATACGATATCCCTTGGCAAGACTGATGGTTGTCAGACTTTCAGGCTTCTGACGACCCGTAACGACTGTCAAAGATCCACAAATGACAGCCGGGACTAACGGCTTAACTTGCTTTCCGAGGCACGGAGCAGTCTCGATATGTAAAGATGGTCACCCATCCACGGACCAGCCCCGGCAAGCGTAGCTTAATCTGATGGAGCGACCCGTGCGACTGTTATTACTTAGCCACGAGCTCCTCAAAAATATTTATATACCCTTCCAATCGAAATAGAATTGAGTAACTTTGGAACATTTAGTGCCTTAGCTCGTAAAAAGATAGCGTTGATAGAAATTTTAATTTCAGATTGAACTGGGAGTGATTCCGATCCCGAAGTCGGTGACCAAGAAGCGCATTGAAGCCAACATTGAAGTCTTCAACTTTCAATTGAAACAGCAGGAGAGAGATGTCATGCAGTCGTATGATAGAAACTACAGGACCATCGCTGTTACCAAGTGGAAGGACTCGCCGTATTACCCCTTTGACAAATAAAATTAAGTTCTAAAAATAAAGTTCCTAATTCACGAACATCTAGCACTTTTTTCGTCGATTTAAGGCTTTAGATATTCTGCTTTAAGCATCGGCAACCAATAATTTAGTCGCTTTACGGCTCACTGCTAGACGGTGGGTATTATGAAATCTAGATGCAGATTCTCATTGCGAACATAGAAAGAAGCTTCCGTGATCTATCTTAAGAAATGGTTCTGGAGGGTCTGCATCCTATGGAGATAGAGCATGGTTTTAAGCGTGTGCAAAGAGGATGCAAGGATAGCTTTTGATGGGAGGGATGACTGCTGTGTGGGTGTGTCAGCAACACCTGCCGAGCCCTTTTCCCAACTCAGTTGGCGTCGGCTTTCAGAAATTTCGACGGCTGGGATGACGGTGCTCTCGGGTGATGGACGTGCGGTGGATATGATGCGGTTATTGTAAATATATACGAGATTACGGCGCCGAAGTAGCGATATCTACATCGCTACTTCGGCGCCGTCATGTCGTTCTCGGTGAGATCCCGGTGACGGCTGCCGTGGACAAACGCACTTAGCGTGCTTTCCGGGGCATGAGGACTAACGATGGTCACTCATCCACGGACCGACCTAAGCAAGCCTTCGATCGACTTGTCCGGCTGTTATTACGAGCCCTTGAGTAACCATACTCTATTAGGTATATTACAACAAAAAGTTTTCTTTGTTCAACAAAGGAACTGATTGCATTTTAGGTATTAACTGATTCATTATGTACACATAAGGCATACCTACACAATGAACTCTGTTTTGAATAAATAACCAGTTATGGAGACCTCTACTTTCACCGAAAATTTACACAAGTGTGGGTCTTACTTATTTGGTCAATATAGCAATTTGAAAAGGCTCATGTTTTCATGTCATTCTTGCGGTGGTATGAGTTGTAAATGATTGCTCTTAACTACTCTTATAAAACCGGTTTCCAATAGCTATTGTGTTATGTATTGCGAAAACGTATCGTCAAAGATTATTTTCCCAGAAGTAACACTGCATGCCGTAATATACAGCACTTGCCGTGAGGAAAGTTTTGAGTATGAACGTGGTTGATTATAAGAGTAGGGGAAGACTAAAGAAACAATGGATGGATTGTGTGAAAGATGATATGGCTAGAAAGGGAGTGACTACCGAGATGACGACTGATAGAGAACAATGGAAGAAAAAGACATTTTACGCCGACCACTAATAAATTGCGTTATGGGCAGGATAATGATGAGTTGCCGTGAAAATAAATTCGTAGTCGTGAAAAAAAAATCATTTTGTTGACAAATATGTCGCATTGTCAGATAAAATCCCACTGTTAAATATTGCCAAACTTAAGTGACAGTAGGCAACCCGCACATTGCTCGCAGAACAGGTGACCGATTGGGGCGAAAGGTTTTGGAGTGGCGACCGCGTACCGGAATGCGTAGCACTGGAAGGCCTACCACAAGGTGGGTCGATGACCTGGTGAAGGTCGCAGGAATCCGCTGGATGCGAGAAACACAGAACCGGTCGAAGTGACGGTGCTTAGGGGAGGCTTATGTCCAGCAGTGGACGGACTTGTCTCGGCTGAAATTATGGTGATGATAATGGACTTAATATTTCATGAAACGGAACTTAAGTGTTTTGTAAGTGTGTCAATTATTTGGAAATATTATTAAAATACTGTCCTCTACTCTGTCTCAAATAAAAGTTTTCTATTCTATTCTAAAATTTTATGTTATGTTCGCATTGATTTTATTTCGTCATTTAATGTGTTAAATAGGGCCCTGGCTATCACTGCTCGTTGTCACACATTCTACCTACTGCCACATCTACCACATCAGCTAGAATCCCATGCTTAATTGCTTATACAAATACCAAAGTTGAACTTACGATCGCTCAGTTTCGCTCCGGCTGTCACGTCAACATGTTAATACTACTAAACTTAGCCGGTCTAGTGTTGTTGGGTGTGTACTCCGTAAGTGTAACTTGATTCATTCAAATAATTTAAATTAATGAATTCGGAAATAACTGCTGAAATGTGGCTATATGCCAGACTATGCTGTGTGTGCGTGGCTGTGTGGTAGCCACCTAGTACAGCTCTGCCTAATCCTTCGGGGAATGGAGGCTTGATGAAATTTAACAATGTTGTATAATTTAATTACCTACATTATGATCTTTTCTTTTAAAGGGCTTTCTTGTACATAATTAACTAACAAAATAGTTACCAATATTAGAAAAAAAACAATGCATAAAAAAATAAATAAAGATAAAATGTAAGTACTAACAACAAACTACTTAGACTATGGCGACCTCTCCACTCATTCAGTATTCATCGGTCGGTGGTCGGGCAAAGTATTATTGTCAAAGTATTGGCAAAGTATTATTGTGTATTAGTGTGTGTGACAAAGTTTTTCTGTTAGGAATTTCGTAGTAATAGTCTGAATCTGTGGCCGGTTGCTGGCAATAGGCTCATCCTGAATGTACTCCTCCGGAATGTGGGTGTACTATTAAGTATGTACACACGGCTACACATCAAGCTATGCATTTCCAGTATAAGCTAATCTCACATTGTGTAGGATTTCATTACAAATGCGAGGTCAGCTTATACTGGAAATACATGTATAGCTTAATGTGTAGCCGTGTGTACACCTCTGCCTAACCCTTCGGGGAAAACAGGCATGATGTAAAGTTTGTGTTCATTGAGTTAATTAAAATCAATACAATTATCTTAGAATATATAATAACGTTATTATTCTAAGGCAATTAAGTATATTATTATATTTTATCAGTTAATGTATAGTGCAGTTGTCGTTGATAAAGATAAAGATAAAGATAATTTTATTTGTCTAAACATGCGTTTACATGCAAATTAAGCATGCAGGATGTCACAATAATAATATTTTACGTACGTCCATGTTTCACCCATACGGCGTACAAATTTATAAGATTTACAAAAAATAAAAAAATAATCATAAAAATAAAAAAATAATCATAAAAATAAAAACAATAATCATTAATTTTAAATAATACTACGTCACTAAAGGCACAATAGTAGTGTCATTCAAAAAGTCACTTATATTATAATAACACTTGTCTGTTAATAAATCTCGCATCTTTTTTTTAAACATATTTACCGGCAATGCTTTATATGACTGTGGTATTTTATTGTAAATTTTTGGAGCCATACAGAAAACGCTTTTTCCCATGCCGTCTTTGACGCATGCGAACACAGTCGATTTTTGTCACGTCTGTTACGGGGGAAGGTGTCAGCTAGTCGTGGAAATAGGGATTGATTTACCCTAACAAATGCCGCAATTTCAAAAACATACAGAGATGGTAAAGTTAATAATTTGTGTTTTTTAAATAATGGCATACAGCTGTCGGTTGCCTTCAAATTGAACATAGCACGAATGCATCTCTTTTGGGCCTTAAACGCTATTTCTTTGTTTGTGGAATTCCCCCAAAATATAATACCGTAGCGTAATAATGATGCTACTAGACTATGATAAGCTGTTAATAAGGCGTCTGTGTTAAGCTCTGTGGCCAGTTTATATAAGGCATACGCTGAGGAGCTTAGCCGTTTACTTAGGTATTCGATATGTGCCTTCCAGTTCAATTTAGAGTCAATAAAAATTCCTAGAAATTTTGTGTCGTCAACTTTATTCAGTACAGTATCTTTGTAAATTGCGTTGAGGTCAAATACAGCCTGGGTCCGTTGCCTAAAATGCATTATAGTTGTCTTGTCTAGATTTATTTTTAAGTTGTTCCTATTTAACCATGATATTATTGATGTCAAAGATTGATTTACGTCACTTTCATAAATGTCTTTATTTTTACATGCCACGGTCATAGTGCTGTCGTCGGCAAAGAGAGTCATGGGGTGGTCAATAGCACTATCAGGTCATTGATATATTATCAATAACAAAGATCCGAGTACGCTGCCTTGAGGAACCCCGCATGTAGGTGTGCGTTCGCTTGATACATAAATTTCCTCTTTCTTTGTCTTAACATTAATTCTCTCAATTTCTGTGTATTGTTTGTGACTGTTGAGGGAATGTTCCGATTGTAAGAAAGGTTAACAACTATTTGAGTTTGACATTCGTTTGTCCACAGGAAGCAGTGACCAAACCTGGTGTGGCACCGCTGATTGAACTAAACGACGGCAAGAAAATCCCTAGCTTTGGACTGGGTACCTGGCTAGGATTGACCAAATCGGTAAGTTCAGAACAGTGCCATCTATTAACGAATAGCTGTACTGCTTAGGTTTGTGCTGTATTGTTGTATGTGTAGGTTCCGATGTTAGCCGCTTTTTAAAGGTGATTGTTGTTTCGTAATTTTGTTATTAGGAAATAACACATTTATCAGACTTTAGGTTTTTTTTTAGTTTTTAGATCGCCTTCAGTGGGAGTGATAAATATGAAGATTCGAATAACACTGTTTCGACACACGCTATTTCTGAAAAACCACGACTCCACGAGTGTTAAATGTTAACTCAAAATAATACATAAAGTTTTCGATAACAAACGGTTTTCGATACAATGTGTTTTCGAACTGGCATAGATTCTGCTGTGGGACGTAGTATTATAATATCTGTGCTGTGGGGAAACAGTGTCGACATGCATAAGCTATTCATTTTACAAAAGAAATGTGTTAGAATCTTAGCTCAAATAAATAATAGACAAAGCTGTAAACCTTATTTTCTGAAATATAAATTGCTCACGCTTCCTTGTATATATTTACACGATATATGTATCTACGTTTTTAAAAACATCCATACATTCGCTAAAGTACAGGACATACACACTTACAACACCCGGCACAAACTTCACCTATACCAACCACCGTCTCGACTAAAATTGCTGCACCAAAGCCCACAATACACGGCAATAAGAATATATAATAAGCTGCCTCAAGAGATAAAAAAGGAACCAGGCTTGCTCCATTTAACAATAAATTAAAAACCTACCTACAAAAAAAATCTACTATTCAATTGATGAATTTTTAAACCAAAAATAAATGAATAAACTACCACACTCACATTCTCGTACACAGACATTACACATACTTAGACCACCACCTAGATGACTTACTATTCTAAATAAATTGAATTAATAAGGCGATCGTATTAATAAAAAAAATATTTATATTTCTTTTTAAATACATATTTGTTACATGTTTAAATATTTTTTATATTATTATTGAATTATTAAAATGTGTATATAATATTATTATTTGAATGAGTAATACTAAATTATTGAAATTATTAATGTAAAATCGTGTCAATAGCATAGTTGTATTAAATTTTTAAATAACCCTCAAATTTGCGATGCCTGGAAAAGGCCGCTAAGTTGTAAGTACCTATATTATAAACGAACACCAAAATGTACACTTAGTTTGCAAATAAATCTTTGACTTTGACTTAGGTACGACTCGTGATTTTTTTCGAAATAGCGTGCGTCGAAACAGTGTCATTCGAATCTTCATTTCACTCCCGCCTCAGCAGTAGTTTTTTCGTTATTTTCTTTAAAAAAACTGGGTCTAATCATGTCTTGTTCTATTGATAGTTTATTAATGAGCAATAAATGATAAAGTAGGTATTCGTATATTATTTATCAAAAATAATGTTTTCAGGGGGACCTTGTCCCGGTAGGAGATGATGGCGTTCAGAAGGCGGTGGAAGCAGCTATCGACGCAGGATACAGACACATCGACACAGCAGCCATATACAGCACGGAGAAACAGGTGGGTACTTTGTAAAACACATTCTGTCTTAGGTCGCGTCCTAATATTACCTACATACAGTATGCAAGGGTAAACACCGTTGTCACTCAAACCATGGCTTAAATATAAAAATAAATGACCCAGTAACAACAAAAAAAAAACCTTATTTTCATTAAAAGATTTTAAAAAGTAAATATCCGTCACTGTCCCGATACTCGCTCGAGAGAGCTGCGAAACAGCTGACTGAAGCCCCCCTGCCGCCCTGTTGAGACGCAAGTTCGTTGCCCTTGCGTATAGTGTGAAATATTCTTGTGGAAAAATGTAGATTTTCTTTAAAAAAATAAAGTTTTTTTTCCATTGATTTTACGTTCTATAAATGAAACCAAACCACTGGTTTCAAGGATAACGGTGTTTACACTAACACCCTGTATATGTTGGATGTAAAGCAACCCCACTTTTTGTTCTAACTTTATTTTAAACCCAAACCTTCGTGTTAGTTAATGTATTTTGAACTTTATTACTTGGACTCTGGACTCTTGGACTGGTTTAACGTCAGTTTTTGTAATTACCTACCCTATTATTAAGACCATTATAAATTGTACCATGTTTTTAAGTGTAAATGAAAATATTTAGAACTTGTCGGAATAAAGTTCGAAAGTCAAAAATGGTTCGATGGTTTAAATCTGGGTATAAAGATAAACCTTATTTCGTAATAAGGCCAATCCAGCTTTAGAAAGAGACACTCGTATAGATATATACGAGATATAAAAAAGTTCGGTTTGGACCGAACTTTTTTAAGGTTCCGTAGTCAACAAGGAACCCTGATAGTTTCGCCATGTCCGTCTGTCTGTCCGCGGCTTAGCTCTGAGACTGTTGGTACTAGAAAGCTGTGATTTGGTATGGGTATACATATAAATCACGCCGACAAAGTGGTACCTAAAAAAAAAACATGACAACAATTTTTTTAGGGTACCTACCGCCCCTACACTTAAAGTGGGAACTTTTTTTTGTCTCGCCTAACCAGTGGTATGGGGTGTTGTTGGAAAGGTCATTCAAAAATATTGAGAGTTTGTCGTAACCATTTTTGGATTCAGGGATCCGTTTACGAAATAGCTTTAAAGTGCAAACTTTTGTTAGAGTCAAGTGTCCCCCCGCCCTGCCAGCTAAATGGTCGGTTTTGGATAAGTATGTCAAAAAATTCACGGCAGTGGTATATATAACGAAATTATAAGGAAAACTGTCACAGCTAAGTAGGCTCCACAAGTTACCGAGTAATAATCGACCAACTTACATGTGCAGTTGCAAAAACATGTTCTCCCATACAGAATGTTTGGGAGGTAGAGAACAAGTTTTTCAACTCCAATGTTAAGTTTGTTTGATAAATTCATCGCAATTATGGAACCCTTCACTGTGCGTGGTCCGACACGCACTTGGCTGGTTTTAAAACTCAATGTGACTTATTTACGTTCTTAATGGATAATAGAGGTACCTCTCTTTTTGACTTTAATTTGTCTGCCGAGCTGGAAATTCTGGAAACGAAGAAACAATTAAAACATTGTTCACAGGTTGGTGTCGCAATAAAGAATAAGATAGCGGAGGGCGCTGTGGCCAGAGAAGATCTGTTTGTTACTAGCAAGGTAATTAAACTTGTCACTAATTTAAAAGAAGTTTAGAAGAGTTTGGGTCGTCAGAAGCCCGAAAGTCTGAAAACCCAGTCTTGCCAAGGAGTATCGTATTACGCAGTTCCTGGGTTGTGGAAGTCATATAGGCAGTCGCTCCATGTAAAATACTGGTATTCAGCTACATCCGGTAAGACTGGAAGCCGACCCCAATAAAATTATTCGAACTTATTTTCTTCACAAAAAGGTATAATTTCAGTGCGAGTGTTGACACGTGTCGAAGTACGCTAAGATGCGCGGTGCTGCGCAGCGCGTGTGCCTTATTATGTAGTAAATAAATTCGATATTGAGAATTGACCCTAAATGTTTAAGAAAATAAATGAGATCGGTGTTTCCTATCCGACTACTCTGAGAAGAGATACCGGAACAAACTCCGAGATGACAGTCTCAGTCACATTATCTTTGTCGGATACAAATTATGAGAACCATGCAGTTCATATTTCCACGTTATTTCCAGCTATGGAACGATCGCCACGCCAAAGCTGCCGTGGTCCCGGCGCTTAAGGAGTCACTCGCTCGATTGGGCCTCGAATACCTGGACCTCTATCTGATACACTGGCCGATAGCACAGTTTGTAAGTATATTAGACCAACTTTAAAAATGTTATACGTAAGTGTTATATGCATTCCCCAATAGTCTTCTTTTCAACAATTCCTACGAGATCTTGCCGTAGTTATTATTTATTTATTTTTGTGATTCTATTTTGTCTGCGAGGTCCCATATCAAATTGATTACCTTTAGTTAAATTGTTTTCTAACCAGCCTATGAGTATCTATATTTTTACATATTATAAATTAAAGTCGGTTTTTGTGTTTGTCTAATAGGTATGACCGCGTAGTTCTTTTTAACCACGCAACAGATTTTGATGAGGTTTTCACCATAGTTTAGATAATTTATGCCGAAAGGTTTATGTGTAAGTATATAATATTCCGAAAGGTTACTAATACGTTCATATTAGTTACATATAACTAAGAAAACTCGATGTTTTGTCAAGTCCAAAAAACCGTGCGATGCAGGAGCGTGTCGCTACTACTAGCTATACACCAGAATACATCAATTCGCGAACACGCGATACGAAGTAATACATAAGCTTCCAGAAACCAGCAGCGGTTAGTCGTCTCTAAACTAAATTAATTCTATCTTTGCAGGAAAATGGCAGCTTCGCAGATATAGACTATGTGGAGACTTGGCAGGGAATGATGGACGCTCAGGCCATCGGGCTGGTGAAGTCCATCGGAGTGTCCAACTTCAACGTGACACAGCTCGACAGACTCATCACCATGAGTAAGGTGAAGCCTGCCGCTTTGCAGATTGAGGTAAGAATCTTAAAAAGCACTCGTGTTCAATACAGTGCATTGTACTGCAGTGTAGTGGTTAGTGTGCTTTGGTTTATCAATCATGTGAGAGCTTTAAAACACAAATCACTATAAGCAAACAATTCGTTGTTTTTTTTTGGTGCTAAATGTAAGTAAAAACGTTTATTGGAAACTTAGAACACAAATAAGTATTTTACCTACTTATATTTTGTTTTGTGTTGCAGAAAAATCTACAAAAATGATAATTTAGCCTGAAATATATAAGTTAATCAATCTGTACCACTACTATCCAGGTGAACCTAAACCTGCAGCAAGCAGAGCTGATCAAGTTCTGCAAGACGCACAACATAGCCGTCATCGGGTACACGCCCTTCGGATCTATCTTCCGCAACAATACGGATGCCCCCCCTCCCAAGGCCGACGAGCAAGCGTTGTTGGAGATCGCCGACAAGCAGCACAAGACCATCGCACAAATTAATCTGAGATATCTTGTAAGTAGAGATTCTTTTATTTTAATCTTTTAAACCATAAACCGTTTTCATCAAATCAAATGACCAATTATTTTAGCAAGGAAAGGTCAAAATGTACCGACGTAACTCAAATACCGTCACATACAATTACAAAAAACTTATTTGTATTATTTAGGTACTGTAGTTTAGTATGACCATTGAACGCTAGAGGGCACTGGTAAAATTAAAATATATTTCTGCGAAAATTTATAAAACTACTAGCTTCCGGCCGCGGCTTCGCCCGCGTGGTAGTCGATAAAAAGGAGCCTATTTCCTTCCCCGGGATGCCATCTATCTCCTTGCCAAGTCCGTTGAGTGGTTTAGGCGTGAAAGGTAATACATACAGACAGACAGAGTTACTTTCGAATTTATAATATTATAGTATGAATGCAACATTTAGTACGACACATGTCGCTGATACAAATTTTAATTTCAGATTGAACTGGGAGTGATTCCGATCCCGAAATCCGTGACGAAGAAGCGCATTGAAGCCAACATTGAAGTCTTCGACTTCCAATTGAACCAGCAGGAGAGAGACGTCATGAAGTCGTACGATAGAAACTACAGGACCATCGATGTTACCAAGTGGAAGGACTCGCCGTATTACTCCTTTAACAAATAAAATAAAATTCTAATAAAAATAAAGTAATTCACGATAATTTATTTTTTGTCGAATATGGGCGGTGATCACTGATCAGGGTGATGCTTGTACCAATCATGGTCAGTGCCAGACTCTTCCTGTGTCGAACGAAGCACCATTGATATAAATCACACAAATTTGATAGCTACGAGTACCACGCTCAAACGCAGTAACCCAAACAAAATGCAACATTGACGCGATTTTGCTATGGCGACCTAAAACAAAGAGTCCTCAAAACACGATGTAAGTAGATGTAGCATGGATCAAAACGCAAAATCGCTGATAGCACCCGTGATGCTAATTAGTATAATAATGAAAGCTAATTTTAATTGGTCGATAGCTCCTATGCAGGGTGCGGCCGTGTGCGTTACCCCAGCAAGAAAATGTCTTCTAGAAGGAATTGAGTTATGCCAAATAATTAGAGTATACTCTGCTGTAAATATGCGCCAAGTAAAAAATTTGTGCGTGCTGTCGTTTTGGAGAAATAACGAAAAAACGAATTCTGCTGTGATCCCCAGCAGAATTCGTTTTTTAGAAACGCAAAATCGCTGATAGCACCCTGGATGCCAATTTATTAGTATAATAATGAAAGCTAATTTTCATTGGTCGATAGCTCCCTGCCCATGGCATGTTTTCATTAGTCGACAGGGAACGATTGCGGTATACGAAGAAACTTCGTTTGTATGACGTTTCGTTTGTTTCGTTTCTGTGATATTCAAATTTATTTATTAGCGTTATTTTATCCCTTACATGTTGTGCTTATCTACTATTTTTTTTTTTTTTTTGGATACTCATATAGGGAGTCAAAACTGTCTCTCCATAGTACAATATTACTCAGTGATCTAGTTAGGAGAGCAGCGATTCACACAACAATTCATAATACCTACAACACCATGTAATTTTATTAATAATGCATACTTACTTACTTTGTAAGTCCCTCATGTACTACAAAACCTTTATGTGTACCTAAAATAAATAATTATTGTTTATATAAAGCACTAGTTACATATACAGTCATAGTCTCGATACGTTTCTATTCTACGAGTTTAAACATTTGTGAATCAGTAAAACATGGTTGACCATGTTGCTTCCGCGTAGCGTCAATTCATGTCTATGAAATAATCGTCACTGAGGTCAGAGGTGAGGTGAGGTGTATGAGTCTGCGTACGTTTTTTAACGACTGTCCACGCGCTGACGCGGTGCTGCGAGAAACGAAACGCGCGGGACGATAACACGGCGCTAGCCAATCAGCGATCGACGCGGCGCGAGCCAATCAGCGACGACACATGCGGACTTCCACTTCCTGTCAAGATCGCCGTCGAGCGAGAGTCGTACGCCTTATAAAATGTACTCTGTGATTAAACTTAATATTATACATACAGTCCACTAGTTTTGAAGAGTAGGTACCTCTAACATTGCCTCAAACTTTGGTGCTTCGAGCCGGATGATGAATTTCATTGGTCGCTTCACCCGCTACGGGGATTCCCCGCAGATGGTGAACCGCTACCGCCCGCGTTATCGACTTATGACCCTGAATGCCCCCGAGTCATAACGCTGAATGCCCCCGAGTCCCCGCATGCTGTATTTATAGCGAACGAGTTATCGAATAATGAAAATGATTCAGCATGTTTACTTAGGCCCAAAGCATTAAACCGTTTCCAGACCAAGAAGGAAGGCAAAGACTTTAAATGAAACAAAAAAAATATCATGAAACTGTGTAAAAGACACAAAACCGTATACAAAATAGAAAAATACTTAAAAACAAATACATAAATGAATAAAAAAACAAAACAAATCGTCAAAAACATTATAAATATAATACCCGAGCGTTAAAATGACACATCGAGCTTTAGAAAGAGACTGTAGGGGTATGAGACAGAGACGGCGCCTTACAACTCGGTGTGTCTGACATCTGGGTACTTTATATCCCATGAACCATGTTCAAAAGCCGTATTATGATGTTTTTGAGCTCGTATTGTTCCAGTGTAGAAAGATGGAGCAATACAGGACGTATATGAAACTGAATTTAACACTTTCATAACGCGGCACCAATGGGGGACAATTTAACACATTGCTATCGCGGCGCCAAAGGGGGACAATTAAACACTTTCATAACGCGGCACCAAAGGGGGACAATTTAACACATTCTTATCGCGGCGCCAAAGGGACAATTCCCGTATTCTTTTATAAGAAAGTTTACTACAATCTTTGTCTCAATCTGTCAGAAACACATTTAATCTAATACCTAGCTATATTTTTTATCAGTTTTTGACATTAATTGTGGCTGAGATGAGATTGCCATGCGACTTCAGTCCTTTCAAAGATATTTTCCCTCTGTTAGCAACCTAAGCACCAACCGACCAGCAACCTTATTGGAACGAATTAAGGTCACTGTTTTGATAATGATGCAGAATCTCAAAAGAGGTACAACTGTGAAAGGACGTTCGTTTTTGAACGTTTTTAAATACGCGAATTAGCCTCGGTCAAGGGTAGTGTACGAGCCAGTATGGTAGCACGATGGCCGCGAGGGTGATGAAGGAAGCCTGCTGAAGAGTTGCTCGGTTACACCAGTTGGTGCTACACACGCAGGCGTGAAATCGCGCGTACAGTGAGATACCCCGCGACACTGGCAGCAGAGTCGCCATCGGACTAATGATGCAGCCGTTTTCAACGTTCTGGGAAAAGACGAAAAGATTTTACAGTAATATTTATGAAAAAGAAAAGTTCTGGATCACTGATTGACTGATTCATCAATGGTTAGCTTAAATCCTAGAAAACTGAAGGCACAAAAGGTTCCCTTTAAAAAGTAGACAAGAAAATAAGGGTGGATTATTCCTAAATCTCTCGAGTTATGGAATTTAAGTCGCTGTCCAAGTGGTAGTTAGTAATCGTGTTGGGGCTTGCGCGCTATTGAACTCTGGCTCTGTACCGATAGAGTTTACTTTGCCGAAACGGGTCTAGGGTGAGGAGCCAGACCAAGAGCGATACATAACCCCACAGGGCAGCATGTGCGGGCTGTTGGGCAGTAGCGACACCACTGACCCTATCTCCCGGGAGAACTCTTGTTCCTCTCCTGACTCCTCTGGCTTGTCTTTATTTGCCGGCTGGACAATGACGAGGAACAGAGCTCCCACCTGTTTATTGCCGTTGATTCGCAACTGCTAACGTGCTCGCAAGTGCATCTTGACCGTACTTTCGGGATTGTCCTGATTGCCGTGGAATACCTCTCCACTCCTCATAAGTATGGCATGTTGACCGTTTTCGGGAGCGTATTGCCATTTTATCTGTGTATTTTACCTATATAAAAAATTGGTCAGGCAGGGGCCATAGTCTTTTCATAGTTCTAGATAACCAGTTCACTTAGCCACCTGAACCCATTATCCAATATCTTTGCTTCTGCAATAGTCCTACACCAATCGGGGGTTGTCCTTGGGTGTACTTGCATAGTGCGAACAGGGATAATCGTCGGTTGGTGCCTCCTCATAATTTAAATTTTCAAAAAATTGTATAAGGGTTTATAAAAGCTTTGGGGAATTTGGAACTTGGGCAGATAGGGCATCACCCGTCCTGAAAACCTCGTGAAGAACCCATCATGTTCTGGAACCAAAAATTCGAATAACTGTGACATCGATTACGCTGTAAAAGTTGTTGTTACGAACCCGCACTGGGACAGCTTGTTGAGTTATAGTAGCCCACTCTCTCTCACAACGAGGAGGTCTGTGTCCCAGCAGTGCGGAGTTGCGGACGTTATACTTACGCCGATTATGCTGAGTTCCGTCCGTGCCAAAAAAAGTAGAACCTATTCTAAGAACCTAATTTAACATGAAATGTTTACCACGAGTGCTAGCTCCAATTTGGCCATTCGTTTACTGGCCAAGTGTTTGCCCATCAAGGGTCTGAACTTGGACCGACAGGTTCTCTGAGTGTAGACCCCTGTGAGGTCTGTCCAGCGCACGGCACAGCCGCCCGTAAACCGCCCATATATAGCACGCGGCTCTTCGGGGTTCTCTACGTAGTTCTGCCTAAAAAAGAAATACATAAAATCGAATTTATTTAGCACAGACTGACAGGAACACAACATACACTGCTACAACGATCTTTTGGCGCTCAAAATGTCGTTGACAGGGGGGGGCGCTGTTGGTAAGCATTTGTGCAATTATTGTTTTGTGAAATATACCTATAAAAAAAAATTAAGTAATAAAAACTAAAACCCAACTACGACTTAAAAGGTATAAACAAGACACCACAGACAGACAAATTAAAAATCCGGAATCACACGTGTCACACGGGCATAAATTGAACAGATTACGTGTGACTCCGGATTTTTAATTTGTCTGTCGTCTGTGGTGTCTTGTTTATACCTTTTAAGTCATAGTTGGGTTTTAGTTTTTATTACTTAATTTTTTTTAAAATTCTTTTGGGGTTATAATACATATATTTTTGAAATGTGCTCATTAAGCCCTTTCATTTGATACCCAACATGGTACGATTAAACCATTTTTTTTTTTAAGTTGCTCACTTTATGTCCTCTAGAGGGCGCCATTTTTAATTTAATGTGACTTCACATAGCCTATAACCAGCGGACAATCACGACGCTTCTAACGATACCTCATTTGTCAAATTGTGATAAGTGGTTTGGAAGATAGGAGGGAACAGATGAACATACATACATACATACATTACATACATACATACATACGAGTACATACATACATACAAACATACATAGACATACATACCGGTCAAAATCATAACCCTCCATTTTTCTTCGCCGTAGTTGGGTAAAAAACATGGTCCGATGTTGATAGCACCTTTATTTCGAAGTAGTAAGGTCTGTTTTCGTACTGCAAGTAATACTGCGGCGTTCACATTTTTACTGCCGGACAGTAAAATTCCTTGTAGTGCACAAACGCTCTAGTCTGCGGGCACGAAATTAGCGGCGGCCGAGCGATGGCGACAGCGGCGAGCGGGGAGGCTCGGGGCGGAAAATGGCGGTAAAAAAAAATATTACTAAGTATCTGGAACGAGCGGCCATCCAGCGACGAAATCAAACAAAGTTCCTATCGTTGCGGTGTCGAAAATTTCATAATTTTTGCTTGATAGGACACACCTTTCGAAATACAAGCAAAAGAAAAAAAAAATGTTTTGCAAATGAAGTTGAGGTGTTGGTTTGAATTTTAATTCTTACGTATAACATCTAATTTTATTTCACACCTTTTTAATCGCGATTAAAAATAGTCAGTATATTTAGAGGACAACATTTTGGGTGAAAAACTTCAAATTCAGAATAGCAAAATTGCCATTTTCACTAAATGGCAATTTCGGCTCGCTACATGTTTGCGTCGGGGCGCTCCTTGCGGTGCTCCACATCGTTGTCAATGCGGTGAAGGAGTCGACTGCCTCGGACACCACGGCCTATCCTGCAGCAAGAGCGCTGGTCGGATGGCGCGGCACGCCAGCATTAATGACATTATCCGTCGGGCTCTTGTCACCGCCGGGGTGCCAGCTGTGTTAGAACCCAACGGCTTGGCACGCGACGATGGGAAGAGGCCAGACGGAATGACCATAATGCCCTGGAAGTTGGGTAGACCTTTGGTGTGGGACGCTACCTGTGTCGACACCCTCGCGCCATCCCATCTTCCTAGCACGGCGGGCTGTGCTGGGACAGCTGCTTCAGGAGCAGAAAACCTCAAACGGCGCAAATATAACAACCTTATTGGGAGCTATATGTTTGAGCCGTTTGGGGTTGAAACACTAGGGCCAGGCCAGGGTCCCAGTGCTCATCGAGTATTTCGGGACATCGCTAAGCGATTGGTCGACTCTTCACGTGACCAGAGGGCTGGCCTATTTTTAGCCCAAAGAATCAGCATTGCCATTCAACGTGGCAATGCTGCCAGCCTTTTGGGCACCTTTCCCATTGACAGCGATGCGGACGAATTCTTTGATGCTCAATGAGCCCCTCCCCTTTATTTTTTCTTTTTAATTTTGTTATACAACATGTAACAGAATAAGCGCAAGACCTGAAAGTAGTTTGCTCAGAATCGGCTTCTGAATCGATTTCCATCATTATTTATATGTGTTAATTTTTCATGAAAAAAATCTTTTCTTTAACTGAAATTAGAACCACCGCGTCTTACCAAGGTAATAAGATATTTTATTTAAGGAAATTTAAGCCTTATCTCAAAGGAATAAAGCCTATTCAAATGCATAAACAAATTTGTAATACGCTCATAGCTATCCTATGTTTCATGTTTAGTCAGGAAGTCTATTTTGTAAAAAAAAACTAGGTGTCGTTTAATTAAATTAAATTACAGATATTATTTTAGTCTTATAATTTAATATTCTAATTGGGGTGTATGAGCTCTTGCGTTTATTTCGTTACAGGTTGTATATGTAATTGTTTTTTAGTTAATTTAGTATAATAAATGTAATGTATTTGTGAATAAAAATTAGGATTTTCACTAAATAAGTAACCCAAAGCCATCTTAGTGCTGTAAAAAAATTTAAATAAACTAAAATATAGTTAAGCAGAATGGGAAATCATCGGTTGACAGGAATAAACTAAATTTTTGTGTTTTTTAGTCTAGTTTAGAATATTTTGTGACAAGAGAATCGGTGCCGATTCATTATCAACATAGACGAAGTAGATAAAATACCTACGTTTTAATAAAGCTCACTCAAAAACCACTTATCAGACCGTGACCTTTCTCTACAAAAAGAATCATCCCCTTTCTATTAAAAATAGAATCATCGAAATCGTTGAAAATCCAAAAAAAAAAATATTCTCTCCATCTTGTTTTTTACCCAACTACGGCGAAGAAAAATGGAGGGTTATGATTTTGACCGGTATGTATGTCTATGTATGTTTGTATGTATGTATGTACTCGTATGTATGTATGTATGTAATGTATGTATGTATGTATGTTCATCTGTTCCCTCCTATCTTCCAAACCACTTATCACAATTTGACAAATGAGGTATCGTTAGAAGCGTCGTGATTGTCCGCTGGTTATAGGCTATGTGAAGTCACATTAAATTAAAAATGGCGCCCTCTAGAGGACATAAAGTGAGCAACTTAAAAAAAAAAATGGTTTAATCGTACCATGTTGGGTATCAAATGAAAGGGCTTAATGAGCACATTTCAAAAATATATGTATTATAACCCCAAAAGAATTTTAAAAAAAATTAAGTAATAAAAACTAAAACCCAACTACGACTTAAAAGGTATAAACAAGACACCACAGACAGACAAATTAAAAATCCGGAATCACACGTGTCACACGGGCATAAATTGAACAGATTACGTGTGACTCCGGATTTTTAATTTGTCTGTCGTCTGTGGTGTCTTGTTTATACCTTTTAAGTCATAGTTGGGTTTTAGTTTTTATTACTTAATTTTTTTTAAAATTCTTTTGGGGTTATAATACATATATTTTTGAAATGTGCTCATTAAGCCCTTTCATTTGATACCCAACATGGTACGATTAAACCATTTTTTTTTTTAAGTTGCTCACTTTATGTCCTCTAGAGGGCGCCATTTTTAATTTAATGTGACTTCACATAGCCTATAACCAGCGGACAATCACGACGCTTCTAACGATACCTCATTTGTCAAATTGTGATAAGTGGTTTGGAAGATAGGAGGGAACAGATGAACATACATACATACATACATTACATACATACATACATACGAGTACATACATACATACAAACATACATAGACATACATACCGGTCAAAATCATAACCCTCCATTTTTCTTCGCCGTAGTTGGGTAAAAAACAAGATGGAGAGAATATTTTTTTTTTTGGATTTTCAACGATTTCGATGATTCTATTTTTAATAGAAAGGGGATGATTCTTTTTGTAGAGAAAGGTCACGGTCTGATAAGTGGTTTTTGAGTGAGCTTTATTAAAACGTAGGTATTTTATCTACTTCGTCTATGTTGATAATGAATCGGCACCGATTCTCTTGTCACAAAATATTCTAAACTAGACTAAAAAACACAAAAATTTAGTTTATTCCTGTCAACCGATGATTTCCCATTCTGCTTAACTATATTTTAGTTTATTTAAATTTTTTTACAGCACTAAGATGGCTTTGGGTTACTTATTTAGTGAAAATCCTAATTTTTATTCACAAATACATTACATTTATTATACTAAATTAACTAAAAAACAATTACATATACAACCTGTAACGAAATAAACGCAAGAGCTCATACACCCCAATTAGAATATTAAATTATAAGACTAAAATAATATCTGTAATTTAATTTAATTAAACGACACCTAGTTTTTTTTTACAAAATAGACTTCCTGACTAAACATGAAACATAGGATAGCTATGAGCGTATTACAAATTTGTTTATGCATTTGAATAGGCTTTATTCCTTTGAGATAAGGCTTAAATTTCCTTAAATAAAATATCTTATTACCTTGGTAAGACGCGGTGGTTCTAATTTCAGTTAAAGAAAAGATTTTTTTCATGAAAAATTAACACATATAAATAATGATGGAAATCGATTCAGAAGCCGATTCTGAGCAAACTACTTTCAGGTCTTGCGCTTATTCTGTTACATGTTGTATAACAAAATTAAAAAGAAAAAATAAAGGGGAGGGGCTCATTGAGCATCAAAGAATTCGTCCGCATCGCTGTCAATGGGAAAGGTGCCCAAAAGGCTGGCAGCATTGCCACGTTGAATGGCAATGCTGATTCTTTGGGCTAAAAATAGGCCAGCCCTCTGGTCACGTGAAGAGTCGACCAATCGCTTAGCGATGTCCCGAAATACTCGATGAGCACTGGGACCCTGGCCTGGCCCTAGTGTTTCAACCCCAAACGGCTCAAACATATAGCTCCCAATAAGGTTGTTATATTTGCGCCGTTTGAGGTTTTCTGCTCCTGAAGCAGCTGTCCCAGCACAGCCCGCCGTGCTAGGAAGATGGGATGGCGCGAGGGTGTCGACACAGGTAGCGTCCCACACCAAAGGTCTACCCAACTTCCAGGGCATTATGGTCATTCCGTCTGGCCTCTTCCCATCGTCGCGTGCCAAGCCGTTGGGTTCTAACACAGCTGGCACCCCGGCGGTGACAAGAGCCCGACGGATAATGTCATTAATGCTGGCGTGCCGCGCCATCCGACCAGCGCTCTTGCTGCAGGATAGGCCGTGGTGTCCGAGGCAGTCGACTCCTTCACCGCATTGACAACGATGTGGAGCACCGCAAGGAGCGCCCCGACGCAAACATGTAGCGAGCCGAAATTGCCATTTAGTGAAAATGGCAATTTTGCTATTCTGAATTTGAAGTTTTTCACCCAAAATGTTGTCCTCTAAATATACTGACTATTTTTAATCGCGATTAAAAAGGTGTGAAATAAAATTATACTCATAATTTCGCCTTCATGGAAAACAGTGTAGTTTGCACTGGTGCACTACACGCCAATCACATTATTTAAAGATGAAAGCCTTCATCATAGATAAAAATCAAAAATGTTATCTGTGGTTCGATCGCGGGCGCACCATCCTGTCATCTGTCAAATCATTGTACTTTTTTGTGCCGCGCGCTGATCACGCTTCCGTTAAAAAGTTCAGATATATTTATCGAAATGGGAAAACATAGAAGAAAACGAGACCAGGAAATGGAGGACCTGAACGAATATCTGCGAGAACTGGAAAATCGAGCGAATACATGAAAGCGGAGTCGTGATGGACACCGGTAAGTCTCTCGATAAACCTACCAATTTGTCGTTAGCTGAGATAATTTTTACTTGAATTACCGTGGAGCCGTAATATGCACATCAGTCTCTAGAGTTTCCACGTGAGGTGGACCTTGAGAACACTAACTAAGCCGTATACTTACAAAAGGACAACACCACACGAGTTTTCACTGTGAGGTCAACCGCTGGTGTATCGTTCAGTGTTACAAACACATCCCTGCTAGAATCCTAGCAGTCTCTAAGAGTTTTGACGAGAACTTAACCAAGAGACCAATAACTATGCCGCATAACTACAAAAGAACAACACCATACGAGCTTTCACCAGAGGTCAGCCCTTGGAATATCGTTCAGTTATAAAAACACATCCTTGCTAGATCCCTAGCAGTCTCTAAGAGTTTTGACGGGAGCTTAACCAAGAGACCAATAACTATGCCGCATAACTATAAAAGAACAACACCATACGAGCTTTCACCAGAGGTCAGCCCTTGGAATATTGTTCAGTTAGAAAAACACATCCCTGCTAGATCCCTAGCATTCTCTAAGAGTTTTGACGGGAGCTTAACCAAGAGACCAATAACTATGCCGCATAACTACAAAAGAACAACACCATACGAGCTTTCACCAGAGGTCAGCCCTTGGAATATCGTTCAGTTATAAAAACACATCCTTGCTAGATCCCTAGCAGTCTCTAAGAGTTTTGACGGGAGCTTAACCAAGAGACCAATAACTATGCCGCATAACTATAAAAGAACAACACCATACGAGCTTTCACCAGAGGTCAGCCCTTGGAATATCGTTCAGTTATAAAACACATCCCTGCTAGATCCCTAGCAGTCTCTAATAGTTTTGACAATGGCTATGCCACATAACTACAAAAGAACAACGCTTTAACGACAAGTTAGCCAATGGGCTATCTATACATTCAGTGTTATAAACACGTCCCCGCACCATCACTTGAGGTAAACCTTGGAATTGAGCAGTCTGGAACCTAACTCTTATTATAAGTGCGAAGCCCACTTCCGTGAAAGACACTGTAGTCAAACATGTTCAAGAGGCTGTGTGTCACGTGTCAGGTGACCGAAGCCAACGAATCCAGACACAGAATAGCCACACTCAATGCTGCCAATTATAATTTATTTACTTGAAAGACAACAACAAGTGGTCTTCAAAAAATTTCAAAATACTTACATTAATTTTAGATACCTACTAGTATCCAATTTAAATTAGATATGCTATGTTAGTATTTATTTCAATTCTACTACAGTCCAACCGGAGGGAGACTGAGAGTGAAACGGTATCCATACACCAACCTGAAATGCCTTACCTTCAAATGTTGAGAATCTGCGGAGGGTGCAATTGATTACTTCACTTTTGTGGTCAGAAATTCTGATAAATGAACTAAATGTGCAGGCGAAGCAACATTCAAGAGAGGTATGAAACACCCGTAATCTGTTGCCTGTTGAACCCTCCAACGTTTTGGGGGGGGGGTGGCAGCTGCAGTAAATGAAGGTGGAATCAAATGGGGACCAAAGAATCAGGGGACTGCAGAATAAAGTGGCTGTTGCCATTGGGTCCATTGTCAAGGGCCTTAACAGTTTAATAGCTTCCCAAAGGAGTGTAGATCAAATCTAAACAGCTGAACTACTGTGTGTAATCTATCATGATTGCATCTCACGAGTATCCTTGATCCTACCCAGCCTTAATAAAGAAATGAAAGAACTGATGGAGCGGGCACCAATATCTAAATACCTGTTTAGCTATATGCCTCAAAGATAAATTCAATGTCATCAAATGTTGCCGAGTCATGATTGTCACTAGCTTAAGTATGAACTGATGGATTGCAGTGTTTCCCTGAATTTTGAAAAGTATTACTACTAATCCAACCATACATGGTGGATCAAGGGTTATAAACTATCCTTTGTTGAGTTTCCAGTTCAAACTTCTGAATAAAAACTTCAGTCGGAAAGAATGCCACCCTATATCCATAGAAATTAATAACGTCTTAGGTGCCATGAAACATGTTTCCCTGCCAAGAATCATTTTTTATTTAGTATATTTTTACCAAAATCAGATGACAATGGGAGATACATAAATATGTTGCTACATTCCACTTTAACAGTGGAATAAAGGACAGCTATAATGAAAGAGTTTACATGCCTCCAGGCTTGGCACAGAACCATGTGTGTTGGCAGGGATCATGAAGCCAGTTGCCTGTCACCTGAGGTCATAAAGGCTCTATATCATATATCCTCACAATATTCTATGCCTTGCCGATTTATATGCAAAGTGTTTAGAAAATGTGTCTAATATTCAAACTATGTTATGAAAAATCTAGGATTTATTATAAATAAATATTCAAAACTAAAAAGAGCGCCCTATAACCCAGACAATGCTACTGGTAGATTTCTATTAGATTCAGTCCAGTTTGCCATTTCACTTAGACAGGAAAAGGTAGTTTATTCTTTAGTCCATAAAGAATTTTAAGTCTAATAAGGAAATGCAAATAGTAGAATTATCCTAATTACTAGGTATTCTTGTTGCTACATCCCAGCTGTACAGTTTGCTTTACACCAAGATGATGAAACGTCACAGAACAGTAGCCTTAAAGTATAACAATTAAAATAACAAGGTCATAACTAGTTTATAATTCAAATTCATAATAACATAACGCCTGTATTCCCCGAAGGGCTAGGCAGAGGTGTACCTACCTATTTCAAATTAAAACTAGAATCAAATTCTAAATCATTTATTTGCAACGGTGGCTCACATTTCAATAAACTGCAATAGAATTAAACAATTTGACTTTGTTTTTGAAACATTATCTGTTGCTTCTCAAACTGGCTGGTTCTGGTATGTAATTAAAAAAGTTCCATATAAATTACCTTGGACTACTAACAGCATTTATAGGGCTCAAAACATTTTCAAGCAAACTCAGATGGTACTGTGAGGTGTTACCTACTAAGAATACATATTATCACAATAGCCATTGCCTATATCAATAAGATGGGTGGTACTCGTTCTACTCACCTAAAGCTTAACTAGACAGTGGTGGCAATAGTGCGAGAAAAAACAAATATGGGCCTATGTATCCTATTTTAGTTCCAAAGGAAACACTATGACAGATCTAGGATCTAGACGCCCAAATATAGAAATTGAATGGAAGTGAGGTGGATATACCTTCAAGTCAATTGTTGTTAAACTGGGTCAGCCCCAGATTAACCTGTTTGCAAACAGGTCAAATTCTAAGTGTCAGAATGGCATCATGGATCTAGGTGCATGCTCTGTAGATGCATTCACTGTCAAATGGGATCTCCACACCCATTGCGCAGGAGTCTCACACTGATTGCCGCAATATTATCAGGGACGCTTTCCTGACAAGATGAACACTAATCCCTTCAATTAATATAGTACTAACTTTCTTGTCTAGCAAAGCAAGTAAGCGATATGAATCTGCTCTGGATCAATGAACTATTGAGAGTCAAGATATTGGCCCCTCCTAGGCTCAGTCACCATGGTGACATTATTATTGACCACTAAGTTTAATGAAGGATTGCTATATAGCTAACTCAATACCTTAATGATATTGAATGAGTTATAATTATATAATAGAAACAGAAGAAATTGCTGAATACTAAGTCAGCAATTGCTCCAGTTTTAGGCCCCACATTGGCACAGATGACAGTGTCAAAGTTTCTTAGGGTAATTTGGTATATTTAAATTAAGAGCCAAATATGAAATAATTTTGGGACAGTAACGTTCCAGGTTATCCCATGTCTTTCATTAATAACCCTGGGTCTATAACTACTTTTACATTATATACCTAACCATATTAACTCTTGTAATTGCACACAGAATTCAAACCGTGTCACTTATTACACATAGATAACATTTCTATTAATGAGGATAATATTAACATAAAGATACCAGAAATATTTGAAATTTCTGCACCTGGTAGATCTCAACCCTTCTTGATATTACCATTTTCTTAGTTTTTACTAAGAGTAAAAGACAAAATTGTAAATCATTAATTATAACTTTACACAAAAATATTATCACCGCCTCTACTGTAACCATTAGTGGATGGATAAACCAAAATTTAAGTGCATAATAGTGGAATAGTTTTTTCTAAATTCACATATACAGACATGCCTCTACTTTAAAGGCCCTTGAGGGGGGGGGGGGAGGTATCAATGTTGAGGTCATAAGAAAAGCTGCTCACTTTCTCAACCTTATCTCGCTTTTATATGTGACCAATATTAATCCTACTGCCTTTGCACAGGCTGTGTGCTCTATAGAGAGTGGCTGTTCATAAAACTTATTATATTTTTATGTCAATTTTAATTGTCTGCTTATAAGTAATTGATGTGTGTATTAGATTATGGTTTGGTTGATTCAAGACTGAATAGGAATTCCAGGAACTAATAGTCTGTCTTTACCTTAATGGAATACTTACTGATTCTTATAATAACATGGTTTAGCTACAATGTTTAGTTGTTAAATAATGTTGAAATGATTACCAACACAAATTCGTTCTTTGAACATCTACACTGTTTTCCATGAAGGCGAAATTATGAGTATAATTATACAGATCGGACTAACTTACCTAGTGACGTCCGATCCTTAATTATATGAAATAATTTCGCCTTCATGGCATCCCAACCCTTCCCAGATAATCAACCTATTTATGTGTACTGGATTATCAAAACCCCTTCTAAAAGTTGTGTTGTGCTATATATGCACTATGCCGGGACACTTTACTCCTTGGCTAGGACTAAACGATACCCCTACCTATAGGTCATCGTAAATTCCCGTTCTTAGGTTCTTATGCTTTGAAGAAATGATTTGACAGATGACAGGATGGTGCGCCCGCGATCGAACCACAGATAACATTTTTGATTTTTATCTATGATGAAGGCTTTCATCTTTAAATAATGTGATTGGCGTGTAGTGCACCAGTGCAAACTACACTGTTTTCCATGAAGGCGAAATTATTTCATATAATTAAGGATCGGACGTCACTAGGTAAGTTAGTCCGATCTGTATAATTAGATGTTATACGTAAGAATTAAAATTCAAACCAACACCTCAACTTCATTTGCAAAACATTTTTTTTTTCTTTTGCTTGTATTTCGAAAGGTGTGTCCTATCAAGCAAAAATTATGAAATTTTCGACACCGCAACGATAGGAACTTTGTTTGATTTCGTCGCTGGATGGCCGCTCGTTCCAGATACTTAGTAATATTTTTTTTTACCGCCATTTTCCGCCCCGAGCCTCCCCGCTCGCCGCTGTCGCCATCGCTCGGCCGCCGCTAATTTCGTGCCCGCAGACTAGAGCGTTTGTGCACTACAAGGAATTTTACTGTCCGGCAGTAAAAATGTGAACGCCGCAGTATTACTTGCAGTACGAAAACAGACCTTACTACTTCGAAATAAAGGTGCTATCAACATCGGACCGTAAAAAATCGGACGTCGTCACAAACGTCTTCGGATCAGAAGAGCAACTTAATACTTACGCATCGATATACCGGCAGTACTTCCTGAAGCCCGCAATCTTTCCTCTGGAGCGCGCGTCGATAGGCATCAGCGGCAGGAAATCGCCAGCAAATGCGTCTGCGCAATGCGCATTGCGCGGGATCTCCGGCGACTGCAGTCCACAGACGAAGCACTGGACAAAATTTGCAACTTAGTGTCATGATAATAGAGGAACTCGTGGCTAAGTTATAACAGCCGCACGGACGGGTCGATAGCTACGCTTGCCGGGGTTGGTCCGTGGATGGATGACCGTCTTTACATACCGAGAGTCCTCCGTGCCTCGGAAAGGACGTTAGCCGTTAGTCCCGGCTGTCATTCGTGGATCTTTGACAGTCGTTACGGGTCGTCAAAAGCCCGAAAGTCTGACAACCAGTCTTACCAAGGGGTATCGTATTACCCAGTTACTGGATTGTAGAGTTCAGATAGGCAGTCGCTCCTTGTTAAATACTGGTATTCAGCTACATCCGGTTAGTCCCCTGATGTGGCGGCCACCGCTGTTGTCGGAGGCCGTAGCTGCATGCAGAAGAAGAATACGCCGACCGCAGATAGATTGGGATAATGATGATTAATGACGATGTTATCATACCCTGCTGACTACAGAGGTGTTATCATACCTTGCTGACTACAGAGGTGTTATCATACCTTGCTGACTACAGAGGTGTTATCATACCTTGCTGACTACAGAGGTGTTATCATACCTTGCTGACTACAGAGGTGTTGTCATACCTTGCTGACTACAGAGGTGTTATGATACCTTGCTGACCACAGAGGTGTTATCATACCTTGCTGACTACAGAGGTGTTATCATACCTTGCTGACTACAGAGGTGTTATCATACCTTGCCTTGACTACAGAAGTGTTATCATACCTTGCTGACTTCAGAGGTGTTATCATACCTTGCTGACTACAGAGGTGTTATCATACCTTGCTGACTACAGAGGTGTTATCATACCTTGCTGACTACAGAGGTGTTATCATACCTTGCCTTGACTACAGAGGTGTTATCATACCTTGCCTTGACTACAGAGGTGTTATCATACCGTGCTGACTTCAGAGGTGTTATCATACCTTGCTGACTACAGAGGTGTTATCGAAGTCCCAAGGAAACAACGTCGTGACTTCAGGAGTCGACGTTGTCCAAATACCATTTGGACCCCACGTTTCCCAAGGGCAAGTTGGAACACCGTGTCTGGGGAAATATACGGCTATAATTTTAAGGCTATGAGGATCTCAATGTTTTTTTTTTGGAATTTTAAAATAATTACTTTTAGATTATTTAAGAAAAAAGATAGAAATTGACCATTCCCCCCATAGATTACAGGAAAACAACCGACTTCCAAAAACACAGTTATAATATTTCACTTTGTAGTGTCTTTTTGGAAGCAGATTTTTTTTTTTTGTAAAAAAGATTTTATTCAACTACAAAGTTAAGTGTATTCTTAGGATAAATTCATCCCAACTACGGAACCCTTTATGGCCGGTCCTTTTTAGCTCTAGGTCAATTTAAAATTGAAAAAAGATTGACGTCACACCAGGGGAGCAATATGACCACAAGGGGCCCCCTGCTGGCCAAATTGTTCTCCTCCAGAAATCATGACATTTGACGCAATTTATGGATTTCCATACTTTCCATACAAACTTAAAGCGTGTCCCTTAAGGTTGTATTGTATGGAAAGTGTTGAAAATGCAGTCTCTCAAAAAATGAAATTCGTGTAACGTAATCAATGGATCGCCCCTTAGGGCCTGGGCCCACTGAACAGAATTTTACAATATAATTGAATTCAATGACACGGCAGGAGATCGGAACCTATGCTTAGGCATGCCATGTCCTAAACATGGCATGCCTAAGCATAGGTTCCGATCTTTATTTGTGTAGGTACATAAGATGATTATCATGTAGTTTGATTGCCATAAGTAGGTACTATTAAGTTCAGGGCGCTTACTCTTGATTTTAATTCCGATCTATCGACATTGGAATTTTCACGTTTCGTACTCTTGAGTTCGACGCTAGCGCCAAATTGTATTTGAATTGCGTGTCCATTTTTGGGAACTAAGTGGAATCGGGATCGGGCTTGGGGTGCTACTCTTGACTTACTTTGACAGCCGTCTATTGCGCCAGTATTGCGTTGGGATTGTTTGTTGATTGGGATTTTTCCAATAACAAAAATGTAACTTTTTAGATATTGTTTTGCGTTTTATGTGGTTTTCAGCAAGTAATAAGTATATAACATGGCAGGGTTGGCATTAATATACAGTGTTTTACGTAATTCCCATAAAAAACAATTAAAACAAAGACGAGGTGAGCGTTGGATGATGCGTTTTAAGGACGAAGGGTTTTCTATGAATGAAGACGAATTTAAAGCAAATTATAGAGTGAGCAAGGATTTTTTTGAGAAAATTTATGAAAACATTAAGAGAAGAAGTGTTATATCACCATAGGGGTAAGTAGGTACCTTATGGTGATATATCACTTCTTCTGTTGTATGTTGTCTTTGATATATTAGAGTTTTATCTCGTGGTTTTATCAATGATATTATTATCATGACTTTTGTTTGGAAGATCTTTTAACTTAATTAATACTTGTATAATTCTTGCAGGTTTTAGTGGCACTGTCTTTTTATGCGAGTGCGAGTTACCAAAATCGAATTGGAAGAACATATGGTTGCTATGTTAACATATTGTTTATTTACTTAGGTACCACTTGTATAAAACTTTAATATTAGTAACTTAACGGAAAATAAATAATTGTTACTAAATAAGAACCACACGCGATCGATATCTTTACGTTAATGAACTAGCGAAACAAACTTGCATTTCGAATTCACTTTTTCTAAAACCTCTTGACCTTACTTTGTTTTTGAAATTGGAGAACTCGCACGCCGCCTAATTTTTTTGTAGTAGTTATAGGCAACGACCCTTCCGCATGCAGCGTAAATTTCATGATTTTAATAATATTCTTACGCCCAAATGAATTTAATATGTTACAATCAATCAATTAAACAACTGTTTATATCATATTTATTTATTAGCATTCTTATTTAAAGGATAAAGCATTTTAAAGCCCTATTAGCGGTTTATCGTAATGAGTTGAACACCACTATTGCGGGCCGTAACATAGCCAACTTCACGTGTAACAAAATAATCGCGGGGCAATTCCAATTTCAATCCAATGTTGACAATATTGTTTTCAAGAGTACCGAATCACGTGACTGCAAAATTAACATTGGAATCGTATTGGCTTTAGATTGGAATTAAAATTAGTTTGAAGAGTAAGCCCCCTGTTCCTACATGTTCTTCGCATATTTTTTTTTACTGAGTTTCAAACTTACTTTTGAATAGTCTCATTGAACTCCCTCGTGAGATTAGTCTCATATTCATCAGTTAGGTTCGTGATAATGGCTATTATGGCATCGATGTCCAAATCGTCCCGACGGCGCAGTACTAGATTATCGTCAACCTGTAATGATGACAAAGTTAGAAAAATATTTTTATTAACCTTAAGGGCGCACCCTACCTCAGATTTTATCCCACTCGCACCATACTACTCGCGACCTGCAGGCGTAGCATGGCGTTTTCTATCTCTACGAAGAATAGACATAGCTTTTTCTATACAAAGTGACAGTTCGTTTCTTCATTTTTGACATCCACCGTAGAAATCTTTCTACAATCTGTCCTTTTGTCTTTCATTTCTAGCGATCTTTGTCTAGGTCTTTTTATATGTAGACTATTTCGGAAGAAAGTTTTCTATCCTTACTGTCAAAATCACACTGACAACCGATAAATCCTATGATAAAACAAAGAATTCTGAGTCGAATTATGTAAAAGAGTGAATTTCGTAAAAAGTGCAGTTGACTTTTTCTATTTTGCTGCCGTCTCGTACTGTTTACTGTCTACAGGAAGCGTCATTTTTGTCTACTCTTCCGTCGACAAAACGGTGCTCATGCTACGCCTGCTGAGTGAGAGCGAGATGGAGTGGGGCGCTAGCGGCTCTCAAGCCTCGAAAAGTTTAGGTAATTGCTTTTTACGGTGAAAATAATGGTAATTTAAAAAAAAAAAAAACATACGACCTGCTTTATAGATAGTTCAGTTATTATGCAAAGTTTCATGATCTAATTTGAAGTATTTTTTGAATATCAGCGGTTTATAGTTCTGTTTAGGAGGTAACTTTGGAACTTTTTTCTATCGAGAAAATTTTATGTAATCGTGTTTTCGCCAAACATATAACCTAGCATCAATCCTCAACTTTAACATATATTTATTTCAATGCTGCAGTATTTTCGGCATAACGGAGGATCATGCTAAGCAATTTGAGGTAGGGTGAGCCCTTAAGCTAGTTAACAAAACAGGTAGGTGATGCAACCAGCACCCTTATTAAGCTCAAACTCAAACCATTTATTTAAATAAAACCAATTATTACAAAATACTTTTGAAGTGTCAAATAGTCGGTCAGTTAGTCAGAAAGTTGTAGCTAATTTGTTGCCCATTCCAAAATGTAGATCTCTATGAAGAAGAATGGGCATGAACATCAAAGGGCACCCTTTCATTGCCGACGATCGCCTCCACGAGGACACGGCGGTGCTCTGCCCAAGCAATACCTCCACCGTATGCTCCACCGTGTTCTCCGGACGATCCACACAGTGGTGACACCCGGACGTTTCCTCCCGCCTAATCCTACACAGGAACCTCCCGAAGCAGCCATGTCCGGTGAGGACCTGCGTCAGGCGGAAGGTGAGGAAGCCGTAGCGCCTCTCTAGCCACTCCTCAAGGAGGGGACTTATCACCGCAATTGTGGCGTGCCCAGCACTGAGTTGCAACAATCGCACTCTCCATGCCGCCATGAGATCCTGCCGGAGCTCCGTCCGGACGCCGTTACGCCTAGATAGATAGACCATGACGTAGGTTATGGGACATTGGATTCTTTTTATCCCAGTAGAACGTTCCTTTGGGATAATTTTCGACATCCACGCGCGCGAAGCGGCGGACAAAAGTGATCCATAAGTGATTAAAGGTAATGGATTATGAAATGAACTGCTTGCTGTTGGAGCTTGTTGCGATACTGCAATAGTAGTCAAGACAGCAAAAGTTCTTTACAACATTGAGCTCGATGCCCCTCTGGCCAAAGAGATGTATCGCTAGCTTATGTTATTCTATCAAGATATAGATAAATTGAGACTGCAATTGGTTCCAGCGGAAAATTGGGATACAGGGCAATGAAAAGGCTGACATGCTGGAAAAATATGCAGATAAAAATGGAAAAGAAACTAAGATAACGCTAGATTATGCAGAAGTTTTAGTGTTACGATGATTGGAAGGAGAATTTAAACGTTCATTGGAAAATTGGATCTAGTATAAAACCATGCAGGGTCAGCCTTTTCGTGTGGCTAGTAATTTAAGTAGAAAATTAGTTGAACGTTACAGCTCATAGACTCAGATCTGGACACATTCCATGTATAAGTTTGCGTTCATGATGAAAAAAACTAATTCGCCTTTTTGTGTAGTTATTGTGGAGTTCTGGAAGGCTTACATCACTTATTGATGGACTGTGTGTGAAGGTATGATGGGACTGTCATACATTGCGGTTATAAAAGTCCCTAACAGTGAAAAAAAAAAATCCTCACATCGTCTTGCATTTCAGGGTCGCTTTCCGTCGTCGTGGATACTTGCGTCTACAATGTAAAGAAATAAACATTTTAAAACAACAAACTACCGATTAATGTTTTACCAGAAAGATGTCTTCAATATTCATTCATGAAAATAATCTTCTTCCTTTCGACTCGATGGTAAACATATATTTCATAACGTTACCTATAGGTATGAGTTGGGCCCAGTAGGTGCACACGTCAAACGCGGCATCAGTGACGTTTTAGTGCAGGTGTGTCGACTCGACATAGATTTAAAATTACATAGACATAGCATAGTTTATAGTTAGTAGATAATTACAAATATTTAGGAGTGTGATTAGACAGGTCACACAGGTCGTTGCGTTGGAGTAAACACATCAATATGTTCTGTCTGTTTAGTTTTATGGCCCAAATGTTACCCATAGGAGTATGTATTTTGATATAATTTATTTAGGCTTTGCGGTTATAAAAGTTCCTAACTAAAAAACACAAAAAAAAACTTCCTCACTTCGGTTTGCGTTTCAGAGTTGTACGTCGTCGTGGATTCATGCATCTACAAATGTGAAGAAATAAACATTTTACTAGACAACAAACTACCTTAATTATTTAGAGATTGCGTTTATAAAAGTCCCTAATTAAATAAAAACCGGCCAAGTGCGAGTCAGACTCGCGCACGAAGGATTCCGTACCATTATAAGTATATAAAAAATATAAAAACAATCACGTTTGTTATTTGGGAGCCCCCTTATACAAGGTGTTAGGGTAAACACCGTTATCCTTGAAACCAGTGGTTTGGTGTCATTTATAGAACGTAAAATCAATGGAAAATTAAGAGTTTTTTTTAAATTACATTTCGGCACTAGAGTATTTCATCCTTTCATATATGCGCTAGGGAAACGGAACTTGCATCTCATTGCGCGGGACGTGACCTGACCGGCCGCGAGCGCGACCCCTCCCTAATTAGTCAGCTGTTTCGCTAGCGAGCACGGTGTCGGATAGAAACTTTTAATGAAAATAACGTTTTTTTTTTTGTCGACTCGGTCATTTTTATATTTAGGTCACCAATGGTTTGAGTGACAACGGTGTACATTTATTTTATTCTGTTTTAAAGTATTTGTTGTTATAGCGGCAGCAAAAATACATCATCTGTGACAATTTCTACTGCCTATCTATCATGGTACATGAGATACAGCCTGGTGACAGACGGACAGACAGACAAACAGCGGAGTCTTAGTAATAGGGTCCCGTTTTACCCTTTGGGTACGGAACCCTAAAAAACTAAAAAAAAACTTCCTCACTTCGTCTTGCATTTCAGAGTTGTAAGTCATCGTGGATACGTGCACCTACAATGTGAAGAAATAAACATTGTATTAAACAATAAACTACCGATTAATGTTATAGCAGAACCATGTCTTCAATATTCATTCATGGAATCTCCTTCTTTTCGAGTCGATGACAAAGGTAAACATATATTTCATAACGTTACCTATATGAGTTGGGCTCAGTAGGTGCACACGCCAAGCGCGGCAACAGTGACGTTTTTTAGGTCCTCAGAAGTGCAGGTGTGTGGACTCGACATAGATTTAAAATTACATAGACATAACATAGTTTACAGTTAGTAGATAATTACAAATATTTAGGAGTGTGGTTAGTGGTTAGACAGGTCACACAGGTCGTTGCGTTGGAGTAAACACATCAACATGATAGCGGAGAAAGTACAAAGGAGTCTCAGTTTACTCAAAGTATGTTCGGGGTCTTGAGGGTGAACCTACTCAATTTAGGCACATTTCTTAGGATTCTGTCTCAACTAAATGGTGATGATGCGAAGAGTATTTAGACACTGCGGTTATAAAAGTTCCTAATTTAGAAAAAACTTAAAAAAAAGACTTCCTCACTTCGGTTTGCGTCTCAGAGTTGTACGTCGTCGTGGATTCTTGCGTCTAGAATGTGAAGAAATAAACATTTTATTAACAACACACCACCGATTATTGTTTGAAACCAATAGTCCTCCGCAGAGTCGCGGTTATTACTAAATTCTATTACCAGATTTTTTTGATTATCTCTTTCAATGGGATTCCATTGCTGAACGTCGACAGTAGGGCTCCAGTGCTGAACATTCACAGAACTGTTTTGGTGCTGAACATCGTCAGAAGGGATATGGTGCTGAACATAGTCAGGAGCGCTCCAGTGCTTATGATCTAGGTTTTGGCGCCAGGGGTCCAACTTGCTCACTTCTGTTTGCATTCTGGTTTTTTGCTGGTTCATCTACAAATTAATATTTTTCCATTTGAGTGGTTTCAACAACATAAATAAATACAAGCGATTGTAGTAATCGCGTTTTATTTGCTACCATCCGTGATTTCCATTGTTTGTCTCCGATGGTATTCATCGAATCATCACCTGTAAACGGGACTACCAGGGAGCACTCTACACACAACAAAAACAAAAAAACACATTTTGTTTCTATGGTAACTAAGTATTTCTATAAAATCAAATCGAATTTCTAAGCGGTCGTTTACGGAATTCTACCTTAATTAATATTTTATAGAATCATTTCAGTTGTTGTGAGAATACCTTTCCCTTTGCCATAGCGTGTCCCCGGTGTTGATCATTTCCACTCGGACTCCACTGCTGGATCAATTGCTTTACATCTGAACGCATGGCAGCATTGTTGTACGAAGAGGTTTCATGCTGGAAATAAAAACAAAATACCAGCAAAGCGGTTATGTGCCTTAGACAAACTCAGACTAAGTATTTATTTCAATTAAACTAAGGTTTACTGTCCACGGTCGCGTCATTTGACGAATGCACGCAACCTACACATGACGATAGGCGTATTTTGCATATTTGTTATGTCCAATTATTTCAAGAACGTACAAGTGAAAAGTGATTCCGTGAGACTTTTTATGTGATTTGCTAGTGTATTTACAACTTTTCACTACTTAAGAAGGCATAATTCTATTTTGTTTATTGATGTTAACTAGAGCTATGAGCACTAGGAGCGATGAGCATGGTTTTAGTGTAGGTGTGTGCGTGAGCCTGTGTGTTTACTTGCAGGAGCATAGTTTTGTGGCGTCACTTTTGATGTACGGCGCGCTCCGTCTATCCTTTTTGTTGGTCTGAGATTGTGATATAAATTATAAGAATAGTATAATATACTATACAATGTATGAATTATGATAACGAATAATAACATAATGATAGACTTTTTAACTAGAATATTGAGTATGTTTAATGTTTAATTTAATATTTATAACCAATTTACAATGCCATTACAGGCAACTAAGTTCTAAGGAACTACCTATTGTTACCATCTCCAAATTCTGTACACTTAGTTCGCAATAAAGAATTGGAATTTGAATTCCACGCTATATTCATGCACTCGTCAATCACGCTACAAAACTTTTCAGTTTTCTTTTAAGTAGCATTGCAAAAGCACGTCTTTTCGTTGGGAAAATGTCAAGTGATGATGATGAATGATTATAGCACACAACTTTATTAGAAGACGACGAAACGTGCGAAGCGTTTGTTTTTTTTGCAACTTCATTCCAAGGTATACGTTATATCATTTCTGGAGGATTCCTGTAATTTATTATTATATAAACAAGGATATTGTTCAATAATGTGAGCAAAATTCACCGCTGAGCTATTTTGTAACACAAAAAAAGTGTTTACGTCTCGCGAGTCGGTCGAGTAGTGACATGGTGCCGCACGCACCGCATGACGCACGCAAGACGAGAGGCGGACGCGACGTTGCCGCTCCGTGGACACTGTTTTGATTGTTTCTACGCAAGATGCAAGCAATCGTCAATTGCCGATATCGTGCGCATGACGTGCGGTTTAAGTGGACAGTAAGCCTTAGTAATTACAGACACTTTTGATTTGTCAAGGAGTAAGCCAGTCAGAAAATGGAGCTCTTTGGGTAAAGTTAGTGGAGATGCCTATCTGACGGCTGCACTGACTCTATTGTTATGCCCAGGTAGAATCTTAGCAACACTTTCCCGGCTTCGGTGCTTTAGTTTTTTGGTACGGCGCGGCGTCCCGCCGCTCATTCGTCAACACTGCCCCGCCTCGCCGCGTATTTCTAAGGCGCGATACAGTGGTCTTGGTCAAACTATACCTAGTAATTGAAATAACTGAAAACGTCTTAAGTGGTACCTCATCTCATAATAATTATGAGGTCAACGGGGTGCGTCCCATCCCAGCTTTTAAAATCTGTCTAATGGCCTGGTTTATACAGGGTCAAACTAAATTAGCTAGCGGAACTCCGCGGACGTGATGGCTATCGAGATCTAGACATCCATACTAATATTATAAATTCGAAAGTAACTCTGTCTGTCTGTCTGTCTGTTACCTTTTCACGCCTAAACCACTGAACGGATTTCGATAAAATTTGGCAAGGAGATAGATGGCATCCCAGGACATAGGCATACTTTTTATCGACATACCACGCGGGCGACGTCGCGGGCGGAAACTAGTTATAAATAAAAAAGAAATTAATTTTGATGATGTTTTTTTTTGGTGTTAACTTCACAGACGTGATGGGTGGAATCTTTCCCTGTTTTATCGTGTTGAGATATCACCATTTTATCAACTCACACTTCAAGTAATAACACAAACAGCGGCCTGACCCACCAAAAAAAATCAAATCTTTTTATTTTTATTTTGGCGTGTTTAAATACGCTGGCTAAATTAATTTGATCCTGGATTTTATTACTGACATTTCATTCGCCTCTCATTCCACTAGCTCGAGTATTTATTAGACTATAGAGTATCGACATTTATTTACATTTCCACTGTTACTTGAGCTCCAGTGCTGGTCCAACTTCCTCAGTTCGGCTGGGTTGCTGTACATCGTCGTGGATACTTGCATCTACAGTGGAAAGAATTATTAAACAACAAACTACCGATTAATGTTATAGCAGAACGATGTCATCAATATTCATTCATGAAATCTTCTTCTTTTCGAGTCGATGGCAAAGGTCATAGCGTTAGATGAGTTGGCCCCAGTAGGTGCACACGCCAAACGCGGCATCAGTGACGGTTTTTAGGTTCTCAGAAGTCATGTTTATGGACACAAAGACACTCCAACATAAGTTAGAGAGGCTGTTTAGCCTGTGAGGGTTGCGGGAAAGTCCGAAAGGGATACCGGGACCTTGGCAACAGGCTACTGAAGGAACACGGGTGGGTTTTAGTCGGTAAAAGTCTAACACGCCCTTCCGCTCCGCCCAGAGCGGGAGAAGTAATTGGATGATATCCCAACCTCAAAAAAAAAAAGAGGCCATTTACGTTATTTGGTCCTAAGAAAGCCAGTTTCAGGGTCGTGGTTCTGGAGAAACGTTTGAGTTTACCATCGTGGTGAAAGGATTCATGAAAGGCTCACTAAAAAGTAGGTACTTACTTACGTAAAGTACTTTTGAGTATCGTCTCCTCCCAGCTTTTCCGCTGATATCTGTCTGCTATATGTTTTGTTCGGAACCTCTCATTCATCCTCTCTACATGACCGAAGCATCGAAGCTTTCTCATCCGTCTTTTATTTAATGTTATGCAGGGTCGAAACTACAGAGTCGTGTTGGGTATTGATGTCAAATGACGACAACATTTTCCTAAACTCATCCACTGAAGATCTCCTCCTCTCTCTTCTTAAAACTACTCCACCAGCGGCCATTGACGGGATGTGTACGGGACACAGCAGGACCAAAGTTGCGTAACACAGGATCAATCACAATCTCATTGCTTCAAATGTTCGAAAAATGAACATTTGAAGCAATGGAGCATTTTGTCTGCTCAACAACGTAAATAACGCTAAGGAAGTTTGTTGAACTGTCAAAACTCTACTCTGCGTCCAGCGCTCGGTGTGGTAACACGTCGCGTTCTGGATTGCAATTGGTCAATCGTCATCCTGAAGATGCCTCGTTGAGAGGTGAAACACGTGTCGATTTCTTACAGGGCTTTTTTATGACTCTTGAAGAATAGTCAAGCGGAATAGGTTACTAAATATATCTGCGTCTATTGTATTTTTTTGAACTGTCAAAAGTCGCCTGCTGCTGCTGCCTGCAGCTGCCGGCTACGGAATTGTGCCTTAATATTTTATTCTACGGCTACACTTCGCGTTATCGCGAACTTTTCTTCGTGCGTTCTCTCTCGCACACCCCTCGATTACTCGTTGAGCAACAGAGAGCGCACGAAGAAAAGTTCGCGATAACGCGAAGTGTAGCCGTAGTATTAGAATAATTCATTTCAATTGTTGTGAGAATACCTTCCCCTTTGCCATAGCGTGTCCCCGGTGTTGATCATTTCCACTCGGACTCCACTGCTGGATCAATTGCTTTACATCTGAACGCATGGCAGCATTGTTGTACGAAGAGGATTCAATCTGGCAATCAAAAAAATATCATCGAACTACCAGCACAGCGGTTAATTTTATTTATTTAAGACATTTATTTCAGACGTAGTCCATATACTGTTAGTAACACAAATACCTTATAAAACTATTGTTAGTATGTACACCAGGAAGATATAAAAATCACAGAGTGGCACCACACAGGAGTGCCAGTTTATGCCAAGCCCTGGACGCGTCCACCCACAGTGTGTAGTCGCATCCAGTGCCGCCACATCGGCGAGTCCCAGCGGCCCACGAACACGCTCAGAAGGCTGTTCGAGCTGGCTCGCATGCGCCTCATAATAGACGCACAGCGCTTCCGCATGATGGCATGGAAACCATCCACGCTTTTCATCGCAAACATTGCTGAAGCGCTGCAGTGGCGCGGCAGCCCGAACAGTACCCTGAACGCGTTGTTGTACTGTACTCGCAGAGCACTATATGTACGCTGCGTGTACTTAGTCCACAGGCTGCAGGTGTAAAAAGATTGACAGAAGGCCTTAAATAATGTCACTTTGACCTGCTCGGTACACCGTGGAAACCTGCGGGCCAGCATGTTACAGCGCACAGACAGCGCCCTGCGCTCCCTCTCCATATCAATGTTGTCACATAGATTCTCCGAAACCCAGTGACCCAGATATTTAAAATTCGACATTCTGTTTAAGCTGGTACCGCAAAGATACAAGGGTGGCACATTAGCGAGGGATTTATTACCAGCCTTAAACACCATCACATTACTCTTCTTCACATTATATCTGAGTCCATGGGCTCGTGCATACTTTTCACAAATATCCAACAATCTGCGCATGGCACTGATCGACGGGCTCAGCAGCACCATGTCGTCCGCGTAGCTGATATTATTGACGCACTGTCCATCTATATGGCACCCTATGCGTGTTCTGCTGAGCTCGCCGATCAACTCGTTCATGTATAAGTTAAAGAGACGAGGAGAAGTTAACCCCCCCTGCCTCACCCCGCACTCCAACCCATACACGTCCGAGCGTGAACCTGCCCACCGCACAACATTCCTTTGACTCGAGTACCAATATCTCAACATTGCAACAACATCACGTGGCACATCCGTTTCATTTGCCATCTTTTGCCACAATACGTCATAAGACACCACATCGAACGCCCTGGACAAGTCCAGGTAACAGGCATAGACCGGCGTATTTCTGGCTGTATAGTACTGCACAGTCTGCTTGAGGCACAAGGTTAAGTGCTCTACGCCCTAGTCAAACTCAGTGGTGCCGATTCTGTTGTTCACAAACTAAACTAAATTTAAGTTCAGTGATCGATCCATCAGGTTAAGCTACGCTTGTCGGGGTTGGTCCGTGGAAACTTATTTTATGGCAAATAAAAGTTATAACTAATGTTAATATGACAAGTGTTATTGGTATAAATGATAATAGTGCAAGTAAATATTATGGAAAACAAGACGATACCGCGTAACACACGATCAATCACAATCTGAATCATTTTGAAGGATATTGCTAATCCATTGCTTCAAATGTTATTTTTTTGAAAATTTGAAGCAATGGAGCATTTGTCTGCTAAACAACATAACATAACGCAATGAATGTTGTAGAACTGTCAAAAGTGACCGGCTGCTGCTGCCTGATGTCGGCTACGGAATTGTACCTTAATGTTTTAGAAACATTTCAGTTGTTGTCAGAATACCTACCTTTCCCTTTGCCATAGGGGGTCCCCGGTGTTGATCATTTCCACTCGGACTCCACTGCTGGATCAATTGCCTTACATCTGAACGCATGGCAGCATTTTCGTACGAAGAGGTTTCAATCTGGCAATAAAAAAAATATCATCGAACTACCAGCACAGCGGTTAAGTGCTCTACGCCCTAGTCAAACTCAGTGGTGCCGATTCTGTTGTTCACAAACTAAACTAAATCTAAGCATCATTTTCTTTTCTATTTCACTTAAAGGACAGAAGATACATTTTAGTTTAGTCCTGTCAAATTAAATCAGCGCCTGACGTAAAATGTCGTAATTTTAGTAGTGACGGCGCTTCCGCTAGTTAAATAATTAGGTGCTACAACAATCTTTTGGCGCCTGACTGACGTTGACAGGAGGGCGCTGTAGGTAAACAAAGGTGATTTTTTTTGTGAAATTGTATTGAAAAACAAAATAGCGATATGTTAGTTCCGATTTTGGGCACGCGCCAAAAGATCCTTGTCCTTGTACGAGTATATTTACATTTATGCTGCTACTGGACTTCCATTGCTGAACCAACTTCTTCACGTTGGCCAGCATGCTAGAGTTGCTGTACGTCGTAGTTTCTAGCGGATACATCTGCAATATTATGAAATATTATATCAATTTTATTCGTCGGTCCGAAACAACAGAGGCCCAATTCTCTTACATATAAAAAGTTCACAATCAAACTGTCAAACTTGTCAAAAATGTTGGTAAATTGATGGTGTTTTTTGACAGATTGCGAATGAGATACGAATGTGAACGTTTTTAAAAATAAGAGAATTGCCCGCTGGAAGTCATGAAGAGGCTTTTACTCAGCAGTAATAATAATATCGTAGCAGGTGGCGTCCTGTAGGCTTTTGGCGGCATCTACAACGATGTGGCGTTGTAGATGCCGCCAAAAGTCACTATAATATAAATGAACTCTATAATAATGACTCTATAATAGGGCTGTAATGTATTCAAATTACTTTAAAAATAGTGACATAGTTTTAAATAAAATATACAATCTAACACTAAACAATTTTCTAAGTAATTTAAATAAAACTAACTGTACAAATAAACAACTAATATCTAAAATATGGCGTCGAAAAATTCCTCCGCATCGCTGTCGGCTGGTAGTGTACCCAAGAGACTGGCGGCATTGCCACGTTGAATGGCAATGCTTAGCCTCTGTCCAAGGTAAAAGCCAGCCCTTGGGTCACAGGAAGTGTCAAACAACCGTTTCGAGATTTCATTAAATAAACTAAGAGCACTCAGATGCGGAGCCGTTTGGGTTTCAACCCCAAACGGCTCGAAAATATAATTGCCTATAAGGCTATTATAAATATAATATAATATAAATGACATGATGTACGTCGGTATGTCTATTACTTGAGAACGGCTGAACCGAATTGGCAAATTGGAACACAATCTCCGAAAAAAAATCATATTCGGAAAAACTGAACGTCCTTTTTACTATGAGATTTTTGTGTAATTTATTGTAATTTTGACAGGACAAAATGTAAAAAAAAGATAGTATTTAGTAACCTATTCCGCTTAACTATTCTTCAAGAGTCATAAAAAACCCTGAAAGAAATCGACACGTATTTCACCTCTCAATGAGGCATCCTCAGGATGACGATTGACCAGTCGCAAACCAGAACACGACGTGTTGCCACACCAAGCGGAGCGCTAGACGCAGAGTCCATCCAGAGTCTCTGCGTCCAGTGCTCGATATTAATAATGTCGGTACGGTAATAAGTTACTAATAATATCTACGTCTGTTGTATTTTATAATGGATTTCCGAAAAGTCACGCCTGAATCAATTAACTAGGACAAAGTCAGCGGGTTAGCTACTTAGCTAGTAAGGTATACATTGGGATGATCTGTACCAAAGTATCTTCTGTCTTCTCAGTTTCCTCAGTAGTGCCCCAGGTTTGAACTTCCTGTGCTGGCCTCCCGAAATCGATAGAGGACGAGGAGATAATATTTCTATCGTAGGTCGAAGATTCTGTTTGGTATACCTGCCAAAATGAATAGGTTCATACATCTGCCTTCACCCAACTATGTTGGTGTTGGCTTCCAGTCTAACCGGGTGCATCTGAATCCGACTGCCTGTATAACCCAGTTACTGGGTAACACGGTTTGTAAGACTTTTATGTGATGGGATCATCCGTAAAGGCATACTGGGGCGATTCGTGGCGCGGCGCGATACCGCCGCATTGTTCGCCGTGAAGTTTTCTCAGAAATTGTTTTGTTTAAATTCGCATCGCGCGGCGAATCGCGCCAGTATGTAAGAGCCTTAATGCTACCCAAAAGGTAGGTCTGGTGAAGGTAGTGGAAATGTGCTGGTCGTTAATATGTGTGGCATAGGACGGCCAAAATCAAACTATTTATTTCAGAATGAAAGGCAAGAATGAACAAGAAGTAAAGGGTCTGTCTGGTATTACTAGCAACGATTATTAATTTCGGCCGTTGGTCGAGTTTTCGGTCACACTTACAATACTCCCGTGTTGTTCTTCGACTTGGCGCGAGCTTTCGTCCAAATATTCTTTTTCACCGACAGTAGGACTCCACTTTCGGACTTCAACGGTAGGCTGCCAGTTCTTGATCACTGGTGCCAGGTCCTGGTCAGTGTCGGATTCCAATTGACCACTGATAGAATTTTCGATAAAATCAGAGTCGGTGTCACCTGGCGCGATTCGCCGTCCTCTCAAAGACCCTGGTTTCTTGCCTTGAAGAATGTCGTTTAGTACTTCTGGGGTGTAAATGACAAAAAATCTATGTTTAATAATTAGTCTATCTAAAAGTTCTTGTGCAGCAACTGAAAACTGTTATTCATTTTTTTCTAACTGAACAGCCAACTGTGCTGCTGGACAGTTTGTTGCGCCACTTTTTCTTCCCAGCTAAAGCACTAGGAATTGGTGAAGGGTGGGCGTTTTGGGGGACTGTCTTATGTAATTTTTGACGTTCGAAAAGTGCTGATTCTGAGCCTAGTTTGAATACATGACTTTTGATTTTGATTTTGATCATGGAAACTCGCAACTAGAGTTGCTAGGTCTGCGTAGTTTCTATAAGTTATATGTAAACAACTGGTTGCGAGTTGCTTGTTGCCACAATACGGAGATCAGGGGGCCTTAAACGGCCACATTAGCAATTCCTCTAAAACCAATTCATTTCCTGAATTTCCAGCAGTCATTAGCAATTTATTCCTCTAATTTGACACAAAAGCAGTTCATAATGTGTGGACCATTTTATGAATGTCCATAGAAAACTGTCAATCAGATGAAATATTTCGTAATATAAATCGCACGCAGATCTCGGTTTGTGACATTTTACGATGATTCATAATATTTTCCTATTATGATTCTGCCAAAGTGGCTGTTTTAAGCCCCCTGGGTGTCTCTATCTGCGGAGCGCCTTAGGTTAATATAATTTACTAGCCTCCCGCCAAGCTGCAATCTCATAATCTTATAATGTGGTCGTTTGTTGTCAAAACATCGAGATTTCTGTGCTAAAACTAAGATAAATCCTTTAATATTAAATTACCCATATTTGATCTTTTGTAATCATGTTCTAGAAAACGGCTGTAACGATTTCGATGAAAGTTGCAATATACTTAGGGGTTTCCGGGAGCGAATAATCGATCAAGCTAGGTCTCATATCTGGGAAAATTCGTTTTATCCGTATTTTCACCCGAGCTGCGCCCGGTCGTCCAGGTACAAATTGATTCAAACTTATTGGCGAATCTTTTGGAATATATTCTCTAAATAAGGGTGAAAACCGCATCAAAATGTAGTTCTTCTGAACTACTTTTTGAACTCCCGGAGAGACTCCAAAAGTGAGTTTGTTTTATACTTACACTTAGAGGTTTTCTTGGTTCGACCGGCGAATTTCACCTTAATAGAATCAAGGTAAGTACAGCTTTCCAAAGAAACTTACGCGCTTCGGGAATGATTGTTCTCGAAACATTACCGAAGCGCTTACCTTCTCTGGTTTAACTGTAGGTATTTGAGAGGATGATTACCTTTCACATTAATGATTTCTTTAGGGTTGGGGTCCTCCAGGCCCCTTCTCTTCAAACGGGTGATAGCCTCCATGACAGTCATCGTTTGAGGAAATCTGATTTCTGCGATATGAAGTAAATTACGTTAAACCAAGCCGGTACAGTCAGGATTATTTCAAGAGCAGTGGTGGCTACGGAACGCAATCTCCAGATCTCGAGCCTTTCTTCGAAATTCACTCTCATGGGAAGACAATCTAGTTCTTGAAATCTCGACCGCTTTGGTCGAGATCTTGAACGAGAATTCCAGAGTGAGCGCGCGCGACTTGGCTTGCTATTTATACTGCTTGAGATGACATTTTCAATATAATTATTTCTAGATTTATATTTTGCGTACTGTGTGTGAGATTGCGGTTCCTAGTACAATACGGCCCGAATCACCGAGTTGCAGGTCGTGGATTAGAGCCTACCTGGGTTCGCACTTTGCATTATGAAATTTATTTCATCACCACTGCTCTCAAAACGGTCAAGATAAAGATCACTTGAAAACCGGCAAGGAGATAGAAAAAAACCAGCAAGAACTGAAAATTCAAAGACATATGAAATCCGTCACCTCGCACTGTGTCCGCGTGGTGGGTTAGGTAAGTACGGCCCGCGCCCTGCCACAGCGAGGAGGCTTGCGTCCCAGCAGGAGGGATATTATAGGCCGATTACTCATAAATTTCAAACCTAACCTAACGCAGATTGCAGCGCGCCGCAACGAAATGCATTAAAAAAGACCTCCTACATCGGTATCACACATGTATTATTATAATTTTGTATACACACCATAGTCGGCCCGCACCGTGCGGGGCCCGCACGCTGCGGCCCGATATTTACTTGAAATAAATTTGGCTGCCTCTCCACCGAGAGATGCGAGACGAAGCTATAATGCGGTGCAGCTAAGTATGATGCGGTGCAGCTAAGTATAATGTGGTAGAGCTTAGTATAATGCGGTGCAGCTAAGTATAATGTGGTGCAGCTAAGTATAATGCGGTGCAGCTAAGTATAATGCGGTGCAGCTAAGTATAATGCGGTGCAGCTTAGTATAATGCGGTGCAGCTAAGTATAATGCGGTGCAGCTAAGTATAATGCGGTGCAGCTAAGCTACGAAGCGATAAAAGTGTCTTCTTCCACCAGAGCTAAGTAAGATGAGCTGGAAAGGTAAATAAATTCTCTAAATGATGGAGAAAACTGCATTCTAATCCGTTGCGCAGACAGACGCGAAGAATAGATATAGATGCTGGCCGTAGCTAACTACTCACCGTCGTTATAACTTTCATACAAATCTGTATTTTTGACGTCCTCATTTGCATCATAGTACTCCGAATAAATATCCCCCTTAGTCCCCTTAGGCCCCCGATACGCGGGGACGCCGGCTAGTAGGACAAATAACACGCGAGCAAACATTGCCTCGAACACAAATATTTATAACAAAATTTTTTGAAATGTATAGAAAATTAAAAAATAAGTACATTTATTTTTTTTAACACCATGAGAAGTAAGACTAATAAAACTTAAAATAAATTAATGTTATAACTTCATTAAGTGGTTTTGTGGCGAGTTAGACTATTTTTTTCGCAGAATATGATTGCCGGGGCAGGCAGAGACAGTTATAAAAATGTACTCTGTGCAGTGAGTGACATTTTCCATAGATATGTGACATTATGTCAAAACATTTCGTTTTTAAAATAGGTTCCTTCAGTTTTAACCGACTTTAAAAATGAGGATGTTCTCAATTCGTCTCTATGTTTTTTTTTGTGCGTTCGTTACGCGATTAGTCCTCCAAATATGTATGAATTGATTTTGATGATACTTTTTTTGTTTGGTAGATTTTACTTTAGAGGTGGTCCCATATAAATTTTAATTTGCTTGCGTTATGCTTGCATATTACTAAACTGTAAACATTTTTAGTGAGAAGACGTAATAAACAAGAATATTCGACATCTAACGACATCTGATTTCGTGGTATCCCTAGGGATTTCGTGAAATCCCTGGTTTCCTCTGGTTACTGGTTTAGTATTTATGCCTTTTTAAGTTATCTCTTGTATGATGCACCTGCCTTGTTTTATTTTTGCATCACCCTAAGGCTGACTAGTAGAAAATGCCTCAGGCAATAGGTTCGCTTTTGTACAGTATTTGTTTTAATCTAAACAAAGATAAAATAAAATAATTACTTACATACTCTACCTAATATTTTACCAAATTTCAAATGAAAGGTATGGGTATTCCTACTGCAGACCTCAGTGATTTAGATTTTTTATTTGCCGCGCATTATATGCATCAACTTTTATGCGCCAGGTCTAAATAAAGTTTATGTCTGTGCTAAATATATGTATTTTGCTACCGGCCGGCCAGGGCTCTTGAGGTTAGTCTCCTAATAAATAACCGTTATCAGAAGTTCCACTTTCTAAATCAACCCCTAGACCTTGTTCAAGCAGCCTAAAGACAGCCCTTCTCCGGCTTGGTTAGACCCTCGGCCTAGGCTATGGATATTCCTACTGCTTGTATTCGTTAAATCTAACTGAAATGAGTCATAACAACAAAAAAACTGAAGTAAAGCACTTATACTCCGGGTAATGTTATAAGAATAGCCACAGATATCTTATTTGTAAAGTTAGACGGCCATAACAGTAAATTAGGTGGCATAATAGAGCGAAGGCGGAAGCTGGCTGAACAGGCTAATGTCTGTGCCTCCGTGGAAAACGAAATGCGGCAAGATGGCGGCGTCGGCCTGTCTGGCGCCAAAATTTCCACTTGCGCGACTTTGAAACGTTAGAACTCACGATTTGTTCTTCGATAAATTTCGATTCTATAACTAAAAGGTAAGGTTGAATTTCCTATAGCAGATTTATGCAGTTCCAGTATTGACTTTTCAATATAAGTGGTATGCGTTTCGTAGTACTATTTCTTTCGTCAAACGATTTACCACCTTAGCTTGCAAAAAATAGAGTAAATGTTTCATTGTATAATAAAATTCGTTACTGTAATATTTTTTTTCGTTGGCGAAGCTTTGTCTGGGTGGCGCCAAAACTGTTTAGATGTTACACAATGAGTTTTGAACTGTATTCCGTGGAGATAGAGTGAGTTTTCGTGAACATTGAGTTTAAAAGGGCTGCTCCTGCTTTGAAATTCGCGTAAATGTTACATTTTGCTACCATGTACCTACCTACTCTGAATGAAAGATAAAACAATAAGGTATAGTATACTAGTAGATAAGGTCTACTCTTAGAATAATAACGCGTTATTATTCTAAGGGTCTACTATATTATTTTTACTTACCTATCTTTTATTCCGCTGTGTAAGGATTATTTTAAGTTTCTAGAGATAAAAAAAACAAGTTTTGTACCTAAATATGAATAGCATTTTACGCTTGCCTAGAATTTGTAGTTGTAGGTATTTATAGGTCACTTTTACACCAAACAAGCGAATGCACATTTCTACCCCCACTCTACCAAATTCTCTTTGTGTTAACAGGGACCGAGCATTACACCTACGTCAAAATATCAACAATATACTTAAATAAAAGTAAATAAGCAAGATACTTTGACAGTCGTTACGGGTCGTCAGAAGCTCGAAAGTCTGACAACCAGTCTTACCAAGGGGTATCGTATTACCCAGTTACTGGGTTGTGGAGGTCAGATAGGCAGTCGCTCCATGTAAAATACTGGTATTCAGCTGCATCCGGTTAGACTGGAAGCCGACCCCAACCTAGTTGGGAAAAGGCTAGGTAGATGATGATGATACGTAGGTACAAGAAAATAATAAACATAATAATTTATGAACTTAGGTAGGTATATGCAATAACCTGCCAGGGTTGCGGGTTAGTCCGAAAGGGATAACGGGACCTTGGCAACAGGCAACTGAAGGAACACGGGTGGGTTTTAGTCAGTAAAAGTCTGATTCCGCTCCTTTGGATGCATTTCAAAACCGGCGTCAAAAATCAGGCATTAATTTTTTTAAAGGCATGTACAATAAGTTATGTTTACTATGTACTCGATACTTTCGATCACTTGGTCCTAGCCTAAGCATTTGTTTTGAAGAACAGAAATTAAATTAATGATATATGATTTTATTTTTTTAAGTAGGTTTATGCACGTCAATATATTATATATTTAAAAAAAATAAAGTAAGTAATAAAAACTAAAACCCAACTACGACTAAAAAGGTTTAAACAAGACACCACAGATAGACAAATTAAAAATCCGGAGTCAAACGTGTTAGGGCAAAATCGAACAGATTACGTGTGACTCCGTATTTTTAATTTGTCTATCCACTCAGTGCACGCATTGGTCAGTAATCGTGCAGCTCAACTCAGAACTTAGTTATTATAAGCAGATAATAGAGAATCTATTAAATGTTCCGGTTTGTAAAAATAAAGTAGGTTTCAGACCAATATGAGAATTATGTAGGTATCATAAATAATATAAATCACTACTAACTTCTTCACTATTGTCTAAAAGCTAGGAATATGTTAATTTACAGCGTCATAGGTAGGTATATAGTCTACCTACGTTATAGTCTGGTTCTTACTACGCTGCGGGTGAGTCATCTGTCTAGACTTTTCCCCTCACATGGGGTCGTCTTGCAAACTAACCAGATGCAGAATATTGTAGGTATCTTGTGAATCCATAAACTAAATATTCTAGATGCGCAAGTACCTAACTCGGTCTGTTTGAACGGATTCCGATTAAATTTGGCACACATAGACCATGACCTAATTCAGATCATGGTCTATCTGTATGGATGTTAGGCCATCATAATTGTTTTTTCAAGCTACACGGACACAGAAAATAGATGATTCCATTTTGCCCCTAAAGGAAATTTTAACTTTTCAAAATGGCGATTCGCGCCCACCTGTTTGACAGCTCTGTGATTGGTTGGCTGAGTTCCGCGTTCGGATACTCCCACCGGTGAGGTGTGTCGAAGGAAAATACTTTATGCAGCCAGAATGTTATTGCTAAAAGTAGTTCTGAAAGTGTGCGTATAAAATTGGGGAAACTTTTGAATACGTTTCATTTTCTTTGAGGATTTAAAAAACCCTGCAGATCTATGTCCTATTTAAATCTTTCGGTAGTAACTATATGATACCATCAATGACTATTACTACAATATTAAAAAGAAAAGCTACATAAATTGAGCTTTGATGCAATCCACTGTTACTTACTTTATTACCCGACTACGGCGAAGCAAAAAAGAGGGTTATGATTTTGACCGGTATATATTTAAGTTCATGTGTTCCTAATTTGTCAAGTGAGTTATAGTTAGTAGAAGCGAATAAGGCGCCCCTCTAGAGGACATAAAGCCATGAACTTAAAAAAAAAACCCGCTGTTACTTATCGCATCAAATTCCTCTCTAGTCAATAATTATCATTTGTTTTACTAACATCTCCCCCAAGTTTATATGCATCGCTGGATTTATAATATTAATGTTCACAAATTGCGGTATTCAAAATGAGCTGTCTAATGAGTTTGTGTTTTAATTTTATGGGGTAGTTTTATTGTTTATTGGCTGACAGCATGTCACAAGTTTTCTAGAATCATTTTCTTGGAATTTTTAGATCATCACCCCGATCAGGTGTACCATAAAATATGTATGTTCGCATAGCTCGTCAAAATGTAGGGAACAGCTGATTTTTTTTTCGCAATTTCAGGTTTGGTCTCATCGTGAAAGTTGTTCATATATATGAGTACAATGACCCAATAAGAGATTTCGTGTATGAAAAGATACACCCTAAAAGTGGTAAGGTTTTGCAAATGATATTCTATTTACAGAATAAACAATTTCATTTTATTTTTCATTTCGATACATCAAGCTTTAGAGAGAGAGACAGCCACGCAGGTATGAGCACGGGTATGAGTGACAAAGATGACGTGAAATAAGAAGTTTTTCTAAAACTAATATAAGCCACGATGTGCGCTTTAATTATTTCTAACGGACGTGGACGTAGTTGTCCACTATCATTGACATCTCATCAACATCCATGAAATGTTTAGAAATACGTGCACGTTATAACGTTATTGTGGACGGTTTAAAGGCGTCTTCATATATTTCCATACATTTTACTTCCCAGTGTTACCGTGATGCCGTGGCCGTACACGATATTAACGTCACGTTACAAACGATTGAATCGCACAACGTCCAAAATCGGCTCCAAAGGAAATGACAAAAAATCGGTAAATTATTCAATGTCACTTTGTCTTCTTAGAGCGATGAAATGTTTGTATGATCTGTAAATAGGATAGGAATCATTTTTAGACGTGATTAATAAAAAAAACTAAGCTGGATCCTATCTGACTACCCCAGAAGAAATGGCGAATCAAACTCAGAGCTCAGTTGCCTTCTGTAACACGCATGAAAACACAAGGAGTAGGTACCACACTCCCCCATGCATGATATAAATCACTGCAACTTTTATTGTTATTTTGTAAGTTATCTAACGCGCCAATCGCCATCTTTGTTGCGTTCGGATACGCATCCAATTTGCAATGTCGTTTGGATATTATTATTGTTTTTTTTATTGTACAAATAGGCCAGTTATGAATAAGTAAGTAGGTACTTATTTATTAATTGAGTAACTGGTACAAGTTTATCCAGATTTGTCGACTCCCTCTTGATGATACCTCAATCCGCCAGATTCGTTGATTAGGTAGCTACTCAGTTTCCGTTTCTAAGGTTCCTTGACCAAGACATCCATACTAATATTATAAATTCGAAGGTAACTCTATCTGTATGTTACGTTTTCACGCCTAAACCACTGAACGGATTACTAATATTATAAATTCGAAAGTAACTCTGTCTGTCTGTCTATCTGTCTGTCTGTATGTTACCTTTTCACGCCTAAATCACTGAACGGATTTCGATAAAATTTGGCAAGGAGATAGATGACATCCCGGGGAAGGACAGGCTACTTTTTATCGACTTATCACGCGGGCGGAAGCTAGTTATTTATAATTCTTTCAGAAATGTAGCATTCTTGCACAAAACCACAAGCTAATTCTCGTACTTAAAAAAACGTTCACATTCAAGTCGCAATCTGTCAAACTTGTCTAAAATGTTGGTAAATTAATTGTATTTCTGACAGATTTATTTATTTGATTCGATTCAGATCGAGATGTGAACACCCCGTACCTCTGATCAACCAATATGCACGTCTATGTGTTACCATAGTCTTTTCTAACTAGCACTCGTAAACTATAGGAACCGGACGTAAATCCATTCCATCGACGTCCCTACTTCTGAATTAATCAATCCGAGTGCCTTCCACTCAAGTTATGACAGTTATAACTAATACCGCTCAGTTCGGGGGCTATTTATCACATCCACCCTCGGTAAGCCTCGGCTTAATACTGAACAAACGTCATTTTCTTAAATTGTTTTAGTGCTGGCGCAATTTTCATTTTGTTTTTGTTGTTAAGTGAGTTGCTCATGGGGCTCGTGGCTAAATAATAACAACTGCACGGGTCTATCTTCAAGGTTAAGCAACGCTTGCCGAGATCGGTCTCTGGATGGGTGACCATTAATAACATACTGAGACCTGCCTCGGAAAGAACGCTAAAAGCATGGTCCCATTGTTATTCGTAGATCTTTGACAGTCGTAATGGGTGTCCAGAGGTAAGTCTTACTTGGTAGGTTGTGGAGGTCAGATAAGCAGTCGCTCCATGAAAAATTCAGATGCCTTCGGTTAGACTGGAAGCCGAACCCAAAATAGTTGGGAAAAGGCTAGGCACAACACTTGCAACTCACTTCACCTCATCTGAAGTGAAGTGAGTTGCAAGTGTTGTGCTCTATGACAATGTGGAAGCTGGGGTGTTTTCTTTGATTAAAACGATCAAAATTAAATCTAATATTTTACTTAACTACTTTTGTAATCAGTAGGTTATTAAGTATTGGTAGGTACCTAATTACTTATAAGTTGAGTTTTTGGGAGGCGGAATACGAAACAATGATGAAAAAAAAAAAGGTTTTTGAGAAAATCAAAAGTTGAAATCTTGACCACGGTAGAGAATACCTAAATACATAAACACATACATAGGTACGTGACATAAATAAATAAATAATTTCTTTATTTCACCGATAGCCTTCACAAAAATAAAAATAAAATTGCCTAAAACTATAAGCAAATAAGGCTTATATCTAGGTCACAATCATTTTAACACTCTGACTCCTAAACTAGGTGTATGTGCCTGTGTCTTAGGAGTCAGTGATTCTCTCGTAACAAACAAGGCCTTATTATACAAAAACAAAAACAAAAACAGGACGTTTAAACATTAGCAAATGGTGTAAAAGAAAACTGGATTTGATTTATATAAAAAAAAAAAAAAAAAAAAAACATAATGAGGAACGTTTAACTTAATGGTGAGGTGCAAAAAGTGGGGTTTGAGTGTGTGTTGTGAGAGAGTGTAGGATGTATGTGTGGATAAGTGTGGTGTGTGCGTATGTAGTGAGTAGGTGTGGGATGTGTGCAGTGATGAAGAATAGGGAGTAACAAGTACATACAGACCATTTATTTATTTTATTTTTTAATAAAATTGAAGTGGCCGTTTATAATGTCAAAATAACAGGTTTTACTAAATGCATAAGAAAATAAATACTTACGGTACATAAGTATAACAAAAATCATAAAAAAAACTGTCTCTCTGTTTGTTCCGGCTAATCTGCGAAACGGCTGGACCAATTTAGACAGGACTTTCACTGACAGATAGCTGATGTTATATGGAGAAACTTAGGCTACTTTTATTTTAGAAAAAATAATTAGGGTTCACGTGGGCGAAGCCGCGGGCAGCAGCTAGTTCTACAATATGGTGAGCACAATTTGCATTTGATGTCTGTGGAAGTCTATAAAGCAACAACAAAAGGAGACTTCCCTTTCAAAACATAAAATCTGTTACCATTTTTGTAAACAAAGCATAGCTAATTAAAATGACTCAACCACAAAAGACAGAAAAATCATAAATAGTTTTGCACCCAAACCGTTAATAAACTCGCCCCCTCGTTTCACCCCCATTCGTCCCGGCTCACCCCAGAGACGCATAACATTTGTTACCACAACCATTAACAACTTTTTAATTGTTTATAGTTTGACATAGACAATAGAATTGTCTATGGGCCAACATGACTGGCGATAGGGGATCACTTTAGTATAGTAAGATGACGTTTTTTATAATTGTCTTTTATTATAGGGCTTGATTAATGAATATCTTGGGATCTGTGATAATTAGCAGTTTGCATTTATTGTTCCCTTGTTTTAGCCACCCTCCCCTCCTCTCCTTCTTGGTACAGTCATAATTATTTGAGAATTTTTGGTTATTCTCAAAAAACGGTGAAGGAAAACATCGTGAAGAAACCGGCATGGGCCTCAGACCAAATAAAAAATCAAGATCTGTCAATCTGTCTTGATTTTTTACGGTCTGGTTGGTGGTGGTTATTTGGTCTGGTTAACAGCGTGTTGTGTGTTGCCGCTGTTAACAGTGACGTGAAGCTGGTCTCGTAAACATGTGTGCACTTAGTGAGGTGTAGTTTGATGATTGTAAATGTGTGCGTGTGAGCGTGTATCACAGAACGGAGGTGTAGTTTTAGGATGCTTCTTTTTTTAATTTTTAGACGACCTTTCCAACGTTACCCTACACCATGGGATTGGCGAGAAAAACAAACCATCCCCACTTTAAATGTAGGGGAGGTACCCTAAAAAAAAAATTTTTCCGATTTTTTTTACCATTTTGTCCGCGTGATTTATATGTATGGCCATACCAAATTACAGCTTTCTACTACCAATAGTCTCTGAGCTAAGCCGCGGACAGTCGGACGGAAAGACAGACAGACGGACCTAGCTTTCGTAATAGGGTCCCGTTTTACCCTTTGGGTACGAAACCCTAAAAATAATTTAGTTAAAACGCATTAAAGTAAGTCGCCACACGCCACAAGTCCGTATAAAATCTAGCGACCAAGGACGTCACTCGTTTCAATGTATTGTCGTAACTTTTTGACTAAGTAAAAAAATAAAAAAGGCGTGTCCAATATTTTTTGACAATCGATATGACGGACAAAAAAATATTTTTAGTCAACATCCCTACTGTGAGTCTATGCTCAATGACCCGTGTCTCCCAACATCAAAGCGAATCAATCAATTCCATCAAAGAGCAGTGACTTGCATCCCTCCGCAGATTTGTATATAGATATTAATATTGTACATAAGCTATATAACTAACAATAAAACTTTACGAGCGTATCTCTTACTGTTACAAATTGTTCTTCGTGGGGTGACTATGGGTCTGAAATCTGAATAAATGTGAAAGTTTTGCTGTTCGGTAAGTACTGGCTGAACAAATTTGGATGAAAATAAAATGACCAAAAAGGTCTGCGTCGTTGGTGCTTCTGTCGTTGGTGGTCTTAGTGCTCGCAAGCTCAGCAAGAGGTCCCGGGTTCAAATCCAAGGTCGAGCAATGTGTTATTGAGTTAAATAGCAGCAAAATCTTACATTCAGTGACAGATAACGCACTACTTAAACCGCTGGCTCTAGAATAATGAAATTTTCGCAAGAGTTCCTTAAATAACGAAAGGATAGAACTAGTTCCAGTTCATTTGAACTTAATGGCGGCTCGGATCATGAGGCGAGTCGCTGCGCAGTAACAATTTCATGTGTCAGCGGGGGTGAGGAGTAGGGTACTGCGCAGCGAGTAGCTAATGCAAATAGAAATACGTAAATTCATATTTCTTCATGCCATTGGACAACATTTTTGATCAAATTTTCCCACATACATTCATGCCAATTTGAAAAAACTGTTTGAAACAGCATGTTTGATCAAATTACTTGAACGTCTATGGCCCGCAAACTTCCGAGCCGCCATTGACTCGAAATGTACCTTCTACTTTCCTTTGAAGATCGTAATCTTTGCTGATGCGATGGGAAATCTCATCGGGCGCACGGCTTGTTTACCAATACTTTCTACATTGTTCTCACATGTATAATTTCAACATGAATGATGTAACGAATATATTGTAACAATATTTTGATTTATAGAGTATTCGTGGAGTTTCTTGCCCGTTCTTCTCCTAACCTTTTACGCTTTGGAATGGGCAACTAGCTTCATATTTCTGACTGACCGACCCCTTGACAATTCAAAAGTACCTGTAATTGGTTTATCTGAAATAAATGCTTTGAGTTTTTTAGTTGAGTTTGATTAAAATTGATAGTAAAAGTGATATTAGTAAAAAAACTTCTTCAAAAAAACAAATATCCATGGTTACCCTACCCCGTCTTCGCCCCCCGGTAGTGACGTAACGCCCGGAAGTGGCGGAAGCAGTGCGATCTGTCGACTGCTCCTCTGCTGAGCTTGCACATTTTGCTTGGTTTGTGTTCGTGCACAATGGCGAAGTGACAGCTTGTTCTTTCTTTTATTTTGTTTTTCTAAGTTTGACATGTTTTGTTATTATCTGCGTTTAGTTTTGGGATTATTTAATTAGAAAGTTTTGTGTTTCGTAATCTTGTATGTTGTTTGCATACTATTGTATAGAATTTTTTTTTCTAACTGAACAGCCAGCTGTGCTGCTGGGGAGTTTGTTGCGCCACTTCTTCTTCCCAGCTAAAGTACTAGGAAGTGGTGAAGGGCGGGCGTGTCGGGGGACTGTCTTATGTAATTTTGACGTTGTCGACGAAGAAGTTATAAATACAATATAAATGCAGCCTTTGTTATGCAAAAAAGGGCCCTCAGAACTATTCTTCGCATAGAGCAAACTGAATCTTGTAGAGAGCATTTTGTGAAACTAAAAATTTTGCCTGTACCTTGTCTTTATATTTTGGTCCTACTAAGTAGTTTTCTAAAAAACCTAGAGAAATACGAGACAAAGGAAGAAAGGGAAACTAGGGTGGAAACGCGCAGGAAAGATTTGCCGAATTATTTGCAGCCAAAATTAAATGTTGTCAAACATAGCTCTAAAGTACAGTCTGTACAAATTTTCAATAAATTGCCATTAGAACTAAAAATTATTAATAGTCCAAGAATATTTAAATCCAAATTAAACTCATTCCTATTGACGAAGTGCTACTATAGTATAGAGGAGTTTTTTAGTGACAAAAATAATGCCACAGTGTAACTTGTATATTGTTTGAGTCTAATTCTTGACATGTTATTTTTTTTTTTGATTATGTTGATTTCTTATCTTATTTTTGACATTTTATCTATTTATTGATTGTAACTTTTATTGATTATTATCTCTTTATTTCATTTTTCATACTTATAAATTATATTTTTAAATATTAGAATAAAAAATTATATAAAACATTTAAAAATATAAAAAATAGTAGCCCACCGGTATCGGGAACAGGGTCCAAGCTACCGGCGGTCAGGGCTCCAGAGAGAGGAACCTCCTAACAATGCGAGCCGTGTCCAGGAGTACAGCTTTCTGAATCAAGCCCTTAATCCAGCCGTCCAACGAGAGCCTCCTTAGGTGTTGGTCGAGGCTCTTGGCAATTAAGCCATTGGCTGATACGACTATCGGCACAATGATCGCAGAGTCCACATCCCACATGTCGACAACCTCGTGAGCCAAGTCAAGATACTTGATTTGTTTATCTTTCTCGGCCTTCACGAGGTTCCCGTCATGCGGGACTGTTATGTCAATGATCATTGCGCGCCGCTCTGTTCGATCCACCACCACTATATCAGGCTTATTGGCAACAATAGTCCTGTCAGTGATGATGGATCGATCCCAGTACAATGTGATATTTCCATTTTCGAGAACTGGGTCGGGCACGTACCTGTAGTACGGCACTTCCGATTCCACTAGGCTGTATTTCAGAGCAAGTTGCTGATGGATAATCCTGGCTACAAGGTTGTGTCTATGCAAGTACTCTCCGTTAGCTAGATGAGAACATCCGGATATAATGTGACGGATTGATTCTCCCGGTCGGTGGCATGCCCGACAGATGTCAACCGTGCCGTCCTTCACTTATTGATTATTATTATTATTCCGTGTATTCATTAACTTGTAATTAATTGTAACTTTTATTGATTATTATTAATCCTATATTCGACACAAATGTATTTTTGTTCAGAATAAATAAATAAATAAATAAGTGGCGCAAAAGCCTTATTGCCATGACTGTTTGCTTTTTTACGCATCATTTTTAATTTTTGATATGGCCTTTTTTTGTTTTTCTTTTTATGTCCCAGACTGTCTTGTTTATCTAGAGGTCGCAAGTGCAGTTTTGGTTACAATCTAGTAGCCACCTCCAAAATGCCTATTCCTGTGCCCAGTAGTGGGCCAGTAAAGGCTAATGACCACAAAAATAGCAGTCCCGAGTCTGTATTTATGCTAGGGTGATAGTTATGAGGCTGGCAAAATTTAAAGAACTTAAAAAAACCGGCCAATTGCCAGTCGGACTCGCACACGAAGGGTTCTGAAAAAAAACGGCAAAAAATCACGTTTGTTGTAAGGGAAGCCCCTTAAATACTTATTTTCTTCTGTTTTTTAGGATATGTTGTTATAGCGGCAACAGAAATACATCATCTGTTAAAATTTGAACTGCCTTACTATCACGGTTCATGAGAAACAGCCTGGTGACAGACGGACGGACAGCGGAGCCTTAGTAATAGGGTCCCGTTTTACCCTTTGGGACCCTAAAAATTACTGGTGAAATTGTGTGCGTACCATGCTCTGCTCTAGCTGCTACTCTGCTCTATCTTTCGGCGAATACAGCCGTAATGTTATCTTAAACATGTTCAGCATAGCAACAAGATGGGGAGCATCCTCAGAGCAAGTCAGTAACCAATAAATCACGTTCCGCCCCCTCGATACAACGGCGTCGCCTCATTGACCAGGGATTTACATACAGCTTCAAATGTATGCGGTACGATGACTTGGTAGAAATAACTCTTGAGTAAAAAGGGGTCTGAATCTTTGAGAACATGATATTTTTGTTGTACGTTGGTAAAAAAAAAACTATCTTTATTGGCCCAACCCGCACTGGGCCTTCGTGGTGGATTACGGCCCACTTCCTCTCACAGAGAGGAGGCCGATGTCCCAGCAGTGGGAACATTATAGGCTAATTATGCTATGTATTTAATCGAACTATTTGCGCTCCTAAAATATGATTGAACACTGTAATATAACGATAGCACCTCAAATAATTCCTGTTTTTGCAGGTCAATAAGTTTTTAGTCATGATATTTCCCTTTGGCTTTTGGCTTAGCACATTGTCATACAACGCCATGCGAAGGAAGTTGTCGATATAATTATAGTTTGTTGTTTGATCTGTGTAAATATTTTAGAATAACTTCAGCCAGCGACTTCGGCCGCGTGCAATAATAATCCTACTAGCATCCGCCCGCGGCTTCGCCCGCGCGGTATGTCGATAAAAAGTACCTTATGTCCTTCCCCGGGATGCCATCTATCTCCTTGCCAAATTTTGTAGAAATCTGTACAGTGGTTCAGGCGTGAAAAGGTAACATACAGACAGAGTTACTTTCGAATTTATAATATTAGTATGGATGCAACTGGGCAATTATACCTACTTCCCATTAGTGAAAAAATTGGAATCGGATCACGGAATCAGTAGTTCCGAAATTTACCCCCTTATACATAGGTACATATTCATCGGATGAAGATTACAGAACATAGAGGAAATTCCCATATTTTTAAGAACGTTTGCATACTAATTTCAGTTTCTATCTATCAATAACCCTCCATTTTGCTTCGCCGTATTCGGGTAAAAATACCTCTAATTGACCAACATAAATGTATTATATAAAACTGTTTACTAACATGTTTGACAAGTTTTGAAATGAATTATCGCTTAGTTTAGATTGTGACTAGATTTTCAAAGATTTTTATTACGAGAATAAAATTGGCCTAATGGTATATTTATCGGAAAAATCTGCCTTAAGTAAAACATTAACAATAAATAATTTACTTTACAAGTTACTAAAACGAATGACAGTCACGTCTCGCGAACTTGCGTTTCGGTCCCCCATTCAACGCATGGCTGCCCTCGCGAGTCGTCGCTACTTCGTCCGTCTGTCTGTCCGAGAGGGTCGGGTGACACACTAATTGTGATATACGGCCATAGAAATATAGTTAGCGGCATGTTGAAGCATTTAAGTTGATTTGAAAGTCGATCTCATCATCCTAAAGAAAGATCCTTCAATAGATGTATATATGGTTTCGACTCTGCATTTAAATATATACCTAATTAATACTAGCGGACTCGGCAGATTTCGTCCTACCCGAACAGTGCCACACACCGGGTTCAATAGGGAATATGCATGTATTTTTTTAATCTTTTTATTCGATAGTTTACATCGTCAAATAATAGTAAAAAAAAATCGACGGCAGAAAAGCAATTTAAAGTTGTTAAAAAAATGTTTAAAAATATCCAACCGATCCGGGCTATTTAAACGCCCTCCATTTGGCGCGCTTGGTGTGGTGACGTCACCGTCTGTGAAAACAGACAAGCAACTATCAAGTCAACGTCAAACACTCCTTTTTCTATGAGCGTTTGACATTGACTTGACACTTGTTGATTGACTTGACATTGACATTTTGATTGTTATCCCGGATCGTTAGGTCACATCCGCTCTTAGCCTTTTCAAGTATTTGAATTACCCACAGTTATTTGGGACTTTTAAAAATTTAATTTCTCGCTCAAAAAAAATTTATTCAAAAATATTGATGGAGGCATAATTCTGAAGTAACATAGTTTATAAAAAAAAATATTTGACCCATATTTGAATCACATGCATATTCCCTATTGTATTTTCAAACCATCCAGGGACCCACTCAAATATACACACAAAATTTCATCCAAATCGGTCCAGCCGTTTAGGAGGAGTTAGGTGACAAACACACGTACAGAAGAATGATATATACAGGGTTATTGGTAAAACACCAGCAACCTCTTAAGGAGTCATTGTACTCATCATTATGAACAACTTTTATTATGGGAACAAATATGAAATCGCGAAAAAAATATAAATGTACGGAACAGCTGTTTTTTGATAAGTAGTAGTATATTTATGTAGCTTAGACTGCCTCCTTGGACTGGTGGTCGCTACCGCTACTGCTGAACACGAGGACCTGGGTTTGATTCCCGAGTCGGGTAAAGCGTTATTGTGTTTTTCCATTAGGAATTTCTCAGTAACAGCCCGGAGTTTAGAAAGAGAGACACGTGAGACAAAACAGTTTTTTTTTGTCGTAATGTTTACGTCCTGATGCTGTATAATTAATCTCCGGCACAAAACCAGACTCCGGGTGCTGCTGAGAAAGTTCTAATGGAAAAACTCAATAGCAATGAACCCTACCTGGGAATTGAACTCGAGACCTCAAGCTTCAGCAGCAACGATTGCGACTAGACAGTCCCTATTCAAACTTATGTGAGTAACAATATTGAAAGGACCGTATTTCAATTACATTTAACCATATATCCGTGCATTTAACTAAGTTATTTTTTGTTACCCATTGATCACTGCAGACCCTCCGATATAAATCGTAAACTAACAAGTTAACTGATGTTAGTTAGAGTTAACTGATATTTATGTGCAGTTACATTTGATTATTTTAAAATGTTTCGTCACTTAGGAATTAAAGGAAGGGCTCGCTTAATGATAACAGTCGCACGGATTGATGGAAGGTTAAGCTATGCTTGCTCCGGTTGATCCGTGGATGGGTGACCATCTTTACACATCAAGATCCCTCCATGTTTCGGGCCCCAACTGTCACTCGTTGATCTTTGACAGTCGTTACGGGTCGTCAGAAGCTCGAAAGTCTGACAACCAGTCTTACCAAGGGGTACCGTATTACCCAGTTACTGGGTTGTGGAGGTCAGATAGGCAGTCGTTCAATACTGGTTCAGCTGCATCCGGTTAGACTAAAAGCTGACCCCAACATAGTGGGGAAAAGGCTATTGATTGGGTAATGGATGGTAATTTATGTAACTGACTTACGTTTGGTATGCCGTGGGTTCATCACCGATCCCTCAAAGCGGTGAAGGCAAACATCGTGAGGAAATCGGCATGTCCTAGAACCAAACATTCTAAGACGTGTGACATCTACCAACCCGCACTGGGCCCACGTGGTGGATTATGGCCCACTCCCTCCCAGTGTACAAACATGACAAACAAACCCCGCCAAGTGCATAACCTCCTCCTTTTTAACCAAGTTACAGAATCAGTTTCTTAAAGTATTAGTGATTCGAAAATCGAAACTACTTGAAAACGTCTCGCTACGCCATGCGCTACGCCGTAGCTACCACTTCGCTACGGCTACGCGGACTGTCTACGAAGGGCTACGCTTTTTATTGTATGCAATGAAAATGTTTTTGTGTTGTTAGTATAACTACAATCCTTAATTCAATCATTGTGCTGTACTGTCAGAGAATCCTAATAGAAAATCAACTATTTTTCTCAAAGGACACTCAGTGACCTTATTGATGTTCTTCAATGTAGATTGCAAATATTTATAGGAGGAATGTATACGTTAATACCATTCAGGTGTACAACAAGTTACCCAATTCATTTAAGGAACTTCCCATCCCCATGTTCAAGAAAAAGCTGACCAGTTGGTTATTGGATAACTGTTTTTTTTAAATACAATAGACGCAGATATATTTAGTAACCTATTCCGCTTGACTAATCCGAAGCCAGGTCAAGCGTCAAGCGGAATAGGTTACTAAATATATCAGCGTCTATTGTATTTTATAATGGATTTCCGCAAAATAAATAAATAAAATAAAATAAAATAATCTTTATTTCGGATAAGACACATCCATATGGGTTAGTAAACAAAAGAGAACTTATACCTATGTTAGTAAACTTATTAACTATTTGGTAACAAGGCTGTTGTTCGCGATACATCTTCGAACAACATCACCTAATAAAGGAGACTCATACCGCCCCGCTATGGTCTTCAGGATGGAGTTGGAGCTCTCCCGCACTCTGCAGAGCAAAGAGGCCGATTTCCGTCTGACGATGGCGTGGAAGCCATCGACGTGTGCTTGAGCAAACATACCTGATGCACTGCAGAAACGGGGCAGCCCCATCAACATCCTGAACCCGTTATTATATTGGACCCGTAGGGCGCTGATAGCCCGCTGAGTGCAGTTGGTCCACAAGCTGCACGTGTAAAACACTTGGCAATAAGCTTTAAAAAGCGTAATTTTGACTGCCCTGCTACAGCGTGCAAACCTACGAGCCAACATATTACATCGGACTGCCAGCGCCCTACGTTCCCTCTCAATATCCACTTGGTCATTAAGGCCGTCGGTTACATAATGCCCCAAGTATTTGAACTGGTACACTCGCAATAAGTCATTCCCATACAGTTTAATCGGGGGCACATACTCAGGACATTTAGCACCGCCAGCCTAAAGACCAAGAATTCGCTTTTCTTAACATTATACAATAGCCCATGCTCTCGAGCATAGCCCTCGCAACAAGTAAGCAGCTCTCTAAGCGCCCTAACCGTAGGGCTCAGCAGCACCATATCGTCAGCGTAGCTGATGTTGTTGACACTGACGTCATCAATACGACATCCGATTTTCTTGCTGCTGAGCTCAACGATTAGATCGTTTATATAGAGGTTAAAAAGTTTTGGTGATGTAATCCCTCCTTGTCTCACGCCGCACTCTAGCCCATATGACACAGACAGCCCATCGGCCCATCTCACACTGTTTGTCTGGTTGTAATACCAATACTGGAAGATACGCAACAGCTCCGCTGGAACTTTTCTCTCCCGCAGCTTTTCCCACATAACCTCGTAGGATACAAAGCAAAGTCACGCCTGAATCAATTAACTACTTTTAACACATTCGCAAATACTTGGAATATTGCAAAAATCCAAGATGACTTAATTTTGACATTTTAAAGTAATTAGGTCAGAGGTCTACTAATTCTTATTGGACATACTCGTATTTGTAAATCACAATTCTTTTTACTTATACTTAGTCAAGAATGACAAGTGAATATTTGTACACCATATATTTTGTGGTAGAATGTAAGAACTAACAAAAATATTAACACCATACTAAGTATGTAAAACTACATTCATACAAATAGATTCTAATTCAGAAAGGCTGACCTTTCTGAATTAGAACGCCCGTTGCGAGTACTACGCACCTGAGAGCGTAGTACTCGCAACGGGCGTGCGTGTATGACCTGGGGGCCAAACCGGCCACATTAGCAATTCCTCTAAAAGCAGTTCATTTCCTGAATCCCAGCTATCAGTAGTAATTCCTCTTATTTCACATAAAAGCAATTCATATTTTCTGGACCATTTTACGAATCTCCATAGAAAACTGTCAAACAGATGAATTATTTCGTAATATGAATTACACGCAGATCATATTATGAATTGTCAGTTTGTGACATTTTACGATGATTCATAATATTGTATTATTATGATTCTGCTAAAGTGGCGGTTTTAAGCCCCCAGATGTATGAACGTAAACGAAGCAAAAGGAGTATGTAAGGATCTTAGTAGGTGGCGTGGAAAGAAGTCTTGATCGATCAATTCGATACCGTTGTTACTTTGTTGTTTGATTTCCAAGTGGGATGTAACCAGACACGTTTACAGACAAACACACACACAAGGGGTTCAACTTGATACTTTAGCTGTTGTACAACCGGAAAGCTTCAGGGATTATTAACCGATTGAAAGAGCTGGAGATTTTTGCTTAAAAATACATATTATTATTATTGAATTAATGATTTCTATTAAATCGACGAATTGCTAGCTACGAAAGATATTTCGTAGAAATACACCCCTTTGCAAAAAAAAACGGGCGGTTTTGATTTTTGTACATTATTGGTAATCATTTAGTTATAAAGAGGTTTTAATAGCCAAACTATGTTACTGGCACTTAACAAAGAGTCTGGGTAAGAAAAAAAGTTTTATTCATAAATTCGAAACTTTTGTTTAAAAACAATAATAATCCCGTTTTCCGTTTGTGACTTTTACTAACATTTTGCAGGTTTGCGGTTAGAAGGTTATCCTGGCAACTAAAACTAACTTCTCGTTATTTTTAGTAGAATAATTTATGTTGGTCGCATAATCCAGCCTTATTGTGACTTAAAAGTGATATCTTTGTGTTAATTGTAATGGCAGAAAAAGCAATAAGAGCTAGTAAAATTGTAGCGCTGCTGGAAGAGGGGTGTAGCCAAAAAACTATAATTCTTATTGATTATAACAAATTACTAGTCATTTATGCTAATGACATAGTAAAAATATTAATATTATCCATACAAAAGTCAATGGCTGTTAAGGTGCCCGTTTTTTTTGCAAAGGAGTGTACATAGGAAGTAGTGTGAGAGGAGCTCGTGGCTAAGTAATAACAGCCGCACGGGTTAAGCTACGCTTGCCGGGGTTGGTCCGTGGATGGGTGACCATCTTTACATACCGAGACTCCTCCGTGCCTGGAAGGACTTTAAGCCGTTGGTCCCGGCTGTCATTTGTGGATCTTTGACAGTCGACAATTGTAATCGACAACGTAACTTACGAACTTGGTTGAAGCAATGGATTAGACATTTGTTTCGAACCGATTCTAATTCTGATTGATCGTGTATTACGCAATTAGGGTGAAGGGCATAAAATCTTATTTGTTAATAAATACATACCTACTCGAAATAAACACTTGTGTAATTTTCAAACTTCTAGATCTTGGTTGTACGTTGTCTGTCAGTGGAATTTTTATTAAGTGACGAAAATTGTAGGAAAGGCTAGAATCCCCAGGCACTTCGCTAATACACAAAGCTTCGCACAAGTTCCGCGGTTCATAGCTCTCATAATTCATATTTATAGTGCAACATACATACATAAATTTACGCCTTCTTCCCATAGGGGTAGGCAGAAACTACATACCGTCACGGGGCTTCAGAGAATAAAATCAATTGTATAAAGTATAGGTACTTAAACGGTGCAAATCTGTACAAATACGCTAAGCTCCCACAAGAGGGGAGCGGACACACACGTGTACGTACTCTAGATGAGGCAGAGCGTGGCCACGAGCAAGACACGTGTCGTTTGAGCTACTCGCTCAAGCTACACGTGTCTTGCGACAGCTACTGCGGGGAAAACAAATGAAAGAAGTCGACGCAAGTCTCATCGCTTGAGGTACGAAAAATAACGATATGGTAGTACTTGAAGGTATGGAGAGGACCAATTTATTGACATAACACCTACGTAATATTATCATTACGCTGGTGATCCACATGAAGTTTTATGTAGTTTTTAATACGGGTGAGACTATTGCTACCAAATGGGCACAAACGGGCTGCTATTGAGTCAAGTCATCCTTATGAAGAACCCCAATGAAAACTCCACTTTACAACGCAGGACGCGGACGGAGGTAACATTTTGTAAAAAAAAAAAAAAATTTTTGCTTCCGAAATATGCCATGTTGCTCAGTATGTTTCAGTCCTGGTAGAATAAATTGTACAAAGCATGCATGGGTCAAAGACCACTCAAATCTTAGTCGGGCCGTTATATAATACACAAGTTTACAGTGCTCTGTATTATTTTTTCCACATGATTATCAAAATCTTAGTTGCCACATCCAGCACCTCTATGCAGACCAATAAGCCTAATGCACGCTTAACTCCGATTGTGTCAATATTTGTGAACTCGGACACCGTGGCCGTGCGCTCGTGGGGACAAACACCACGGATAACCGACGAGAATGGGATTAGGAGGAATCAAGTGGTTAGTATTTGAGTACTGCTCGCTTTCTGAAGTAACTAAGTACTTGCTTAAGGGGATGCGCCAAGGTAGCCCGCGAAATTCAAATTTTCTCACGGTTTTTGCAATTTGCAGGTTAGTGTCAGGTTGTATGTTGATTGAAATCGTGACAGATGGCTTTACGAATATTCAATACAATTATAAGAACTTAGAGAGTTGTATTGTTGATTCTAATGTTTATAATTCTGTAAATCCATATTTGTTACGGTCGCGAATCATATTAGTTTGGCCAAAATCGGAAATAACGCGGCCATCTTGCAGCCTAAATAGGTTCCATTTTCTCTGAAGTAACTCCTATATCTGTACGGAGAGTCAAAATAAAATCTAACGGTTTCTCTTGCATCCTAGGTTTTTTTTGTGGAAAATTGCCGTTATATTCTCAAGTTAGTTTATTTGCCCACGCCATCAGATCTCGTATCTCGAGCTCTCTGCATCCTCTAAACCAGACGATCGGGTCAGAACTGCCACCGAGAATCCGCTCAACTGTCGATTGGCTTTCTAATGGCCGATAACAATTAAAATTCTATTGTGTCTCGTTAGTGACAGTTGGAGGTTTATTATTATATCTCAGCCAGGCATCAAGTCCACCTTTGTACAGTATTTTATTTACTTGTGCATAAAGTTTTAATAAATATCTAGCTGCCGCTATAACCAGTCGAAGTCATTGATGAATATGCAAAAATATAAAATATATACAAAATAAATATAGAGAAAATGCTGGATCCGCCACTGGTCTAGAAGTTTTTCGCAGATATCGACACAGAGCACTGAACCGTCGCGCCGGCAGCGGCGCAACGATTCCGTTCTCTTCTTGAAAGACCTACTTGGAAAGTAGAAAAAAAAAACAAAAACCCATCCATTATCTTCTGTCACCCATCCGTCATCAGACCTGTGCATCAGTACAAAGAAATCATAGCTTACAAAATCCTATTTACCGCCATACAATTTAGCAAAACAACACTTTAGAATTTAGAAAAACGGACACGAATATAACACAAGTCAAGTATGAAAGCAGCATGTATTGTGTTAACTGTTCTAATATTGATAGCTATTATGGCCGTTTGTGTGATGGTGAAATTCGCCACAGACATTACCGTTGAGGAACGGAAGAGGGACTATATGCAGGGGGAAACAGTATATCAGTTCTCCAAGAGTAAAGCTATGGGGGTTATCTCTCTGACTGATAACTCATCGCTGCCAATTGCTCAGAGATTCCCCTATATAGCTGCTGTGACTAGAAACTCGTCAACTCTGTGGTCTTTTGCCTGCTTTGCTAGCATTGTTCTTATAAAGTGGGTGATAACTTCGGCTCATTGCAGGTAAGATTGACCAGGGTTTACTCAGGCTATTGTATAGTTTCAAGCCTTGAGTTAATTGTCAATATTGTCATGATTTCATAAATTAGCCATGACATCTAAGGCTAAGTCAAACTTAGTTCTATTGATGATTTTAGTGATTATAATACGTATTTCACACGTTTGCGAACCATTTCGATCAACATACAACCTGATGCTGGCCTGCAAATTGCAAAAAACGTAAGGAAATTTGAATTTAGCGGGCTACCATGGGGTGCTTTCGTCTTAAACGTTTGTTTCAAAGAAACTATAACTGCAGTATAGCTTTATGAATGATCTTGTCCGGGGAAGGTCAAACATTGTGTGAAGACTATGGGTGGTGGTGTCATTACAAATATATGAGCTTTGTATCTAGGTAGCAACGATGCTGCTGGTATTGCACATGTCCAAAGGTCTTAAAATCATGTTGGCTATTGGCATGCCCTATCAATCAATCTGCCTAGAACTTTCCTGTCGGCTTCTAACCGGATGCAGCTGAATACCAGTATTTTAGTTTTACATGGAGCGACTGTCTATCTGACCTCCACAACCCAGATACTGGGTAACACGATACCACTTGGCGTGCCATTATCCAATAACTTAAATAACACTTTGTTGCAGGCTTCCCAGCGCCACCCACCGCGTCCTCTTCTTCCACGATTTCGCTCGCAACTACACACATACATACCCCATCTTATTCTGGCGTATTCACGAGAAATTTAACATCAGCAACCCGACACCTCGCTACGACATAGCCGTCGCTAAACTCAACCTGGACTTCTACCCTTTTACCATAAAGCCTTCAGTTTTCGACGACAGGGAGTCTTTTGAGCTGGATGCCAGTGTATGGAAGACACTGTCAACAATGGACAAGAGAATATTTTTAACAAATGATTTGACAAAGTATGAAGTGAAGATCACTCATTCAGGGAAGTGTTTCGAAAGCTATGGAGTGGAACTAGATGAGAGTATGATATGTATTGATGTGTCCGAGTACGATGACTGTTTCATCCATGAATTTGGACCTTTGTACTCTGGTGATAAGGTCGTCGGTATCCTGGCAGTGAAGCCCAGGGATTGTGACATGAAACTGGCGATATTCACTAATGTTTCCTATTATACTAACTGGCTTTTGAAATCTACACATACAACTTACTATGGATGATTTTGTGTTTTTTTTCGTAATTTACTTATTAGTATAGTTGTAGGTACTTATTATTTGGTAGTTTGTGTGCATCCTACTTTTAGTACTTAAAAATACTGCGATTACTAGTTCATAATTATTCTTCTTGTATAGGAAAAAATAAAACAACCGACTTCCAAAAATACACTAAAAAGTGAAAAAAAACTATAATTTCGGAAGTCGGTGAATTTACTTTTCAACTTTCGTTTTTTGCCACCGACTTCCGAAATTAAAGTTATTTTTCGCTTTTTAGTATTTTTTTTGGAAGTCGGTTGTTTATTTTTTAACACTTTTTAGTTGTGGTACCTACCCCACATTAATTCGAATACCACTACCTGCTATGTAAATAACAGCAGTGACGGCCATCATGAAAAAGATGGCGCCAGGGTTTGACTTTGCGGTGTCAAAGAGCGCTCTCTAACTTCAGTGACGTCATTTGCGCGTAAATTGCGGACCCTATGTGGCGGCCACCACAGTTCCAGGCACAGTGGTAAGCAGTTCCAATGCTTTTTCATACGTTTGGTATGGATTCATCGCACACGTATGGCCGGTGGCGGCCTCGCGCTACAGCAGAACTCAACACCGCAGCAAGAGGCGACAGCCAACAGCCAACAGCCATTGGTTATGGCCGGTGGCTCGTGGGTGCTTGCGTTAAGTTAGAGTGGTGTCAGGTTGTGACGGAGTGTGTACCTGGTTTGGATTCCTTACTGATACGGACATGGAAAATGACTTTTAATCCAAAACAAAGAAAATAAAAACACAAAATCATCAATCATTAGTAGTCTTCAATATCCAATTAGTATAATAAGAAATATTTGTAAAAATAGACAATTTCACATCACAATCCGCAGGGTTAATCAATAACAGACCCACTACTTTATCCCCTGAATAAATGGGGCCGAAATCATGTGTAAAACAATCCCCGAAGTCTGACGTATCGATGCAGATCAAGCTATCATCGATGTCTATGCCATAACTTTCGTAGCATCTGCTTCCGGTCCCAATCTTGACATCATATTTGTTGAACTGGTTCGTCAGATAAAGCTTCTTATTCATTGTAGACACTGTCTTCCAAACGCTGGCTTCTATCTCTGTTGCTATGGACTCATCAAAGACTGCTGGTGCCAGTATGGAATGGTAGTTCTCCACATTCAACTTGGCGACTGCGATATCGTATTTGGGAGACAGCAGTGTTTTGTTGAAGTTCTGGTGGACCCGCCAGAAGAGAATTGGGAAGGAATGCGTCTGATTCAGAGCGAAGTCGCGGTAGAGGATCGCGCGATGTGTGTGACCAGGGATTCTGCAAAAAATAATCATATTCACTTTCAAAATATTTTATTTCACAAAAAGTACATGCGTACTTCTGAAACGTCAGAAGCTAGGTGCACGGTTCCCATGTGGTTGTTTCCTATTGAGTTGACTCCACGGTGACTCTTTTAGAAATACATTAATGTATTTGGGTGTAGGTGTAGCCAAAAGCTCGAAAGTCTGACGAAGAGTATCGAATTACCCATTCACAGAGTCCAAGTTAACCAAGTCACAGAGTGGAGGACTGAGTCACGATGTCTACGTGACTCAGTCCTCCAAAGCAAAGTGCGGGTCGATAGAACAACCCGCTATGCAGACAAAGTTAAATACGTTTTTCTGATTCATATCGGGATTTTTTTTAATAATAATTTTATTGCTCATCGAAAAGTCCCATTAGTTCTACTGTAGAACTGTTCAGTAGAACTAGTGGGAACAAACGTCTTTGCCCCCGTGGTGTATAACGGCTCTCTCCCTCTCACAGAGAGGAGGCCTGAATCACAGCAAACGGGAAGTTATAAGCTGATTATGTGATAACTTACCTACAACATGCCGCAGTAACAATATCCACTTCTCTAGAATGACACTGGCAAGATATGCAAATGACGATTATACTACTTACTGGAGTTTTTAGACACAGCAACCACATAAAGAAAACCTTGACGCCAAATGCATCATGTGATTCAGGTCATTTTTGCTGACATATCACATGGCGTAAGGCTTGCGGACATTTACGGACAGATGAGTATTTACCGATGGGATATCGGTAAATACGCGTCAATCAATCTGCCTAGCCTTTTCCCAACTATGCTGCTTCCAGTCTAACCGAATACGGATAAGTGGGCAAACGTCCTTAATAGGAGAACTTAGGATGCAAGAGCGACCGAATTTAGATGTGTAAAGATTTCTTTACCAATTATTATTTACAGAAATAAATATAAAATTTATCATTAGACGATAACTCACCTGCAATGTGCCGCGGTAACAATCCATTTCATTAGTATAAGACTTGCGAAGCACGCAAAGGACCATAAAGTACTAGAGTTTCTGGTCACAGCGACCACGTAGGGGAACCTTTCAGCCAAGTGCATGGTGTGATTTAAGTTGTTCTCGCTCAGAGATATTACGTGGCGCAATATAGGACGACAGGTTTGACTATTCTCACTACGATAGTTGCGACCGTTGTTGCCCACAACCGATACATAGTTTACACACGATAAAATACCTGCCACAAAAATCACTAAGAACACAGCAATGATTACTTTTGTAGAAGTATTAACAATACCACCTCGGTTGTTGTCCATTTTGTTTTTGAATTTCGATAAATGTTCAAATTCATCTCTTCATTGCTGGGTTTGTGAAAGGTTCCTACGCAACAATAAATTTTGCCAAGGAAATTGTTTTACGATTTACCGGTATTTCTTTCTGAATCTCTTTCAATTTTGACAGGTCTTAAGTCTATGGCAAAACGCACTCTAGAGTGCGTTTCATCAAATAGTTCCTATACCATAAGGTCGGCTCCACTGTTGTAGGACCAATACAAATACGCTACGCCACTACTTAAAGGTCCGCTTTAAAAAATTAACAGTAGAGCCAACTCTGTCGCCTTTTAAGGCAAATCGGAGCGTGCTTTCCAAAAATTGGCAACGTCGCAAAGCGCTGTCAAATATTTACCAATTTTTTATTATTATTTTGTGTGGAAATATGAAATAACGGTAACCAGTGACCTAAAATTTAATATTAATAATGAATCGCACCGTTTCTGTAAAAGGGCTTTTGGAACGTTTCCAAATACTTTTTTTACAGCTAAAACTTAATATTCGGTATTACGTAACGTTAATGCATTTCTTATTCTAGTTCACTAGTTAACGATCTTTCATATTTCCTTACAATATTGCCAAATTGATCAAAACAGTATTTGACAAATATTTGACAGCTATTTGCGACGTTGCCCACTTTCAGAATGCACGTAAGTAGGGATTTTGTTTTGTCATTCGTAGATCTTCGACAGTCGCTAAGTACGGGTAGTCAATAGTCAGACATTTTGACGAGCTGTCTTAGTCTAACAAAGGGTTCCCATTTTACCCAGTAACTGGGTTGTGGAGGTCAGACAGGCAATCGCTCCATGTAACATACTGGTATTCAGCTGCATCCGGTTCTGGAAACCGACCCCGAGGTGGTTGGGTAACCTGCCAGGGTCGCGGGTTAGTCCGAAAGGGATACCGGGACCTTGGCAACAGGCAACTGAAGGAACACGGGTGGGTTTTAGTCAGTAAAAGTCTGACACGCTCTTCCGCTCCGCCCAGAGCGGGAGAAGTCATAGGACGATTGCCAACACAAAAAAAAATGTAGTTGGGTAAGCCTAGGCAGTCGAGTCATAAAGAAGTGCGTTCTTTTCACTTTTCAACAGCGTAGAAAATCAATTCGGCTTGATTTATAACATTCTTATTATAAATCTTTTTCGTCGCCTCATTTGCAAACCACAATGAAAAACAAAATATCACACACGACATATTATATTAAATACCTTACTACATTGTTACAAGGTTAAAAATTGCTAGATAAATCACTTGGATAGCGAGTCAAGGAAATATCAACTTTATTTTCTGTGGATGAGGTAGAAAATAGATTGGATGTTGTTTCTGAGGGGGTCTTAGAACATTACTTTATGAACCGAAGGCAATCGATTTGGGGATGAATTTAGATGTTATGTTGTGTTTGCTGACCTGCGGACTCGTACCCAGTGAGAGTATGGGTCCGCACCTCATTAAATCAGTATTTTAAAAAGATGTTACCAAATTGACTAAACGATAAATGACTTTATTCCTCGTAGGTTTATACAAACACGGATGACTGACAGATAGACACTTACCTTATTACCATAAAACCGTGTTTATCAGTTGTTTAGCCTAAACACCTTTAAACATGACATTTCTGTATGGAGTTTGACATACTATCGCGGTCTAAAAATGTTTATCAGTTTTCAAATTAGCTTCTTTACCACACTGAATGTTTATCAGTTTTCAAATTAGCTTCTTTACCACACTGCGTAGACAGTAGAATACTCTGTCTACGCCACACTGTGTGCAGTAAAGTCTAAAATGCTATATCTGCTTCTTATTACTTTTATTTCTTAATTTTAAAGTTGACACATTACCATAATGACATAAAATGCTATACCTCCTTCGTATTACTTTTATTTCTTAATTTTAAAGTTGACACCTGTTGACATATTACCATATGACATTTAACAAAGAAAATAGGTTTGAATTTTAGTAATTATAGATTGATAGAAATAAAATGGCTTGTATAACCCTGCAACAAAGGGCTGAAATATTATTTCTCCACGAAGATGGCTTGAATATTAGTGCGATATCACGAGAGCTCAATATATCTCGATTCACCGTGAGATTTTGGATTCGGCGTCATGGCGAAGAAGGGCAAATAATAGATCATAGAAGCAATTCAGGACGACGGGCGATACTAACCACCGCGCAAATAACTGATATGGTTCGTCAACTTATAGGGGTGGATGAGCCACGATGACGTCGGAGAACTGACGTCGTTAGAAAAAAGGGCTACTGCAAATAATTATGTGTCAATTATGTGTAATTATGTGTGTGGAAGAGGTGATGCTGCCTACTGTGCGCGTTGTGTATCCTGCAGCAGAATTCCCACAAATTGATTACGTTCAGGATAATGCACCGATACACAAGGCCCGGGCTACTATGGCGTGGTTCAACATGCACCGTGACATTCGTCTCATTCAATGGCCTGCTCGTTCAGCAGATATGAACCCGATTGAAAATCTGTGGGGCATAATGGTTCAACGCTGGGACTGTCAGAACGAAAGAAACCCTGAAGCTCTTAGATCACATTGTGCACGGGTATGGGATGATATCAGGGGGACAGATTTATGCGCGCGTCTTGTCTCATCTATGAGAGATAGACTACGTGCCGTCATAGCTGCTGATGGAGGCTATACTAGTTATTAAAACTATAAATTATTGATAATTTCCATAAAAAATAAAAATGTTTATTATAAAATTGTCTATTTTTGCATTTTTAGTAACAAGTTCAACCTCGCTTGATTAAAAGAGATTTGTTTTAGAAAAAATATTAAATGATAAATGATTTATTTCTGTAAGTAGGTTTGTACAAACACTTTTAAACGTCAATCACATTTTTAAACTAAATGAGGTCGGCGTTTAATATCTGACTACTCTGAGAAGAAAGGCCGAAACAAACTCAGTATAGTGCTCTATACCTAATCAAAATCACTATATTGTCATCGACCTTGTGACATAGATGAGTGCATGCAATTATAAACCTTAAGGTGGTAAACATTCTCAGACCGCGACCGTACATATAAAACTAACATTAAACGCGCGTTGAACAAGTGTCCAAGTTTTTGTGGTAAGGCCCGTAGAGTTTTGCGGGAAAGTCCGAAAGGGATACCGGGACCCTTAGCAACCCCCAAATGAAGGAACACGGGTGGGTTTTAGTCAGTAAAAGTCTGACACGCCCCGTCCCGCTCCGCCCAGAGCTGGAGAAGTCATTTGAAGAATTCCCACCGGCAAAAAAAAAATACACGTAGACTTATAGTAATAAGCTGCTGGACATAGGCCTCTCCAATTGCACGCCATTCGGCTCGATTCTCAGCGACTCTCATGCAGCTGCTGCGGTCACTATAGCAAAATCATGTTTTAGCGATTACTTCAACGCTGCATCGCGTTTTGGGCGTTTTCTAACGATGCTGAATTGTTTGGCGGAGAGATAACATCTGTACATATACTATATAACATTTTTGTTTCTTTTTATCCGACTTCAAAAAAGGAGGAGGTCCTTAACTCTTTTTTTTTTGTTTTCACCACACTCCGTCATTTATAAACGGATTTGGAAGATTCTCTTGTGAGCTGAAAAAACCGACATCCAGAAAAACACTAAAGTAAAAATAACTATAAAGGCCTCCCTCAGAGAGGCGCAATGCTACACAACGAACGACTTCCGTGAAGTTTTCATAGAAATTGTTCCAACAGAGACGTGTGGCGCCGTCGAGTCGCGCCTGTGTGCAGGAGCCTTAATTACGGACATCGGTGTCTTTGATTTTGTATTTACGTTTTTTGCCTTTGACTTCCGAAATTAAAGCTTTTATAATTTTTTAAATTGATGCCCTACCGACGCCTCAAACTGTATCAAAACAAACAAAACCAAAAGTTAATGAGATGACCATCATAAAGTCTCAGATTCGATTCCAGATATCGCATGTCTCCCTCGCTCCCTCTGCATCTTAATTGAGAAACTTCGCCATGTGGTGGTATCATTGTGGTAATGAGCAATAAAATTGGACACTGCAGTTAAAATAATTTGATAAGACAGTGGTCAGTAGGGTCAAGGAACAGTGGTGGCCCAGTGGTAACGGCCGTGACTTCTTACGATATCTGCTACTGTGCAGTCATTGTAGACTTGAATCTGAATAATTTGTACCCTAATCGGTTGTATAAGATAGCTGTATAGGATGCCATTCAGCTCTTATATAAGGAGTTTACTTCTGTCATGAAAATTATAGCAGCAGGGTTTGACTTCACGGAGGCAAAACCGAGGCCTTAGTGCGAGTTTCTTTTAACTATCTTCACTTTACGCATCGACCGCGTTCGGCGCTCCGATTGGCCCTTCATCAGTGAAGGCCAGTGAAGGGCCAATCGGAGCGCCGAACGCGGTCGATGCGTAAAGTGAAGATTGTTAAAAGAAACTCGCACTAAGGCCTCTGCTCTCTAGGAAAACACACCAACTTACTTTTATTCGTTTCAGTGACGTCATTCACCGGTAAATTTCAGACACTAAGTGCAGGCGCGGTCGCAGCCCAATATTTTGTAGGTATATATTTTGTTATTTGTTATGTATATGCCCATTGGGGTCACTGTTGCTGAATTACCTAGTTTTTAGTTAGTAAAGCACGTAAATCATTCAGTCTCTCGACAGCTTGAATGATTTCGGGGGGGGTCATGACCCCCAGGACAGGAAGCGGAAACCATAACTTAACTGCAGCATAAGAAACAGTACCGTCAGCCTTTGGGTTACCAGAGTCTAACCTTATTTTTCTTTCTGTCTTTTATTTTCTTACTAGTAAAAAAATAGATAAATAAAAACTCTAAATACAGGCCAAAAGGAACGCACCCAAAATACAACTGAGAATAGTCTGTCACAGAGTACTTTTATTCTGTCAAAATCAAAGACAGATGAAGGAACAACAAATAAACCTGTGAAATAAACTCAAACTCCCCTTACGGTGGATCAGATTCCTCAAAATAATGGTCAAATTCTCAAATGCTAGCCGCAACCAATTTTCCTAAATAAAAAAATGAACATGAAGACAAAAATTTTCCTATGTATGATGGCAGTAATCTTCGTATTTTTTATCATTTTCTCGGCTGTACAACTGAATTCGGTTGTCTGGAAAACCGTTAAATGCTCGAGTAACAGTGAATGCCCTCGTGCCTTATTACGTCATGTGATATCTCTGAGCGACAATGACTTGAATCACACCATGCATTTGGCGGAAAGGTTCCCTTATGTGGTAGCTGTGACCAGAAACTCTACCAGGATATGGTCATTTGCATGTTTTGCCAGTGTCATTCTAGTCAAGTGGATTGTTATTGCGGCTCATTGTAGGTGAGTTATTGTTTAAACAGCTTCTACTCCCGTTGAGCTACGTCATGTTCAGAGGCCCTAGTGTGAGTTTCTTTTAACCGTCTCGACTTTACGCATCGACCGCGTTCGGAGCGCCTATTGGACCTTCAATACTGAAGGCCAGTGAAGGGCCAATTGGAGCGCCGAACGCGGTATAGGTTACTAAATATAAATATCTATGTCTATTGTATTTTTTTATAATGGATTTCCGCAAAGTTACGCCTGAATCAAATAACTATCTTGAATACGATCTTACATGGAGCGACCGCCTATCTGACCCCCACAACCAAGTTATTGGGTAATACGATACCCGTCGGTCAGACTTTAATCCTTCTCGGCCACCCGTAACGTGAAAGCTCCACGAATAACAGCCGGAACCAACGGCTCAACGTCAGTACATGATTATTTTTCCTTGCAGGATCCCTGGTCACACTCATCACGCGATCCTCTACCACGATGTCGCTCTGCATCAGACGCATTCCTTCCCAATTCTCTTCTGGCGAATCCACGAGAAATACAACAGAACATTGCTTACTCCCAAATACGACATCGCAGTCGCCAAGTTGAATGTGATGAACTACCACCAGTCCATACTGAGACCAGCAGTCTTTGATCAGTCCATAGCAACAGAGATACAAGCAAGTGTCTGGAGGACAGTGTCTACAATGAATAAGAAGCTGTATCTGACGAACCAGTTTGACAAATATGATGTCAAGATTGGGAACGCAGGCAAATGCTACGAAAGCTACGGCATAGAAATTGATGATAGCTTGATCTGCATCGATACTTCAGACTTCGATGATTGTTTTTCACACGATTTCGGCCCCATTTATTCAGGGGATAAAATTGTGGGTCTGTTATTGATTAGGCCTGCGGATTGTGATGTGAAATTGTCTATTTTTACAAATATTTCTTATTATACAAAGTGGATTTTGAAGACTACTCATGATTTATGATTTTGTATTTTTATTTTCGTCGTTTTATTTTAGATAAGGAATAATAGTCATTTTCCATGACTGCATCAGTAAGTAACCTACACAATTACTCACTCCGTTACAATTTGACACCCCTCCAACTTAGAGTTCAGGGCCAAGAAGTTGCTCAGTATCTGCAAGAGCTCGACCACGCGTCGTCAACCATCGGGACTTACCACATCAGTTTCACAACGACTGCCTGCGATCGAGAAACTCCATAGTGACTCTTTTGAATTGTTTTACCATTATTTTGTTTTCATTAGTTATATATGTGAAGACTTCATAGTTACGCGTACCTATTAATATTATAAGTAATTAAAAATGAGGCAATTACTGATAAATTAATTATGTGATAGATGGTGCTCACATACTTACAAATATTGCAACTGCAGACAGCACCCTAATTGCGTAATACACGATCAATCAGAATAGAAATCGGTTTGAAACAAATGTCTAATCCATTGCATCACAAGTTCGAAAAAAAATCTGCTCAACAACGTAAATAACGCAAATAATGTTGTTTAACTGTCAAAATGAAACAAATTAGTCGTAATCAGTTACGAAAATAAGTTACGCAATAGAAAAAGTTGTTCAAAATGATAAGTACAATGACCCCTTTTCGGGGTTAGCATAAACAAAAAAAAAGTATTCAAGTTAAAAAGTAAAAATAAGATTTACATTAATTACAAACGAGGTAACTTTAATTCTAGCTGTAATATAGACCTGCCTGATCTAGATTTGTGAAAACCTGTGTTTCAGGCCATCATCATCTTTATTTCTCCCAAAATCGATCGTTCTCACCCCAATAACCAGTAAAATAGCAAACCCAATCAAAATACTTCAAAATAAATCAGATCCACCATCAGATAACTCGGTACAATCGTAGTGGGGACTGTAGATGTAATTTAGTGCTATCTATTGATGTGCCACATTGTCATGATATACATATCGAGATGGGACGCCCCGTCGAGATGGCTTGACGAGAAAATACGAAGTAAGTAACATGTGATATGGTCTGGGGTGAGAGGAGTTCGAAAATAAAATATAACAATTTTTAAAGCTGGTACTTTATTGGTCTTCTTCTCCCGCTGCAGGCGTAGCATGAGCACCGTTTGATCGACGGAAGAGTAGACAAAAATGACGTTTCCTGTAGACAGTAGACAGTACGAGACGGCAGCAAAATAGAAAGAGTCAACTGCACTTTTTACGAAATTCACTCTTTTACATAATTCGACTCAGAATTCTTTGTTTTATCATAGGATTTATCGGTTGTCAGTTTGATTTTGACAGTAAGGATAGTAAACTTTCTTCCGAAATAGTCTACTTATAAAAAGACCTAGACAAAGATCGTTAGAAATGAAAGACAAAATGACAGATTGTACGAGAAAGATTTCTCCGGTAGATGTCAAAAATAATCAAGTAATAAAAACTAAAACCCAACTACGACTTAAAAGGTATAAACAAGACACCACAGACAGACAAATTAAAAATCCGGAGTCACACGTGTTAGGGCATAAATCGAACAGATTACGTGTGACTCCGGATTTTTAATTTGTCTGTCTGTGGTGTCTTGTTTATACCTTTTAAGTCGTAGTTGGGTTTTAGTTTTCATTACTTGATTATTTTTAAAATTCTTTTGGGGTTATAATATATATATTTTTGAAATGTGCTCATTAAGCCCTTGCATTTGATACCCAACATGGTACGATTAAACCATTTTTTTTTTAAGTTCCTCACTTTATGTCCTCTAGAGGGCGCCATTTTTAATTTAATGTGACTTCACATAGCCTATAACCAGCGGACAATTACGACGCTTCTAACGATACCTCATTTGTCAAATTGTGATAAGTGGTTTGGAAGATAGGAGGGAACAGATGAACATACATACATACATACATACATACCGGTCAAAATCATAACCCTCCTTTTTTCTTCGCCGTAGTCGGGTAAAAATGAAGAAACGAACTGTCACTTTGTATAGAAAAAGCTATGTCTATTCTTCGTAGAGATAGAAAGCGCCATGCTACGCCGATAAACAGGGCGGTAAAAAGACCCATCATGAACCCGTCATGTGAATTCTGTACTACATCAAACTCAGTAACTTTGTAGAAAGATAAATTTTACCGGGAAAAGACTTTTATTTTTTCACTGTTTGTGCTGTGGTGATGAGCAATGTAATGTAACGCGAACAAAACATTGTACTTATGGGTGCATAACGGAACTAGGGATCGTGGATTCGTGGGAGTATAGAAGGAAGCAAGTTTTCTTAAAAAAACGTCAACAAACGTTGAAACATATCTCAGTATCAGAAAGTTACCAGGGGGCCAAGTCTACTAATTTACAAACTTATCAGTGGTCTCGCAATGATGAGTTTTTGACAGATTTTGTATGGCATACCTGTCAAAAACTGATCATTGTGAGACCATTGACACGTTTGTAAATTAGTAGACTTAGCCCCCAGGTATTTATAAAGTACAAAACAATTATCACAATGGCGAAATGAACAAGTGGCGTTTGGCTTCAATAAAATCTAATTCGTACCTGTGCAGCAACAGTGGTACAAACAAAGTAGTATTTTCTATATTTTTTAGTTACGCTCTACGATGGCACCAACGGGCTTGAGTTTTTGAAAAAATCTCAAAAGCCACCGTAAAAACTTAGGTGAAGTGAGCTATCAATCTCTAGCATCACGGGGTGAAATGAACTTCACTTCAAACTCACTTCACGTAAGTTTTCACGGTGAGGTTTTTACAGAATACCTAAACCTGCTGAACAAATTTCTTAAGAAATAAGCAGTACCTTTGTACTCATATTTTAATTATGTCGTATCTATTTTGTATTTTACTGTGTGTACATAAATAATAAATTAAATAAATAAATAAAATAAACAAAAGGTGAACCTCTATTTTCCGTAGTCGGTTAAAGATTAAAAGATGTGTCTCTTCACACTCGACTTGACGATTCGTTATCAAATAAACAACAATTATTTAAATGAGTGAAACCATTAAGGGACGCCCAACCGTTTTAGTTTTAACTTAATTATAACATCTTTTCATTGCGTTGTGATTGTACGGTCAGACAAACAAATTGTTTTAAATAGATAGAAATAGATAGATAGAATACTCTTTATTATGTACACCATAAAAAATACAGATACAAATGTAGAAATTTAACATAGGGTGACACAATGGGCGGTCTTATCGCTAAGAGCGATCTTTTACAGACAACCTTTAAATTATTTCTTATTAAATATTTTTTTTATTAAATATATAGTAAATAATAATATACCTAGTGTAGTAGTAGTAACATACGAAGGGGTTTATTTATAAAGTTCAGTCGCGCTTGCGTCCATTAGACCAACGAGGCAGTCTAATATCCTGTTTTCATTTCACACATTGAGGGAAAGTGCCTAGCCTTTTCCGAACTATGTTGGTGTTAGCTTCCAGTCCCACCGAACCGCAGCTGAATACCAGTATTTAATAAGAATCGACTGCTTATCTAACCTCCTGGTTGGGTAACAGAATAAGACTGGTTGTCAGTCTTTTGGGTTTCTGACTAACCGTTACGACTGTCAAATATCCATCTTCTATTGCATGACATCTACGCTTTCAAAGGAATCCAAACCAAGAAAAACAGTACCTAACTGTCTTACCAATTTCATCATAGGTACACACAAAAAACTTTCATCAAATCATCTTACACAAGAAAATAACATCAAAACATAGAAAGAACTTATTTGACTTTGTATGCCGACAGTACACAATCAAGTTATTTCGTAACTACTTACTCTCCACCCTTATTTCTGAACAATAAAAATATTCTTATCGGTTCTCTGCCCCTTTCTCTCTCACAGCAAATTACATAAGAGTGAGCGAGAGGTGAATATGGCAATTTATCAAAAATTTTGCAAGGGAGCGTAGAGATATTTATCTCTATTAGTGTTTTGTAGCTTCATCCCTTGTGTTGCGAGGGTAGGTTGAAATGTATGTTGTTTTTGGTGAGATTTTTTCCATGTTAAGTGGGATGGAAGAGGGTAGTCGAATGTTTTTGGGTCGTTAAGTTTTTCGCGCTTATGGGGTGCTTATGTGGCGTCTTAGTCAACATGAAACTCAAACTCAAAGCATTTATTTCAACTAAACCATTTACAGGCACTTTTGAATTGTCAAGGGGTCGGTCAGGCAGAAATATGAAACTAGTTGCCCATCCCAAAGCGTAGTAGGTACGTATGGAGAAGAACGGACAAGAAACTCCACGGACACGCCGGACGGACGTACAGCGGAGGCTTAGTAATAAGGTTCCGTTTGGCACACTTCGGGTAACATAAAAAAACTAACACTTGCACTACGAAAAATGACTTTACTGCTCCGACATAAAGGTGCTGTCAATGTCAATTTGTTACCAGAAATGTGCGGTAAAAGACCAAACTTACAGTTATTTATCACTTACAGAACTTACAGTTGAGATTTCAGTTTGAGTTTTAAATTATCACAAAAACTTCAGTCTTTTTTACCTAATCTTTTCATTTAAAAATGTAACAACATTCCTACGTAATTCTCAATATAATATTAGATTAGAAAAAATAATAAATTACCTACTTACCAAAAACGTTGTTATGTTCACTGAAGAACAAGACGCAATTCTAATTTAGTTCTCCTACTCGACAACAGATGGCGCTGTTACCAGTTTTCATAACGGGACCCATAAACATGCTTGTGGGTAGTAAATCAATACCTACACCGCGATTGTTTTCGCGCTGAAGCAGTTGCTAAAACACATGTTGCAACGGGTGATTACATATTCCTAAGAAGAGACAGAATGGCACCTCTGCTAACCGGTACCAAAAACCCGCGGCAAAATGGATCAAAAATACGTACTTATTATTTTTTTGAACCAACGAACGTGGTATATATTTGCCAAATTGCGAACATGTTCTGGAAAAATGCCTTGTTGAAGACATTAGCCAGTCAAAGTTCTAGGTAGCGGGACTGCCCATAAACTTCAAATGTGCTATCTCACTACCGCGTAGGTAAACGGTAACTGCCCATTATAAAATACTGCAGTGGTCCATCCATTACGTTGATTGGAAGTTATGTAGGTACATACCTAACCCACAGGGCAGCAAAGAGCCTCTATTTTGGCAGAACACAGAACAAACATTTATTTTTAAGTATCAGGGTGGGTACCAAATATCCTTGTTCAGACCCTTTGGTAGGTCGGGGATTCAAATAGACAGCTACGATAAACATTTTAACAGTACTTAAAACGTTATGGAGTTAACTAGTATTAGTACATTACAGAGTCAGAGCGGAAGTTACTGACAGTGTACAAGATAAATCGATTGATTAGCTTTCCTGTTTCCTTACAAGTCAAACTGGCCTACGCCGACCTTGATTCAATGAATTCCTAAGATGAAATCAAGATCTACCTAAGTAGCTGACCACTTACCATATTTGGTCATGCGCTCAAACAAACAATTTCTAACTAAATACAGCATAGCATTATCAACAATAAAGTATCAGTCAGAACTTCGTAAAAATCGAACAAAAATAACGATGAGTCAAACTTTGTTCTCGATTGCGCGAAATCGGACGTCCTATTACGTTTGCCAGCAAGTGAATCAGCTGCGTGAAAAAATCAATACTGCGCGCGTTACATGAATTTATTCCGCATTTTCAATGGACTGAGGCACCATTAAACCTTTAACGTGTGTGTTTTGAACAATATTATCCTTAATAATAGTGGTTTTATTGAAAATTAGTCATAATTTAAAGTTAACTACGCTAATTACACCGATGAAATTAAATTAACACCGCAGTGAACATAGCCACAGGTAATTGCTGCATTAGATCAAGAACGCACCAGATGGCGCAGTAGTACTCGTGATGTTGTTACATACCGTATGGGCGTGTGAGTGCTTGTGTAAAAAATTAAGTGTTTTGTGTTGTTTTAAGCGCTAATGGAGAACGAAAACGGTAAGAATAGTTTTATATCATCCCAAACTATCATATCCGGTAATCGCAACATCGTCAACTTTACAGAAAACTCGTAGGAAACGAGAATTCTTACATCTGTCCGATCAGACGTATAACCCGACCGAATTTGGGTCGCGTCATTATCGATGCACTTCCTACTGGTCCCGTCGTTTTCAATTCGGTAGGGTTATATTCCCGCCATCTTGTGACTTGAGCTTTCAGGATTTCGTATAAATATATCGATCGGAAGCTCTATGTAACCTAATTCCTTCGGTATTCTGGTTCTACATGAAGCATAGCGTCTGTTAAATGCTGATAATTAATTAGGCTTGAATGTTAACCTGCCTAAATTGGCGCCGATATGCTTTGTTGACATAGAGGAACATGTAATATTTTGTGTAAAAGTTTATGATTAGCTCGTTTTTTTTAGAGGAAGCCGTGTATAATGCAAATGTTACGCTTGTTAGGCTTACAACTACTGTAAGACACTCTTCTAATTGCTTGTAATGGTAGTAGTTTACGTGTATTCCATCGGCCTTGCTCGAGGCGCCTACATAACCAAGAGTGACATCAGATTTCTTAAATAGATTTTACTAAAGAATTACTTTGTTTTCGGGTGATGTTACTACATTGGACGCTTCATATCGACTCGTTTACCTTTGGAAACAACATTTGAATATCGTCAATGATAAATTGGATGGTTTTTTTTAATGATCTATGTGGATGACCTAATGTATTAGTCTACCCTAGCCACCTGTACCTGATTAGTTTTAGATTCTAGTATAGTGACATGACATTGGTCATTTTTTTTAATTCTAATTTTTTCCACATTCTGTCAAATATTTTTATACTCAAATAGGCTTAGGGTACAAATTAACAACCTAGTTGGTAATCTAGATTCTAGACCTAATTTTGAGTATGACATTACTGAAGTACCTATGGGGCAACGATTTAATGCAATAAGTATTTTGTTAAAAATATTCCATAAGAGCTACTACACACAATAATTCATTAAACAATGATTAATAATAAAATATTGATGAATAATTTAAAATGTTCTCATCTTTAGCTATGACTAATAGTACCATTGAGAAAATATCAATGTATGAATGAATTAATTCATGTTAAATTCTCATTATTACCTCAGATCTGTATGGTAGACAAAACAGGCAAAAACAATTTAATTTTTCAAATTATCATTTTTGCTGAGTCTTGTATGACTGTAGTTCTGTAGTTTAATAAATGGTCTCTATGGCCTACATGCAGTCTATGATTATTTTATTAATTACTAATACTCAGTTTTATTATAATTTTCTGGCAATTATCCACTGCCGAACATTGATGAACGATGATGTAGTAGATGGTGAAGCATGCTTGCCTTGAAATAAGTGCTTGTATCAAACAACTCCTTGGATCAACTTTTTCCTGTGTGTGGTACAAAAAATTAATTTAAAATTACCTAGGTACATCATTTACGTTAGTATAAACCAGGCAGGATAAAATATTAATTTTACTATAATACATTTCAATAACTGAAACTAACTTATCTTTTTCCTTGTTTTATCAAATAGGTGTAATTGTTTCATTTATACAGGTAATAAATAACCGTAATACTTAGGTATTTATTTAATTAATTAATTTTGTGGCAATACCATTATTACTGATAATTTTTCTAACATAAATTCCTATTAAAAAGAAAGAATAAAGCTGGCTATCCATTGAAGCGGAGAAGTGCAGATTTAGTAAAAATCTATAGATAGAATTGGATTGTATTAGGTAGTTGTAGTTTCTACCTACCCCCATGGGAAAACGGCGTGATGTATGTGGATCTTTGAACTTCTCCATTTTGCTGCAATGGGCACGCACTCATTCAAAGAAAGTCCGGAGTCAATTGTTTTTACAAGCTTTATATTAGCTTGCTCTGTTTGTATGTGTTTCCGGTTACTCCAATTGTCATCCATTTTTCAAGCACTTCCTGGCATCTGATTGAGCTGAAACTTGGAATACCTATATAACTACCGAGACATTTTGAAAAAATGATACCATGGAACTGGTCTGATGATAGATCTGGAAGTTGGCTATAGGAACTCCTCAATCAAACAAGATAGCACCTTCGTGTTTGGACTCATTAGCTAGGTGTTCAGTGTCTGATGTTGGAGCCGGAAGGTGGCCCTGGGAAAACCCTTTTTAGTTAATTAAAAGCTTGTCTTAAAAAAGGTTTTTACTTATATTTTATTATTTTTATCATAATTATAGTTACTCAAAGACATTCATAGTTCATAGGTACAGTATGCTCTATTGTGTACAGTGTCTTATCAGTAATGCTATGTACACAATGCAGATTAATTAACATTAAGGGTACACAGTTATTTCTAGTCAACCTTAAAACTAAGGCTCAGTTCAAACTAGCATCCCATAATCTTTAAAAATGTAATTATAAAATTATTTTACATCCATCCATGTTCTATCTGCTTTTATGATACCCGTATAGTAAATACTTCTTAAAAATGATGCAATAGGCCTTATACAGACGATAGACTATACGCAGCGTAACTTTTGACAAATAACGCGGCAAAATCTGTCGTACAAAGTTTACATACCTACGCCTTACCAAAATTCTGCATCGCCCTGTCACCATCTTCCTGCCCTTATCCCAATTTACTTGGGGTCCGCGCAGCATGCCATCTTCCGTACATCTCTATCGGCCCCTTTTTTATCGCCCCTTAAAAAAACTATTTCGTAGAAAGAGTACCAATTAGGAATACAATGTTAATGAACCGTAACAACCAGACGTTTGTTACAACAATCGTGAAATTAGTAACAAAAGAGCAATGTTCTTGTAAAATACCTAAAATAGCAGTACCTCAGTTAATCGATGCTACTGAACCAGATACTGAATGCGAAAGTAACTCAGTCTTCTGTCTGCGCCTTAACGGCTCCACGGATTTCGATGAAACTTGGCACACAGGTAGACCATGACCTGGGATAAGACATGGGATACTTTTTATCCCGGTAGTACGTTTCCGTTGGATAAACTCCGACCTCCACCCAGGCAAAGCCACGGGCAAAAGGCTATCCTTACTTCCTTACTAATATTATAAACGCGAAAGTTTGTAAGTATGGAGGGATGGATGGATGTTTGTTACTCTTTCACGTAAAAAGTACTGAATGGATTTGGATGAAATTTTGCAAACAGATAGTTTATAACCTGGATTAACATATTTTTATCCCGATATTCCCACGGGATCGAGACTTACGCGGGTGAAACCGCGGGGCGCAGCTAGTATACATATAGTTGCGGGAAAGTCCGAAAGGGATACCAGGACCTTGGCAACAGGCAACTCAAGCAAGTCAGTAAAAGTCTGACACGCCCTTCCGCTCCGCCCAGGGCGGGAGAAGTCATTGAGTGATAACCCACCCACAAAAAAAAAAAGTGTACATCTACCTATAGCTTGATATTTATACCGTCGTAAGTAGTTACCTACGTGCCGATAACATGTCGCACGTTTGCACTAGTCCTTATATTAATGTAAATACATAGTGTAATAAGATTGTCATAATTAAGTATGCATGTATGTAATGTATTGGATGCGTACGGCTAATATTTATTTAATTAGTACCATCGAGGTTTATTAATAGGTTTTATTGTTTACTAGCTGTTTCCCGAGACTTCATCTGCGTGTATTTCGTATCTAACCGTAATCGTCGACGTCCCTAACTAATATTATAAATGCGAAAGCGAGTTTGTTTGTTTGTTACGCTTTCACGCTAAAACGGCTGAACCGATTCAGATGAAATTTGGCATAAGGGTAGACCATAACCTGCTATCTAATTGCGTAACTTACTTTCGTTACTAATCTGTTTCAGTTTGACAGTTCAACAACATTCATTGCGTTATTTACGTTGTTGAGCAGATTTTTTTTCGAACATGCTTATGTATATGGGTTCCGACGTAATTACAGGCAAAACAGTAATTTTAACTTTGTCTCTGGGACGGCAGCGCATTGCAGTATGCATCAGGTATTGCAGATGTCCATAGGCGAAGATTATCGCTTAGTATCAAATGCACTAAGGTGCTGTTAGCCATCCAATAACACAAAACAAACAAAGGAAAGTCACAGACAAGCCACGAGTCCACGTACCTGCGCGAACGATAATATGGCACATCAGCATAATCGGCCGATAACATCCTATGCTGTGACACAGGCCTCCTCTCTGCGAGAAAGAATGGGCCGTAATCCACGCGGGCCCAGTGCGGGTTGTTGGATGTCACATCTCTTCGAATTTTCGGCTCTAGGACATGCCGGTTTCCTCGAGAACAACGGCACAGCGAGTTCCAGTAAAAGTTCGTTTTCGGTTTCACGTCGTCTCTCTCACTCATACCCTTGTTACCTTGTCTCTCTCTAAAGCTCGATGTTATATGAAGGCCTGGGTACTGGGAAGTCGTTGGCTTCACACGTATGGCTTCTAAGATTGTTGTATTTACAAGAATAGCCTATTGAGGTAATTTTATAATATTGTAGTGTAAGGTTGCTTGGCGTGTTAATTTACTTTGTAGGGAAGGGGTGTCAGTTATGCGCTTAGTATGAAAAAAGTTGAAGAGTTGTCGTGGGACACCAGGTTGGAACGAAGTTCCTATTCTCTGTATTAAATAACAGGCACAATGAAATAAATTGTCAGCGTTTGTGAGTAACTAAATGAAAAAAAAAAAAGTTTCGTGACAATAAAATGTTACACTTTTGAAGTGAAAACTTCTTTATGCACGTTGAGCACATCTTGGGTGAACAAAAATCATGGAACTCACGTCATCGTCACCGTCACGCATGAAGAAATGTTTTTAGCCCCATCTACCGTCTACCGTTTGAATTACGTCGAGGTTACGCATTGTTGCTTAGTTTTCGGTAGTCCCCAAAGACTGCTCCGCCTGATTTTTGCGGTCTAGCTCTTTCGCCAAGTGTGCAGAACTGTAGAGCATGACGTATGTTATGGAACTTCGTTAAATAATGGCATTTATGGTATCCTTCATTTCACTGAAAAACCTTTGCCTCATATTAGGATTAAATCTCTGCATTTAAAATCTCACATGTCATAAACACCCAGACTTGGAACAGCTACTTATCGGCTCGGCAATCAAAAATTTCATCAACAGCGGCTGCAGCAGTTACCGTGAACGTTTACTAGCTGAACTGCTAAGCATGAACTTTCTAAAAACCGATAAATTGAACGGCTGATTATCAAGTATTGAACTTGAAAGTTGATCAGGCTTTCAGACAGTTTCAGAAGCCGACGGACAATCTTCTTCTAAATGAAATGCTGATTCACTTACTGACAGTCGACGCTTAGCCTTAACTGCAGGGCTTGACATTTTGAGAGAGTAACAAAAGTGAGCACCAACGATGGATATATAAATTCATCTCTTGTAAAGGATGAAAGGTATTATTGAAGTTTGTCATTATATTGGATGGGAGATCCCATCGGACGCGTCCCTTGTAATTTATAATTTTAAATGATTAAAGTTCTTGTTTATTTGGCAAATATCTGAAATGACACAATCTGTACAGATTTTTGTTTGTTGATAAAAATATCACGATAAGAGTTCGTTGGCTTCGCTGATAACGTCATCCCAATAATGTGTACTTCATGACGTCATCTTCTTTGAAACAATTTTAACTTCATATTTGATTTTAAGGGAAAAACTAGGGCCAATAAATCTATGAGAGCTCTAGAAAGAACCAAGAGTTTTCATCAAGACTTTCCACAAATAGTATAGGAAACGACGCTTGGAGTCGTAACACAATTGCAGTATAGTAAATAGGGCACACTGAAATAGCACAGGAAGTGTTTCAACATGTACATATTCCCAATGTGGACGGAGTTGTCGATTCGCGCTGAGCAGCCATTTTAGCATGGAGTGCCACGAAAGTATTGAATTTAGTTTTTTTTCTTGTCGTTTGGTATCTATCTACATACTAGCTGTTGCCCGCGACTTCGTCTACGATACCGTCTTCGTCTTCGTCTTCGCCTATCAATTGATACCGGTTACACACAAGTTGCGCGCCCTTTGACGAATGCCGACGGCAACCGGTTAAAGGCTTTTACATACTGGCGCAATTCGCCGCGCGACGCGAATTTTAACAAAACAATTTCTGAGAAAACTACAAGGCGAACAATTCGGCGGCGTTGCGTCGCATGAAGAAACTCGCCAGTATGTAAGAGCCTTAAAAATACCTGTAAATAAAAAAAATGTTTTAATCGAAAAAATACCCGTATTGGTCATACCGGTATCAGGTCCCTGAATTCCCTGAATTCCCTGATTGAAACTAATATTGTTAGAACAATATTATAAAAAGACTAGCTACTGTCCGCGGCATCGCCTGTGAGGGCACTGATTTTATTCTAAAGTAAAGTAGCCTACGTTACTCCTTATAACATCAGCTTTCTGCCAGTGTTTTTTTTTTGTGAAAAGATTATTGTTTTTAACTTTTTAGTTGTGATACCTATCCCACACAAATTCGCATACGACCACCTGTTATATAAATAACAGTGACGGAGTGGTTGTGGCTAAAATACGTTACGGGACCACCTCTGAAGCATGACCTACCAAACACAACAATAATCATCAAAATCAATTCAAAATTGGCGGATAATCGCGTAAAAAACATACAAAAAAAAAACGTACCGACGAATTGAGAACCTCCTCCTTTTTGAAGTTGGTTAATAAAAAACAACGACACGCAAATGATATCGGCGCGTGCCAACAAATGGGTCAAGACTAAGCTGACATCGTCACGCTAAATCGATCGGTGATGTCACGCCGAATTACAGGAACGCCCAATATATGTAATTAAGCATACCTACCGCTTTGAAAAATTGCTCCGAAAATCGTGATCAAAGGTATGAAATGAAATGAAATTGTTTGTTCTGTAAATAGGATATTGGAATCACTTTCACACGTCCAAAAAAATATTAAAAATAAGCTAGATGAGGTCGGCGTTTCCTATCTGACTACTCTGAGAAGAAAGGCCGAAACAAACTCAGAAGTCGCAGTCTCTTTTAAAGTCCAGACATAATCTTGGTTAGGCCATATGAGGACCATGTAGATTAGCGTCTGAAATGGTCATTTCAGGAAAGAACCACACAGATTTGAGTGGACCTGTCCAGTCATTGCAAGCATTTGTCAGTAATCGTGGAGCTCAACGAAGCTCAACGACTCGACGAACAATACCAAAGAAAGGACATTTTGGGGGTATGATTTTGTTAGCTTCTAGTTTATGTAGCATTATCAGTCTATAATGTTCCCATTGCTGGGACACAGCTCTCCTCCCTGTGAGAGAGAGTGGGCCGGAATCCACCACGAAGGTTGGTAGATGTGACATGTCTTCGAACTTTCGTTTTAGGACATGCTGGTTTCCGCACGATGTTTTCCTACACCGTTTTGAGAGCAGTGAAGATGAAATAAATTTACACAAATAAAATTAACTGGGTTAGATCGAGGTGGCCCTGGAAAAGGATGTTTGGAAAGATTTCGGGGAGGCCTTTGATCAGCAGTGGGACAGCCACATTCAAACTACATGGTATTCAGCTGCATCTGGTTAGACTGGTAGCCGACCCCAACATAGGGAAAAATGTAGACAGACATGAATGCCTCGTTGCTGTACTGGTTGTTAGCACTTCTGTTGAGCTGGAGATCTTGGGTTCGATCTCCACGAGAGGCTAAGCTTTAATTGAGAGTTTCGTTTAGAAATTTCTCAGTGGCAGTCTGCAGTCTAGATTTGTGCCTGGTTGTTAGCAATAGACTCGCCCCTGTTAAACGAAACTGGCGAAATCTGTACTAATACATTTCTGCCAATCCCTTCGGGGCATAAAGGCGTTATATATTATAGTTACATTTAAAACAAGTTATTCTAAACAGTTTTCGCTACGCCTAGATCGGTTCGTTCCGCTTCTACAAGATATGCTATGAAGGTCGTCTGTATCTAGCATTTTACGTCTATCTAAACTTAACCTTGTGTAAACAGCTGCTTTAACGTTTGTGTTTATGTAAAGGTACCTAAATAAGATGGGTTTACATACATGGATAGGTACATAATCAGCTTATAACGTTCCAACTGCTGGGACTCAGGCCTCCTCTCTGTTAGAGAGAGTGTCGGTTATCCACAATGCGGAGCTATATCGTATTGATAGCTTCAAACTTAATGCATTTCTTTCAATTAAAACATAATCAGAAATATTGTTATAAACACGTTTACTTAGTATTGATAAACATTCGTTTTATTCCAAGTACTTACTGAAATATTTTTAGTTATAATAAATACGTTCATTTGGGCATGTCTGTAGTAGAGACCGAGCGATCGAAAATCGAGAAGATAATGTGAAGTCAACTGTAGCAAAATGTTGGATACTTTTTGCACTGCTACTTGTAGTTTCTGCACTAAAAATTCGACGAAAAAATTAAAAAAAACTTGTATGGCAGTACAGATTTTAAGTGTATGTTCATGTTCAAGCATGTAGGATTTCTGCATGTTCTGAAAGTCATCATTCTATCTCCGTCTCTCAATTCATTTGGGGATGGCACAGCATGTCTTCGTCTTCCATACTTCTCTATTAGCCGTAATCTCAGTAGTCCCCCCTTTTTAGGTATATCATCTTTCACACGGTCCATCCATCGTTTGCTTTGGTCCGCCCCTACTCTTATAAGTAGTATCCGCATTCATACTCAAAACTTTCATCATCTGCAACAAACATCTGCCTTTTCCCAACTATATTGGGGTCGTCTTGCAGTCTAACCGCATGCAGATGAATACCAGTATTTTATATGGATGACTGCCTATCTGACCTCAACAACCCAGGTACTGGGTAATACGATAACCCTTTGCTAAGACTGGTTGCCATACTTTCGGGCTCCTGACAACCCGCAACAACTGTTAAAGATCCACGAATAACAGCCGGGACCAACGGCGTTACCTGTTTTCCGAGCTACGGAGGCATTATAATCTGCAAGTGCAGAGTTATTTTTCTGGACCACATACGAGTACACTATGCATTAATGTCTAACCAGCAAAATACAAATCAGTCATTCCTATTTACTCTGACTTCAAAGATAGCAGAAAAAGTTGAGCATGAGCTAATCATTTTATCAAACGTTGGACCAAATGTGTTGGCAGTTGGCCAAAGATGGGCTCATGGCTATAAGAGCCAGCTTAGTATGAGTCAGGATCGGAAGCACGTGAATTTGTATATTTCTAACGTCGTTCCAAGATGAATGGAGGAAGTCGCCGAAAATAATAGCAAAGACATTATCAGTCGATCTATTTTGTAAAAAAGGCCCCGTCAAAACTTAGGTGAGGTGAACAACCGTTCAGTTAATTGAATCAAAACAAATCTTAGTTTTGGATAGCTTTTTAAAAACCGGGATTACAGTATCGTTTTCAAATGCCGCAGTGCGGCAAGTCTATATGCTTAGATTTCTAGTCTATCTAGTTTTATAAAAATTATATGATATTTGTATAGGCTCATCCCCTATTACATGGGACTTAAACATAATGGCGAAATGTGGGTGTCCTTAGTACTTACTATGTTATATTGTGTTATGATAATAATTCTTTAAACGAAATAAATCGTGAACGACCATAAGACAGCTGTTTAATAAGAAAACAATAATAATTGTTACTATCATTATCTAAGCTATTATGAGTCATCATTAGGTAACAAGGTCAAAGAATACATAAATGTTGGTAAGTATTTAAAACATGAACCGTATTACAATATGATTAGGATTCTAAAAATGTTATTCCATTGTCGAAGAATTTTAAACTTTACGTTTAACTGTTATGGTTTAAATTGGAATGGTCGGCTTAGTAATTATTGTGATAAGTTCCTTGTGACTAAATATGGACAAAAGAGGTCTTAGTTTGAATACTGATAATGACTAACACAGTCATATAGGGGCAAAGCCGTCAAGCCACTTGCTTTTATATTCTTCGTTTATCTTGGATCAATCAAAATCAATCTGCCTAGCCTTTTTCCGGCTTCCAGTCTAACCGGATGCAGCTGAATACCAGTATTTTACATAAAGCGACTACCCTTCTGTGACCTCCACAACCCAGTTACTGGGTAACTGTAACTGTTTGTCTAACTGGTTGTTTGGTAACTGGTTGTCAGACTTTCGGGTTTCTGACGACCCGTAACGACTGTCAAAGAACCACGAATGACAGCCGGGACCAACGGCCTAACGTGCTTTCCGAGACACGGATGAGTCTGTATGTAAAGATGGTCACACATCCACGGACCAACCCCGGCAAGCGTAGTGCGGCTGTTATTACTTAGCCACGAGCTCCTCTCGTCTATCTTGAATATCAATTTAAAAAGGACTTTGAAAAGCAAAAGAAAAATTAAAAAAAATGAAAATACGTAGACCCAACCTGCACTGTGCCCGCTTGGTGAATTACGACCCGCTCGTTCTCACAGAGAGGAGAGTTGACTAACAGCACTTGGGACATTACTATTGAGTCTATTGTTCACTGCTGGTCATATACCTCTCCCAAGTTCCGTCACGGTTGGTCTTCGGCCTTCTACATCTATAATAACTAAATTAAAATAGCATTTATTTCCTGACTCTTCTTTGTTCATAAACAAGGTCTTAATACTACTTACATTTCATTCTCTTTGTTAACACTATACCTATGAAACAGCAGATTTTTTTTCGATGTTCCCCGAAAAAAGTTCGTCGCAGGGGTTTCTGACCGGACCTTGGCAACAGGCAACTGAAGGAACACGGCTGGGTTTTAGTCAGTAGAAGTCTGACACGCCTTTCCGCTCCGCCCAGAGCGGGAGAAGTCGGTGGATGATTTCCCACCCTCAAAAAAAAAAAGGGGGTTTCTGAATAGGCTGATTTAACTACTTCATCATCATCCACCACGGCCTGACTTCTGAGCACAGGCCTCTCTCTATTCTTGTGCCAATCCCCACGCTCCTGTGCCAGCCTCACCCAGATTCTACCCGCGATGGTATCAACACGTCTGCCCATCGTCGTCACTTCGTCTTCAAGTCCTTGGTCACTCGGTCACTGACTCACTGCCTCCTGTCATCATTGCACCTTGCCAGATGTCCTGCCCAACTCAATTTGAGTTCCATACTACTTACTTCTAGCTGTTTATCCAGCTCAATTTTCCTAACGAAGATACTCAATTATGTTTCCCTAACTAGGAATTGAACTCGAGACGTTCAGTCGGCTACATGCTGAGACAAATTGAGTACCTAGTCTACAGAAAGTAAACCTTCCATTTTGCTCAAACATTATCTCAGAGACTCTCCACCAGGGGATAGGCAGACATTATAGATCGTTCGATCGCTACGATCCTCCTCACATACCATACTATGCTGGATATAAAAATCCATACTTCCATACTAATATTATAAATGCGGTTAAACTCTGTCTGTCTATCTGTGTGTAATCTATCCACGCCTTAAAGTCTGAACGGATTGCGATGAAAGGCACACAGGTAGACCATGACGTGGGATAGGAGTTAGGACATATGATACTTTTTATCCTGGTAGTACGTTCCCGTCATCCCGTGAGATAATTGCAAGGCTGCGGGCAAAAGCTTCGTAAGTAACTCACTGCCAGACAATAATGCACTACACTGGGATAATGAAGTCAGGGAGGATATTATGTTCCATTTTGTATCTTTTAGATTTCTGTTCAGAGTCCAAAATAACTTTAGTTAATACAGGTATCTGTTTATCCCATAGTCTTAAGCTGGTATGCGGGGCATAGGCCTTCCTTCCCCACACATGTCTGTCCACTGCCATTGTGGGTTCGTCCCTCTTGTTCTCCCAATCTTCGTCTGGGTCTGCCAAGATGTCGTCAATACAAGCCTTTTTGTTACACAAATAAAAAATCATTAAGTACTATAAGATAACAGTTAAAATTAGTCATCATAATTTAGCATAAAAGCACGCGCAGAGAGGTAACATTCTTGTATCAGCATCCACTATTTCATAGTACCTAACTATACGTATAACATGACTATACATTATGATTCATCTAAATGAATCAATAGCGAAGCTCTTGATAAAACCCCATGAATGTATCATAGTAACGTTAGTTGTAATACCATATTTTATACACCATAATTTGGATGGGTCATCGTTCTTTACCCATCGAAAACTCTGTGTGCCTCGGAGAGCATGTTAAACCGTCCATCCCGGTTGTCCTATTCAGAATGTCTAACGACAGAAGCCCTAAAATATTAGAAAAGGGCGTCCTTAGTTTGCAAGGATGAAATGGTAGTTGTTAAATGAATAGTTGGATATTTAGCGCATCTGGCAATAGCCAAAGTCGGCTACTTGTCGTCACTGCGTTATGTCAAAAGGCCGACGGTTTACCTGATAGAAAGCGGTTGCCGTGACCTTTAAACATCAAGGGATTTACAAATTCGTCGCCAATGTCTCGTGTATCTGTAATTAGAATTATTATGGCGGTAGTACGGACGTACGATCCCTTTCATAAGTAGCTCTGTTAAATGATTCATTTAAATAGTCGTCAATACTATGCCAAAGTATTCTTCAAACACCATTGATGTCATGGTACCGTTCTGTCAATGATTTTGGCTATAATTATACACCATCCTCATCTGAAGTCGTCTCATAGTCATGCCGAATGAGTCATTATTCTAATGACAGCCAGCAACAACACTACAGATTTGACGATATATAAATCCGAATGCCAGTTTGTGAGCGTTCTAAAGGTTTTGCATCCTCAAAAGCAAAAGTAGGTAGTGAGTTTACACTTTAATTATGAAACAAGAGCATAATACTATCCTTGAGTATTGAACTTGCTGATATCTCGATTTAACCACGACACAGTAATTTATTGTGTAAGTACGTACTTACATACATAACTAAGTGCATGTTTCCGACAATATCTGTTATCAGTGACCTGACCTTACGCTAAATAGAATGACTATCATGTATGTATGTATACTAATAGTACCTAACTAAGGCGCAGCGCGGGCGTAAAATGTGACACATTGAGCTTTACAAAGACCCTGTCCCATATAAATCGGGCACCTGTCTCAACGCCGACGAGGTATCGACTAGCTATCATCGATTTTCTCGCTCAAGAAAGGTAGAAAAGATTGTAAATCCCATGTGTAAGTAAAAGAGATACATACTTATAGTAATAATTGCCGCTGACTGTTCGCAGCAACAAGAGCTATCAAAGAGAGCAAAACTCGCAGAGACTCACGCTGATACATACGCATACCAGCGAATAATCGCTCGTCGCCGTTGCGCCAATTGGTTTTTAGTTGCTAGCTCTACTCACTTCTCGTTAATCGCCGGGACAAGTGCCTCAGCGACAGATGCTCTCTAAAATCAAAATTTTTCTAAGACTCAATGTGCCATATCAACGGCCGCATGTCGTACTGGTATTAATTTGAAGAGCCTGTGTCAAAAATTCATTCAAGTGCTTTGCAATCCGTCATGGGGAAGCCCACAGAGTTCTGAGTGTAGGACCTTACCTTGGCCTACTGACGGAATCATGGTGAAATAAATGGGATATGATTCAGGCTGTGTAGAGCGGTGATTCTTGGAAGGTGGCTGGATGAGGAATGATGACGTTAGAGAGGAGTGACGTGTCTATGTTCAGGAGTTGACTGCTAAATTCCAATGATAATGTTTCAATAAACTAGCATAAAACGCCTGCTATTTCCACGATTCGTAGTTACGTTAATTATTATTATATTGAAGGTATTTTCAGTAGTCCCTTGGAGTATCGTTGTGAAGGATCCCGTCTGAGAGATTATAGATATTGTAATTAATGAAATATCTTTGACCATACCTATTTCTGCCGCCATAGAGCGTTGCTGTGTCCTGGTTTGAAGGTTGATGGTGCAGTTACAAGTACATGAGACATTTCAACTTTGTCTCTGGGATGGCAACGCCTCAATCTGCCTAGCCTTTTTCCAACTATGTTGGGGTCGGTATCCAGTCTAACCGGAAGCAGCTGAATACCAGTATTTTACATGGAGCGACTGCCTATCTGACCTCCACAACCCAGTAACTGGGTAATATAATACCCTACCCCTTAGTAAGACTGGTTGTCAGACTTTCGGGCTTCTGACGACCCGTAACGACTGTCAAAGATCCACGAATGACAGCCGGGACCAACAACCTGTCGTGCTATTAAGACGTTACTTCATACAGGGTTGAATATTATCATTGCTCAAGACGTACAGTCTCAGTAAGTACATTATGCTCCACTTTTCCATATTTATGCTACAAATACAATGTTTTTTTCCTCATCCGAGCGTATTTAAAGTAGTGCTAATATAAACGACATTGACCCACAAGCGATTCGAATGATTCGCTTGTTTTTGTTTTCACCTAATGAGATGACTGGGTCGCACTGTTTCGTCATTTTATTTTAATAAATGTTAGCTAGTGTTTTTAATTTTAGTATTTTGTGGTTTATATAGAGTGCCTATAGTCCTATGATCTCGCTCATTAGACAGCCACGACTCCGGCCAATCCTGGTCCGTGGCCCGGTATGTGCTTAGTTGGCTGTTGCGACATGCGACCAAGTGCGCGATTCGTATCGGTTTCTATAGCTTACCTGGTAGCTGCGACCACTGGTCGTGGTTGTGCCCGTCTAGTGCGCGAGATCCCTTAGATTGCCTCTCTGCGTTTTCCATGCACTTCGGTTCTCTGCTAATCCGGGCCAGGCCTTCAGAAGTAGCTCGTTCCGACATCTTAGCCTTGGTCTACCACCTACCACGGTGTCGCCCAGCGTATCTCAATCTCAAGGTTATAAAAAAGAAGAGTAGCTTCAGAGCTTCAGCCCACGACTTCGTCCGCGCTTAAAAACATAGACATAATCAGCCTATAATGTTCCCACTGCTGGGACTATTACATCCTCTCTGTGACGTCGGTGAAAGTCACATGTCTGTGATGGTGTTTTCCCGTAGTAAATTATAACTACTATTTGTCCCATCCATTCAACAGCTGATACATATTATTATTTATTTTCCTAACAGGAACGTACAACCACAAATATACATGTTTTGAACCAGTTTTCCTCGAACTGATCATGACACACAGCACGTCACGGCCATTCAAAACGACGTTACGTCATTCATACAAACATGAGAGAATCGAGTTCGTATTTAGAATTTACCTCAAACTTCTGTCATATCAACGCGAACTATCATATCAGAATAATTCATGTCGTGGTAACAATATTAGGCAGGCAGTAGGATGGTAAACTGCACTCGGCCCGAGAACTGGATTACGGCCCACTCCCTGTCACAGAGAGGAGGCCTGGGTCTTGTGTCCCAGCAATGGAAACATTATAGGCTGATTATGCTAAGATGGTAAGGGGACTGACAGTCCGGGGTGCGCCGGACGAACACCAATTGCGAAAGGGTTTATTTTTTTGTTCAAGGCAAAATTTCATAAACGTATCCGATTTTGAGACTACATGAAAATGATATAGATATGTAACTACTTACTTTGCATTTTAAAAACTTCCAAACTTAATTCTTTCGAGACTTACAAATGTTTCCTCGTACTAAAATCGCCATATTAGTCGATGTAGCGAATAAAAATGGCGACTCCAAAGACGATGTCGTAAGCGCTTGCGCAAGTGATGTCAATGTCGAGTGGACGGTGAACGGAGACCGTTTCTGTAGTTTATAATAAGGGTTTGATAAATGCAATAATAGTTTGCACACCCATTTTGTGTTCCTGTGAAATAACTGGCTTGAAAGATTTGGAACCCTCCAGTAAAATTATCATTCCCGGTGTCCCAAGCCTGATTAAACTAATTTCAGTTTTTTTTTTAATAAGTTTTCTCTGTATTATTTTCCAACAAGATAATATTTACATAAAGTCTAAAATAATAATACTGCCCCCGATAGTTAAAAAGACGTATCTAACAAAAAGTAAAAACGGATAAATAAATGTTTTAATGAATGAAACGGGAAATCGTTTGCTGTCTTCGAGTAAATTAAAATATTTACATACTAAAAGTTGAAAATAATGCCCACTATAATAGGCTTTAACTTGGTTTAATATATAATATGAATTTATTAATTATTATAATAAAAATAGCGAAAAAACAGTTTTATCTTAGCATAAAAAATTAAGAAAAGTATTACATACTTAATTGAATAGACGTAAATAGATATTGACGTCTACTCAATCAAGTATTATGTAATATTTTTCTTCATTTCGCAAGGAAGCGTTTGAAATTGAAAGGACGCATCTGGGCAGATACGTCCTTTAAATTTCAAATACTTATATTACTGACAAAAAAAAAACTATAAAGTATAAGGACCTTATCTACATAAATGACTTTTTAATTAAGTTACACATAAATCCGTCTTTTCATCTTCAATCGGGTGTAAGAAATGAACAGAAGCGCCCTATTTTGTGGTGCTAAAACCGCACTGGAGGAAGATAGAAAAATATTAAAAATACAAGCAGATGCGCCTTTTTTTTCTGATTCCGGCAATGTATATAACTCAAATCTGGAAAAAACTGTTAGATGCGTCTTTTTTTCTATCGGGGGCAGAACAATAAACGATGAAAGCCGTACAAATCTATGACGTTGAAACACTCGGGCCATGGGCATGGATGGGGTCGGAGTGCCCACTTGGTTTTTCGAGACACCGCCAAGCGGTTCGTTGGGTTCGTCGAATCTTTACGTGAATTTAATAGTGATTTATATTGAAGAGAAATCCACTGCATCGACCACAAATCAATTGGGGTAAGGGTTGGAGGATGGTGAATGGTGATCAATTAAACATACGAGCCAGTTTAGACAGTTATGCAACTTATGCATAGGTGCGACCAGAAACTGGCTATGACGAAGATAGAACAATTGTAAGCATGATTATGTTCGTAAGAGCAATAAGATAAACTGCGGGGTAATTGACCGTGAAAACGATGGTACACGCGGCAAAAGAATCAAGCTCGCAAGCTTAAAATCAATGTTGCAAGATATTACAACATTACGTAAGGAATTGTTATTAAAAATGAATATAGTGCTGTACTTATATTAATTTTATTTGATTTTTTTTATGGTAATATTTTTTTTGTATGTATAGACTATTATATTGCAAGTTAACGTGAACGCCCTTCGTTGGATAACATACTGTATGTATACATAAAGATAACGCTAGGTGGGCAGTTGTTTAAAAAGCGTTGAAAAAAAAATAGGGAAGTGTGCGATTTGCGAATATTTGCCAATGTGTAAAGACAAAAGAATTTGTACATTTGTACATACGATCAGCAGAAATTTATATTGTCTGTATGTTTGCTAATTTATTTTGCTAACCGTACACAAATAAATTACCTTGCCTGAACACAACCGATCGTTACAATTTAACTCTGCCTAACCTACAGCACTTACGTCATAGTTTTAACTACATGGCCTGGAAATGGGGGTTTCCTTGATATTATGAAATGTATATTATATGCAAACGTGATTACAGGCCACGTACGTTTATAAATTGGAGACTGTAACGCAAACCGAAAATGCCCACATACTTAATCAACTTACAATGTTCCCACTGCTGAGACTACCACGCGGAGACAGTATAGGTCGGTGGATGTCACAATATGTCTTTGAATTTTTGTTCCTAGGAAATGCCGGCTACCTTTAAATCTGGTAGTGTAAAGACTGATTTAGATTGATCCAGTATTTCAATCTAGCTATGCAAACCAGTGACAATAAAAAGATATTTTGACCTATGTAAACACCTTTTAATGCAGTTTAGCATCCAGTATCCAGCACTGGATTTAAATAGCATAATCAGCTTACAATATCCCCACTGCTGGGACTCAGGCGTCCTCTCTGTGAAAGGGAGCGAGTGGTAATGGGCCCAGCACGCAGGCCCAGTGCGGGTTGGTAGATGTCACATGTCTTTGAATATTCGGTTCTTGGCAAAGCCGGCTTAAAACATGCAAGTATAAACACTAAAAAAGCTAAGGAAAGATCAAAATGCCCAAAATTTCGTTTCACTGCCCCACTTTTCGTTTCGCAATTCGGGACGATTTAAAACTCGATGCTTAATTAAGCCCACTTGAGAACAACTTTCTCCATGATTGCATGGGGGCCTGCGACCTTTTGCAGGCGTAGGCAGGCCGCCTACTGGCCGGATGTCTGACCTATTAGTGGAGCCTAGTAGGAGAAGTGGAAGCGGTGCCGTAAACGGTGTTGCGGAATTTTAAATTGTACAACCGCCATTTTCATTTTTCTTGCCTAGTTTATCTTGGACATTACTGACATCGGTGAAGAAAAAACTTCGTGAGGAAACCTGGGAGCCAAGTCTACTAATTTACAAACGTGTCAATGGTCACACAATGATCAGTTTTTGACAGATATGCCATACAAAATCTGTCAAAAACTCATCATTGCGAGAGCACTGACACGTTTGTAAATTAGTAGACTTGGCCGCCTGAACTATTGTTAATATAGGTCGGAAATCGCCTACCTGTTTTGTGCAAGCCTGGTGCCTTCTCTGTATGAGAAGAGGCATTTGGTTTGCAGTGGGACAATGATAGGCTGGTATTATTTTATTTTTACCATGGTGGCTATTTCGATGATTTCTTCTGAAGAAGTTGGGCGATTCATAAAGCTATTTGGAAAGTTCTAGGTTGTTCTTAAAGCTTCATCTGCAACGATAAGGGACTTACCACAAAACCTTACCACTGGTTCAAACTCTCGTGTTAAACAGTTGTGTAGCTAGACAACAGATAAACCTGGTGGTGTGGTAGTAAGTGTTTACAAATGTGTTTTGAGAGCTTGTTATCATCGGGGCTGTGTCGGGCATAAAATATTGTTGTAATTTTTCGTATTAGAAAAACTGACCGACCTAGGAATCGAGCTGGGACTGGACACAGTGATGTTTAGCAGGATTGAGTACATTACCTTCTACTTCATATAAATCTTAAATTCACTGACGCTGACTGATTCAGCCTAAAGCTGGATCTAAAAGCATGCACTTTTGTGCAAGAGTTCCTTAAATAACGACAATAGCGCACTGTCGTTATTTAAGGAACTCTTGCACACACTATGGAAGGATTTTTGAAAATTCAAGCCCTTTTTTTTGAGGATGGGAAATCATCTAATGCCTTCTTCCGCTCTGGGCGGAGCGGTGTCAGATTTTTACTTACTAAAACCCACCCGTGTTCCTGCAGTTGCCTGTTGCCAAGGTCCCGGTATCCCTTTTGGACTAACCCGCAACCCTGGCAGGAAAATTCAAGTCCTAAAGTGGTAAATGAGAAGTTTGTAAGCCATTTTTGCGGATTACAAAAGTACATCGCGCACATCTGTTTTGTAGGCTTGTCAGTTGATAAATCGCCATTATTAAGACCACTAGCCAAGATATAATTTTCCCAAATCATTCCAACAACTTAGACAATTAAAATAAATATGTAACATCTAACTAATCCATCCTGCTGAAATCTGGACCACTGACCTCTCGCGGGACTAGCGCCACAGTTAAATCTGCGGCTATTTCGAGAACCATTGCTTCATGAGATATTACAGTTCAGAAGTGGGTTAGTGTGTCGTTTATGAGGTTGATAAACCCACTGTCCTGATGCAATGGGTAAATATGGCCTGACGCCATCATTTGGAGAGTAAACTTTGTGAAATTGAAAGTACTTACTTCAAGATTGTGATTTTCTGCTTTCTGGGTACGCGTGTAGCCGGAATTTGAACTGTTGGTTCTTTTGACTCTATTAAATATCCAAATCTGAACTCATATTATAAAGAGGTAACCTTTTTTTGGATATATGTTTGTAAAAGGTAATCTCTGGATCCAATTGCAGAAATTCTTACTTACTGATAGAAAGCTTCACTGTTACCGAGTGTCATATAATTATTCAGTTTTACAGTTTTCCGATACAAATTGAGACACATATAAAAGTGCTTCATGCCTTAAAAAACGAGTTCCGAATTAGGTCATTCGCTGACGCATAATTTTTCAACGCCTCTCTTAAATATGATTGATATTTTCGATTTTACACATACCATAAGAATCTCTCATGTATTGCCACACATGCCCGGATCTTTCTGCACGCTGTTTGTCCCTATCAGAAACCACACTCGCGGCTGACAATGTAAAACCAAGCAGGCAGCGCAAAGACAATTGCACGGATAACTTGTTGCACGGTTTTTAACGACACTCTTTTACATCACACAACGATGTAATAACCACAAAAAAACAATTGCTAAATGAGTCTTCAAATAAAAATATGGTAGCAACAGCATGCCAACATGTCAATTCCTAGTCATCATCTCCATTTTCACCCACGTACTATAAAATACCCACGTGGCCGAACGTGTTGAATATAATCTGATGACAGGTTGTTAAGCACCACCCACGGTTCACATAACTACGTTACTTATGGTTACTGCACAAATTATATGTGGGTAGATCGACATAGGCACCGCAAATATTTTACTATGTACTTCCATTCATGCTGACCGATCTGCACACTTGTAGTGCATCTATTTAATAGAAACAAATAGTAAACACTATCTCATGCACATCACTAATGAGGTAGCTGTCACTAATGTCAACTGTCAGTTCACCACGAATGGCGGAAATCAGTGGAAAGTAAAGCGGTGCCTGCACGAGAGGCTTGGTGTGGTGATGAGCCAGTGTCGTGATATACAACAGGATTCCATAGTCAATCTTATCGAAGCTCTATCGAAGGAGTCCTCTAAGCGCTGTTCACAAATACAAAACCCGATGTCAATTTATATCATGAAGACGACCGCTATTCATCCGACAGCTATTTGCTGTTGAATCAGCCGGTCACAGAATAAATGGCTGGTAATCAAAGATGTGTCATTTTCGACACGACAGTCTGTCGAATAGCTTGCGAATATCGTGACAGTTGTGGTGATAAGAAGATCGTATGTCTGGCTACTGGTGAAACCTTGGGAACCGACAGCAATTGGTTTACAGTTGCAAAGGAAATTGCCACTCTGCACAATAAGTTGGTTATGATTCAGTTAGAGGTGCTAATTTGAGTGACAAGTGGAATCAGAAATGCTCAGAGAGGTTTTAGAGGCTTTTGCCCTATTATATGGAACTTACATCACATCACACCCACGCCTGTAAGCCCCGAAGGGTTAGGCAGAGGTGTAGGTACTCCTGACTTGCATTTCCGTTCATATCGTACTCCACTGTTTTCTCCCAGTATTGGCTCTTTCAATAAGAGCTTCACAACTCCATCTATACTTTTCAAATTCTCCTTTAATCTGAACTATTTATATAATTTTCTGTTTTAAATACATAATGGTGTACAATAAAGTGAATTCCATCTTATCTAATTTTATCTCAACACCTAGCCCACTACCACCGCCATCTATCTTCCTCTACCCGAGCATTTCATTACATTATAAACAGTTGGTGTAACATATCAAACAGTAGCGTGATTGTTAGCGCGTGCCGTTGCACCCGCGCATGCCACGCACGCGTCGTTACTTAGTACGGTCAACAGCTCGCACATGGTAACACCGCCTTTATTTTGAAGTAGTAGGTTGTCAGGGACGGCTCAAGTAATATTACTGACGTACGGATGACAGTACAACACAATCAGTTGATTATGATCTATGCGCGGTTCGATATGCAGTCAAATATGGAATAGGTTTGGTTCTTTATTTAAATTCTGTGGTCAACTAGTACCGACGCTTATTTTATTTAAACGTTTGAATTAACCGTCTTATTGCTCGACCCGGGGATCGAACGCAGCAGGGTAATTGCGTAACACACTTAAATGAAGAAATACAACACGCTTATTGGCTGTGCCTTTGACTGTTCAACAACAGCCATTGCGTTACTTGTTTATGTTGATGAGCAGACGATTTTTACATATATGAAGCAATATTATAGATTTCAATCATTTATCAATTTCCTTCAAATTCTTTCGGATTGTGATTGACAGTGTGTTACGCAATTGGTTGCAGGACTCCATAGACCTCATAAACAGGGCGTGTATTTAGGGCACTTAGTTGAGACTAAACATTTATAAAGCACAACAGATAGAAGCTTGTTTATTAGCACGTGCGCCGGCGCAGATAACTGGCGCTACCGGCACGTGTCACCACAGCACGCGTCGCTTACGACGTGTATGTGTTTTTTTTGACAGTGATTTGTATTACAAGTCCTGGTTTTCAAATAAGATTTAGACTGAAAGCGGACCCCAACATAGTTGTGAAAAGGCTACGCAGATGAAGGTTTTTAAAATAAGTGCTTTTGCTGGTGCTATAAAACTACGACTTGCTGGATACTGGTTTGGCTTTAGACTTATTCGAGAGAATAAATCTAAAGTGTAAAAACTCTTTATTTGAACATTAATGCGGACCTCATTGTTCTCTTAAACTCTTGCTTATCTTGATGATATTTTACGTAAATTTTACATCAAATATTATCCAGATCTATTTGATAGTTGACTACCAACTTTGCATAGAAGATATGGAAGTAATCAAAATAAGCTTATCAAAAGAATCTATTCATATGCCCAGTTTGGCAATAAAAAAGCTATAAATACATATTGGTAAGCAACCATTCGTTATTGTTTATGGGAACCGAACGATAATCAGTTCTAATTTCTGCTTCCCCTCTTCACCATTTTTCAATGAATGAAACATGCACATTAACACACGTAACCAGTTCTTCATATAATAAACTAACAGCTGTGCTTATGTCATGATTGACCTATTTACGGCTTACCGCCAGTAGGTGCCGACTTGCCCTCAATTCAACTACTTCTACTAGTGTGCCCTATAAATCTCACCTGTCATTGCCATTTTCTTTGTAATGAAACGGGACAAAAGATATTGTGCTTTGGTTATAGAGATATCTGTGTAATAGGGAGGGTAGTTCAATAAAAGCTAGAGGGACTGGCAATTTTTGGTTTTGGAAAAAAAATGTTCAGATAGGCAGCCGACCCTAACATGTTGGAAAACGTCTAGGCAGATGATGATGATGATGATGATTCGTCAAAAATTGCACTAAATTATTGTTTTGCTGGTCGTTCTGAAAATAATGTAATGGAGTTTGAATAATTGTGAAGAGGGCTTTACAAAACCCCAGTAACAACGAAACATATATGTTCCCCTGCATCAGCGAGGTCCTGAAAAATCACATAATCTTTCATAAAACCAAGTGGATTAGCGAAACTCGCAGAACAAGGGAACAAAACAAATTGTATCATATTTCACTCTTATCTCCTCTTATATTTAATGCCGAATATCTCCATAATGTGTGTGAAATTTTCGCGAGTTAAAGGACGAATTCCCGGGCTGTGGCCGGGCTCAGGTTATGTAAGAGGCTCCATGGAGGCGGCAGACAACTGCCAGACGGCGCCGGCCCGACTGGCGCCAAGAGAAAGACAGACGCACACTTTATCCCCCCTCTCGCTCCCCCACAGACTTTTGGCGCCCAACACGGGGCCGGTACTGAATAACTTCTTAGGGGGGGGAAACTGTTTTTATAGCATTTTGATTTGTTTAAATTTATTGCAGTGTTATTTTTTTCGATTGCAGAAAGTTTACGGAGATAAATTTGATGTAGTTTTCGTGTCGGTTTTTTAATTTATTGGTTTGGGGAGGGGAGTTATCTTTCAGAGGGAAAACTATTTAGATGGATGTTAAGATAACTGGGGAACAAGATTGCGAAAACTTCTATCTTGTGCTATTCAGACAAGTAATTCCAGTATACAAGTGCAAGTGTTTTTCTATCTGGAATTCCTCGGGTAGCAGCCTGGAATCAGGATTTGTGCCCGGTTGTTGGCAAGGCAATAGGGTCGCCCCGTATTACATGGGACTTAAACATAACTAGCGAAATGTGGGTGTACTGTAGGTACACTTCTGCCCAACTCTCCGGAGAAGAAGTGTTGTTATGTTATATTTTAATGCAAAACTCGTGAATTGAATGAAGTATTCTTACTCCTATTTTAATTTATGATCCTGAAAACATCAAAGAAAATGCCTTAGTACACAAGCTACTGTGGTTTCAAGCACTAGTAATTTTTATGGACATGCACATAAGCCTTGAAATAAATGAGATTATAGCTCGCTTGCCAACAGACCTTCCCTTAGCAACACAGATTAGTGAATGTCAATGACTGAAAACGTGTAGAGTTGCCAAACTATTGTTTATACTTGTTCCTTTTTATTTTCTCGTATTTATGTCATCGTATTATTTATGGTTTCATTAAGTTTATGAGTATGGCTTTTGTTAATCTCGAAGTTATTGGGTACTTTGTCTTGATATCCGAAAGAGATGTTTCTTTCTTTAATTCTCGATCTCGATTATTCATCTTTCGGCTACAGTTGTCAGTTAGGACCATTTCCCGCTTCCCTATTCGTGATCGGTATTCAAGGATCTTTCTTCCTTGACGGATGATCCACTGTTACTTTTGACTTATTTAGCATTAGGACATTAGACTACAATAGGCTAAGTAAATACATCACGCAAAACGCAATGTAAATTGTCTTTGGTCTCTTGCCCGGACATCAAGCAAGTTTTATCACTTTTGAATATTGAATACGAGGCTTTTGGCTAATTTGTAAATGAGTGTTTTATTTTATTTTTTTATTGTGCGTATAGTTTGTGGAGAATATTTTTTTTCTTTCTTTCTTTAAATTGATTATAGGCTAAGTAAATTGAGGTTTCATTAATAGTACTACTTCTGGGCGAGGTGTTATTCGGTTTTTCCATATGGAGTTTCGCAGCAGCCCAGAGTCTGTAGTTATTCACGTTCAATAGACACCTCGGACTCGTGTAATGTTAACATTACTGCCGAAATGTGGGTGTAGGTACCTCTCACCACCTATAGTCTATCCCGGAGAATACAGGCGTGATGATATGTTCGACTCAGTGGCATATATTATTATATTAGAAACCTACCTTAACTTAGTTGATAAAAGCTTAAAAATTTTATGTGGTCGATGTTGTTCCTTTACTCTATATTATGCTCTATCTTCCTCAGGTAAACAGACTGCAATGTGAAGAAGACTTTAGTTAACCACGCCAAACGAGTGCCTTACAAACGACTAAGTGCCTATTTTATAAATAGTTACGTTTAGCTACGAACGATACGAAGTGACGATACGCGAATCATTGGTGAGTACCAACATACATATATTTCTAATTATATATAGACATAATTAGCTTTTCCTCTCCCTATCCGTCGGTCTATCCGTGTGCCTAATTTAATCCAAATCCGTTCAGCCGTTAAGATGTGAAAAGCCTGACTCACAGACAAAGCTACTTTTGCAGATAGTATATCATTATAACCTGACCGGGGAGAGATCGCGTATCGGTAAGCGTAGTGTGGGATGCCCCCCAGCTAAATGGACCGACGACTTTAAAAGTTGTCTGGGGCAGACTGGATGCGGAAGGCGGAGGACAGGGTGTTGTGACGCAGCCTATCAGAGACCTACGTCCAGCAGTGGACTGCGATAGGCTGAGTTGATTGATATCATTATCATCCACAGCCCGACTTCACCCACTGGGCATAGGCTTATCTGTGCTTGTGCCTATCTCCACGCAGCCATAAAGGTTTTAATCCTTAACAACATTATTTGTCAGTATTCTGGGCTACTTTTTGCCAATTCTCGAGGAAAACGTAGAGTATTTTCATGTAGGACATAGCTGGACGATATTCACTATTGGACGATATACACAAATTGTCAACCTGTCTATGCTCTTTGCTTCTTCCTGAAGCACAATTGAAGTGATTATATTTTATGTTGATTTATAGAAATAAATATTAGACCTCTTTGTGACGGAGCTCGTCCGGAAAAGTACCTCTGTACTTATTTCTACCACTTAGCATTGTTGTGTTCCGGTTTAAAGGATATGGGTGTCGAACTGTTGATGATAGCCAGTGCATTATTATAATATAGCCATGATTTTAGATGCCCTCTGTTATTGCCATAGTCCATTGGCAACGATGACGGCTTACAATCAGATGTACTACAATAACATTAAAAATCTTTTGAACTCAGGATTTATGATGAACTTAAAAATGTAAACTTACTGATTGTAACACGAGATTCCAATAAATTTTATCGGTTCAAGTGGATTGTTGTAGTTAAGAGCCATCACGTGGTGTTCCCACGCGGTTTATAGCAATGTTGTAGGTATTGAACTCAACATTTATTCTCCTTCTTTCTTACCCATTCACTCAGTTTAGAGTTTATCTATACTAATAATAAAGCTGAAGAGTTTGTTTGTTTGTTTGAACGCGCTAATACTAGGCACCGGATTTGAAAAAAAAAAATGCATTTGATAGCCTAATTACTGAGGAAGGCTATAGGTTATTTAACATCACGCTTCGACCTTAAGGAGCCGTGCAAAAAGAAAAAAAGCCAGAAAGAATGCTAAGCGAAAACGAAGTATTAGCTCAGCCGGGCGATGCGATGCGACGCGGTGGGTCGTTTTTAGTATATTGTGGTTTCTAACGACTTCCACGCGAACGAAGTTGCGGACAGAAGCTAGTGTAGCATAATAATATTTACATTTACCGTCGACTTGAAAAAAGAAGAAGCCGCTCAATTAAGAGTTTAGGCGGACTCTCGTTAGGTCTCCTGATCTCCTCATCATAAATATGAGTCATTCTTGAAATCTATGTGTTTAATGTGTATCAATCAAAAAATCTCCTCTGCCTAAATCCCCACGACAAAGAAATCTCTAAAATATTATTAAAAACATAAACCCGAAAAATATATCTTTGTTTCTTTTTCCAAAAAACGTTCAAGCAATCCATTTTCATGTAAGAGACAGACCCTCACTTTAAACCCAAATGTGTTTTCTATGCAGCACAGCAGGAGACACGTCACTCTAAGTGCCTCCGATTTACTGAACATATCGACGGAATTTGGTAAAACAAAATACTGGCAAAGAAAGGCGCGTTTGAAAACAGAGGAACTTCAGGCCGCCCGCATATTCATCCCCCAATCGGAGGTATTCAGGGATTAAACGATTACCTAAACTATACATATAGTCACTAGAAAAGCTATAACACTAATTTATAACCACTTTATGTCCAGAAAACGATACAATTTTACTGTAAACCTTAAAATTCTGATTTTAGTTAACTTTAGTCTCAATTTTATTCTTGCTGACATCCTTACTAATATTAAAAAATGCGAAAGTAACTATGTCTATCTGTCTATCTGTCGCGCTTTCACGGCAAAATTTTCAAATGACATTTAGTACACAGATAGGCTAGAGCTTGAGAAAGGACATAATTAGGCTACTTTTTATCGACATACGGCGAAGCGAAGCCGCGGGCGGAAGCTACTAATTTATAAGTCCAATACTGAAGTCCTGAGGTCTCCAGACAAATTCTCAACAACTGTAAATATAAAAAAATATGTCTATTTTAGCTTATTTTTTTTTTGCCGAAAACCAGTCTTAAGACCCAACATGAGCTTCCAAATTGATAAACTCCTTTTAATAATGCCTCAGAAACGGCTTAGGACACCCTTCAATTATAACCACGACATTACCCATCGACAGCATTCTCGATCACTAACTCACAATTGCCGTCTACCCCTTCTCCTCAAGTGCCAATATAATCATCAACAAAAACACTTACATCGTACCAGGAATGTGAACCTCAAAGTGTTCACTCATAAGTACTCATACGCAACTCCAGCAAATAATAATTGATTCGTGTGATACAGCTCATGTCATAATATTTACTTTGATAATGGATTTGGAAGAGGAAAATTGATCTCGCTAATAAGTAGGGAATTGTGAGAATGAAGATGGTAGGGTTATTTTTGATAGAGAGAAAGTACAGATGACGATAACGAAGAAAAATATAATAACATAAAGAAAGAGAAATGCGTTTATTGGCATTGTGGCAGAAAAATACACCTTAAAACTATAAAAACAGAAAACAATCATTAGAATACCAGGCCTCAGCTCAGCATAATGTCAGATCAGTAGCAACACTGGCAACACAAAGTAGAGATGTAAAGAACTCGAGTCTTTTGAGTCCTAAATTTTAGGCTCAGCTGACAAAATGCACAGCTCGACTCGTTACAACAACACCCCCAGACTAGAACACTTAAGTCTACATAGAGACTCGAGCGCAACATGGCGCTCAGGTCTTGATTCGAGCTCGAGTCGTTTCACGCGACGAGTCGCGCTCAAGTTCTTTTCCATTTGGAGTTCCTTTATAAATAAATAGGGAATAAAATATAAGTCGGAATAAAAATAATATAGGAACCACAGAAGTAAAAACGTAAGTTAAGTAAATACTCGTAAAATAACAAACAATAAAAATTGATCCGTACCGAAAATAAATAGTGTCACGTTTTTATCCCTCTTGGGGTACACACAGAACCTAATAATGCCATGCCTAAAGGTCACATTTAGCATGTTGCCACATGAACTATGTCTATGTATTTTTAAATAAATCAACCTTGATACGCACAAGACTCGATACACTCGAGCTCTTTTTAAGACTCGAGTTCTTTTTGAGACGTGAGCTGGTTTTTAAGACTCGAGCTCTTTTTGAAATACGAGTTCTATTTTGGCGCTCGAGTTTTCGAGAAAGGACTGCAGATCGGCTCGACTCAAGGCTCTGAGTTTTGTTAGTACACCGAGTCTTGTAAAATTGAGCCGAGTCTATCGAATTAAGACTCAAAGACTCGAGTTCTTTACATCTCTAACACAAAGTGCCGTAAGCTGGCGCTGATGTTCAGCTGCAACTCACGAGTGTCATACGCTAGAATAATAATATAATAAATTACACAATATCACGTCTGTGTTCCACGAAGGGTTAAAACAGAGGTTCACCCATAGTACACCCATATTTCGCTAGTTACCTTTAAGTCGGATGTTATAGGGGGCAAAGCCTATTGCCATCAACCCGGCACAAATCCGGACTCCTGGCTGCTACTAACATATTCCAGATGGAACAACATTTTGTCCGACCAGGGAATCGAACCCTCATGCTCAGCAGTAGCGCTTGTGACCAACACGGCAGTCTTAAAAATATAAATTCAATGGAAATACTCTGAAATCTTTCCATTAGGAATTTCTCAGTAACACGAATGAAGACAATAGGCTCCTCCTCTTTCATTAGACATCCATATCTGGAAAAATGTGGGTGTACTAAACACGTCTGCCTGTCCCTTCGGAGCATACAGGCGTGATGTTATGTAATATGAATAGAATACTCTATTTGTAGCCATTCATGTAAGAAAGGATAAGGGTCGATTTTGCACGTAGGTGGTAGTTGAATATACTCGTACCAACTTATGACGTCATACGAAAATAATCTGCTTATAGAAGCTTTAACGAAGACAGCGCCTCAATCAATCCGCCCAGTCATTTCCCAACTATGTTATGTCCGGCTTCCAGTCTAACCGGATGCAGCTGAGTGCCAGTATTTTACATGGAGCGACTGCCTATCTGACCTCCACAACCCAGTAACTGGGTAATACGATACCCCTTGGTAATACTGGTTGTCAGATTTTCGGGCTTCTGACGACCCGTAACGACTATCAAAGGTCCAAGAATGACAACCGGGTCCAACGGCTTAACGTGCTTTCCGGGGCACGGAGGATGTATGATTCTCGCTATGTCAAGATGGTCACCCATCCACGGACCAACACCGGCAAGCGTAGCTTAACTTGATAGATCAATCCATGCGGCTCTTATTACTTAGCCACGAGCTCATCAGTAAAAATAGAAAGAAAGGTACGTTAACTACTTTTAAACTTACATACATACTACTTACATACGGCTAATTCCACTAATAATAAAACCCATTGAAAATCTTTGTAGACCGGGAAACCTAAAGTCAATGTCGTTGAAATCTTTCATACGGAATAACGAAATCGGTGGCCGACCGTATAGGGAAAAGTCATACCTACTCGAATGTTAATCTCTAATTAGAGATAACTTTTTCAAGTTTTCAAATAAGTCTATTTAAAATATCAGGGACCGTTTCATTTTCAATGTACGCTTCATCATGTTCCAAACTAACTGTTTCTTCCGTTGTTATTCCAAGTAATGCAATTACCATAGATATATACAATATCTGTAACGACATCAATATCTCTCAATTCGCAACATCAACAGCGTCATGCACATCAGTGTTGCCAGCGTCTCAACCCTTCACGTCGCCGCCCATTACTTCTGTTCCACCGCACACTGCACTCCGCTACGTAAATATTCATAATTGTCCTTATAACAACACTCTTTGGGGTAACATCTCGGCCCACTAACTACATAGTTCATTGAACTGTTTAAAATCTTCTGTGTTTAAAAATAAGGGTGATATTTGCGTGGAAGGTGTTGTTTTTTCAAATTTCCTGTCAATCAGCAGCCTTTTGTCGAGCAAAGTGGCCACAGGTGCATTGTTAGCCCAACCCTCTTTATAATTATTTTATTGTACAATTGATTCGGTGCTCGCAAATTTCGTCCATCATCGAGGGAGATATTAATGGCCAGTAAAAAGTTTTATTAGTAACAACATGAGCACTAAATCTTATAGTGACATGATAAGGGGATTAATAACTTTGGCGTCCCCAAAAAGCATCCCATGGAAGTCTTCGCCCCGATACGAATCAATAAACAAAATCACGAGCTCCGGAAATCCGAGCGGAGTCCGAGATGCATTTCCATCTTTCATCGTCTTTTCACCCTCCGAATATCATCCCTAAAGTTCGTTCCCCCATCTCTGTGTTCTGCGCGGGTGCGTGAAGGACGGGAGATCCGCAGGGCGCGTGCGCGGATCAACCCCTCATGAGCTTCGGAGAACGTTGATAGTGGCAAGCGCGAGATCCTGGCGCGATGCCGGGGTCGCGGTACATTCCTCCGTGGACCGTCCGCGGAGGCGGAGGTCCCGCTCTCTCACCCCCGGCATCCAACCTTGCACAACTGCACAACACTTCTCCAGTATTAGGTGCACCGCAGGGAGCCACACTAGGCCCTGACTTAGAACATTCAAACTCAATCTCTCTCTAGTCCATACTCCATTTAAATCAATTCTCCAAGTCTTCTAAAGCCGAGATTAACAATACAAGCAAGCGGGGTGTGAGAGAGCGAGAAGGTAAAGTATTTCTCTAAAGTGGGAACGAGACGACGAGATGGTACGCCGCTCCCGATCGAGGTAAGCACCACTTGTACGGGGCCACGTGTTCCAACTTTTAGTTTTCAGTTTCAGGTGGTTGGAACTCGCCGCTGGCCGTTGTTTCGTCAAAAGCTATTGTTTGCCTTTTGAATTCATTTCACAGATTTCCGGTTGGTAGCTCGTTCGTAATATATGTTCTATTGATTATGTCGTGTGTTGCTTTGTTAATGTTTATCCAATTGGTTTCTGTTTGGTGTCCTACTTAGCGCGGGGTTTATTGTATTATATAGGGTACTTCGTCAGTAATTTCGAATTTCTTCGCTATTTGCGCCCTATAATTGTTTGGTTGGGTTTCGTAATGTCCCAATGTTTTGTATATAACAGATATTAAGATTATTTACTGTAAGACACTGTTTTCCTTTCAAGTTTCATTATGTCTGTTCACCCCTGTGTGTGTGCCTATTTCTGAGCCGCAAAATTTTGTCATATACAGCAGTTTATCTTGATAAACCTAGGTTCTGCTGGGACTTGTCCTCTGTGATATAATTTAGATCATTTAAGCTCCTTTGTAATTTTCTACCTCTAAAACCTAATTTTCATCCATATTATCTTATTCAAAATTAGTAAAATGACTTGACCCCATCATTTCATAACTCTGTACATCGTACCTTTTCAATAAAACCACGCATTTCAACATATCGGTTCCCTCCAAGCCGCGTATAATTATCGCCTGCATCCTCTGTGATTACATCTCGTTAGTTCTCTTCAAGGTTCTCACCGATTCGTTTGTATGCCTTTCAATTTACTAGAATTTTACTTCATCTGTTTGGACGTGTATTAAAATTTACGTCTTTAAATCAGTTTGCTCATCCCGTGTTTATCCGGTATTGAATACAGTTTCTTTTACGCCACAGATATCTTGTACCTCATTGAACATTTTCCGAGTAACTCCTACACACATTTTTCTGTCTTTCACAGGGCTACGTTATCGGAATATAACTTTGTTGTCCCATTTCTTATTCTTATCCATTGAATGGAAGCTTGTTCCATTCATAAATTCTACAGTCGTAACAATAGTTGCTCTTGACATTCAAAATTCACAATCTTATCTTAATCCTTATTTATGTAAATAGTAATTGCATTTTATGTAACGTACTTTAGTAGACAAGTCAAAGTTTTACGTAGATACCTGCATTACTTTGTTACGTAAGGTAGATAACGTTTCCACCGATTTCAATGTCAATATCTACAATTTTTGCACTTTTACGATGAAACTAATCTACTTCATTCTCGTTACTGTCTTTATCGAAATCCCGATTACCGTTACGTAGTCCCCTAGCTATCTTATCGGTATAATTCTCTAATCAGACAAACTTCACGTGTACACGAATAGTATCGTCATTCATTACTTGTTCGCAAGGATCGTTAGAGTCAATTTTGTCTCCACGGGGGTCACCTCCTATGGAGATGATTGGCTTGTCTCTTATCCTACCTTCTTCGATTAAGGGGTGATGAATGAATTGGAATTAGTCTAGCTTGTTTAAGGATAATTGGGGATTATTTAAAAATATTTTTTGTGAGTGTTCAGTTTTGGTATTTGAATTTTCTTTCGTGATTTCTCTTGTAAAGATGAATTAGTTACATTCAATAGAGTGATATCATTATTGGTAGTCTTACTCTTAATTATACAAAGATTTATTTTTGCAAGCTTCCTCTTAGCGACAGAAATCTTCTTTAGTCAGAGAAAAGTCCAGAATTTAATCACGTGTACCGTAGTAATGTCGTCATTCATGGGTTTTCCTAAACTAGACTTAAATATGTGTCTTTCCTACCTTATAGTGTCAGTTTTCCTTTTCTCCATTTCACTATGATCTCGAGAAGATACTTGTGTTGTCTGAAACTCAATAAAATTGTCTTCAATAATTAAAAGCTTAAGATGTTTTATAGTAACGCTGAATATTTCTTTATCATCTCGTGAGTTGGTGTCGAAAATTCTTTCTTTTAATTCCAAAAATCTGATCATGGTTTTCTATAATCCCTTCTTACAAACAATTTGACCAATCATCCCCTAAATATATTAAAATGGCAGTCCCTCCCCTATATCCGGCCACTCAATAATCCCCTAATTCGCTAATAGAAAAACAGAACTATCAGATTTCCCGCGTACGCTGTGACGACTTCCTGTGGAGACCGGAAGTTTGCTGGCGGACATGTATGGACGTTTTTATCTCTCCTTGTTTGATCTTTTCGGTATTTTTATTTTAGTAATATTTTATCATAATTGTGATTTATTGTGTAATGATAATCATTGCTATATTAGTATTTGCTCATTTATAGATTTGTGGGTGTAGAACCATCTATCTTTAATAAGTTAACTTCACTCTTATTTCATTGAAGATAGCTCTGGTCTGCTCATGGGTCTTACTCGTAAATCTTTAATAAGTTAACTTCACTCTTATTTCATTGAAGATAGCTCTGGTCTGCTCATGGGTCTTACTCGTAAATCTTTAATAAGTTAACTTCACTCTTATTTCATTGAAGATAGCTCTGGTCTGCTCATGGGTCTTAAGTTCCCTATTCACTGTTCCCTTCAGCAGATCCCTATATGGTTAAAAAGCTTTGAAGGCGTGTACTAACGTATCCACTATGATTGATCCAAAAATATCTAGGTTTATTTCTTTTCTCCCGTATTAGTAGATATTACTAATGTTGCAGTGCTATGCAGCAACAGTATTCGTTCTTATCATAATGAGTTTTGTCATTATTGAATGTTTTTCTAATTACATGACGTTCTCACATTTTTTTGTATCAATCATCTAGAATTTGGTCATTCTTGCTTAGAAGCAAGTCCCTATTTCATGATTTAGTTCAGAGTAAGTATCTATCATGTTTTTCATGGATTAGCAAATTCTAGTACTTAATCTGGTCGACCACGCCCCATTGGTCTCCAATTTCATTCACATCTTCCATTTCATTTAACCTAATACCTTTATCTCCATGAGTGATAGAGACAGCAGCATCCCGGCGCCAGACACGGCGGCGCCGGAGTCTATCGATCCCACCATTGTGGAGGGGGTACGCATGCGCGGTGCTTGTTTGTGAAGATTTCTTCTGATTATAGATTTTCTTTAAGTACATTATGTACTAGAAGTTTATTAGCTTTTAGTTTTATGGAGGCTTTCATTTTTACATTTAGTTCGGTTTTATGGACGATATGATTTGTTTGTTTTTTGTTCTGATTGGACGATGAGCTAATTAGATTGATATGGGTAATTAATAGGTATGGTTCTGGTGACGTAATATAGTAGAGCCTTTGTTCAGGTAACTGTGTACTATGATAAGTTGTGAAATAGTTTAATTTTATTTTTTCTGGAATTTTATAGTTACGTTTTCAATGATTAATCAGACACAATTAGATCTTCCAAGACTTGCAAGTTTTTAATATTTTATGAATTTAAAGAACAGTTTAGCTTCAAAACCTGCCGAAACCATAAAATATACGATGTCTTTCTAGCCTTCATTGTTGTAGCCACACTTTTCTGCACCAGTTTGTATGAATACTCATTCCATTTACTTGTAAGAAAGGGGGTTCCTTTCAAGAAATCCTATAGAACATTTTGCCAATACCCCTCATATCGGATTAACTTCTACATCCATTGTCTTTCAAACAAAAAGAAACCATGACGTCACTTATACGGTAACATTACACCATAATAGTGTCGATATTCCCATTGTGTGGTGACACTATGGTCAGTGACGTGGTGTGACACTCCCTTTGTGTGTCTGTATTGTTTAGTGTATTGATTCTTAGGTGTACTTCTGTTCTTGTAGCTGCAATTTTGATATATGTCACGGCTGGGTGCGACAAAATTCAGATGTGTCGCGTTTGTGTCTCATCATAATGTTAGTTTGTAAAATTCTTGTATCATCATTATCATCTGTAAGCCAAACTAATTGAACAGCTCATGTCGGTAATAACGTTACATTAGCTAGTCATCAAGTTAGTAGTCTCCGACTATACCCACTACTTACATCTAAGCACCGTACATTCAAGTTCAATCGCAGAGGTTTTTAAAAACATACTAATATTATAAATGCGAAAGTAACTCTGTCTGTCAGTTACCTTTTCAGGCCTTAACGGCTGAACGTATTTCGATGGACACATGCAGACTATTACCGGGGTTAGGACATAGGGAACTTTTTATCCTGGTAGTACCTATGTTCCCGTGGGATAACATGAGAAATCCACACGTTAAAAGCTAGTACCACTATAAGGTAAAGAGCTTTTGTACAAAGAAAGAACAATGTATTGATCTCCAAGTCCACTGTGTGTAGAGTGGGTCATCATCTGCCTAGCCTTTTCCCAACTATGTTGGGGTCGGCTTCCAGTCTAACCGGATGCAGCTGAATATCAGTATTTTACATGGAGCGACTGCCTATCTGACCTCCACAACCCATTAACTGGGTAATACGATACCCCTTGGTCAGACTGGTTGTCAGACTTTCGTGCTTCTGACGACTCGTAACGACTGTCAAAGATCCACAAATGACAGCTGGGACCAACGGCTTAACGTGCTTTCCGAGGCACGGTGGAGTCTCGATATGTGAAAATGGTCACCCATCCACGGACCAACCCCGGCAAGCGTAGCTTAACTGATGGATCGACCCGAGCGGCTGTTATTACTTAGCCACGAGCTCCTCTCCTGTGTGTGTAGAGTGGGTACCAGTTTCAAAACATTAAGTTCGGCTTTCCTTCCGATTTTCCTCATTACATTATTCAACGTAAGAATTAAAAATATCTCTCCGTAGCGAAAAATATCACAACCAAATTACACGCAATCATTATAATAACCGAATTCTATTTTCACCTCCCATTCATTCATCCCACGCACCTTTCGACCAACTTTCCAATTGATTCAACCTCCCAACTTTAAACTTTACTTAGCGACAAGCTCCCGTTGCTATGCAACCGGCGCGACGTAGCGTCGCCGCTGAAACTTCAGGCTTGACTGACTTTGAATTTCGAACGTATTGTGGGGTAGTAGGAAATTATTTTGGCATCGGGAATTCGGGACGCTTGGATCGGAAAAGTAGGGCAGAGTTTACTTATGTTATCGAATGTTCCTGGTTGCCGGTGTTACGATTTGAGTTATAGGGTATGTGTTTTAAATTCCTGTGTTGTTTTTGTCTTTGTCTACCTATTTTCTTGTGTATTTTTTTCGTGTTATTTACTTGATATTAAAATGAAGTGTCTACGATTGGAAGTCAATTAGATTCTTAATTGGAGTTTATTTAAGCTGAAAGGAGACTAGTTAAGGGTTTTCTTTTCAATCAGTATGTTTCGTTTGAAATTATTATTGCAATTCTTTGGGTTAATTTTCTACCATAACAATCTATACTAATAATATTAATAAGAGGTAAAGTGAGTTTGTATGTAGAGGACAATCTTCTGAACTACTGATCTGCTTCCGAAAATTATTTTTGTAATGGGAATAAGGGAAGCTACAGTATTACCGAGTGTCATCGAATATATTTTATGTTAATAAAACAAGAAATTTCATAAAGACGCAGGCAGAAGCTGGTTTCGGTTATAGTAACACAAAAGAAAGTTACGTCGTCATTAATAATTACCTAGTTCTCTTTTATTTAGAAAAGATCTCATCATGCAATACAAGAGAGACACATCTACTAACAACAGTCGACGCGTTAAATCGAGATGTCAATGTCCATCAGCTTCCGATGAAAATATTCCCGTATCCATTGATCCATAAACAATGTGTACCGACATGCTTTGAACTCTATGAATATTTTGATAAGCCGTCAAGTTTATATTCACCCTCAGTTGTTTATGTTTTAAATTTTATTGATCCATTGGATATAAAGACAGCGACGACACTATGTTTATGATTTTCGCCATTAAAGTAAGCAACACTATAATAAAATACTAAAACAGTGTACTTCACTTCCATCTACAGCTAAGATTGTAACATAACATTACATCACGCCTGTATTCCTCGAAGGATTAGGGAAATCCAGATGGGAAAACCCAATAACACTTTGCCCGACTCAGGAATCGAACCCATGATTTTATTCTCATTCTTCTCTCTCAGCCGTAGCGCTTGCGACCTACAATGCTACAAACATTTTAACTAACATCAGTATCGATACATATTGAATTTCGTGTTTAGTTAGTCTGTAATCTACTTTAGATAATATTTATTAGTTCACCCCTTTTATACTTCGTAAGTTATTTTCTGATGAATGTCTGGCTTTTGTCAATTATCTGGGTAATTTGATTAGAAGCGTCCCCATTTCTGCTGAATGTCAACTTATAAATTAAGTGCTTCAGATAATCTTAATTATGTGCGTTAGGAGTTGGCTATGACATCACTCAAAAATTTTCATTTGGTCCCTTAGACTAGTCTGTCATAAAACAATAAAATCGTCCACATAAACGAATGCAGACAAACTTATATTGAACTATTAAAATTCCAACAGGGTGGTGTGTTGCGAGTGCCAGGGGCTGCTCTGATGCCTTTTTATGCAAAACTGTATGCAATAACTCGCCCGTTATGACTATGGGCTTTTTAATGAGTCCATGTGAATTTGTTAATATCCCGAATTCATATCCAGTCACCCTTATGTGTGGGGGAATAAGGTTTAATGTTTCGTTGCGTTCGAGATTGGGTGAAATGCCTTCGCGTCGGTTTTTATTGCATCTCAGTTGAGTTGTTGAGGGGTCTACTCCTTAGTTCTGTTAAGTATGGGTTTATAGATCTAGATATTAATTCGAGGGTTAGTACTTTTTACGGATGTTAAGTTTATTGGTTAGTTATTTCGTATTAGTCACGTCCTCGTCATTAATACGTCGTTCAGTATTTAATGGATATTCAGAATTGTGATTAAACCCTGCTCGACATCATTGGTCGTTACACCTTTTGGGATAATTAAAAAAGGTCACTACTATACCTAAAAAATACTTGTGAAGAACTTTGTACGCAATAACATATTATTATGTATTTGACTTTCAAAAATTTATTTCTTTCAGTTTACACTAAATAAAATGACTAAGTATACAAATAAATACAAACAAAATCAAAAGGGTATTTAGGTGTCGAAGTACTCGTCTGCGTTGCTGTCTCAGTTCTTGACTTCTCGTATTAGTTTACCTACGTGTTTAAGAGTCAGCTTTTATCATGAATCGTCAATTGGTCATTAATATTTATGGTGTATATTCGTCTCCAACAGGATTAAACATCTGTTTCATTAAAAAAAACATTCCTGCAAATATCCTGTTAGGAAGTTCAACAACCAAACATTTAAATTCTAATCTCATTCCCATAGTTATCTCCCAAATAACTATCAGCTGTGTCTACTCGTTTTTTATCCAAGCGCCCGCATAGCAATCGTTTTAAATACCGACTCTCATACATTACGAGTTACAAAAATAGATGAACTCATAAATATTCCTTTGTGGCTAATAAACGGAATGAGTTTGAAAGTTTTGACTCTTCGAATGGTGTATAGTCAACTACTCGTCCATGGTAACAATTTGAGATTTATAGCGGTTTTATTTCTTGTAGTTGAGGACGGTTTTCATAGTTCACGTGTTACTATTTACGTGTTGACTGTACCTACGTAATTCTTGTTAAATAGTTTTCTCAGTACTATTTTTATTTAGTTATGAATTTATGAAGCATGAATTCGTTGTAAATCTAAAAATTGACTCGCTCTGTCATAACATTTAGTAATGATTGATGAGGCAGGTTATAGTCTGAAAACAGATTAATATTTTCTAAATACATTTTTACTGATCGCCAAATTGTTCAAAGTCAAATAATTTATTTAAACTAGGCACATTAAAGGCACTTTTGAACGTCAAATATATAGAAATAGAACTGATTCGTTCGTATGGAGAAGAATGGGCAAGAAACTCCACAGTTACTCTTTAAAAAAAATGTTTTACAATATTTGGTATACATCAATTATATAATTACATGTGAAGACGATGCTGAAGAATGAAGTACATTACTAAGCATCAATAGGTGTAGGTTTAGGATAAGGGCTTTTTGCCAAACGTTTTAGTTGATTAACGTTGATAAACGTTAGATTAGGATAGTAAATAGTCAATACCAGCTTGTAATGTCTTACTTTAGCACGAGTTGACCACTTCTATTTCTACTCTACGAAGACAAAGTCATTTTAATTTATTTTCTTGATTCTTGACAATGTTAACATGATACTCGTATAACACAACGCTTGTGGTCCCCGGAGTGTAAGGCAGAGGTGTACCTATAGGACATCCACATTTCGCTAGTTATGTTTAAGGCCCATGTATTAGGTGTCAAGCCTATTGCCATCAACCGGACACAAATCCAGACTCCGGGAGTCCGGGCTGCTACTGAGAAATTCCAGATGGAAAAACCCATTAACAATTTGCCAGACGAAGCCAGGCCCTCGTAGTCAGTAGTATAGTATGGGTCCGGGATAGAAGACCAAAGAGGCAATTCTACAATCTTGTCTTTCCTTTCTACAGTTTCTCGTGCTGTCGTAAACATACTCATTGTTAGAAGGCAAAAGTTACGTAATTTACTCTTAATTATCACAGAACATAGAAGCATCAAAAACGTGAAACAGGCACCCTTGTTTTCTTCAGTTTCATTCTACTTTTAGATACTATCACATTAAATTTTCTTAATGATCATCAAACGCATCATTTCTTCCACTCTCAAATGCCGGAAGATATTTTCGTCTTCTTTTATAACCATACGCTACAAATCATAACTTAGAAAAGAATGTTCAATCAACTCCATATGTCACGCTGACATTAGGAATATTAGTATTTATAGAATGTTTGTTGAGCCGAAATACGTGACGCAAGAAAAATAGTTCCCAGACGTGCTATTCAAAATTTCAAACTCTGATGATCCTGGACCATTTAGCACTTCTTAACTCCATGATCGTACTACACATAATATACAAAAATTTATATTAAATATAATAAAATGGCTTAATGAATTTGCATAAATAAATTAATTTGACGCATAGGTATACTAACACATATAGGAAACTTCTTATCTAAATACAATCATATAGAAATATCACTACGATGCGAGTAGCCAGTTAAATATTAGCTCACATTTCTCCCTAACATCCAAAATCATACAACTACAAGCAAAAAACAGTAGTAAATACAGTCAAATTGAGTGTGAATGACACGCCCTTTCTAACGGCTCGCTTCAATTATTTTTATAGAGGGTGCAAACAATTGTTCGTACTTAGTTTGACACGCATGATACGCTGTATTGCGCGATGTGCATTCTTCGGGCTAAGTTGCCTTGACAGTTTTTGGCGTCAACGAGATCTTGGGTGTATCATTTCAATATGGTGCCTTGTGGTTAAACTTAGACTTTACTTCACGAGTACTCTTCAAACAGTGAAGGAAAGGATCGTGAAGAAACCGGCTTGTTTTATACTCAACAATTCAAACACTCTGTATAACATCGATGTGTGATTTTCCAGATTAGATGTAGAGTAAGACAGTTTGAAAGAATACGTATCCTTAACTACACTGTCATTTTATGGTCTCAGAGTCTTTTTTCCGCACTTTCTATTTGGAAAATAAATCATCTCTGATGACTTCCACGAACCCGGACTCCATAGAGATATAATTATAGTAAGTATATAGTGCGCGCAACAAACCAAGAACAGTAGACACGGGTTTGAACAACACGACGTTCCTCACCACACTCACTCACTTGTTAGTTCGAAATTCATTCATTTGTATGTCACAGTGAAGCGGTACAAAATGTTATTTTGAGGTGTTGGGACATTCAATCATTTTGTATGGGATATTTGAAGTGCCTCCTGTATGTCCTACCCAACAATAATCTATAGCTCACTTGTCTACGATGCGCACTAAGCGATTTGTGCAATACGCGCACTCTATGTAATATTATATCTCTATGGCCCGCTCCCTCTCACTAGAAGGAGGCCGAGTCACAGCAGTTAGAACATGCTGTCACAATACGCTTGACTATGTTACGTGATGTTATCTACACATCTTCCTATAATTAATTCCTTCCTTCATACGGAAACTTCTGCTCTATCCCTTCAGTTCCCATTTATAAATAGCTGTCTATATTTACCGTCACAGGTGATGGCGTTGGCTATAGAAATACACCATGGTGCGCCATGGAGCGTTGACTGACGTGATCGTTGAGAAATATTCAGTGGTGAGGTGGGAATGGGGTTAAAGTAGATCTTGAAGTTGTCATCAGTTGGCGTTTTATGGTTAAAAAGGTGTGAGGGCTTCGTTGTCCATTACGTTTGTGGATTTCGGTTTCTGATTTTAAAGCGTTTATTCATGAGATTTTTTTTGATATCATTCTTGGCGTTTAGAGCATAAGCTTACTTCCTTTTTCGACAACTTTGACTACTCATCGATCCATTTTGTCATTCTTACTCTGTGCGTGCGGCTCTCTCGTCAATACTTTTATTTTAACCGTCACTGATCTAATGCACCTGTCTGGTAGACGAACTTAATTACTTCAATCTTCGTTCAAAATACGTATGATTTCGTTTCTTGATACACTTTCTGATCATCAGGACCTCTCTTTATTTACTGATCAACTCGTGATAAATTGTTAACAATGTCTACTCTTTGTCTCCAGGTACCAACTGACGATCCTCCATCGCAAGCACAGGGGGAGTCGTGACGAAACCTGCGCCAGCGCATCGAGGACGCGTTACACGACAACTGGCGGCGGCTGACTGCCACACGCACTGTAAGTCACCCTAGTATTGTAGTAGTCTTAATAGTACAGCGGTTTGTGAAGAAGGTCTTGTCCGGAGATGGTCTACCACCATACATATGTCAAGCGACAAGCACGACTGGGTTCTGATTTGAGGAGTATGAGCAATGAGAGTTTTCATAAAATTTAAACCACAATGTCGCCATTTTGGCAAGAGGTCTTCCATTTCGACAGTGAATACAAAATATATGATGATGTTCATCATTCAGTCACGACTAAAGAAAATATAGGCCCTTTGACACGTGCCCGGACCTGATGTCTCAGTGCTGCCACGTAGTAAACGTCATTCAAGAAAACCCTCATTGTTGGGCAGATGAGACATTTCGGCTTTATCTCTGGGATAGCGTTGATGCCTCTATTTTTCAGATATCTATAGGCGGCGTTGACTACTTAATATCTAGGTCGTCCGTGACCTTATATCGAGTGAGCTGTCGGATTATCGTCCATCCAAACCATCGATCACTAATAAAGAACTAGATACACAATCAGCGTCAAAAAATGTCCTCACCGAATGACCGCCCACTTGAACATTTGGGTGGTCTTTTCATCTAGTAGCATTCGAACGCTCCGACGGTAAACATGCCTCAGTGCTCGTTTAAAAACTGCAAAAATCACACGTCTAGGACGCTAAAAAAGGATGGAGTTTCATATTTTTGGTAAGTATTAATATTATCTTTATATAATTGTTAACACTGTATTGTAAATACTGATATTTTGTCAAGAAATCATCGTAAAAACTTTATTTTAAATTAAGTCGTAACAAATAGCAGGCGATATAATGCAGCTAAATTGTAAAGACTCTTACTAAACGTATTAATCATACTAGCGCATGCCCACTTAAATTGTTTGGGTTATCCACGTTGACTCTGTTCAATTTGTTGGAGACGCTATATATAATAATTCTTTTTTTTTTTTATGCTAGATTTGATTTTCGATTTTATTTACCCGACTGCGCGACGCAAGGAAGGGTAATGTGTTTATCAGCCTATGTATGAATAATTGACCTAAAATAACTGCCACCAACTGCATCAGACTACTTGAAAAGTGACTTGTTTGGAACTTGTTAGTTGTTTTTTATGAGTCGGGTTTTTTGATATTGTATTTTTTTTTGTGGTTTTTTAGTAGGTTACTGTATTTTTTTTTATTTTTTAAGTAATTTAGATTCATTAATAAGTAAATGTGGTGACATTTATTTATTTCACCACCATTTATTTATTTTTCCACTTCACGAAATGATATTTTCTGAATGTGAAGATCTGATTTGTTACAAAAATACCAAAATCGCTAATTGTATGCCTTTAATATTTAAGGCGTTCCCTCAATTCCTCATAGATTCCATCATCAGAACAAGGATTAGATGTAAAAAGGACCAACTTGGGAACAAACCTAATGTAATACCGTTTGAATCATCTCAATCGGTCGATCCGTTTTCGAGTTATCGGTGGTGTGCAAACATAAAAAAAAACCTATATATTTATAAATACGCGACGCATTGAGTAACCTCCTCCTTTTTTTGAAGTATGTTAAAAATACCATACATAATAATTTACAGTACAAACAAAAAATATTGTTCTGGTTCGTCTCCATTCGTTCCTTATCCTAGCGGCGAGCCTCGGTTGTAAAATTTATTACTTTTTTTTGGCACATAGTAATTGTTACTTTAAAGCATGCGTATAAGGTTGAAGTTGTTTTGATGTATCTTGAGCAGTGAGTACCGGTCGTAAAATTTTATTGCTTTTTGTAATAGCTTTGTAAATACGACTTTAAACGTTGTAGGTAAGGTTGAAATTACATTAATGTATATTTATTTTAACTAAACACAATTGGCGACATTTTTAAGAGAAATTTTGTATGAGATTGTGTATCTAGTTCTTTATTAGTGATCGATGATCCAAACACACAAAAAAAAGCATTGTGTCCGGCATTTTTCGCGACACTTTGTTTATATCCACCTGTTTGCTCTTTATTCCAGGGTTCATTCCAATCCCGGCCGCGCCTGCGCTCGTTCAGTCAGGAGCGACGTCGCCGGCCCAGCGCCTGCTCCCTAGACCTTCAGGAGTTAGAAGACAGACCCTACAACACTGCTACTATACACAGGTGAACTATTTGGTACATGGGTAGTCCAGACATAGTAATCTATAATTGAGCAAATAGGGGGGGTCATTAGAGGTAGGAGGAACAGGCTGTAAAGTTCACTCATCCTCTATAGAAAAGGGAGGATCCTCCGACCAGACGGGTGTTGTGTCTGGCGGGCAACTGTATATGTCCATCGCGCGGTAAACTCTAACTGCGCGATGCAGGATTTTATGTGACGTCAGGATTTTTGTGTGACGTCAGGTCTTTTGATGCGTAGTTCGCATGTGGCATCATTCATTAAATTTTACCCCGTTTTGTTTCCTTTATTCACGTTTACAACTTCAATTTTGTCCACAGAGCCCACTCTCTAACCAAGATGGCGGCGCTATCGCTAAAGATATCGATAGACGGCGGCAAGGTGGTGAAAACCATACAGTTTGATCCTTCCACCACAGTCTATGATGCCTGCAGGATCATCAGGGAGAAGATTCTAGAAGCCAGCAGTGGTGATCGTAAGTATTGATTGATCAAATATGCATGTTTAGAATGACTTACGGAGTGTGTAAGTAAATCGTGGGTTTTATTTTTTTACTTTCATCACCACTATTCTGAAAACAGTGAAGGAATCTTGAGGAATCGCCGCATTTCCTGTATTTTGATATTGAAATATTAATGTGAATTACTGGGAGGTCTCCACTGAATTTTTCAGTCATGTGATTGGTAATACTGGGGGCCTACCACCGCCGCTTACAGCAGTATTATTTTAATATTACTTCAGCGTAGGAAAGAGATGAAGCTCTAGCTCCATCTCTTTCCCCCTTTTAAGACTAAAATAATACTGCTGTAAGCGGTGGTGGTAGGCGGTCTGTGGCCATTTTCAACTGTATTGAAACTAAGACTGCAAAATTCAGTGCAATCAATCGCGTCACTAGTGATGCCAGTCCATGGTGAAACATAATAAAATTCTATTAATAATAACTTAATGTACTATGGTTTAATGCATATAATATAACAATATTCCATTCTATTCTAAACTATCTGTACCTAGGTTAACTAGGTACTCTCAGGCATTTTCCTATTGATGTCAAAATAATTGCCAATCAACATGTTGGTTACCATTTTTATTGCCCTAGGATACAGTTAGATATGACTGCCAATTACATAGTGACCACAACGGCTAAAAAAGAGGCAGCGGCCTATTATCACCTCATCTAAACCTTCTCATCTTCTCAACAGCAAAAGAATACGGCCTCTTCTTAGCCTCAGAAGAGGACAACAAGAAGGGGATATGGCTGGAAGCCTCCAGAAGCCTGGACTACTACATGCTGAGGAACGGAGACCTGCTGGAGTATAATAAGAAGACCAGGAATCTGAGGGTGCGGATGTTGGATGGTGAGTGTCTTATTTATAGCGTGATAAGGTTGATATTTGATTGGTGATGTAAAAATGGCGGAACATCGCTTTAATAATCAAGTTTTTCAAAGTTAAAGTAACACTGTTGTTTTAAGCTTGGCTTATTTGTTACCTAGATGGTTCAACATCTGCATAGGGTATGAGTTTAACTAATTAGATTTGTTCATAAAATGGTTTTTTATATACTTGAATTCATAGGAACAATAATAAAAGTTTGAACCCAGACAGCGCTTTACTTTGTGTAAATAATTCATCACCACTGCTCTCAAAACGGTAAAGAAAAACATCGGGAGGAAACCGGCATGTCCTAGAACCAAAACTTCGAAGACATGTGATATCTACCAACCCGCACTGGGCCTACGTACGCGCGTGGTGGGTTACAGCCCACTCCCTCTCGAAGAGAGGAGGCCTGTGTCACAGCAGTGGGAACATTTTAGGCTGATTATGCTTATGCTATGATGAATGAACATTATCCACCTAATTAAAATAATCCCGGTCACTAAATCATCCAACACCCTCGTGCTACACTTCTAACAGTTGCCGTCTTGTTCCAGGCACAGTGAAGACCTTGCTGGTAGACGACAGTCAAGTGGTGGCCAACCTCATGGTGGTGATCTGCACCAAGATCGGCATCACCAACTACGACGAGTACGGACTGGTTAGTACTGCACTCAGCTGGTGCTAAGGGTCCCTCGATGTTTTTTCATGTGTAACCTCTTTCCTCTCGCTTTTCTCCAATCTGTAGGAGTCATCATCATCTTCCTGCCCTTATCTCATGTTACTTGGGGTCGGCGTAACACGTTTTCTTTTTCCGCTCTCCCTGTCAACCGTCACGCTATCATTCACTCCCTTCTCTTTCATATCATTCCTCAAACAATCCATCCATCTTTTCTTTGGCCTTCCTCTCCTGCTCCATCCATCAACATTTATATTCATCACTTTTTAGTCACATGCGTTTCGTCCCTCCTCATGAGTGATTTCGTGAACAGGGACGGAAGTGTGTAACAGAAAGTCTGGGAACCGCGCGCTATTTGATTTGACCAATGAGCGCGCGCGGTGCTAGAGTTGGCCGTCAGACGGTACCAACCCATTTTCCGAGAGGTTGGTATTGTCTGCCAAGATTTTAGATGTTACACATCATATGCGACTACTGTAAGACTCGCTCTTTTTATTTCATGCGCAGTCGACGTGCGTTTAACGCAACAAAATGTTCGCAAACGCAACTATTGTTATATTTTCAAGTTTATCAGCGCAGATAATGCGATAAATGGAAGCAAACACTGCCTTGTTGGTCTAGTGGTAGCTAGCACGATTGCTGAATATGGGTACTGGGATCGACGCCCGCGTTGGGCAGAATGTTGAAAACAAAAATAAAAACATTAACGACCTGTGGGAGGCCAAAAACGCTTATATCTATAATGCTGCGAAATTCAAAAAAACTCACTGCACTGGTATTCTGATAGGGCCCGCTGTTAAATACATGACACTATAGCGATTCTCTTCCACCCGTAGGTCCGTGAAGATCAAAAAGATGAGCCAGACCCCTGCGAGAAGCCTAACTTCGGCACCCTGACCCTCAAGCGGAAGCACCAGGAGAAGGAACGCGACGCCAAGATGGAACAGCTGCGGAAGAAGCTCAGAACTGATGATGAAGGTAAATATACACCTCTGATTTCCCCTCCGGAAAATAAAGGCGTGATGTTATGTGTCGTTTATTGGAGCTCTGTTATTTTTACGATAAAGTTTTTTTTCTGTCATATCTATGGTCAACTAAGTTAACTGAACTGTATCTCAATTAAACAAGGGCTGTTTCAATACAGAACAAATGTCATTCCAAAATACAATAGACGTAGATATATTTAGTAACCTCGTATTCCGCATAACCTATTCCTCAAGAGTCATAAAAAACCCTGTCAGAAATCGACACGTGTTTCGCTTCTCAACGAGGCATCTTCAGGATGACGGTTGACCAGTCGCGAACCGTGTTGAGGAATAGTAATATAGATAGATAGATAGAATACTCTTTATTATGTACACCATAAAAATTACAGACATAAATTAGAAATTTTACATAGGGTGACACAATATTTTCGTTTATTGTATTTTATAATGGATTTCCGCAAAGTCACGCCTGAATCGATTAACTATCTTAAATGTCATAATTGTATCCCATGAGATAAAGCTTCACTTTCGTTGTTACTTTGTTCTGATCATTTGGAACATGTATGCTCATATTGTACTTTTCACACTGAATGAAAACCAATTTCTCCAACTTAGGGTTATTTTTTACTCATTTAGTAGAAGAAGCCCACACATCAGTCTCTCGATATTTTCGTTATCTTTATCTAAGAACTAACTAAGGCCGCCCATTGCCGGCACGGCATGGCAATATATTTTTAGGCGACGAATAAAAATATAACCTAACTGTATCGAAATAAAAGAAATTTCAATGGTGATGCCTAAGGACGTCGCGGCATGCTGCATGTTGAAATTTCAATTTTATTGTCATATAATTAAGTTACATTTCTATTCGTCGCATAAAAATCCCATGCCGTGGCGAGCCGCTAGTAGGTGCTAAGCCTTCCACTTTATCACAATTAACCAACAATCCCTTCTCTTCCACAGTAAACTGGGTGGAACCCTCAAAAACCCTCCGCGAGCAAGGCATAGACGTGACAGAAACTCTCCTCCTCCGTCGCAAGCTGTTCTTCTCAGACCGCAACGTGGACTCGCGTGACCCGGTGCAGCTGAACCTACTGTACGTGCAGGCCAGAGACGCCATACTGGACGGCCAACACCCTGTCACTATGGACAAAGGTAAAAGCATAATAAAAAACGAAATTTAGTTTTCATACCACTGGTGGTGTGAGAATCACTACATATTATAAAACAAAGTCGTCCGCCGCGTCTGTCTGTCCGTCTGTTCGCAATAAACTCAAAAACGGGTATCGTATTACCCAGTTACTGGGTTGTGGAGGTCAGATAGGCAGTCGCTCCATGTAAAATACTGGTATTCAGCTGCATCCGGTTAGACTGGAAGCCGACTCCAAACATAGTTAGGAAAAGGTTCGGCAGATTGATTTTGACTTACAAATGTGTGTATCGTCAACAGCTTGCGAGTTCGCGGGCATCCAGTGTCAGATCCAGTTTGGCGATCACAGAGAAGACAAGCATACCACTGGGTTCTTAGAGTGAGTATACAACCATTCTTCTCCATACGCCAACTACTTTTGAAAGGGCCTTTTGGACGCTACCTTTTCAACTAGAATCAGTTCTATTTCTTTGTTTTTGACTTTCAAAAGTGCCTTTAACCCGTCGTCGTACGCCGTAATTACAGACACCATTAAAAATCCATTGTAGATCGGGCGGTTAAGCACAGAATTAACACTGGATGGATGAAATGGCGGCAGGTCACAGGAACAATCTGCTACTCCCGGATTCCCCTTAAACTTAAGGGGAAGATGAAGATATATAAAACAATAGTTAGACCTGCTGTCTTGTATGGATCAGAATGTTGGGCCACAAAAGGGATGAATGAAAGGTAATTGCATGCAGCTGAGATGAGAATGTTAAGAGTGATGTGTGGTGTTACATGAATGGATAGAATAAGAAATGAGTTCATAAGAGGAAGTCTGAAAGTGGCACCGGTGACTGAAAAATTGTGCGGAAATCGGTTGTCATGGTATGGGCACGTGATGCGAAGGAATGAGGAAAATGTTGAGAGGAAAGTTTTGGGTATGAATGTCGATGGCTATAAGAGTAGGGGAAGACCAAAGAAACGATGGATGGACTGTGTGAAAGATGATATGGCTAGAAAGGGGGTGACTGTCGAGATGACGGCTAATAGAGAAGTATGGAAGAAAGGGACATGTTGCGCCGACCCCAAATAAATTGGGATAAGGGGATAAGGGCAGGAGAATGATGATGAATGATGAATGTGTCTCTACGAGATCCACGGTATCCTCAGGATGACGATTGACCAGTTGTAAACCAGAACACGACGTGTTGCCACACTGAGCGCTGGACGCAGAGTGAATCAATCGTCCTGAGGATGCCTCATTGAGAGGTGAAACACGTGTCGATTTCTTACAGGGTGGTTTTTTATGGCTCTTGAAGAATAGTTAAGCGGAATAGGCTAAGACTAAATGTATCGACGTCTATTGTATTTTATAATGGATTTCCGCAGTCACGCTTGAATCAATTAACTAACTAACAGTGTGCCAAATTTCATCCAAATCCACTCAGCCAACTTTGCGTGATTGAGTAACAAACATGGATACCTATGTTCAAAGCCAGTCTATAACTCTTCTTCCAGCCTGAAAGAGTTCCTGCCAGCCTCCTATGTGAAAGTCAAAGGCATTGAAAAGAAGGTGTTCAAAGAACATAAGAAACACATCACGCTGACCGAGCTCGACGCTAAAGTGCTGTACACCAAGAGCGCCAGGGACCTGAAGACTTATGGCGTCGCCTTCTTTTTAGTCAAGGTAAGCCATCATCATCACAAACGGTGGAGACAATCTGACAGAACTTTACACCCTGTTCCTCATACCCCTGAAATGTCATATTTATTCGAATTTTTGTAAAGGCGCTGCGCAAACGCAGACACTTTTGGTTTCCAGCAGGCGTCGCATGGCGCTTTCTATCTCTACGAAGAATAGACATAGCTTTTTCTATAGAAAGTGACAGTTCGTTTCTTCATTTTTGACATCGCACCGTAGAAATCCTTCTACTATCTGTCATTTTGTCTGTCGTTTCTAACGATATTTATCTAGACTCGCGACAATCTAAGAAATCCGTTTTGACAGCTATAAAAATACTTTGTGTAGCAATGAAAAAAAAAATTAGTTTCTAAAATACTGATTCTCGAGACATATCGATTAAACATACTTAGAGAGTTTGTAATCGACAAGTTATCTACATTGCTTAAAACTGTTTAATTACAAGTACTTGAACGAAACGTCAAAACGGACTTCTTAGATTGTCGCGAGTGTAGGTCTTTTTGTAGGTAGACTATTTCGGAAAAAAGTTTTCTATCCTTACTGTCAAAATCACACTGATAACATTTGTCTAAGGTAGTGAAGACAATTGATTTTGGAAAAAAAATCCTATGACAAAACAAAGAATTCAGAGTCGAATTATGTAAAAGAGTAAATTTCGTAAAAACTGCAGTTGACTCTTTCTACTTTGCTGCCGTCGTACTGTCTACACGAAACGTCATTTGTGTCTACTCTTCCGTCGATAAAACGGTGCTCATGCTACGCCTGCAGGTACCGAACACTTTGATCTATTTTGTGTCCAGTTAAGTGGAAGCAACTGGACACAAAGTACTGGTTCTATAGAAATTCGGTAGCTTGTATCTGACACAAGACACAAAAGTGTCCACGTTTGCGCCCTGCCATAGTAAGGTTTATAGATCTCGGCCTTAATCATGCCGGTTTCCTCACGATGTTTTCCTTCACCGTTTTGAGAGCAGTGGTGACGAAATAATTTACACAAAGTAAAGCGTCTGGCTGTGTTCGAACCCACGACCTACAACTCGTAAGTCGGGGTTGTTACCACTGGACCACCACTGCTCCAGTGAAGGTAACTTCTGTAAAAATATGTAATTCATTGTGCCCGATCAAGCAAACGACAATTAAACAATTTAAATAAGAAATTGGAAGAATCTTTGTCCTAACCGTAATATCTCTTCAACAGGAAAAAATGAAAGGCAAGAACAAGTTAGTCCCTCGTCTCCTGGGCGTCACCAAGGACTCAGTCCTGCGCCTGGACGAGAAGACCAAGGAGATCCTGCAGACCTGGCCCCTCACCACCGTGAGGAGGTGGTGCGCCAGTCCCAACACCTTCACCCTGGACTTTGGGGATTACAGGTTAGTCTTCATCCGACTACTTACCGCGTGTCACCCAGTAACTGTGTGTGTTTTCGACCCACGTTCGGCAACCCTATATTTTGACTAGAATATTTAAATGACATATATTTTCAAATTAAACTACTAGAAGCGTTTTACCTACCAATAAAACGCATATTAATTTACTTACCTTATTCGAAGCTTATTTAATTTGAGATAGGCACTACGTTTCCCGCCATCTATATCCGTCTCTTTCTTTCCTGTATCCTTCTCTTTCTTACCCCACCACCTGGCAGAGTGAGGGCGCACTGAGTGAGCCCCACCTTTATGTCTCATTGAGTCGAAAATCACCAGGCAGACTTTAAAACATAAGCTTCGAATAAGGTAAGTAAATTAATATGCGTTTTATTGGTAGGTAAAACGCTTCTATTAATTTGACTTGACCGTTATTCGAAGCTTATTTAATTTGAGACCTGTTTGTTATCGCCTGGTGGTGGTGACACGGACGCCAATGTGAATGACTTGTTAGTAAATTATGATATTACTGGTAAGTAGGTAATAGGATATTACTGGTTATATTGACCATTTGAATGAAACAAATGAATCTTGATTATTTACCTTTTATTAAAGGAACATAAAAAACTTACTTATTATGAATATGATTTTGGTTTAATTAATCGTTTCAACATGATTAATCACTTAGAATCAACATTATATCAGCAACGTCAATCAACAGGATTAAATAACATAGTTATAGAGGTACTTGAAGATGAGGGTAGAACTGTCCGCTTATAGAATTTACAAAAAGTATTTTGGGACTTCCAATTTCCCCTCGCAAGAATATCCTCTAATGGGAAATTGTCGAGCCAGTTCTTTGAGGTAACAGCAGAGCGGAAACTCCCAGGTGTTGCAGTTATACACGCATCTTTAAATAGAGTTTTAATCCACCCCGATATGATTGTCTTTGAAGCGGCTTTTGCTTCACCTCTTGTAGAAATGAACAGATTATGGGTCTTAGCCGAATCTCTGCGAATTTTTAACAATTCAATTGTTCTATTAATCCAATAGACTGGATCCAAATTATTGCTATCTAAATTAGTAAACAATTTCCAACCCGATTGTCTGTGGTCCGAAGAATCAGTCTTTGAACCAAAAACAGGCCACAAGGTGATAGAGTTATTACTTTGAATACAATGCTCCGAATCAGTTCTTAATAGAGTCAAATCGTGAATTCTTCGACCTGAGCATAAGAGTAATAATGTTGCAGTGTGTCTTTGCACTTGGAAAATATTGTCGTGTGTAAAATTATAACTATTTAAGTATGCGGCTAGGCTATCTATGTTCCAAATCGGTGGTTTAGATTTAACTGGTTTCTCTAACGCTATGGATTTTAAAACCTGTTTTACTAAAATATGGGAACTAATTTGGCCAGCAATGTCTGGATTGCAAAGAGTGGAAATTACAGATTTGTGCAACAGAATCGTATTATATGATAAATTGTTAACCAGGTGAAGGTCCGACAGGAATTTGGCTACTTCTCTACCGTTAGGATTATGAGGATTAATTTGGTGTTGCTCAGACCAGATTAGCCATTTTTTCCAAGCAACATCATAAGTCTTTAGTGTGGAAGGCCGCCAAGACTTCTTCAATAATTTTATTTGGCTATCATTCCAATCTTTTAGGGTCTCGGCCCACCCCCACATTTCCATACCTCGAGAATCATGTCCTGTGTCCTCGGAGGTGGGAGTCCCGTCGACACGTCCATTAAAACTTGATCGAGATTCCGAAGGGTGAATGGGGGTGCCAATGCTCGGGCCTTCAGGTCTGCCCGCCAATATACTCGATCCCAATGCGGAACTACTAGCAAGTATATCCCTTGAGCACTGTTCAAATGGGATAGCACTTTGGGAATCAAGTACGGCGGCGGGAAAATCCACGCCAGTTGAAAATTCCACTGTCGGGAGAACGCATCGTGAAACAATGCTTGGTGATCGTTCAGATTCAGGGACACATAATTCACTACGACATGCGCTCGACTGGAGGCAAAGAGGTCTATCAGGGGGATGCCCCATTTGGCAAACACTGTCTCTGTGGCTCTGGCCAAGAGATGCCATTCCGGATTGACCCGAAGTCTCGACAAATGGTCCGCATGACCGTTGTACATTCCGGGAATATGAAAAATATTCACATGAATTTGGTATTCTTCCAGAATTTGAAAAACTTGGTATGTTAGATCCATCAGTGGTGTGGATCTCGTGCCCCCTTCGTGTCGGAGATATGCGATAACAGTTTTGTTGTCGCATTGAATTAGTACTGTACTCCGGTGTAGGAGCTGACAATGATCTTGTAACACCTTTAGGATGGCGAGCATTTCCTTCTGGTTGCAGTGTAACTGTTTTTCGTGATCTGCCCATAACCCTGTCAACGACAAATTGTCTAATCGAGCTCCCCATGCTATATCGGAGGCATCCGTTGTTAGGTAATGGGTAGGTGGAGGTACATGAATGGCTGAAGGGCGTTTGCAGTTCTGAAGCCACCATATTATGTTGTCCCTGGCTTCGATAGGAATGAAATGCCATTTCTGGTCTGATCTCAACATTTTGTTGAGGAGGTCCAATAAAACCCGATAATTGAGTCTGCCTCTTGGAACAATAAAACTCGCAAAATTCAGAAGTCCGACCAGACTCTGAACCTCCTTGAGCTTTGTATGTTCCTTGTCTAGCATTTGGGACAGCTTGACAATTAGCGACGTCAGCTTCTCCTTGGGGAGTCGCTTCTGATTTGTCCAGGCGTTCCACTGAACGCCCAGATACGCCAATGTTTTTGACGGAGTCAACACAGATTTCTCGTAATTTATGATCCAGCCTGACGACTCGAGAGTCTGAATGACAATATTTACATGTTCCTTCAGGCTTTCCTCGTGTTGATGAGCAATCAGGAAGTCGTCCAAATACACCAGTATTCGTATTCCTCGTTTTCTGAGCATTTGGGCAATCCAATTTGTCACTGATGCGAAAGTCTTGGGTGCAGTACTTAGACCAAAGGGTAAACATGTCATTTCCAAAAGCTCCTTTCGATAGACTAGGCGTAGGAATCTCCTGTGGCTGCGAGCTACTCGAATGTGAAAGTACGCTTGTGAGAGATCGATTTTGCACAGCCAGTCTCTTTGCTGTAGGAAGTCTGGCACACGAAAAACATTCACTAATTTGAATTTTGTGGTTATTACGTATTGATTGAGGGCTCTCAGGTTGAAAATGGGCCGAGCAGAGCCGTCGCTCTTGAGAACTAAAAACATTGATGACAGGAAACTTGGAGTCAGATGTGCTCGCTCGAGGACCCCTTGATCCTTCATTTTGTTGATGACAGTGGTCATCTCTACTGAGTAAGGAACTAACATACTCTTTTTTTATGTTGCCTGGATGGATCATTGGAGGCCTTTGACGAAAGGGTATGCGATACCCCGATATCATTTTGAGAATGACATTTGGAGCTCCAAATTGTTCCCACTGAGTTAAAAAATTTGCTAGACGGCCTGCTTTGAACTGCATCATGTCAATATTTTCGACGTTTGACGTCTGTATTGTTGTTGGGCGGAGACGGCGCTCGTTTCTGCCCAGGTTTGGATTGATTTCGCTGCTTGGGGTGATTTCTCGAAGAACCTCGTCCACGAAAAAACCCCCGATTGTTCGGTGCGACCGAATGAGAGCTATGTCCATGATAGTGCGGATTATAACCACCCTGCGGGGATGGTGCAGTTTGACAACAGCCTTGCAAGTAGCATGATCCATGTTGACAACCCTGCGAGGGTCTTTTTCGGGTTGCGTACTCCTGCGAGGAGACGCTAGTCTTGTGTGTCTCTATCTGCGAGATAGAGTTGTTAGACTTCTTTAGCGGCCAAAAACATTTTCGCACTCCCCCCGCTTTTTCCAAAGCGGCTGTGAATTTTTCTGCGTTGAATAAGTTTGCGTATGTAGGAGGAATCTTCCTAAGCGTAGATTTCACTAGTGGCTCCTTTACCTGTTTGATAACAGAGTCCCGGCGCATTTGCAATATTTCTGCGCGATGACCACAAACAAGCTGTAATAAATCTGAGGAGGTTGTTTGAAAATCACCGCAATTTATAAGTTCTGTTAACTTATTATTAATAACCTCATAATCTGGGGTTAATTCTTTAGACCACTGGGCAAAATCAAACAATACTTTCTGAAGCGACTCCTGCTTTAAAATGCACATTGTTAAGGCAGCAAAGGCTTTATCAGCGTATATCAAATGGCGGGGAGACTGGAAGGCTGCAACTTCTTCGTTTATCTCAATATCCGTAAACCCCGGTTTGTGATTATACGCCTTTTGAGTTTCGGAATATCTGATTTCATTCCAATTACTAGTATCCCAATGTTGAAGATCGCATAGCAGTTTCAAATGGAGTTCAGAACTCTTGGGCATAGAAGGTTCTTTTAATTTTGTTTGAATATTAAAAATAACTTCATTAGGTGCATCGATAATCGACGCATTATCACCTAATTCTTCGTAAAGATTACGACTAACACCAGAATTTAGAGACATGGAATCGTTATAGCAGTGATCACTAGTTTGAGCTTGATGCTCGTTGCCACGAGCATATAAAGATTTACGAAGATCACGTACCTCCTTTGATAATTTTCGATACTCCTGTTTCGAATGTCTTCGTTTACTCCCCCTCCTCTTTTTTTCATGATGACTCCGTCGACGCCTTGAGCGTGAGGAAGAGGAAGATGAAGAACTGCTCTGAGAATTATCACTGCTTGAACTCGAACTTCTAGACCGTAACTTACGCTGCATACCAGATGGTCCTGGTAATGGCTCAGTCACTTCCTTTTGTACATAATTATTACTATCATCCATTCTAAACAGAAAAAGGGATTTTTAGAACAACACTAACGGTAAAAACCGTTAAAATAAAAGTTAGGCAACGACACACTGAGTTCAGATTATACACAATTTATCTTGCAAAACAACACAGTATAAAATGTAGGTACTTAATTGTAAACCAAAGATCTTAGGCAAGGTATCACTGCGTTTTAAAATCAATATGAAATTACTCACGTGTAGTTTTGTGGGTATTTTTACCAGCTTGATAATAATAATTAAAATAAATTTGAATATTGTGGTAACGTTACTGTTAACACAACCGTACACGGCGGGAAACAAGACGCCAATGAGACATAAAGGTGGGGCTCACTCAGTGCGCCCTCACTCTGCCAGGTGGTGGGGTAAGAAAGAGAAGGATACAGGAAAGAAAGAGACGGATATAGATGGCGGGAAACGTAGTGCCTATCTCAAATTAAATAAGCTTCGAATAACGGTCAAGTCAAATTAATAACATGATTATCTCCTGTGTACACAGCGACCAATACTACTCGGTCCAGACGACCGAAGCTGAACAAATCCTACAAGTGATAGCCGGCTACATAGATATCATAGTGCGCAAGCAACGCGCCAAGGAGCACCTCGGGATAGAGGGCGATGAGGGCTCGGCCATGTTGGAGGACTCCGTGTCGCCTTCCAAGTGAGTATAGCTACCTGGAAAGTTTATTAGATTTATTTTCCAATAACTGGCTGGCTGATCACGTCTAGCTATTAATTCAATTTTTAATAAAAACAATAAGTCTCTGAACAGTCTTGAAAAGCATGGGTCAAATATTTCCATTGATACGTTCGCGAATTATTATAAAACTAGCTGCTAGCGGCAGTGGTGCCGCGACTATAGCCTTTTAGTGGAAAATAAGCTAAATGTCTGAAAAGAACCTGTAAGGTTTTTTTTTATAGTTCACTTCCGCCCGCGGCTTCGCCCGCGTGGTATGTCGATAAAAAGTAGCCTATGTCCTTCCCCGGGATGCCATCTATTTCTTTGGCAAATTTTTTAAAAAACCGTTCAGCGGTTTAGGCGTCAAAAGGTAACATACAGACAGATTACTTTCTAATTTATAATATTATAGTATGGATATCACCGTTCAAACCTTTGCCCACAGAGCCAACATCATCCAACACGACACGTTCAAATCCGGCAAGGTGAACACCGAGTCTGTGGCCAAGCCGGCCGTGCACAGACCTGGCGCTGAAGGTATATGGATTATTTATGATAAACTGTATGATAAACAGTGTAGTTTGGCTTACATGTCTTATTTGGTAACCAAATTCAGTACACAAATCGCGAGTTAAGTTTGAACGTTCGTAGTTTGTTTAAATTTGGTGTGAATGTCTATGAAATGTCTTTTTTTTAAGAATATTTTATATTAGCATCCGCCCGCGGCTTCGCCCGCGTGGTATGTCGATAAAAAGTAGCCTATGTCCTTCCCCGGGATGCCATCTATCTCCTTGCCAAATTTTATCGAAATCCTTTCAGTGGTTTAGGCGTGAAAAGGTAACATACAGACAGACCGACACGAGTTACTTTCGAATTTATAATATTAGTATGGATTTAGAATATTTATTCTCTATGAATATTTAGTCTTGATACTAGGTTGTGGAGGTCAGATAGGCAGTCGCTCCATGTAAAATACTGGTATTCAGTTGCATCCGGTTAGACTGGAAGCCGACCCCAACATAGTTGGGAAAAGGCTAGGCAGATTGATTTAGTCTTGATCTATCTAAGAGACACTCATGGTGAAAATCGATCTTGTAATCTCAGTACAGTACGCCATAGTTGGTTACCAAATATAACAAGTAAATATAAAAATACACAATAACCTTAAAAGTTTTTTTTCTATTTTTTTATTTGCTTTTAAGTTTTTTTTTTTAGTTTAGTTGATAGAACATCGTATTGTGTTTGAATTCAATCAAACAAACAAAACACATGCATATTTAATTATATGTCATCAGTTTTACACGACTGAACGTTTTCTAGCTGTATAAAGTACATCGCTCATTATAACAACGCCGCACCGACACGGCAAATAACTTGTCATTCAAGTTAGGATTTTAAATCAAATGTGTTAAAGTCTATTTTACGATAGCTATACAGAATAATGGACGGCTCGCCGGCCGCTCACTGCCCGCTCACTGCCCGCGAGCCGTCTCACGTAAAATAGACTTTAATGCATTTGATTTAAATTCCTAACTTGAATGACAAGTTATTTGCCGTACCGAAGCGATGCTGTTATAATAAGCGATGTCCTTTAGCCGAACAGTATTCAAATTCAATACGACATTCCATCAACAAAACCACAAATGTTTTATTCCGTTGCCACCGCTTCACAATACAATTTGCCGGCTAGGAGCCAAGCCGTTCGCCGTGAACCACATGACGGGCGCGCAGCAGACGACCGTGTCCGGGCAGATCATCACCGGGCACACGCCGCCCGCCGTCAGTATTAGCTTATTTATTTTATTTTCTTGCTTTAAGCCTGGAATACACACACTATGTAATAGCATAAAAATATGTTTATTTCGAGCAGAAACACAGACTAGTACAGATGGTTCTATCCGCAAAATGATTTAAATAAAAAGTTACTCTTGCTACGACACAATAAAGTGCAATTCAAGTCGCACAGCGCTAATTACCTGCAATTATATTCACCTAGAAGTTACCTCTCTGTCTATCGCGTAACTCTTATATCTTCTGACTCTGTTACGCTCACTGAATTGGCCCAACAAGACGAGCCCGCCGTGTAGCTTATAGCTTCATATCTAAAATGTGAAGTGCGCCTTCTGTACTACTCTGTGTCAGAATTTATTGATGTTAAATACGAAAACAGTACGAGTATTTTACCACATTCGAATGCATCCATGCTTTTTATATTTATTAGCATGTGTATTTCAGGTTTTATTTATTTTAGGTTAAGATTTTTTGAGGATATCGTTATATTGTGGGTTGTTTCAGCAAAAGTGGCATATATTGAGAGGTATTTAGATATTGTTTCATTAATATCACTTGCTTTCTTTTCAATTGTCGATTCCACAAGGTGCAGTCAGTCTTTTCATTGTATAATCTGAGAAATTATGGAATTTATTTGATAAAATACTGAAATACCTAGCGCAAAACACTGTAAAAACATAATAAGACAGAAAAACCCTATAATTAAAATACAGAAAATGCAGCATACAACACTTTTGCTCAGATAACCTTATGCATACTAAGAGTCAGTTCAGACCGCGACGTGAAGCGTCGCGACGCTGCGCGCACTTTTTAACAATTATCGAAGTTATTTTCTTCACGAAAAGGTATAATTTCAATGCGAGGGTTGACACGTGTCAAAGTACGCTGAGATGCGCGGTGCTGCGCAGCGCGTGTACCTTATTGTGTAGTAAATAAATTCGATATTGTATCGGATCATAAAAAAGTGCGCGTCGCATCACGTCTCAGTGTGAACTTTAACCTTATTCAATTTTTCAAAATTATAATATAATAATGAAAACATTTTGTTCCACGCTGCTATTTAATGGCTACATGTAGTCATCGAAATGGGCTGTGTAGGTATATACTATCTATTATACATTGTTGAAACTATATGATGACATTGACTATACAACGTTAGTTTTTGTTTATGCTAAACCCGAAAAGGGGTAATTGTACTCATAATTTTGAACAGCTTTTTCTTTGGGACCAAACTTGTAATCGCGAAAAAAAAAGAGCTGTTCCATACATTTGTGTTCACTTAAATCGACAAAATGTATGGAACAGCAGATTTCTTTTTCGCGATTTCAAAGTTTGTCCCATAGAAAAAGTTGTTCAAAATTATGAGTACAATGACCCCTTTTCGGGTTAAGCATAAACATAAACTAATGTTGTATGATAGCCTTAAAGAATTTATGGATAACAAATTCTCATGTTAGTATTAAGTGAACATATGCATGCTAAGTACAATTCTGGCAAAACATGTAAGATCTTTATTGTAAACTATTGTAACACCATGTATACCATGTTTTATGCAAATAAATACTATTCTATTCTATTCTATTCAATGAACATTGACGATTAGTAAAACATAGATTTACAACCACAAAACTGTTTCTAATCCCAATATCTGCATCTACCAGGCTTCTCAAATGCAACAAACGCGAGTGACGTCAATTCTGACGGAGCCACAACGTGGTTTGATGTCCACCATCACCAGCGGCGTCGAGATCATCAAGCAGACTGAGGAAGGACTCACCAGGGTATGTACTTACTGTTATTTGCTTAGTAAACAAGCTTATTGATCTTATGAACAGGGGGCTTTGAACAGTCACTTTGGCAGAATCATATTAGGATAATATTATGAATCCTCGTAAAATGTCATAAACTGACAATTCATAATTATGATCTGCGTGCGATTCAATACGCAATAATTCTGTTTGACAGTTTTCTATGGAGATTCGTAAAATGGTCCACAAATTAGGAATTGCTTTTATGTCAAATCAGAGGAATTGCTAATGACAGCTGGGATTCAGTAAATGAACTGCTTTTAGAGGAATTGCTAATGTGGCCGGTTTAGGCCCCCAGGTTTATGTGAAAGCTGTAAATAAATACTTGTTTACATAACAATATCATATAATTAGTATTGTATCTCTTTATTTTCTTTAGTATATTAGTTCAGATAAATACAAAAAAACTATGGTCCATTAAAAAAAATGTGCAGAATTAGGTGAGGAATAATAAGGGGTTAATTAGGGTTCATACTGCCGCAACAACTGAATTATTGGCTGCCATAAAATGAATTAATTTCAATTGATTTAGGCGCGCGTGACTTTGCGGAAATCCATCATAAAATACAATAAACGTAGATATATTTACTACCCTATTCCACCGAGAAAACCCGAGTGCTTGACGCAGATAACCTTCGGCGTGGAAACACATCGTGTTCAGGTTCGCGACTGGTCAATCGTCATCCTGCGGATGCCTCGTTGAGAGGTGAAACACATGTCGATTTCTTACAGGGTTTTTTATGACTCTTGAGAAATAGTTAAGCGGAATAGGTTAATAGATATATCTACGTCTATTGTATTTTAATTAATTTAAAGACATAGTATTTTTTCACATAAGGGTTCCGGTAAGAAATCTTCACTAAGATATATTTCGCGCCTTTTCCTGGGATATGAGGGAATTTTTCAGACAAGTTGCAGACAGATACTCTTTCTATACATATAGTTAATGACAGTCGGATGTCCAATTCTATTTTAGTGTCACTTCCCTAACTGCACCGTGGAGCGAACTTCCAGCCGTGGGTTCGAATTGGAAAAAAGATTATTGGATAACCATTATTTTGAAAGAATTGATTTAATACCAAACACAGGACAGTCTTTATAGCCGAAATTAGTTGAATAGGTACTTGTAGAAATACATAAGTAGGTGTCCATCTGTCTGTCAGACGCAATTTTATCTTAAATAATTTGACATAAATATCAAAAGTCTATCCCAAAAATAGAGTGAATGGCCCAAAAATATACTTATGAAAATGACCCAATCATAAAATTATGCTTGCTTCTAGTATATTGTTATTATTTTGTAGCATAGCACCTATTAATATCTTTAGTACAATAAACGTTTACTATATCTCTCTTTTTTTAAACAATGAACAATACTTTTTTGTTCCACGAAATGTGAGGCTTTTTTATATATGTTCTAATTTAGAATATTGTTTATTTTGTTTCGTTTTTTTTTTGTGTATATGTGGTTTCACCGCAACTAAATATACACTCTTCGTCCCCAGGCCACCTTACCGGCTCTAGGCCACGACGCGGCCTCAGTGAAGTGGAAGCAAGTGACGATGGACACCAACAAGCAAGTCGTAACGTCACAAATCGCCGCCATGAACGCGGCCACTGCGCAGGTCGTCACACTTACTTCAGGTGAGAAAATAAAGTAAAGTGTTATACGAGTTCAGTAAGTCAATCCAGCGTTGACTTGCAACTGGGGTTGTGTAGACAATAGTTCTAATCCAGCCCAGTGCTGACTTCGCGCCCTAAAATAGACGGGTAGGTTAGTCAACTGGGCTGACTTGCGAGTAAGTCCAGTTGACTAACCTACCCGTCTATTTTCTGGCCTACTAGCTTCCCCCGACTTACAGTCGATCTCGTCTACATGAACCCACTGACTGGGTGCGAAATTCAGAGTCACTTTTTACCCGACTACGGCGAAGAAAAAAGGAGGGTTATGATTTAGACCGGTATGTATGTATGTATGTATGTATGTTCATCTGTTCCCTCCTATCTTCCAAACCACTTATCACAATTTGACAAATGAGGTATCGTTAGAAGCGTCGTGATTGTCCGCTGGCTATGTGAAGTCACATTAAATTAAAAATGGCGCCCTCTAGAGGATATAAAGTGAGGAACTTAAAAACAAATATAGTTTAATCGTACCATGTTGGGTATCAAATGAAAGGGCTTAATGAGCACATTTCAAAAATATTATAACCACAAAAGAATTTAAAAAAAAACAAGTAATAAAAACTAAAATCCAGAGTCACACGTAATCTGTTCTATTTATGCCCTAACACGTGTGACTCCGGATTTTTAATTTGTCTGTCTGTGGTGTCTTGTTTATACCTTTTAAGTCGTAGTTGGGTTTTAGTTTTTATTACTTGATTTTTTCACAATTCAGGGTCCAGTCACTGCTATCGTATAAACCAGGCATTAAAGAAACATCCTAGTACAGTCACCATATAAAATGACAAAGTTCCAAGTATGAACATTATGACTTTATTTAGAACCTTGTCATATTATACCTACGATGTGTGTGTTATTGTATGATGTGTGTTTAGTACCGGGTGTACTATAGTAGGCAGAGGTCTACCCTTCGTGGTATACAGGCGTGATTGTATGCAATGTTTATTTTATTTTTCCTACAGGTACAGAAGAGGTAGACCACACCGCCGTGGGCGCAGCCATCACCACGATCACCAGCAACCTGCCCGAGATGACGAAGGGCGTGCAGATGATCGCGGCGCTGCTGGACGACTCCGAGCACGAGGACAAGCTGCTGGATGCGACCAGGAAGCTGTGCAGCGCCTTCACTGACCTGCTGAAGGCGGCTGAGCCGGCCACTAAAGAGGTACCGTCATCATCAGAGTATAGCAGTCCACTACTGGACATAGGCGTCTCCAATCGCACCCCATTTAACTTGATCCAGCTGCTACCAGCTGCAATAATTTAGGTATGTAGGTTAATCAGGTTGGTCAGTCTTACCAAGGGGTATCGTATTACCCAATAACTGGGTTGTGGAGGTCAGATAGGCAGTGGCTCTATGTAAAATGCTGGTATTCAGCTGCATCCGGTTAGACTGGGAACTGACCCCAAGATATTTGGGAAAAGGCGAGGCAGATGATGATGAGGGTATAGGCCCACCCAGACAATAATTAAATGCAATCAGGTGGAAATACAGCCCGATAAGCGCCGCTAGAGGGCTCTTATGGCAGGCCAATGTTAGACGAAAAGTGAAGTGCCAAAAATGTTGTAGCAAATGCGGTGCAACTGTAAACTGTCACCTTGATAAAACCCTGCAAAATGACAATGGTAATCTTATAGAACCTTTCAAATCAGACCGAAAGACCCAAACACTTATTTCCATTAACTATAGAATAAAAACTCACCCTCTTTCTATCTATTTCCAGCCGCGCCAGAATCTCCTAAACGCAGCCTCACGCGTCGGAGAAGCCTCAACAACAGTCCTCTACACCATCGGCGAGGAAACCGAAGAAGACAAGGAGACACAGGTAACAGACCCCAAGCGAAACCCTAAGAAATCCTACCTGTATAGGAAACTTAACTACTGCTATGATAATTTCTACAAAGTATTCTTCGGCAAAGAAAAAGGTGATACTTATGACACTGACTTTGAAAATGTTGATATAGGCAATGGAAAGTCTAAAGACGTAATTGATGATGGCATCTACGAAGATATCGATACGACACGTAATTGGGGACTCGATGTTATTCAAGAGGAATCTGATAGCGATTATTACAAAAGTATCGATTATGCTAACATGTTATTCAAGAATCGGCCGGAAAAATCGAATAGCGATAACGATTTTGAATCGATTGTGCAAAATTGTGAGGGGTATTTAGATAGCAGTAATCCAAAGTTGTATCCGAAAACTATTTATGATAAGATTTATAATTTTAAAAAGGATTTCTCTAATCACGACTACGCTAATGTTAATTATGACGTTAAAAGTAATATCGATAAATCTAACTTGAATAACGAAAAATTGAATATAAATATCGATAAAACTAACAATGAAAACGTTAACATAGACTTAAACAGACGCACGAAAAATGATATTCTCCGCGAACAATTCTTCCTATCAGACAATATCGATAAAAACGAAATCAATGACCAATTCAATCGATTTAACGGGAAAAAAATCGAATGCCACAGCATAGTCAATGACATCACTAAATCAGGCCCAGATGTCAAAGTATCAGGTTCTTTAAACATGAAATTACTTAACCCAGACAGATATAACCGCGTTTTAACAACAACGGAGACCTTCATGGAGACAGCTGACGCCAGTTTCACTAAAACCCAAATATCGAAACTACGACGCGATGGCTTCGAAAATGTCGTCAAAAAAAGCGAACGATACTACACTAGCGAGACAGGCGACAAACATACAGAAATACTAAACAATTCTACTGAATCTAAGGCCAAAACTGAGATTAGGATATTCTATAACCCGACTTTCAAAACTACATGCGAAAATATCCGCGGTTTTTGTCAATTTTGTAAGCGAAAGTGTCCTAGGACCGAAGAGAGGTGCTGTCCGAGATGTGAATGTTTGGAACTCGAGCTGGCGACGATTTGGAAAGATAATTGGCTGAATATTCTGTGTTTGTTGTCGATTATTTTCATGTTGTTAGCATTGTTGATACAGTGTTTTATTCCTAAAGATGTCTGTGGCGAGGATAACAGTACGGAAGTTAGTGAGAAGTGTTTTGATATGATATAGTACGACAAAGGGAATGCTTTTCGTTTTTCCAAAAATATAAATATTTTGACACCCAGTTTACAAAACCAGTTTATGTGTGCATTGATTTATTCATCACTTTTGCTTTCATTTCCATTTTCAATCAACCTTAAAGAATTTAATACGTAAAAAGACGGTTAAATTTTTGAATATCTTGTTTCGAATAAAGAAACAAACTGACAGACTAATTTTTTTAAACATTATAAATATTATAAGTATAAAAAAAAATCATTAGTTTATATTTTTGGAAAATTATAAAGTGTCTGCGATGGAATGGTTTTCGGTGGCATATTCCTATGGTATTAGGGACCTATAGTAATATTTTGTATCCTTCAATTGCCCATAGTGGTATTTCGTACCTTTTTAATACCCCCTGTGTATTAAATAATGCTCTTATAGAGAGTCTGAGTCAAAGAATCTTCAATGTGACTGAAAAAGCCTTTTTCAATTAACAAGGAAAACATTTTTATTGGAGTCCAGTGCTGGATATAGTTTTCTGAGGAGTCTTTGAAGTCAAATAAGGACTCAGAAACCAATAATACCTGATGAACAGTTAAAGAAACCACGGTGGTTTCTATAAAATCTTGTCACTTACCTTACCATGTCAGGAAATGGTACCAATTTCGCGTTTTTATTATAGTTTTACGACTATAAATAATATTCTCCAATATATAAGTATTACATTTTAAAAGTATTCCTTTTATACTGCCTCTCTAGAAATAAATAAAAATCACATGGTTCTTAAAAATCACAATTTAAAATAATTATATAAAGCACGTTTTTCTCTCTATAGTATATAAAAATTGTCTTTTTCCTTTATTTTCACGTTTTCTTGTTGGATGAAAGATAATAATCAAAATTATAAAGACAAATGAGTAAGGGAAAAGACTGCACTATGACATTTTTTATTAGTTTATAAGGTTATACAGCTTATGGGAGCATATGATTCACATAGTTTTCGAGTCGAGCTTGATATGAGATTCTCACAATTTGAATTAAGGGGGCGAGTTACGTTCGTTTTAAATAGATAGTATGCCGCACCTGTTACATGTTTTTTTTTCATTAATATAAAAAGTCTTTACTTGACTTTTTTGTTGTAAAACAAGTTAGTTTTTACATGGCCTGGCCGGTAATTCCAATGATAGAGGCGAAACTAACAGGTATTCTGTAAAAAATTCAAGGACAAACAGACAAAAAGCGTACTAACTAACTTAAAGGGGTTTATGTATAAACAATGCTTAAAGTTAAATGACGTTCAAACGTCAAAAATGTATGGTTAAACAGTCGCTAATCATTACTTAACTTTAAGCAACGTTTATAAATAAACACCATAGTTTGGATACAGCACCCTTTGGATACAGGATCTAAGAAAATATTGCCCTCATCTTGGGCTCCATCGAGGTCGGGTAAAAATATGTGAATCATAATACTTTCGTCTGGTTCCACAACAAAGAGTTAACGTACTAACTATCAGTTAGTTTGACTTAATCTTTAGTTCGGTAGACCAATTGTTGGTAAAGGTAAAGTATAAACATAATACACTAACTGCACTGTTAGTAGTTATTATAGTTTGTTGTGTAGGCTTTTGTGGAACTGGGCACTTATACTTCATTTCACATAAGATTAGACATTAAATTAAACCTTTTTTACAGTACGTTCAACCGATTGTGACTTCTGTTGCGTTGGTAGCATGACAAATGGCAGCTGCACCTGCTTTGCTTTTAATGCCATCCTTATGCCTACGGTGTAGAAGTCAAAATCGGTTGAACGGACTGTAAAAAGGTTTGTTTAAATGTATAATCTTATTTCAAATGAAGTATAGGGGGAAGATGAGGTTGAATGTATAGGGTATACTCGCTTATGAGATGTTATAATGAAGCGATGCCGAAGAATTGAGAACCTCCTCCTTTTTTAAGTCGGTTAATTAGTTTTATAGCAGTCCTTGAATGCTAGTCAAAAATTCGTCACAATTTTCGGAATTTATAAGAAAAATATCTGTTTTTTTATATAATCCTGTGCATATAAATAAGGAGTGTTTAATAAGAAAAACATTCTAATCTAATTGCAGCGGAAAATTATTAAGTCAAATTATTAGGAGTAGATTTACTATAATACACTTGCGAGCAACAAATCCGGGTCGGTCGAACAACAACTGTTTTGAAATGGATTTTTATTTAATTTAAAAAGTCTCGGCAGCTACAAAACGTTTTATTTCACATTGAGCCAGCATTTCGGGGAAACCTTTTTTTGTGACTAAAACGGATTCGTTAGTCGCAAGCATATTAAGAATCTCAACTTTCGACATTCTTTGCCAATTATGAGCCATAATAAATATATCATCACAATCTTGCCATCACCACGACATAAGCGAGTTTATAACAACCCTTATAGCTTCTATACACAATAGTTCATGCTGGACATGGTGCAACTCCATTGCTGCGCAGGATTCTTTTCTGCTCGGTTTGGTTGGTGGTAGGGCTTGTTCTAAGTCCGCCTGGCTAGATACCACCATCTTATCTAAGTCTGTCGCCATAACAACAATTTTAACAGCATTGTTGTGTTTCGGCAGTTAGAGGTAAGATTGCGGGAAAGTCCGAAAGGGATACCGGGACCTTGGCAACAGGCAACTGAAGGAACACGGGTGGGTGTTAGTCAGTAAAAGTCTGACACGCCCTTCCGCTCCGCCCAGAGCGGGATATTGGATGATTTCCCAAGCCCAAAAAAAAAAAGGAGTTTGAGTTAAGGTAGCCAGTTCCTCCGTGGTTGAGGATTCCGGGTGAAGCTCGCTTCCATCTTCCGACTGATCATCACTTAAGATTAGGTGAGACGCAGGCGAGAGCTTTATAAAATAAAAAATGTTCACGGAGATATAATGCACGTTAGCTATGCGGATTCATTTGTTTACCAGTCAATAGGGTGGTCGTAGGCTGCAATGGAACGGCGTCTTAACATTTTGCATGTTGAAATTAGCTTTACCCTTGAAGGATATACTTATTGGTGCGTAGTTCGGGCATTTTAAGAGTACGTATGCATCGTGTCAGGTGGCATTTAGTAATATCTACCTACCTACATGGGAAGATGGCGTGAATTTATGTATGGGCATTGATCGAAGATGGACAAACAAACATCACGGGATAACTGTATTTATCACAAAGTTACTAAAGCTGGTAATATTCTAGTTTGTCGTGTAAGTACTGAGGTACGTTCGGAGTATGTAAGGATCGTAGCAGGTGGCGTTTTGTAGTTTCTACCGGCCCCCATGGAAAGTGGGCGTGAATTTATGTATGTATGTGTACGTTCATCTTGAACTGTTGTGTATAGAAATATTATCACAATTTACGTTAAATTTTGTGTTCATTTATTTTTTGTTAACAATAATCTTAATGCTTACTAATCTAGTCTTTATTTTGTTTTATTTTTCCTTTTTTTTATTCAAAGCATTAAGGTAATTGGCAGCTAAGGGTTGGCTTAACCTGTTAACTTATTAAATTGGACGTCAATGTGAGCCGACCCTTATTTTTATTTATTTTTTGTTAATATCTGGCAGCTAATTTATATCTTAGTCATTTCGATTCTGAATTCTTTACATGTATATATTTTTTTGATTGTTTTTTTTTAAAGTTCTAGTACACATTGTCGAATAATCGAAAATATAAAATTGTTTGAGGTTTCATTCGACACCGAAAGTGCTAAGTAACATTTTAGTCGCTAACTTGTATCACAAAATGCGATTAATCGACAGTGTGTACATTTACTAAATCTGTTAATGATGTCTTTGTATACATGTCCTTTTTGCATTTCTAAATAATCATGTGGCATAATTAATTAAAATTATAAATATTACTAATACTTGACATTTTATCTTTAAATTCCACAAACAACAGCGTCATTTAGTATCAGTTTTATAAATATGATTTATTTATACAATGCAAGAAGTCACACATAATTATGCATGGACTCAAAAAATTGCCATCACAAAGTACAAACATACAGATTGCCATTTTATATGAAAACAGAAGTTTATTTTTAATTTAATTTTTTTGCCATTTATTTTTTAAACGCTTGGCGAGATTCGAGTTTATTGTAAACATGGCAACAGTGACTTTTTTAAATGATAAAAGTAGAATAACAAAATCATTTACTTAAAAATTTGGCTTATTTTATTTTGATGTTACTTAATTTTTAGAGTAAAGACTGATCTTTTGTTTATTACTTATTATTTTTTATCGTGATAATGCCTTTATTTATTTTTTGGGTATCAAAAATCTCGTGTCTTATTCTATCTTCTCACTCGGAACTCGCCAGCCACTCGACATAGCTATTTTATAATTACTTTAATACAAGTGGGTGCAGAAAAATTGTACCAATATACAAAGTTTATTTTTCTTCTTATTTTACTTTACCATTTGAATCTCATAAAATTATTTATTAAGCATAAGTAACGTAAATTAATCAAGAATAACATATCAAATCTTTCAAAGTCTAAAATATAAATTAATTATAAATACTGGTACAATTTCTCTGCACCCCAGTGTACGGTTGTGGTTCTTAAACTTTCACTGCCATGTTGGTTATTTTTGGTTAATACATTTGCTTAAAAAAACAATTGTTTTATTTATAACTAACTGTCTCGGAAGTAAATGTATTTAGCAAAAATAACTAACTAATTACCCCCCTGTATATTGACGGAAATAACATCATGCTGTATATAGGCTGGTGAATGAATATTTTGTGGAAACCTGGAATTAATAATCGGACATTTTCAAAACGCCTTTGCCCTGCAGTGGGACAATTATGCCCACTAAAAACAATTGTAAACTATGAAAAGTGGTTTATAAAGTCAAAATCAAATAATTTATTTCAAGTAGGCACATAAAAGGCACTCTTGAACGTCAAAAACAAAGAAATAAAACTAATTCTAGTTGGCCATAAATGGCGATTACTCACTCCATAACAGGCTAAAGACATTTCATTTGCTAAATAATGTACAAAGCATTTTTGTGTAAAGAAGTAATATTATAATTTATACAATGCAACAGGCTCGCCCCCTATTATATGGGACTTGAAACATAACTGGCAAAATGTGGGTGTAATCATTATATACCTCTGATCTCCCTTTAAGGGAATATAGGCGTGATGTTATATTATGTATAGGTCAGAACATAGCATTCACAAACATATAAAACTTATAGAAACATAATTATTTAAGTTAAAACAATATTATCTTAGCGCAGCGCCATACAAGCACATTTCACGTTCGATACGTTAGGAAGTAATTCCACACATTGTCAAGAGATGGCGTTGTTATAAAAATAAACGCGTGACCTAGATAGTTGAGCGGGCAGATGTCTGGTTTTTGTAACGTGTATGTCGTGAGCTCGATGTCTGAGTGGAGACTAATGTTCGGCCTAGATTCTTGACTAGGTTGAATGGTTTTGTTGGGTATGCCAGGAATGAAAGGGGAATTACGATTGATAGAAAAATACTCTTCAATGAATAAAATTCTCAAAGTTAAATGACCATGAAAGGTATAAATTTGTCTCACTGTAAATAAATAAAAAAACAAACAGAATTAACATGAAATTGTAGCCAAATAAGCCAATCTGAGCAAAAAGGGCCGTGTAGCAAATAATATGTAGAGAGATGATACATCGTAATCGAAAATAATATTATAAATGCGAAAGTGAGTTTGTTTGTTTATTTGTTTGTTACGTTTTCACGCTAAAACGGCTGAAAGGATTTGGATGAAATTTGGCACACAGGTAGACCATGACCTGGGTTAGGACAAAGGATAAGGATTACTTTTTATCCCAATATTCCTACGGGATCGAGACTTACGCGGGCTAAACCGCGGGGCGCAGCAAGCGAATAACGTAAAGTTAGCTAATGAAACCAAAACATTCTGAATACCGGCCATGTTATGATTGCCGCCACGTATCATCAAAAGTATTTTTACGTCCGAGACAGTTTTTATTTATGCGAACATGACGTACTGTGTATTAACGCTTGTGTATTTCATAAAAAGTTCATCGTAATATTTCAGACATGTTTGAAGGCTGAAAAATGTTTAAAGACTGGACATTTTCTATATCAACAGTAGAAAGGGAATTTGTACTCAGTAATTTAACGAATGATTTGTACATTTGATTATTGGGATAGTGTTAGTCCACGCTTTTTTATAAGGGGGAAGTAATCTTCAAATACACATTCACTTTTTTAGGATTATTTTCATTTCATGGATCAGTGACACCCTGTTTTTAAATAAATTGAAACCAAATAAACCTGCACGCTTATTTTTAATAAGAGGTATCGGCACGAAATCATAGTTACCATAACCAATGATATTTTAAAAGTAGATTATAAGAAAAATCCACAGAGTTTCTTGCCCGTTCTTCTCCATAGGAATCTTCGCCTAGGAACGGGCAACTAGCTTCAACATTCTTTTTAATTGACAGACTCTTTGTGAATGTTATAAAACAATGATTTTAACAATACCTCTCTCCCACAGGACATCCTCCTATCCCTAGCGAAGGCAGTAGCCAACACAACAGCGGCGCTGGTTCTCAAAGCTAAGAACGTGGCCGCGCAGTGTCGCGACGACCAACCGCTACAGAACGCCATCATCTCAGCCGCCACGCACTGCGCTCTAGCCACCAGCCAGCTTGTCGCTTGTGCTAAGGTAAGACAAACATTCCAATTGGTTCAATAGTTTTCAGAAAATTCGCGTACATATATACATACGTGTCAAATCCGCTCCCACGCACTGTGCTTTCGTGAATATCCAACTTTTTGTCTGCATTAAGGTAAGAAAGAAAATGCGTTAACTAAAAACCATTGGTTTAGTAGATTTTGAGAAAATCAGTCAGTCATCAGTTAAATACAGAACCTTCTCTTTTTAAGTGGGTTAATGACACTTGTAACAATATATTTTCGCACTTTTATTTTCATTGTAAAGGAGATGGACTGCTTAGCAGTGGCGGGCCTAGGGTTCAAAATCAGGGCAAGCCCACAGATTTTTTACGATAATACAGCCATGTGAGCGATTTATGGATTTTCTTTGTTGTTCATGGTAACACCATATTATAATTCTGTGGCCCTAGTGAAAAGGGGTATAAGTCCGATTTTGTGGAAAATGAGTTAAGTATACAGAAGTGATCAGAAAAAAATGCTCTATCGTTCGGTGTAAACGGATCTAAGCTATCTCTAAAAATAAAGAAGTTACCTTGTGTAAAAGGGTCCAACTGACACCAAAAAAAATTCAAAAGTCGGTTTCAAGTACTTTTGTATTCTTTTAAACGAAAAAAAAAAAATGCATTTTGTGTTTTTTAATCTAAATTAACATAAATTACCCACGTTTTAATTTGGTTGGTGTTTATCAATACAACAACACCTGGTTCTTAAAAATGATTTAGTGAGTAATGTGATATTATTAGACATAAATCCGTTTTCACCACCATAAAGGAAAAAAATCAAAGAAACTCTATTGGGATTAGTATGAACATAATCATTCCAAATGCGTATCCATTTTCACTTGTGTGAATTAACATTTAACATATGGGAGAAGGGGTATAATTTATTTTACACCCTCAAGGAATTCATTTTGTGGTTAGTATAAGTCACTATCTTAAAAACGAATTACTTTACATAAAAAATAACTCCATAATAATAAAGAGCATAAATTGTTTACCTATAAAAAACATCACACGTATTTCAATTGGTAGTGGTTTAAATGTCACACGAGGCAAACACGCAATTTGAAGTGCGCGGAGTGTTTTTTGCGTCTCCTGTGAAGTTGCATTTTTGGACTTAGATCCTTTTTCACTAGGGCCACAGAATTTTGGTTAGAAAACCTTTAAAATGCGAAGAGTTCTACATATTTCAAGCATCAGTACGTAATTTTCGTAAGCGCCATCTATAATAACGAATGCGTGTAAACCACACCGCTTAGTAGGACCTTTTCACCATAATAAATTCATATTCGCTTGTCACATGCAAAATTATTCTATTAAAATCCGCTAGATGGCCCCCAAATTATCGATTTGTTGAAAATGTTAAATGAGATATTACATTAGGTACCTATATAACATTTTATAATTAATCATAATGACAATAGCCAACTCTAATCTTCATTTCAAAACGCCTAGGTATGAAGAATATCTTCGATACGAAAATAAATTGTGTTTTGTGATCTTGATGAGATGTATTAAAATAAGATGGTTTGTTTTTCAGTGGTTTACCAAAACAACAATTGCCATACAAAAAACACTACCACGATATCAAAATTTGTATATGTAATACAAATTTTGATGTCTTTCATGACACCAGACTACCTAAGTTTGTCATACTCAACTCATATCTAAACAATCGAATGCCAATTTCAATATATTCTTCGATTGACAAAAATTGTCTTTATTTCCGAGTAATAGTTAATAGTTAGTTAGTAGTAGTGTTCAACGAAGTGTGTTTATTTATTTCGTTACAGTAGGTACAAATTAATAATTAGGGTTGATTACGGTGAAGTAAAGAGTTACTTACTGTCAGAAAACTTAATGTAAGTATTTACATAACTTTTCGAACACAGTTTCGAAATTCACATTTTGATGATAAAAACCACACTATAACCACTTACTAAGCTTATGCAATGACATAGCCACAATATCTATCACATCATTTTAAATAATAAAACTTGGTACTTTCTTAGCCACTGTTGGAAAATAAAATACTGATCTCAAATTATTTCAAAACAATAACAAATTGAGTCGCGTCACGGACTAGCAACTCACTTTACGCGGGTCAACATCGCGGCAAACATACGATTCGTTCCATTCATAAAATCTCAAAAGCCGGGCTTAAATATTAGAACATTTTGCAAAATAAGTACATACTAATAGTATCCAAATCGTAAAAATTTTCTATGCAAAAATGAGAGGTCCAGAAGCGGGCTTTTGCTGCGTTTATGTCAGCTTGTGTGAGCGAGAAAGCTGCAATGTACTACAGAATTGACGTCTTCATTCATGGATGCCATCTCGCCTAACGCTATATAGTGTTAGAGCGAGGTCGCAACTGTTGCATACGTCCGAGACGGTTTGGCATCGTAGCTTGTACTTATAGCGCGCGGCGCGTGCAGCGCGAAGTTTAAATGTTATTATTCTTATCAATTCTTGCGACATGAAATATTGACTTGGAAGTTTATAGAAGTTTTTTTTTTTTTAATTTATTGGCTCTGTTTTGAAGGCAAGCCGGGCTTATCCGCTTCTATGGAAAGAACGCCCCTGCTGCTTAGTGCTTACTTGGTCTAGTGGTGCCTACCGAGGGGTACTGGGTTTGCTTCCCAGGTCGGACAAAGCACTATTGGGTATTTCCAATGATTCCAATAGGAATCTCTCTTTAGCAGTGCAGTCTGAATTTATGCCTTGACAATGGCAATAGGCTGACCCCTATTACATGAGACTTAGATATAACCTCTTTGCGGAATACAGGCAGGATGTTACAGTATGTTTTCTATCTTAATTTTCTCTTTATTTCTCTCGTAGGTGGTAGCGCCAACTCTTCACAACGCAGCGTGTCGCGAGCAGCTCACGAGTGCTGCGCGTCTAGTGGCGCAAGCGGTGGAGAGGCTGGTGGAGGCTTGTGGAACTGTACCTGAGAGTGCAGCCCCAGGTAAGACATCATCATTATCTGCCGAGCCTTTTCACAACTCTGTACCAGAAGTATCTGATGAAAATGTACACAAATAAATGGAACAGAAAACGTACTTGTGGATGCCAGTTTGTAGTGCTACTTACACTTTGATTTGATTATTTGAATACTTGAACTCGAAATTCTAATTTTAAATCACCGTAAAGATGTTTTTGATTTGACAATTGAGGTTAACTTTATAACCTCACTTGCAGTTAGGTGTGCAGTTATGCTCTGCACACTAACTGCATGCGGTTAGCGATGGACAGCATGCGGTCGACACTACACGACTGCAGCCGACCGCGTGAAGTTGATATCATGACTGAACGAAGTCGAACGTACAACTGCATGCAGTTGAATATATCGACTGCGCGCGGTTACTGCGATGCAGTCCGTCTGATGGCAGCCTTATATAAACTAAAAGATGGCATCGAATATTTCACTGAATCGTTGTCGACTGCCAACTAATATCATTATTTGTTAACTATTCTGAAACATAAAAGTGTTTGTTCAAAATAAATAATTTAATTTCTTTTCAGGTGTTGAACATCTGACTGCGGCCGCGCATAGAGTCACTGAGGAGTTGGAGCGATTGTTGGCGCATTGTGATCTGGGTGAGTACGAGGACATTCTTTTCACAACAATTTCGACAATTTCTTTGGAACTTCTTTCGGACAATTTCTGTTTTTGAAAAAAACGTACATAATTATGCTAAAAATCAAACACAATTATTAAAATTTCTGTAACCGGTAAGCCACTGACCGACGCGCACGCGCAACAATTAGTTATTTTACAAAGTTGTTGTTTAATATATTTAACAAACGGTTAGTACGTGAAGGTTCTACTGAAGAAACCTAAAACAGTACCTAAGTATAAGCGCTCAATATCGATGATTTTTGGTTTTTTTTTTTTCACTTTCGTTCATAAAAGGAACTCTTGCGCAATTTCGTGCTTCTAGAGCTAAGCGGTTTAGGCTGTGTGTCGTCTGTCAGTGAATAAATGAATGTATTTAAGATTTTTAGTAAGAAGATCTAATATTTTGAACTCGTTTGTCGGACAGACCGTCGCGCCCAACAGCCCACAGTAACAGAACGCTCAGTAGAGAGTGTGATGTGCGCCAGCGAGCGAGTGGTCGCGGCCGGCGACCCGGCCGACATGGTGCGCCACGCCAGGCTGCTGGGACAGGCCACGGCGCATCTCATCACTAACATCAAGGTAAGCATGTAACTACCAACTGTAATATAGAAAATTCGGGCCATCACAGTTCACTGCTGAACATAATAGGCTTCTTCCAAATTGAGCCGTAACCCCGGTAAAATATAGATGAACCCACATTCGTATTTTAATACCCTAACCGCCTTATTATTAAACGTTGTATAGCGCCTGTATAGTTACACAACGCTATGTCTTCTTCTTTCAAAAGTAATTCGACTTTTGAAGAAGAAGACAGCATACACGCGCTATACAACGTTTATTAGTAAGGCGGTAATTATATAAAAGTTGTATAAATAACTAAGACACAATTTTTATTGTTGGATTTATAGCTTTGTCGACTAACCAACCTAACAGAGATTTCTAAACCCCTTTTTATCTAACAGACGGAAGCCGAGTCCCAGCCCTCGGACGCCCAGCGCAAGCTGCTCGCGGCTGCCAAGCTGCTGGCCGACGCCACAGCGCGCATGGTGGAGGCAGCGCGACTGTGCGCGTCAGCGCCGCAGGTAGGTCTTATAATAATCATCTCTTATTCCCCAGACCATAAAAATCAATTTATACCTATAATACTAATCGGCAAACAAGAAAATGATCTACTTGCTGACTTGCAAGTAGATCATTTTCTTGTTAGCCGATGAGTATTAATCGGTAAATAAAAATATATCTTAGTTATATATCAGCAAAATGTATACATTAATAAATAAAAAAACCCTACGATATACTTGTTCATATCTGCTTTCTTTATTTATTTTATACTAGCTTCCGCCCGCGTGGTATGTCGATAAAAAGTAGCCTAAGTCGTTTCTCAGGCTCTAGACTATCTGTGTACCGAATTTAATTTAAATCGGTTCAGTAGTTTTGGTGTGAAAGCGCGACAGACAGACAGAGTTACTTTCGCATTTATAATATTAGTAAGGAGTTAGGATTATTTTAACAAGTACCTAAATATTTTTCGTGTTAGGAAACTCCACTCAAGTATTATTTATTTTTATTTACTCATATTTACTCAAGTATTATATATTTTTTATTTATTTCTTCTCTTTTTTTATTGTCTATGATTATATCTGTTGATATTTTTGTACAGGACCGAGAGAAGCAAGAGGCTCTCCGCAAGGCTGCGGAGGAACTGCGCTACATCACGGTGGACTATGCCCAGGGACAGGACATCGTGGGCTCACAAGTCGCTAGATTACAGGTAAACTACATTACGTCAACTTTAAAAAATATTTTGAAAGGGTTACCTTAGCGTCGTCTTTTGGATACTACATTAAAAAAATATAAAGTTAAAAGAAAATACTTTTACAGTGTGGAATGATAGTTATAAGTTTTCTAATTAAAATAAACACTTGTTTGGTACAGGAGAGCGCCCGTCAAGCCGCTTCAAGCGCTACGCAGCTCATCACTTCAGCTCATAACGCGACCCAGTTTAACACCAATAAATATACACAGGTATGTCATTTTATTTTGAGCGAGGATTTTTTTTATATTTTTGGAATCTGATACATCTTATAGAGCCATGCGGAACAGGGTGTAAAGTTCACTCATCCTCCATAGAAAAGGGAGGATCCTCCGACCAGACGGGTGTTGTGTCTGTGAGCTTGTATGCACAGAACGGAGGTGCAGTTTTGGCATGCCGCAGCGCTCTGTCTTGGTTTTTATTTGGTCTGAGCCTTTGACGTTCTAAAAGTGATGATTTGTATAATCAATTCGTGAGTCTTGTCACCAGGAAACCTTGATCGAGGAGTGCAAGACCCTGACAGAACAACTTCCCCGCGTGGTGGACGCAGTCAAGGTGTCCAGTGTCAGACCGGGAGAGGCCGCGGCTCAGCTTGATCTGATATCCGCTTCTGAGGCTTTCTTACAGGTAAGAGAGAGACTGAGATCAAAAAGCAATTGATTATTTGTTAATGATTTATCACCACTCCATAATGTTATTGCAAAAGTAATTCTTTGACTTAAACCATGTTATTTGCGGTTTAGCCAAGTGGCCACGTGATCGCGGCATCTCGCGGAGCTCTGCCCACAGTAGTGGACGGGCCCACGGCCAAGCACCTGGCCGACACCACGCACACGTTCACCAGCAGCTGTGCTGAACTCAGGTAAATACGACAATTGATCCAAAATTCTACCGTCTAAAGGTGAATTTTTCCATATGAACCTTAATACAATTTTATTCATGTGAGATGTCATTTGAGATTTTGATCAGGTAAAGCTACGCTTGCCGCGGTTGGTTCGTGGATGGGTGACCATCTTTACATTCTAAGACCCCTCCGTGCCTCGGAAAGCACGTTAAGCCGTTGGTCCCGGTTGTCATTTGTGGATCTTTGACAGTCGTTACGGGTCGTCAGATGCCCGAAAGTCTGATAACCAGTCTTACCAAGGGGTATCGTGTTACTCAATTACTGGGTTGTGGAGGTCAGATAGGCATCTGGTTGGACTGGAAGTCCACCCCAACATAGTTGGGAAACGGCTAGGCAGATGATGAGATGTCATTTGAGACTCGTCAAGAATTTGCCTTTGTCGAACGAAGCCGTAATATAAATAAACAATTTCCCCAACAGGTCAGCAGTGGGTCGCGCTCGCATATCCTGCAAAGGCCTGGAACTGGACGCAGCGGCAGAGATCATCAAATCTTTACAAGCTGAACTTGATGAGTTAGAGGAAGCTGCGAGAGCGTTCGAACTGAGACCTCTGCCTGGACAGACTGTAAGCTGTATTTATTTATCCCTTTTACATGCATCTAGAAATTATCATCTTTTTATTACATCAATATTTTTTTCGTTTATTTATTTCTTTTCTTATATAATTACATTTTTAAATATTTCTATACAACTCTCTGAGTTCATATAATCCTATTTACATATTTAATAATCATATGTTTTTATATACAATCTAACACTAAAATTATATATATTTCTTAAATTAAAATAATAATATAAAAAAACATTTAAAAATATAAAAAATAGGTGTCTGCCGGTGTCGGGAGCAGGGTCCAAGCTACCGGTGGTTAGGGCTACAGAGACAGGAACCTCACAATGCGAGCCTTCTGAATCAGGCCCTTGATCCAACCGCCTAACGAGAGCCTCGAGAGATGTTGGTCGAGGCTTTCGGCCATCAGGCCATTGGCTGTTACAACAATCGGCACAATGATAGCCGAGCTCACATCCCACATGTCGACAACCTCGTGTGCTAAGTCGAGATATTTTATTTGTTTCTCTTTCTCAGCTTTCACGAGGTTCACATCATTATTATTATTATATATCTAGTTTGAAAATAAACGAATTGTATTTTATTGTATTTTTTTCATCCCCAGGCGGAATGGGCGTCGTCCACCATGAAGTCGTCGTCCCGCTCGGCCGCGTCGCACACGGCGCAGCTGGTGTCGGGCGCGCGCCTGGGCGAGCCGGCCGCATGCGGGCGCGCTGCGGGCGAGCTGGCGCAGGCGCTCAAGGACTTCACCACCGGCCTGCGCGCCTCGGCCGCGCTGCACGACGAGCAGCCGCGGAGGGAGAGGTGAGCTCCTGGAGTAATATTACCAGCTCGATATGGTCCCACTACACGGGAAAGCCCTCTCATAGAGAGAAGGCACGACAATAGGGAATATGCATGTGATTCAAATATGGGTTAAATATTTTTTTCTATAAACTATGTTACTTCAAAATTATGCCTCCATCAATATTTTTGAATAAAATTTCTTTTTGAGTGAGAAATTAATTTTTAAAAAGTCCCAAAAAACTGTGGGTAATTCAAATACTTTGTACAACCACTCCAAACAGATGTCACGTGAGGTCGCAATACTGTTGAGGGTGCGTTAGTACATGTAGGGATATGATACGTCACGCGCCTACTGAACCTATAAGCCTAACAGTCCCTACGACTATAATCCCTATAAGCCCTACAGCCCTAACCTACCATATACCTAGTAGTGATATATAAATATATAAATAAGTTCAGGATGTCTGCACCATGCGACCTAAGGTTACAGACGGATAGTAGACAGGATGTCCAGGTTCGGGAAGGATAAACTCACTGCCAGCCCGCAGACTCACGAGACTGATCAGAGATGGCTAAAGGTGTCTTGGCCACAGTGAGGGGTAATGAGACAAGAATATAAAATTCAAATCTGGTTTATTTTACAAAATGTACAGCTTATATACTAATTTAACTTAATACACACTATTATACAAAGTTGTATGTGTTTCATGCGTGTAAGATGCAACTCAGTCATTATTTTAACTAGGCCGCTCGTGTAGTCGTCGCCGGGCCAAGTGCTGATTCGATGTTCAAAGGTTAACATTGAACATACTTCAAAAGGCTAAGAGCGGATGTGACGTAACAATCCGTGATAACAATCAAAATGTCAATGTCAAGTTTTTTTTTATTTATATTATTCTTTTTTTTTTTTTTGGTTGGTATATTGGCGTGTGCTAGCTGACATATGGCTAATTAGATTTATGTTTTATGTTGCGTAATGTAAATGATTTTGCAAACTTTTGTATAGAATCAAATTTTTCTAACTGAACAGACAGCTGTGCTGCTGGACAGTTTGTTGCGCCACTTCTTCTTCCCAGCTAAAGCACTAGGAAGTGGTGAAGGGTGGGCGTTTTGGGGGACTGTCTTATGTAATTTTGACGTTCGAAAAGTGCTGATTCTCAGCCTAGTTTGAATAAATGACTTTTGATTTTGATTTTGATTTTGAAGTCAATCAACAAGTGTCAAGTCAATGTCAAACGCTCATAGAAAAAGGAGTGTTTGACGTTGACTTGACAGTTGCTTGTCTGTTTTCACGAACTGTGACGTCACCACACCAAGCGCGGCAAATGGAGGGCGTCAAATAGCCCGTATCGGTTGGATATTTTTAAACATTTTTTTAACTACTTAAAATTGCTTTTTTGCCGTCGAATTTTTTTAAACTATTATTTGACGATGTAAACTATCGAATAAAAATATTAAAAAAATACATGCATATTCTCTATTGATCACCGCGATTCCTCGAGACAAGTCGACGATTTCAGACTTATACTAATATTATAAAGGTAACTCTGTCTGTCTGTATGTTACCTTTTCACGCCTAAACCACTGAACGCCTAAACCACGGATTTTGGCAATATTTGGCTAGGAGATAGATAGCATCCTGAGGAAGAAAGACATAGGGTACTTTTTATCGACATACCACACGGGCGGAAGCTAGTCTATACATATTAATTTCGTCGCTTTTCGTCTTTGTTTGTATGTCCGCGTTGTTCTTCTAAATCACGCAACAGATTTTGATGAGGTTTTCACCATCGTTTAGAGAATTTCTTCCGGAAAGTTTATGTTTAATACATTAATATTAAAATTACAGATAAATAAGAAATCTGCATGTTTTGTCAAGTCGTAAAAACGTGCGATCTAACCCTAGTCGTCCTAATCCTAACTAATATTATAAAAGCGAAAGTGAATTTGTTTGTTACGCTTTCACGCTAAAACGGCTGAACGGATTTGGATGAAATTTGGCACAGGGGTAGACCATGACCTGGAATAGGACATAGGATACTTTATATCCCAATATTCCCACCGGATCGAGACTTACGCGGGGCGCAGCAGCAGCAATCCTAGTTTCCTCACGATGTTTTACTACACCGATGTGAGTGATTGGTCTGTCGTTTCTTTCCTGATCTAAGTTAAATCAAAATCAAAAGTAATTTATTCAAACTAGGCTGAAAATCAGCACTTTTCAACGTCAAAATTACATAAGACAGTCCCATAAAAACTCCACCTTTCACCACTTCCTAGTGCTTTAGCTGGGAAGAAGAAGTTCATGGAGTTTCTTGCCGGCTCTTCTCCATAGGAAAGGACCAATTGGAACCGTGCACCTAGATTCTGACGTTTCATAAGTGCCCATGTAGGCTTATGTGAAATAAAATATTTTGATTTTTGATTTTGAACTCATTCTTATCTTCTTCTCTATTCTAAACTAATTCCATCTCTTTCTACAGGGTGATCAACTCAGGTCGTCAAGTCCTCTACTCGTCACAGACCCTCGTGGAACACGTGAAGAGATACCTGACCACCTCGGAGACTGTGGACACCTCCTCCATCATGAGCATCGCTAAGGATATATCACAGGTTGGTAGCTTTAATATTATTAGTTATAAAATTACCTTTCAGAGCATGACATTAGCTGCCTTTAACTTGGGTTTCCTAAGAAAACGTTGCCGTCACATAACAGCCGCAATATAGCGCGTATTACTTACGGCGTTGCTTCAGACGTTTTTCATGACGAATCTAGCTTAACATCCGTTAATATTTTTTAGCTAGAAAGAAAATAGGTATACAAAATGTTCGTTCACATTTCTACACTAATATTATAAAGAGGATAGATTTGTATTTTTGTGTGTATGTTTGTAATGAATAAACTCAAAAACTATTGCTCCGATTTCAAAAAATCTTTCACCATTAGAAAGCTACATTCACCATGAGTAACAAAGGCTATAATTTATAAAGATTACTCGCGGGCGAAGCCGCTGGCGGCAGCTAGTATTAAATAATTTAATAATGTAGTAGTAGTACGAATTTCAATATTTTTTATTTTGGCCGGCTCTTCAAAATAAATGATCTCCTTTGAACAGATATTTACTCCATATTCCAATTATTGTTTTGTTCTACAGGGCTTAGAATCAACGCTGGAAGCCATCCCCTCGCACACGGAGCTGGACGTGGCCATGGAAAATATCAACGAGACGCTCAACATTCTCAACATGAACGAGTTCCCGCCCTCCGACAGGAGTTACGGGTTAGTCACATATTATATTCAACAGTCGGCTTAAAATATTGACTACCTTACCATAAAATCATATTTTGTATAGAGTTTGACGTTACCATAGAAGTTATACACGGTTTTAACAAGTGTCTTTTTTGTACTGACTCATAGGGATGAACTCACTGCGTTCAAAATAAGAAAAACTAAGAAAATTAAACTGTATCTCAATTATACAAGAGGTGTTTCAGAATGAACAGTTGAACACATTACAGCAACTGTCTTCGTTCAACTATCTGTCAACGTTTCTTCAAATCTGTCTGATCCGACCAAAATCACACGGTACGGATTTTGGTCTTCAATATCGATCGCCTACCATGGCCGGAACTTTTAAAAGCTCCGCTAAGCTAAGCTTTTTAAAGTGTTGAACCTAAAAAGTCAGATCGTTTCGTGTTTCGGTCAGACATATGTTTTGTTTATTTATTTATTTATTTTATTATTTATGTACACACAGTAAAATACAAAAAGATACGACATAATTAAAATATGAGTACAAAGGTACTGCTTATTTCTTAAGAAATTTCTTCCAGCAGACCTGCGAAAGGAGAAATGAAAAAGAAATGTAGACAATAGTGTGTGTTATAGTGTGTGTGTTTGTTGTTATTATTAATCATGTTATTTTTTCTCTTAGCGAACTACAAACCGAGCTAAACGCCGCAGCAGTAGGCCTCAACACCGCCTCATCAGAAGTGGTCCAGAACGTGGAACGTCCGGCCGCCCTGGCTTCTACCAGCGAACACTTCGGAGACGCCTTCAACCGACTGCTGGGCGTCAGTATGGAGATGGCAGGACACACAGAGGTAGGAGAGGCTCAGAGCCATCATCATCAACAGCCTAGCCCTTTCGGGGTTGGCTTCCAGTGTAGCCGGATGCAGCTGAATATCAGTATTTTACATGGAGCGACTGCCTATCTGACCTCCACCACCTAGTAACTGGGTTATACGATACCCCTTGGTAAGACTGGTTGGTCAGAATCCCGAAAGTCTGACGACCCTTAGCGACTGTCAATGATCCACGAATGACAGCCGCGACCAACGGCTTAACCTGCTTTCCGAGGCACGGAGGAGTCTCGATATGTAAAGATGGTCACCCATCCACGGACCAACCCCGGCAAGCGTAGCTTAACCTGATGGATCGACCCGCGCGGCTGTTATTACTTAGCCACGAGCTCGTCCACAGCTCCAGAACACAGTTACTGGGTAGAATTTATATTCAAGTCACCTTCTCGATTTTAGATTGTTTTCCAAAGTTTTAGAGCTAATGTTGTGTTATCTTGTTGACAGGATCGTGACGCTCAAACTCTGATGGTGAGCTCTATGAAGAGCGTGACAGTCAACTCGTCCAAACTGCTGGGCACTGCCAAATCTGTCAGCCAGGTGAGATGTTATAACCATCTGTTACCCCTTGTTTCACTCGCATCCTCAATGATGGAAACCAGAGGGCCTAGACAAGTGACAATCGCTTCGAAAGCGTTTCGTATATCCACAACGACTTTCAACAGGATTGACATAAGCTTTTCGATAGCTTATGTCAGTCCTATACATTTTTGCCTTTTCCAACATCGTTATCGCTGATAGAATGTCACTTTGTCTAGGGCCTCAGGCCTTATGTACAATCCTACCTTGAAAATATATGTAAACTCTTTGTGAGATTCAGCAACGATTTGCTCTTAATAAAATTATAAAATTAATAATAATTGAAATGGTCAATTAACATAACATCATCGCGCAGATACTTTTGTGAAACTTTTATCTTCACTTTTAAGCAATTTTTGACTATCATAACATAAAATAAATTCTATGTGCGCTCTTCTAGAAGTATATTAATAATATATTTTTTATTTTAGGATCTGACTCGTCCTAACGCTAAGAACCAGTTAGCGGCCGCAGCCCGCGCCGTCACCGATAGCATCAACAGACTTGTGAGTATTTATATTCACTTTCTGTATTATGAACTAACTGAACCCAGACATGCTTCGCAGCGGACCGTTAGAAAATATTAAGAACATAAGCCATGGCGCATAAAAAAAGATATAAAAGAATGTCATTTAATTATTACCCAAAAGCCTCGTATTCGGAGGCTACTTAGTCTGTGGCACAGAGTGCATTTTTAATCTGTGGTCAGAGACCAATTAAAGTTATACATGCTCTGTGAGGCCAACCAAAGACAATTTGCTGCTTTGACATAATGCTAAGCTACATGCTTCACATTTACACATTGTAATCGTGTTTTTTTTAGTATATCAATGAACCGTGTGGACGGAAATTGTATTACTATCAATATAACAAAAATTACTATTCAGGACAAAGCGGTTTTTGAATATCTTCAGTAATGTCTTCTGTTCACCAGGTGGACGTGTGCACCGAGGCAGCTCCAGGTCAGAAGGAGTGCAACGCGGCCATCCGCAGCATCGAGAGCACTCGGCCGCTACTGAACAGTCCCACGCAGCCGCTCACTGAGTTGGGCTACTTCGCGTGTCTCGACTGCGTTGTGGAGCAGAGCAAGAGCTTGAGTTAGTACTAAACAAACTTATGACATATTGAGCTTTATAAAGAGACTGATACACATGTTTGAACGACCAGCGGCCCTAGACAAAGTGACATTCTATCAGCAATGACGATGATGGAGAAGGCAAAAATGTACAGGACTGACATAAGCTATCGAAAAGCTTATGTCAATCCTGTTGAAAGTAGTTGTAGAAATACGAAACGCTTTCGAAGCGATTGTCACTTGTCTAGACCCTCAGAGACGACGCGAGACAACGAAGAACTTTTTCTAAAACTCGAGGTGGCATGTACTGTACTATTTGATCCGGTTACTGTCGGTCAGAATCTGTGTTTCCCGATGTTTTTTAGGGTTCCGTACCCGAAGGGTAAAACGGGACCCTATTACTAAGACTCCGATGTCCGTCCGTCCGTCTGTCACCAGGCTGTATCTCATGAACCGTGAAAGTTACAGTTGAAATTTTCACAGATGATGTATTTCTGTTGCCGCTAATTTGTACTACTTTACTATTGTATAGAATCATTTTTTTCTACTGAACAGACAGCTGTGCTGCTGGACAGTTTGTAGCGCCACTTCTTCTTCCCAGCTAAAGCACTAGGAAGTGGTGAAGGGTGGGCGTTTTGGGGGACAGTCTTATGTAATTTTGACGTTCGAAAAGTGCTGATTCTCAGCCTAGTTTGAATAAATGACTTTTGATTTTGATTTTATTTGTTCTCTTCCGCAGGCGAGGGCATGTCGTCGATGGCGAGCTCCGTCAAACGCAGCGAGGTGGAGCAGTTCAGTCGCGCCGTCGGGACGGTAGCTACTGCTGTGCAAGGGCTGGTGGAGTGTACTGCGCAGGCGGCTTATTTGGTGAGTATACCCATAGAGATCTATATAGATCTACAATTTCGAATAGGCAACTAGCTTCAAATTTTTGACTAACTGACCGACTCTTTGACAATTCAAAAGTGCCTGTAAATGGTTTAATTGAAATAAATGCTTTGAGTTTGAGTTTATACCGACTGGTATAAGACTGTTCCTACTTAGATATTTTATGAGACTATCACTCCTTAGATTCGTGGTATTGTTTGACAATACCTCTCCGATAAAACACGAAACAGACCGAAGTAAATATGAACTATTTCTTGTTGAACTACAATTTTCAATGATTAAAACAACACGTCAAACATGTTGACTAAAAACACGCTGAAGTTCACAATTCACTGTTTTTGATAGCTCTAACGCGTCGCTGTCCTTTTCTCGCTCTGTCTGTTAGTAAAGGATTGCAGTATTGCATTTTTAGTTTGTTCAGTGAACAAGAGAATCGATAATGTCGGCGATAGGTATTAATAAATAATAATAAAAAAATTATTCACCATTGCCACATTTCATTATCGATGTCTAACGGGCCTCTGCGAGTTGGCTTCGGCCCCTCGTACGCCTTCCAAAGGTCCGGGACGCTAGGGTCCCGAAATATGTTAAAAAAAATATTCAAAAAATAAAAATTGCAGTTAGCTTACTTATTAGTAAGTTAGCTGTATTTTACCAATTTTTATTTTACTTACTATGGATTATTTTGTAACTTACACCAAGCCTGAAACAAATAATAAAAAAAAACATAATTCCTTCCCTGCAGGTGGCCGTGTCGGACGAGACCAGCGTGGCCGGCAGACCGGGCCTCGTGGACCAGGCGCAGTTCGCTCGCGCGGCCGTGGCCATAGACCAGGCGTGTCGCGCGCTGTGCGACAGCAGCAGTAACCAGCAACAGGTGAATACTCACACACAGGGGCTCTAGATAATGATATCCACACAATCATAGGATGAGACAAGATAAATTTATCTAAGATATGTGTTCAATATTATTGAAATCTGTTATGTTGAGCACATAGGCGTTATACAGTAAAAAACTAAGAAAAATACGAGAAATGAAAAAAAAAACCGGCCAAGTGCAAAATCTATAAAAACGTCAAAAAAATCACGTTTGTTGTATGGGAGCCCCCTTAAATATTAATTTATTCTGTTTTTTAGTATTTGTTGTTATAGCGGCAACAGAAATACATCATCTGTGAAAATTTTAACCGTCTAATAATCATTGTTCATGAGATACAGCCTGATGACAGACGGACAGAAAGACAGACAGCGGAGTCTTAGTAATAGGGTTTCCGTACCCTAAAAATGACAAAATAAAAAACAATGTGAAGCATAAGCGAAAATTTAGTGTAATTACGTAACACAATCACAATCTCGATGGATACAAATTCCATATATCACTCACCTTTTCGACTCTCTAAAGTCTCATTTACGGAGAGACGCGGGGCGTCGTACGCAGTGGCAATTCTCTATGAAGCGATGCCCGCCGCGGAACCTATTACCAGTTTAATTTGGAAATCGCACAACGGAGACCTAGTCACCGTTACAATGGAGTACGATATGATTGACTTTGCAAGTTGCTACACGTGCGCTCCCATCGTTCGCTAATCTAAATCTAGTCGGTTTGATCGAGTCCCTCCACGTTGAACGTTTGAGGTTTCGCGGCGCGTCCCGCCACTCTTCCCGTCGCGTCTCTATGAACAACATTGTGCATTGCCATATGTTTGTGTTTACGCGTGTTATAGTAAGTGCCGCTTCACGCGCCGCCGCACCGTAAACAGAAAAACGTACGACGCGACGTGGCACGCCATGCGTGTGCGTAAATGAGGCCTAACGGTTGTGTTACACACGCTACAAGTGTGTCTCCCTTACCGCCCCCTGCAGGTGCTGTCGGCGGCCACCGTGGTGGCCAAGCACACGAGCGCGCTGTGCAACGCGTGCCGCGTGGCGTCGGGCCGCTCGGCCGCGCCGGGCGCCAAGCGACACTTCGTGCAGGCCGCCAAGGACGTGGCCAACTCCACCGCCGCCTTGGTCAAGGAGATCAAGGCCTTGGATACGGACTACAGTGAGGTGAGGAACACGTACAAATAAATAAAATTGAAGTGTCTGTTTGTAATGTCAAAATAACAGCTTCTTACTAAATGCAAATGGAAGTATATATAAAGTATTTAAAAAAAAACATCTCTTGCCCCCCCAGCCCAACCGCGCCCGCTGCGCGCTGGCGACGGGCCCGCTGCAGGACGCCGTGCGCAGCCTGTGCCAGTTCGCAGACTCGCCCGAGTTCGCGTCCATCCCCGCCAAGATATCGCCGCAGGCGAGGAACAACCAGGAGGCCATACTGGACTGTGGCAGGTCAGTTTCAGCTCAAATAATACAGGAATAACATCTTCCAGGGCGCATTTCTATCACTGTGGCCGACTACACAGGAGATACTTATTATAGTGTACAAGCGTGTGCGCGAACGCAGGTGTACTCTCACGTCTCTCACAAAGAGAAAGATCAGGGGGCTGACAAGTATTAATGCCATCATTATTCCACTGCGACAACAGGATGGTGCTAGCGGCCTTGTATAGCTCCGTCTCTCACTAACACTGGAAAAATGGTGGCATTAATACGTCGTGGTATAGGTGCAGGACCCTCGGCTTAAGCACTTTTCAAGTCATAAATAATGTAATTCACATACAATTAAAATGACACACGGTCAGTTTTTAATCTAGTAAAGATTATGTGAATTATTGAGGGCAGTCAACTGCAGAATTTTATAAAACAAATGTTAAATTTCTTGAAATCTATCTCGTAAAAGTCTGTGAAGGAAAACATCGTGAGGAAATCGGCATGTCCCAGAACCAAAAATTCGAAGACATGTGACATCTACCAACCCGCACTAGGCCCGCGTGGTGGATTATAGCCCACTCCCACGTCCCAGTAGTGGGAATGTTATAGACTCATTATGTATGAATCTTCCAAAAAAAGTTATTGGTCCCATACAGCTCTTGTCGTGGGCCGCGGCAAAGTCCTTACAATGGGAATGTATTGGGGGCGCTCAGTGCAGCTTAAAAGTAGTCTGTGAAGCTGCCATTAAGTTTAATATGGCCTGACCAAGATTACGTCTGGACCTGAAAAGAGACTGCGAACTCTGAGTTTGTTTCGGCCTTTCTTCTCAGAGTAGTCAGATAGGAAACGCCGACCTCATCTAGCTTATTTTATATTTTTAATATGACGTGTAAAAGTGATTCCGATATCCTATTTACAGAATAATACAATTCATTTAATTAATAAGAGACTTAAGCCTAATCAAAGTATAACTTGTCCACAGAAACATAATATCCGGGTCGTGTTCCATGCTGGAGTCGGCCCGCTCGCTGGCCGTGTCGCCGGCCGAGCGCGCGCACTGGCAGCTGCTGGCGCAGCACAGCAAGACCGTGTCCGACAGCATCAAGGCGCTCGTCACTAACATCAAGTGAGTGTGTTTGCTAACATATAACGTCTTATAGTGAGTCTAAAATAAGAAATATCGAAAATGTGCTGTAAAGGTCGATTTAGACCAAGCGAGCGAATGCACATTCTACCCCCACTCTACCAAATTCTTTTTGTGTAAACAGGGACAGAACATTCCTTCGGTGGTTTCTCCATACTAAAATGTCAAGAATATCAACAAGAGAATGCTCTAGCTCTTGTTCTGGTTCTATGTTCGTTTGGTCTAAACCCACCTTTACATAAATGCAATATCTTCCCGATCAAAATCTATTTGACAAGATCGTGTTTATTACATCTGACATACTCGTAGCTAGTAGTTGCTAATCTTAACCACGAATAGACTATTATGGAATCGATCTCATTTGTAAAAGTTCCGCATAGTCAAGGGGTTTTTTTTAATTTCCTTAGCATATTTAACACGTCTGAGGTCGGATACATTATGTTACGTCTTCTATTTACTCTTATAAGTGCAATTCTATACTCAGAATTTTAAAATGTCTTCTATTTATCGCGTATACCAGAAATAAAATCATTATGACTAAATAAAAAATATGTATCATTCTTCTGTCAGAGCATCAAACGATTTCTCATTCGCCTGTCAAATGAAAAGTGATCGACACCGTAACAAATGGCGATCCTTTTCATTTTGACAATACATCGAAATACATTGCGTCATATGTTTGAATTTGAACGCATCGTTTGCTCAATAGCAAAAATAATGCAACGAATATTATTGAATTGACAAAATTAAAAGAATCTAGGTACAATTTTTTTATTCTATTCTTTGTTTTTCTGTGAATATTGTGTGCCTTACCTGGGTCAAAAAAAAAAATATTTTCTTTCCTAATGTGTTACGCAATCAGAGCACTGATCTTTGAACAAACCTTGTTATTTTAGCCATACTAAATAAACTCCCTCTTGCAGAGAAAAAGCGCCCGGTCAACGCGAATGCTCAGCAGCGGTGGAGACGCTCAACAAACAGCTGAGAGAGCTGGACCAGGCCGCCATGCAAGCGGTGGGGCAGGAGCTGTACCCCAGGAAGAACAACTCACTGCAAGGTAACTTATAATAGCACAATGTATTTTTTTAGACAAATATCCTTTTCCAAGGAGACATTCCTTCTCAAACTTACAGTAAAAGTTACCCGTGTTTACTTGCAGCAAAAATGTTACTTCATGTCTGATTTCCCCGAAAACCATTAACCTTTCAAGCGTTACAGCGCCTGGCGCCACTGCTGTCAAATTTATGACATGTACCCACAAAAAAGGTCGGTTGTCGTTTTTATAGCACCAACCTCCATAAAGTAATTAATTGCTTATAAGCAAAATTACGTAGTGAAACTGCACAAACTTAAAACTAGCCCTTATGACAAAAATTATTACGCCATTTCAGTCAAGCGTCTCACAGGCACATGTGGTTTCGTTGTATTTAAACAAATAGATGAAAACTTCCTATGGTGTCTAAAAGGTCTGAAATATTCTAAACTCGAATTCCGTAAGTTGCAATGCTGCGGGAAAGTCCGAAAGGGATACCGGGGCCCTTGGCTACAGGCAACTGAAGGAACACGGGTGGGTTTTAGTCAGTAAAAGTATGACACGCCCTCCCGCTCCGCCCAAAGCGGGAGAAGTTATTTGTTGATTTACCACGCTCAAAAAAAAATGGGTAAGTTGCAAGGCAATGGGATGTAAATTATTTCGGAGCTTGGTTACAATACGACGATACCTTCACAAGACGCGGCGAACGCTCGCTTCGAGCACTTGAAAATGTTCGTTTCTCATATTTCCGTTTCAAAGGAATTCACGACACAGTCGAGTGGAGAATCTAGCGCCAGCCGCGGTCCGAGGGGGGGACCTGGGGTCATGACCCCCGCTCAAACCATTCAAGCTGTCGAGAGACTGAATGATTTACGTACTTATCAATTAAAACCAATGGTGACCCCCCCAAATCTTGGGCTGCGACCGCGCCTGTCTAGCGCTCGCATCGAGCGACTCGGCTCGCTACACTGCCGACTGCTGCAACAACTCGATACATTATAAACAAACGTTGCAAGTCAAAGTCCGCCTTTACCGACCTTTACTTTTATCCGAAATAAACTGTAAATAAAACAATTTCTTTTTCTCTCCCACCAGGCTACTCGGAACAAATAGAGAACAGTGCGACAGAGATGCTGGAGCGACTGGAGCCGCTGCACATCGCCGCCAACGGAGAAGCCGAGAACCTGGGACACGCTGTCATACAGCTGGTGAGTTTACGAGTTAAAATGTTCAAACTTTATCTTCAAATTAAAGTTTTTCATTATCATTTAGCGGACAGACGTCCATTGCTGGACATAGGCCCTACATCGCCTCCACGACCGCTCCTGTACTTCTCAATACTCAATACGTTCAATCAGTAGTCTTAAGCAATGTTAAAGGTGTTTGTATCAATAAAGATTTTTATCTTTTTATTTTTATTTAGTTATTGTATTCCATAATGTGCACTTAAGTGGTAACCTAAAATTTTGTTAGTAGGAGCTCCAAGTTTAGACAATGAATCAAAAATAGTAGATGTACGGTCAGTAACCAAAGCCGATTAAAAGTTACGTATCACCTAAACTTTCAGAAAATATCAAATGCAAATATCAATTTTTTTGCTTTTATGGGATACTATTTGTGTAGCTTGTCTGTAGGATTTGCCTACGTACACTATATAGAAAATATTTCTTTAAATATTGTACTGTGATTCTTGAAGGGATGCCCAGCAGTGAATAGTCTTGCACAGTTTTTAGCTAACATGACGATGATCTTTATTTATCTACACCCAAGTTATAATTCTTCTATAAAAGTTCCTGAAACAGCTTATTGCCAACATTAAAACAACCAGTGTCATAGTAACCATAATATCATCCAAACGGGGGTTATAATGTTGTACTGAATTTCATAATGCAACTCATTAAAAAAAAAGAACATTGTCATTCACGAGCGTTTCACTAACAAATTGAAAGTGAATTCGAATTTTTCGAATTCGAATGTGTTTTGTTTTTAAATTACGGCGCTTTGTTAGTGAAACGCTCGTGATAAATAACTATTATAAGTTGTAACCGACGAGCGCTCCCGGCAGGTGTCGTACGCGTCGCCGCTGGTGTCGGGCGCGGTGGGCGCCGCGTCCAACATCACGGAGTCGCGCACGCAGGCGGCGCTGCTGCAGCACGCGCGCACGGTGCTGGAGACGCACGCGCAGCTCGTGCTGTTCTGCAAGACTGCGGCCGGGAACCCCAGGGTCAGTAGCTAGTGCTTTGAATATCTGAATCTAAATTTTAAAGTAACGTGTCATTATTTCTTGTTCGCCTGTTAAAAAACACCGAATGATTTCTCATTCACCTGTCAAAATACAAATGATTTATCAATCCCTCGTTACAACACTAACATGATTTCTCATTAATATTGATATTTTGATTCTGAAGGCAATTCCCATAATTTTAAATCCGATTCTAATCTTAGTCCTAATTTATTAAAAAACCTTTTAATTTCCCAAATTTCCTAAATTTTTACCAAGTTTTATGTTGCTGACATGAGGTTGTGACTTGAATGTGTACGTTATTTATGTACGACTTGACTTTCTGGTCATTTTCTCCATAGGTACCTAGTACTACGCTTTGAAATAGGCAACTAGCTTCACCTTTGTGTCTGACCGACCCCTTAACAATTCAAAAGGCACTGTAATAGGTTGTTTTTTCATCCGACAGGCAGTAAACACGCACGACAAGGTGTCGGCGCAGGTGTCGCAGTGCCGCGGCTCACTGGGCGAGCTGCAGGCGCGCGTGCGCGAGCTGAGCGCGGCGCGCGGGGCCGTGGGCCCACTGCTGGACACGATGCAGCGGGCCATCGCCAGGCTCACGGAGCACAGGTCGGTTGTTCACATACTTCTATAACATAATCGTAGTACAGGCAGATGTTAGTAGAAACGCCGGGAGAGACGCCCATATAGTGACCTTATAAGTGATGTTCTTCAAAAAGGTCAGGTGCGGAGTACTCGCAACCGGTGTGCGCGTATGACCGTAAACGAAGCAAAAGAAATGTGTGAGGATTGTAGCAGATCGCGTTCTGTAGTTTCTGCCTTCCCCCATGGGAAGAAGGCGTGAGATTATGTATGTATGTATGTGTTCTATTATAAACGGTTAAATGTGTTCGATTTTCATGGTATTAACTCAAATAAAAAGGATAAATGAAGTATGAAACCGAAAAGCATATTAAGCCGTGGTCACTATAATAGATATAGATAGATAAAACGTTTATTTGGTGCACACAAAAGACAGCACACCATAGAAAAACACGGTTAAATAATAATTAAATACAAGCAATAAATAGCTACAAGATGCCATTACACAAAAAAAAAACAAAAGAAAACAATGACAATATTATCTAACTAAAACATTCATTAAAAAAAAAATTCAACATACAAAGTTCGGTGTGCGTCTCAACGTTGCACCAAATGGGAGTCCAACTCATCATGTGTCAGGCAAATATACCTGACGCTCATATTCTGCTGGATTCCTGCACTGACATACGGACATATTACACCCACACAGAGGGGCTCATGGCTAAGTAACAGCCACACGATTTCATACCGAAGCCCCTCCGCGTCTCGGATAGCACGTTAAACCGATGGTCTCGGCTGTCATTCGTAGATCTATAACAGTCGTTATGGGTAGTCACAAGCCCGAAAGCCTGACAAGCAGTCTTACCGCGTGGTATCGCGTTACCCAGTGACTGGGTTGTGGAAGTAACATAGCAGTCACTCCATGTAAAATACTCGTATTCAACTGCATCCGGTTAGACTGGAAGCCGACCCCAACATGGTTGGGATGCCGTATGATATTTCTAACAAACTTTCAGAGTATGTGGCGGTATCTACATCGCCACATGCGAACTGCATCAAAGACCTGCCGTCACACAAAAATCCTGACGTCACATAAATCCTGAATCGCGCGATGGACATAATATATACGAGAACCCAACATCAATCATTGGGCAGTTGCCGGCCAGACACAACACCCGTCTGGTCGGAGGATCCTCCCTTTTCTATGGTGGATGAGTGAACTTTACACCCTGTTCCTCATACCCCTAAAAGTATGAATAAACAAGCTGCGCCCCGCGGTTTCACCCGCGTAGGTGTCGATCCCGTGGGAATATCAGGATAAAAAGTATCCTATGTGTTAATCCAAGTTATAAACTATCTGTTTGCCAAATTTTATCCAAATCCATTCAGTTGTTTTTACGTGAAAGAGTAACAAACATCCATCCATCCATCCATACTTACAAACTTTCGCGTTTATAATATTAGTTAGATATCGGCCATAACTGGCGAAATTACCTGAACCTCTACCTTCCTCTTCAGGGAATACAGGCGCGATGTTATGAAAGTATATTATAAATGCTGATGTGTCGGTTGGCCTTAACCGCTCAGCTGTAGTACAGATATAGCGCAGTGACGTGCGCTATTTTAAGATGCGCTCAACGACCCACATGTACCGAGAGCTTGGTGTGTAGGCTTTATATTCTGTGTGGAGATTTCAGGGACAACAGTATGTTTTATAGTTCTGGCTAAATGATAGAAAATGTTACGGCCTGACTGGTAATTCGATAAAGGAGTTAAATACTAGAGCTAATTTGCAATGAGATAATTTAGAAATAAAATATGTTTATTTATGCCTAACTACTACTACTATGTGGTGGCCCAGTGCAGTGGTAACGGCCGCGACTTACGAGTTGTAGGTCGTAGGTTCGAACCCCGACAGGCGCTTTACTTTGTGTAAATAATTTCATCACCACTGCTCTCATAACGGTGAAGGAATGTCTTAGAACCAAAAATTCGAAGACATGTGACATCTACCAACCCGCACTGGGCCCGCGTGGTGGATTACGGCCTATTCCCATAGAGAGGAGGCCTGTGTCCCAGCAGTGGGAACATTATAGGCTGATTATGTTATTATGTTATGCCTAACTAGCTGATGCCCGCGGTTTCGCCCGAGTGGAGGTCGGTTATTATATACTAAATAAAACCTTCCTCGAGAACCACTCTATCTCTCCATTGGTGAAACCAGCATGAAAATCGGTGCAAAAGTTTTTGAGAGGCGCGAACAGGACGACAGACAGACGCGGCGGAGGACTTTGTTTTATAATATGTAAGGATATGACGCTTTAAAGTAAAAAACTTGGGGTCAAAACTTTGTTATATTTCTTCGCTTGTTTTTTACCTCCACCAAAAATTACTGTTTGTGAAAAATATACTCCAATCTGGACACTAAACTAATATTACCGTACGGTATAACGTCGCTAGTAGTTCAATAAAATCAATTCATATTGGAAGTAAAATGTCGTAAAACATGCTAAATGTTATTATGCTGTAGATGAATTTTTGAATGACCAATTATTATAAAAATGAATTTTGATATTAAGTACTATTACTATTTATTGATTTTATTTTGTGTGATGTTCTTTTCTTTTCTGTTCATGTATTTAATTAATTTAAAATATTATTTCTTTATAGAACAATAATTTAATGACACCTAATGTGTCACTAATTTTGTATGTCTTAAATTATGACAAAACATAGCGCACCCCCTATTCATGTAAACACCTATGTTTCACAAATAAACAGATTGATTGATTGATGCTACTGATTTCTAAAATAACCCCCCTCGAATAATTCAGGCGTCTTGATATACGTTTTGACTAGCTTCCGCCCGCGGCTTCGACCGCGTGGTATGTCGATAAAAAGTAGCCTATGTCCTTCCCCGGGATGCCATCTATCTCCTTGCCAAATTTTATCGAAATCCGTTCAGTAGTTTACGCGTGAAAAGGTAACATACAGACAGACAGAGTTACTTTCAGAGTTTTTAATATTAGTATGGATATTTGTGATAACGAACATCAAATGCCTCCAATTATCCATTATCATGCCTTACTTTATCCCCACTTCAGCCCACTTTTGATCTTCAACTGTCAGAGATTAATTTATAAATTAATTATGGCTCGCTAATTTCCTAAGTAGTCTCTGGTTCACTAAGAGTTGCATTTGGCGTCGCTCCAACTCTTTGGTTATCGATGATCTAACTGAAGATGGTATTATTTTTGTCTATAGTTAGTTATGTGACGTCATCCATACTTCCATACTAATATTATAAATTCGAAAGTAACTCTGTCTATCTGTATGTTACCTATTCACGCCTAAACCACTGAACGGATTTCGACGAAATTTGTCAAAAAGAATGGCACCCTTTTTTTTTTTTTGGGTGGTAAATCATCAAATGACTTCCTCGCTCTGGTGGGAGCGGAAGGGCGTGTCAGACTCTTACTGACTAAAACCCACCCGTGTTCCTTCAGTTGCCTGTTGCCAAGGTCCCGGTATCCCTTTCGGACTAACCCGCAACCCTGGCAGGAAGAATGGCACCCTGGGGTAGGACATAGGCATACTTTTGGTTTCAAACATAATCCTATAGGGGGTGATTTAAGGGATGAAAGTTTGTATAGGAAACCCAGAATTTCTTAAGTAGTACATTCCCGTGGGATGATATCCGACATCCACGCGGGCGAATCCGCGGGCAAAAGCGAGTCATCATCTGCCTAGCCTTTTCCCAACTATATCGGGGTCGGCTTCCAGTCTAACCGGATGCAGCTGAATACCAGTATTTTGCATGGAGCGACTGCCTATCTGACCTCCACAACCCAGTAACTGGGTAACATGATACCCCTTGATAAGTCTGGCTGTCGGACTTTCGGGCTTCTGACTGCCAAACCAAACTAGGCTAGGCAGATGACAGCAGATTTACAGATCACAGACTTTCCGATTGTATGTCTTTCAGTCAGTCTAGACGCCCTATATCTAGATTCTCGATATATCGACGTAAGCGCATACGCAAGTCTTGTTTACTATAACGGTCAGTTGAGTTGGGTCGCTCGTTAGGATCGTGGCCAGTTAAACGTGACTAAATCGTTCTGTTTTTACTTAGTGATAGTTTAGTACCAAGTGTGAATGTATGAGTGAGGATTGTTTGTGGTTAAACTTTTATTTAAATTAAAATGATGTACTTAACGTATTTTTTTAAGTAAATGATTGATATTGTAGTGTTTTAGAACATCGTATTTTGAGCTTCCTTGTGTTTTAGTGTTGTGCTTATATTTTTACCATTTCTGGAGCTTAAAACATGGATAAATTGAAGTAAGAGTTATTTATTTATGTGGATATCGCCGTTTGGCCCTCTGATTTACGTTACCGATATAAAACTGAATAGATAAAATGATTTAAATGTGACTTATAAGAATCCCTTACCAATAAATTACTATGAAGGCTATAGTATGATAAGATACTCATAAATTATATCATGGTTATAATTTATGATTCATGGTATCCTATGACGTCAATTTCTCTCGAATTCGACAAAATTACCACAGTTAAATCCTAACTAATATTATAAATGCGAAAGTGAGTTTGTTTGTTTGTTACCCTTTCACGCTGAAACGGCTGAATGGATTTAGATGAAATGAAATTACAAGCCAACCTTTAATATCAAGGAATATAAATACATACTAATCGGAAAATATCACCACTATATCGTACATACTCACGCATTTTCACATGGGGTGGGCAGCACATCGCTTTTGCTTCGTCAATGTTCATACATCATCACCAATATTATATTGATGTAATAGGCGATAAAACGCAGAATTCTATCTAATTACCCAGTAAATAAACTTTTGTGTTACTGTCAATGTCGCGTGACTGGCGACCACGTTACTGAACAGACATCGTAAATTTTATTTTAACAGTTTTAATGTTAACTCGCTTTGAAGTTGCAACGCTGCCTCAAGGTTAGGCCTGCATGCTTCGTATATATCTAGAATTAGGGATGGTAGATGTAGCACTACAGACTTTTAGCCTGTGAAGCCCATCTCCATGGCAAAGGCCAGTACTCATACTGAGAAGAAATGAGATTTCATCACTATGCTTGATCAAGGCGTTATTTCAGAGTAGTGTTAAAGCAGTGGTGGCCCAGTGGTAACGGCCGTGACTTAAGAGTTGTAGGTCGCAGGTTCGAACCCCGACAGGCGCTTTACTTTGTGTAAATAATTTCATCACCACTGCTCTCAAAACGGTGAAGGGAAACATCGTGAGGAAACCGGCATGTCTTAGAACCAAAATTTCGAAGAAATGTGACATCTACCAACCCGCACTGGGCCCGCGTGGTGGATTACGGCCCACTCCCTCTCATAGAGAGGAGGCCTGTGTCCCAGCAGTGGGAACATTATAGGCTGATTATGTTATGTTATTTATGTTAGTGTTAAAGTAATTCGGTTGTGATGGTTAACTTTACTAATGTTCCGGCAACGTTGGAAAAGTAACTAATATAACTAAAAATAATCCCTTGTCTCCTGCGCGCGTTATCGGACATAAATCCTTACTTAATCCTTACTAAATCTTACTATCCTTACTTCCTTACTAATATTATGAATGCAAAAGTAACTCTGACTGTCTGTCTGTCTGTCGCGCTTTCACGCCAAAACTACTGAACCGATTTAAACGAAATTTGGTACACAGCCTAGAGCCTGAGAAAGGATAATTTTATCGACATACCACGCGGGCGAAGCCACGGGCGGAAGCTAGTCTCACATAAATAAACACATAGATCTGGAATAACAATCTGAGGGCCTAGACAAGTGACAATCGCTTCGAAACCGTTTCGTATTTCTACATCGACTTTCAACAGGATTGACTTATGCTCGATAGCTTATGTCAGTCCTACATTTTTGCATTTTCCATCGTCGTTATCGCTGATAAATGTCACTTTGTCTAGGGCCTTTGTTGGACATAAATCATATTAATCGATAAGTTTTAATGCTTCCTTTGTTTATCCGTTAAAAAAGAAAGTCTTCATAGAAACAAAATAAATTGATTGTTTACAAGACAAGTTTGTTTACAGCCAACAATATTTGGCATCCCTAACTGCGCCATGTAGTATATTAGCAAGAAGTTTGCGGGCGCTATATAGGTCATGTCCTACGATCTGCGTCTGTTTATTTGTGAGTGACTTCCATCTGTGAAAGTTACAAATATGTTTGAATACTGGTAATTCTGCAAAGCATGATAACTATTGCAATTTTCTATGTGAACGTTTATTGGGAGATCCATTTCTATGAGTTAAACTGCTGACAAATTTAATAATCTAGTATCTAGAAAAATTAAAATTCAGAAATATAAAACATTAGCTTCCGCCCGCGGCTGCGCCCGCGTGGTATGTCGATAAAAAGCCTATGTCCTTTCTCAGGCTCTAGACTATCTGTGTACCAAATTTCATTTAAATCGGTTCAGTAGTTTCGGCGTGAAAGCGCGACAGACAGACAGAATTACTTTCGCATTTATAATATTAGTAAGAATGTGATAGCAGTCAAGAGATGACCAGGGGGCTTAAAACTGTCACTTTAGCAGAATCATAATATGAAAATATTATGAATCATCGTAAAATGTCACAAACTGACAATTCATAATATAATCTGTGTGTATTCATATTACAAAATAATTCATCTGTTTGACAGTTTTCTATGGAGATTTGTAAAATGGTCCACAAATTATGAATTGCTATTATGTCAAATTAGAAGAAGACAGCTGGGAGGGAGGGAGGAAATGAACTCCTTTAGAGGAATAGGGAATATGCATGTATTTTTTTAATCTTTTTATTCGATAGTTTACATCGTCAAATAATAGTTTTAAAAAAATCGACGGCAGAAAAGCAATTTAAAGTTGTTAAAAAAATGTTTAAAAATATCCAACCGATCCGGGCTATTTAAACGCCCTCCATTTGGCGCGCTTGGTGTGGTGACGTCACCGTCTGTGAAAACAGACAAGCAACTGTCAAGTCAACGTCAAACACTCCTTTTTCTATGAGCGTTTGACATTGACTTGACACTTGTTAATTGACTTGACATTGACATTTTGATTGTTATTCCGGATTGTTACGTCACATCCGCTCTTAGCCTTTTCAAGTATTTGAATTACCCACAGTTATTTGGGACTTTAAAAAAATTAATTTCTCGCTCAAAATGAAATTTTATTCAAAAATATTGATGGAGGCATAATTCTGAAGTAATATAGTTTATAAAAAAAAATATTTGACCCATATTTGAATCACATGCATATTCCCTATTGCTAATGTGGTCCTTTTAGGCCCTCAGACCTGACGACGCATGTTCACGAACATGTCGAGTGGTTTTATGAACCTGTTCGTAACTCACGATCAATCACTATCTGTTTCAGTTTGACAGTTCAACAACATTCATTGCGTTATTTACGTTGTTGAGCAGACAAATTTTTCGAATATAAGAAGAAATGGATTAGAAATTTCCTTCAAAATGATTTAGATTACTATACTAGTGATCACTTCTCATACCCTCTTCAAAACTTACTTGATGTTTTTGTTTTGTTACAGAATGTCACTGATCGGAACGTACGATGAGACGGACTCGTTCGTGGACTACCAGACCCGGATGGTCGGCGCTGCCAAGGAGATCTCGAGACTTGCTACGGACATGGTAAGATTATTTTAACAAAAACACTCAGGGCGAATTTCACTAAACTTTTATACTGAGTATAAGTCTTATCCTATGAATAAATTTTGTATTTTTACAGATTTTCCATACAAAAACTGTCATATGACAATTTTATTCCAGGGATAAAAGTTAACTGACTTAGGGTGAATTTCACCAAACTTTTGTAACGAGTATAAGTCTTATCCTGCAAATAAATTTTGAATTTTTGACAGTTTTTCCATACAAAAACTGTCAGACGACAATTTTATTCCACGGATAAAATATATCTGACTTTGATAAAATCAGCCCTTAGGGCGAATTTCAACAAACTTAGTACTTACAGTACTGCCATGTTTTTGGATTTCAATGATGTTCCTGTGGTCTCAAGAGATCTTACGCGACAATATTAGATAACACTTGACAGAACTACGTCTGAAAAATGTAATTTGTTGTGTTTTAATACCTTAATATTGGAATACATTCGTCGTACATTAATGATTGATACACTTTCAATTCCTAAAGAATAATTGATTGAATAAATCTGTTATGAACGCTCATATACAGTATGCAAGGGTAAACACCGTTGTCACTCAAACCATGGGTAGTTGACTTAAATATAAAAATAAATGACTCAGTAACAACAAAAAAAACCTCATTTTCATTAAAAGATTTTAAAAAGTAAATATCCGTCATTGTCCCGATACTCATGGATACGAGTTCGAGAGAGCTGCGAAACAGCTGAGGGCCGGTTCGATACCTGAATAAATCTGTCATGAACGCTCATATATGATACTTGAATAAATCTGTCGTGAACGCTCATATATGATTAGTATTTTTGTTTATTATTTTAATCATCCAATCTTTACAATTTACTGAAAATATGTCTCGTCCTTACTAGTTTTATTCAAAACCATTTCCTATTCATCATGCAATGGACAAGTTCACAGCCAGACTTTATGCCTTAGACAGTTGCTAGAACTGAACTTCTTCAGATACTCCAGTTTCATCCTTACATTTCATTTCTCTTGGATAAGTTTAACCATAATCTTGTCCCACAGACAGCGAAGTCAGCCACAGACGCCAGCCGCCTGGTGCAGCTCGGGAACGAGATGTGTCAGAAGTACGAACAGCTCGCGCAGGACAGCGTCGGCGCCTCCGCCACCACGCCCAACGGAGATGTCGCCAACAGGTATGTACACTGATTGAAATAAAGAAACTCACATACATACATGAACCCTGAAAACATTACACTCCTTTTTGGGCAGTTGTGTAAAAATACTGAACTACTTTTACAGAACATTACTCATTATTTTACTGTGTGTACATAAAATATAATAAAATAAATAAACATTGAATTTATATACCGGATGCATATTTTACATGGAGCGACTGCCTATCTGACCTCCACAACCCAGTAACTGGGTTATACGATACCCCTTGGCAAGACTGGTTGGACACTCGGGCTTCTGACGACCCGTAAAGATCCACAAATTACAGCCAGGACCAACGGCTTAACGTGCTTTCCGAGGCACGGAGGAGTCTCGATATGTAAAGATGGTCATCCATCTAAAGACCAACCCCGACAAGCGTAGCTTAACCTGATGGATCGACCCGTGCGGCTGTTATTACTTAGCCACGAGCTCCTTGGATTCCGCACATATAAATACAAATAATAATATTGATGTTCTTCCTCAGGATCCGCGTGGCAGTAGTAGAGCTCGGCGAAGGGGTATCCGAACTAATAAAGGCAGGCGGACACTGTCGCCTGTCCGCCATCCCCGCTAACCAGCACGCCGTCGCAGACGCCGCCAAGATTGTTAATGAGAAGGTAAATACATAAGAACTTATCGCTTCCTTTGGCAAAATTGGTCATACACGAACACATTCTCCACGATGTTAACTCAAAAAAAGAAACATTGATGAATATCAGGCTGAGAATCGCTTTGTGAACGCCGAAAGTGATTTAAGCCATGCCTAGGATGAAGCGCAACAACCAACTCAGCAAAATGTTAAAATTCGTGTAATGCACACTGCGTTCGCAATTTATTTGCCAACTATATAAACCAACACGAGTTTTAGGAAAACTAACTGTAATGCCTACACATAAGGTTTAGTTTGCGCTACAAATTCATATTTTGTATGAAGTTTATTTTTCGAGTCGGTCTAAAATTAAGTTTATTTACACTGTCATAAAGTTGATGTTTGTTTAAGTGATAATAACATTAATTCGAAACAAGCATTTAAATAGACCTTACAATAATTCTCTTGTTGAATGTACGACAAGGCGGATTTTAATATTTTCTTAGCAATAATTTTCAATGGCGGCACTATTAAAAATCATAAAAGCTAGACAATCGTGCGTCAAGTAGTGTCTATTAAAACCTGCAAGTAGAAGTGTAACTTTCCCTTTGTTCCCAGGTGATAGCGGTGCTGTCTGCGCTGCAGGCGGGCTCGCGCGGCACGCAGGCGTGCATCGACGCGGCCGCGACCATCGCCGCCATCATAGGGGACCTCGACACCACCATACTGTTCGCCAGTGCCGGTGACTTATTGTGTTACATCTATTATTCATTAGAGGAGCTCGTGGCTAAATAATAACAGCCGCTCGGGTCGATCCATCAGGTTAAGCTACGCTTGCCGGGGTTGGTCCGTGGATGGGTGACCATCTTTACATACCGAGACTCCTGCGTGCCTAGGAAAGCACGTTAAGCCGTTGGCCCCGGCTGTCATTTGTGGATCTTTGACAGTCGTTACGAGTTGTCAGAATCCCGAAAGTCTGACAACCAGTCTTACCAAGTGGTATCGTATTGCCCAGTTACTGGGTTGTGGAGGTCAGATAGGCAGTCACTTTATGTAAAATACTGGGATTCAGCTGCATTCGGTTAGACTGGAAGCCGACCCCAACATAGTTGTGGAAAAAACCAGGCAAATTGAACTCTTAAAATCGCAACAAAAAGATACACTATATCACCTATCTTTTCCCTCTGTCCTCAGGAACCCTTCACTCCGAGAAAGAGACTGACACATTCTCTGACCATCGCGAGAACATCCTCAAGACAGCCAAGACCCTGGTGGAAGACACCAAGACCCTGGTGGGCGGAGCGGCCGGCACCCAGGAACAACTGGCCAGCGCCGCCCAGAGTGCTGTCAGCACTATTGGTAAGATTGCAACACTCATAACTTTGCCAAGTACACTGCGTTCGCAATTTAGTTCCCAAATATGTAAACAAACATGTGTTTTTGAAAAAAAAACCGCCTTTGTGCATTTATTTTTACTTTTGTAGGGTTTAATCTGCACATAGAGCAAATTATACAGATTATAAATTAAAGTCGCTTTTCGTATTTGTCTGCATGTTTTGATGAGGTTTTCACCATAGTTTAGAGAATTTATTCCGGAAGTTTTATGTGTATAATACATTAATATTAAAGTTATATATAACTAAGAAATCTCGATGTTTTGTCAAGTCGTAAGAACCGTGCGAAGCAGGGGCGCGTCTCTAGTTAATAAATAAATACCAATACACAAAGTTCAGTTTGCGCTACAACTTTAAACAATGGCTTAATAGTACTTGTCATTCTGAAGTTAACTAACTTACATTAGGACAAAGTTGATTGAAAAGTCGCATCGCGTGGACTTCTGTTGGTTTAACCTAGGGTCTATGTGAAATTTACCGAAACGCAGTTGGATTCACAGGGGGCCTAAACCGGCCTCATTAGGCTCTATTCCTCTAAAAGCAGTTCATTTCCTAATACCAGCTGTCATTAGCATTTCCTCTAATTAGACATAAAAGCAATTCACAATTTGTGGACTATTTTACGAATCTCCATAGAAAACTGTCAAACAGATGAATTATTTCGTAATATGAATTGTCAGTTTGTGACATTTTACGATGATTTATTATTATTTTCGTATTATGATTCTGCTAAAGTGACCTTTATAGCCTCCCAGGTCAGGTTATTCGGTTTTTTCTTCAAGAATTCCACAGTAGCAGCCCGGAGTCTGTATTTGTGCCCAGTTGATGTCAATAGGCTCGCCTCATATTACATGGGACTTAAACATAACTGGCAAAATGTGGGGGTGTACCCTTCGGGGATGACAGGCATTGTCATGTGTTAAACTGGTTTTTTTTCCCTCCGCAGTCCAACTGTGCGAAGTAGTGAAGCTGGGCGCCATGTCGCTGGGCTCGGGCAACCCGGAGCCGCAGGTGCTGCTGCTGCACGCGGCGCGCGACGTGGGCGCCGGCCTGCGCGACCTGGCCGGCGCCACCACGGCCGCCAGCGGCAAGCACGTGGCGCATCCCGACATGCACCGCCTCAAGCACGCCGCCAAGGTACGGCTTAGCTTGGATATGCTGGCTTTTGATATTAGTGAGGGCGGAATTTTTGGCAATTATTAAAATAATATGTAAAAAAGTCGTATGCGTAATGGCCGCTGGCGCTACTGCTAAGTATCTGCTACTTCTACTGAGAGGCTGAGAGAGTCCGGTAGTCGGGCAAAGTGTTATAGAACTTCATCAGAAAATCTTTGAAATCAGGAGTAGTGCCCAGTTGATGGCAATAGGCTCTCCCCCTAACTGGTGAAATGTTGGTGTATCATTAACACGTCTGCTTACTTGTTAGTATTATCTGGGGGCCTAAACCGACCACATTAGCAATTCCTCTAAAAGCAATTCATATTTTGGATTTCCAGCTGTCATTAGCAATTCTCCTCTACTTTGACACAAAAGCAGTTCATAATGTGTGGACCATTTTACGAATCTCCGTATAAATCTGTCAAACGTAATATGAATCGCACGCAGATCATAATATCAATTGTCAGTTTGTGACATTTTACTATGATTCATAATATTTTCCTATTATGATTCTGCGAAAGTGGCTGTTTTAAGCCCCATTAACTGGACATTCTCATCCATTATTTGTCACTTGTCAAAATGACATATAATAAGCGTAAATTGTAAGTGAAAATCAAATATTTATTTCAATATTATTATTTTAATATTTGCCAGAAATGTCCATTCTCTGTAAATACCTACAGAACTTTTTACACTTTTTTCTGTTGTTGTTAATATGAAATTAAGTAATTTCAGATTTACTTTATATGCAGTAGATCGTCGCTTAAGTGTAGTTGTAAATAAATAGTGTTTTAAAACCGTATCGATAAGTTACAGATACTATTGAATATATTTTTTATTTTAATCGTTTTGGAAAACAGACAAAATTCTTGACAATCTGTTCTTCTCACTGTAACATGTTTCTATTTTTCTTTGTTTTAACACAGATTTTAATAGTTTTGCAAAACGCAAATAATTGCAATAGTTTAATAATTACACTGCACAAAAAAGTATGGCACCACTTTTGAATATAGCTTGATTAATGTAACAGTTCGCTAGAAGCTAAATGCTTTCATTTATTCCTTGATTCAATTTAGGCCACAGATGCTACAATAATATTTTAAATGAAAAAATCTTTCATTTATTTAAGAAAAGTAGTATTCGTAAGTCATGCAGTACTTTTAGACCAGTGTAATATCTAAAACCGATAAAAAAAAAACATCTATAAATACAATAAATTCAAGGAACATTTCCATTCCATAACATTTGTGTTGTTGTCTATGGTAATGCGGCAATGTACCACCTGGCTATGTTGCCGCTCGGTTTACCGCCACCTGGTTTAACAGCCTCACTGTGTTCGTCTGTCAATATTGGACTGAGATGGTATTTTCTTTAGCGGCTGTCGGATGCCACTCGTCGTTGGAGCCTCCCCCTCAAAGCCAGCACCATTCCTCGCCCCAACAGGCGCTCCGCCCTCTTGCGAAGCGACTATAACTCAGCCGACTCCGAAACTGACATCTTCCAATCAGACCAAGAAGATGAACTTGTCAAACTCCTCGACTATTCCAGTCAAGATGATGATGTCTCCCCGAGTGTCTTCCATGATAATTGCGAAGAAGTCATCACGTATATTGAGAATTTGATGAGCATACCGCCTGTTAGGAGCCACAAAAATGATGATTTGAATGAGAGGTACAATTTAGCTGCTACAAATAGCTTGTTAGATATGGATTGGAGGGTATTAAAATACGGTGAGAATATTCTCCTAGGAGAGATAAAAAAACTAGCAGATCTTGTACAAGATATTGGGGATAGAGTCGAAAATAAACGTAAAATAGACAAGATCCAAAGAATTAAAGCTAACAATGATTTGGATACAGAAATGAAACGATTATCAGCTGTCATCGAGAACATTGACACAGAAATAGAAATTAACGTTAAAACTGAAGTGAAAATCGAAACTGTACCTCATAAAAAACCTAAGTTAGAAGATGTCAAACTAAAAAGTCCTGTGTTTACACTAAAAAAGGTCAGACCAGTTAGTTTAGATGTTCAGACGACATCTCCGGAAGCGACAGATGCTATCAAACAAACGCTTAGCCCAGAAGAGAGGCAGAAAGAAGAATCAGTCGAAATCCTTGTCAAACCAGAGACAAAAACTGTGACGAAAGACGTATCTGACGTCAACACAATGACGAGAAAAGTGAGAATGGAATTTTGGAAAATGTTCAAGGATGACACAGAATGGTGGAAAGCGTTAGCCAAGAGAAATCTGGACAAAATGGATGAAACTAGAAGAGAGTTGGAGCGATTCAGCGGACATGAACTAGTCTTAGGCGAGTTTCAAACTCAACTCGATAGATTTGAAAATGAGAAACATACTCTACAGAATTTTATCGAAGAAGTCGATAAATCTAAAGCTGTTAACCAGGACTTGGAATATAACAAAAAATACGAAGATATGGTTTTAAAACTCATTGAATTTGCTAAAAAGGACTTTATTTACAAAGGTTTCGATCCTCTAATTGAACAACTAAAAGCTCTTTCTAACATTAAAATCGATCGCAGAAAGAAAGTCGACATTCAAGAGATACTCAACATTTACTCACAAATTGATACAAGCAAATATACTTACGAAGAACTGTGTCTACTCGAAAAATATTACAAGGAAATAATCAGAAAATATAAAAAAGACTCCAGGGATAAAGAGAATATAATCCCAGAAAATCGCCAAGATTTTAACAAAAAAGTTACGACAACAAATGTTTACTCAACAAACAGTTTACACCGGAATATAAACCACCATGTTACATACAATACAGATACAATTAAATCAACAAGATCTAACCCAGAAAATTCCCAAAATACCGTCGAGATTTTAGACTTAACACGCACCTACCCTCTCCAATATTACGCGAATAATTGGTGGACAATTTACGAAGACGTACTCAAAAGCCGCGAGCAACAATTCGGCTCAATTGATAATTGGTGGCATGTCTATGAAAAGATACTAAACAAGACTGAAAGTTATGAAGATATAGAGAGAATCCGCTCTCTAATGCGTAGTCAGTCCCGATCGAGACCAAGTTCAAGAATGGAAGAGCAGCTACGGATGCTAAACGAGATTAGAAATGATCGGTTTAAGGAGACAGAGGCGGTGACGAGAAACGACGATGAATCGGTCAGATATACTTGAATTTGATCGCTACTGCGCACGCCAAGCATGGTGTGGAGGCTTCTCATTGGTTCTCAAGTCATTGTCGTGTGGCGGACGGTTTTGCACTGTTCATATTATTTTGCACGCTGTTGTCAAGCTTTTTATATTGTGTTCTTTTGGGTCTTCTGGTACAGGGGTGCGCAAACATGTCATTATTAAAAATTAAGTGGAATCTTATCAAAATTTTGAAGTATCATGGCCGTTTTACAACTCGTTGTACTGGCCGTCGGCTTGTTTACTATCCATAAATAAAATAACATAAACAGTAATCGCTTCATATTTAAAAAGCAAATTATTTTGAAAAGCACTTTTATTGTTGTTTTATTGTTGAAACTGTACCTACAGGTTTTTTTCAATCATTCAGTTTTCACAGTAAATTCCACTCTATATTATTATCAAAGTTTTTTTTTATGAATAAATTCTTCACGAATCCAATATTCTGCAAAAACCATGCAAACAATTTTTCACGTTCGAATAAAGTGGATGGAGTTATCCAAAACAGAGCCAACTACGTAAATAGCTGCAAATACTGGCCGCCACACAAACTAACTCGCTTGCGTCATTCTCATCGTCACACTTGTTCGAAATGTGTTTAGTTTTTATGTGGCAGTCTCAGTGTGGCATGACCCTGACCAGTGTCCTAGCTTGTACAACATCTATTTGTTTCAGAGAATTCCATATTGACGATAAAATGTGTAACTGCATCCGGTTAGACTGGAAGCCGACCCCAATATAGGTGGGAAAAGGCTCGTCAGATGTCGGTGTAACTTTTTCTAGCATTGAGTTTTTGAAGTGTTTTAGATACAGCTGCATTTCCGAGTCTCAAAAGTTGTTTAAATATATTCTTAAGCTATACTTAAGACAAATAATAGCAAGGCTATTTGCCCAACAGTGGGAATAGAATAACTAAAATAATACTTAATACTAAGAGTTAGTGAAATGTCTTGGAATACTAAGATTTAGGGTTGATTTTTCCATCGTGAAATAACTTTTATCTGAAGAATAAATATCGATTGGTAGTACCGCCATATTTATCCTTCAAATAAGAGCTAAAGATTGACAAATCGACTCTAAGAACAATATCGTAGTCTCGATCGAGTCTTGAATAGACCGAGTCGACTGTTGCTAATTAAACTATAAAACAAGGAATAATATCTTAGATTATTCAATTAGCTCATACATTTAATAGCTTTGTATATGTATGTGAGGTCAACCATCATTCTTTAGAATATTGTAAAGGTTTTTTTCTTAGGTCGTTTTCGAAGAAGTCTCCTAAACACATTTCCCATAGGAATCATGTCATGGTAGCCATCACCTCATGGTGCCCGGTTCAAGAGGACGCCCGCTTGTCACCTGTCTATAACACAAACCACAAGCTTTCATATCAGCTGCCATACGGTCCAATATTGACAAACAAATATCTATGAAAAGGCTGGGATCAAGGCGTGAAATACGTCGCTCAAAATAAGCCAAAAGTTTTTCGAGACAGATTTTTTGCTACGTAATTTTGGTATCATTCTGAGCGGCGTAAATTCGGTAAGCTCATTTTGAGCGGCGTAAATTACGCTGCGTCTGGTCCTACCCTTATATAAATTATGTATGTATTTTTTTAAAGATTATTTTCTTATATATTTATGGTGTTTTTTTGAAAGCTTATGGGTTACAGCTATAGCATGGCGCTTATGTCGTTTAGCTAACGGGTTTTCTCATTTTTTTTTATATTTCGTATTAAAAATATCCTAATTTCTAGTTGGCAACCCAAAGCTTTAAATTCATGTTTTTAGTTTAATTTTATTAAAACATTGTTGTTGTTTAATAATTAATTATTATTATTTAAATGATGACGCAGTTGGGAAGTATAGGTGGTTTTCTAATCTTTTTTGGAACAGTTACAATTTGAGTGTGATATTAAAATTATTTAGCTTACGTACTTGAAGATATACCAAACTAGCTTCCGCCAGCGGCTTCGCCCGCGTGATATCTTTATAAATTATAGCCTATGTTACTCAGTGATATAGCAATCTACTGGTGGAAGAATTTTTAAAATCGGTCTATTAGTTTTTAAGTTTATTCATAAAAAAAAATATACAAATAATATGAATAATATTAGTGTAGATAAATAATCATTGCATTGGATAAGTAAACCAAGTAACATTTGAAGTGTAGGCAATACCTAAAGGTCTTTGTGAAATTACTACAATTTGCCAGGGCTGTTCTACCATACCTTTTTCCGCCACCCAGCAGGGTCTAGTTTCCCCCCCTGAGGGGGATTCTCTCAGGGGGGAATAGTGGAATAAGCCCAGCAGGGTTACTATGTTCTAGTTTACCTGTATAATTTGGAACATGAGTTATTTCCATCTGAAGTATAAATTGAGTTTAATTCAGAATGACTAGTACCTACTGTTAAAAATGTCTGTCATTAAAAAAAATGAATTTGTAGCTGAAACTAGACTTTATGTGTAGGTATTCAAGTTTATTTTTCAAAATCACATAATTATATTGGACATACTGCTTACGTCGATTCATTTATTTTCACCACTGTTCCTAAAACATTGATCAGAGGACCACCATTCCCAGGCAGAGTACCCTCATTAACAGTATGTATCCGTTAGGTGATGGTGACCAACGTGACATCTCTGCTCAAGACAGTGAAGGCTGTGGAGGATGAACATACGCGCGGCACGAGGGCGCTGGAGTCTACTATCGAGGCTATCTCGCAGGAGATTGAGGTAAGAGTGCTACTAACTGTATAAATGATTTAATCCTCCTTATCAATAAATTCGCCTATATAGAGGTGGAACAGGGTGTGAAGTTCACTCATCCGCTATACAAGAGGAAGGATCCTCCGACGATTGTTGTGTCTGATGGGCTACTGCCCGACGATTGATGTCGGGACGTTGTATATATGCTAGTCGCGCGGTAAACGGGAAATACTGGGGTGTGTTATGTAGTACATAGTTACATTATTTATTTTACCCACAGGTCCTCATGTCTCCCTCGGCCCCCAAGTCCGCCGCCACCCCCGAGGAGCTGATCCGCGTGACGCGGCAGATGACCGTGGCGACGGCACGCGCGGTGTCGGCCGGCAACGCCAACAAGCAGGACCAGCTCACTGCCGCCGCCAACCTGGGCCGCAAGACTGTGGTAGACCTGCTGGTAGTGTGCAAGGTAAGAATCTAGAATGATCCTGTCTCGTTGGTCTAGTGATGGCGAGAGAGACTTCTAAATATATGGTCCATAATCAGAATTGCAATCGGTTCGAAACAAATGTCTAATCCATTGCTTCATAAGTTCGTAAGCAGGGACCGGCCGGATACTCGTTGAAAGGGTTTTTGAAGGGGTTTTTTAAGCGCTTCAAAAAAAACCCTATGTTACATGTTACACCTTCGAACGAGTGTAGTTAACCTGTTACGAACGGGTTACCCTTTCAACACCTAACAGGGTAAGCCATTCCAACTCAAGACATTGTAATATGCACTGTTTACATTCGATATTATGTAGTTTGAAAATTGCATAACCACGACCGCACGTGACATCGTACCGCGCTCGGCGGTCCGCCAATCTTGCGTGTACCGACTTGCTGAGCGACTTGTAAATCCCCCCACCTACAAACATGCAGCTCAAGTTTATTAGGTACTCCAGGGTAACACGAAAAAAAGCTTTTCGAGAAGGTAACCTCTTCAAAGGCTTAAGTCATTGAAGGGGTTAACTCCTTCACGTGGTTATAAAGGTGTTAACCATTTCGCTGGGTTTCAAGGATGTAACTCGAACAAAAGGTAACACTGCGAATTGAGTTACCCCATGTACGGGTTACCCTGTCCAAAGGCTTAATTGTTAAGCGGGGTTGTCCGGTCCCTGTTCGTAAGTTACGTTGTTGAGCAGATTTTTTTTCGAACAAATGAAGCAATGGATTAGACATTAGTTTCAAACTGATTCCAATTCTGACCGATCTCTGGGTCAGGCAAAGCGTTATTGTGTTGTTCGTTAGGAATTTCTCAGCCTGGTATTGATTTTATAGTCATGTCCCATACTAATAAAAGCAAAGCAAATAAATATGAGATTTAATATAACTGGAAAAGTGTGGGTCTAACCAAAATGTAGTTGAGATATTCTTAGCTTGCTATTTTAACGGTGCTCTTAAGTTGTTCTTACACGAGCCACTAAATTACACAGATCTTGACAATTTCTTGTAAATTGAGCAGTTTATAGCAATTCCGAGATTGTGTAGAAACTCGTGTAATAGCACCGTAACTATTAGAGTGCGTTAGCGGCTTCATTGTATTTGTTCTCCCACAGGGAGCAGCCCAGTCGGCCGAGTCCCCCGAGCTGGTCGCGCGCACGCTGTCGGCCGGGCGCGCGGCCGCGCTGGCCTACCGCGCGCTGCTGCAGGGCGTGCTGGCGGCCTGCGCCGGCGACGCCGCCGCGCGCCAGCAGCTGCCCGAGCTGTCGCGCCACGTGGCGCACACCACGGCCGACATCATCGCCACTGCTGAGCTGCTTAAAGGTGAGGAAAAGGCAAAAAAGATACAACAAATTTTGTATCCCGCAAATGCACGGTCCCTGGGGTCCCTTCCCCAGGGACCGTGCATTTTTGTCGTGATAAATATGAGAAAGTCTATGAAAATTTCCACAATCTTTATGCAAATCTTTTAAAGATTCTAATTGTAATTTAAACAGGGCATTTTTTAACAAGCGAAACATTACTATTTTAAAGTAAATATGTATAGCTATTTATTTAAAAATTCCCAGGGGTCGCGACGTTCACGTCCTTATTAGATATCACATTCATGATTTTTTTGCCAATTAATGGAAAAGGCCCAGCAAGATGTACAAAGAAGAATATTCAGCGTATCTACTAGTTTGTGGTCAATTACACTATACTGCCTCTTGACACAGGAGATAATAATATACTCCTTAACCCCGCCAGGTTCCGACTGGGTCGATCCAGACGATCCTACAGTGATAGCTGAGAACGAGCTGCTCGGCGCCGCGGCTTCCATCGACGCAGCCGCCAAGAAACTGGAGTCGCTCCGACCGAGGAAGAGCGTTAAAGTGCAGGTCAGTGGCGGTGGGATAAGGGTGTATGAACGGGGCGGGAATGTTTGACACATCATTCAAATCCTACTATGCTACTAATATTATAAACGCGAAAGTTTGTAAGTATGGATGGATGGATGTTTGTTACCCTTTCACGTAAAAACTACTGAATGGATTTGGATGAAATTTGGCAAACAGATAGTTTATAACCTGGATTAACACATAGGATACTTTTTCTCCCGATATTCCCACGAGATCGAGACTTACGCGGGTGAAACCGCAGGGCGCATTTGCCAGTCATAATTTGCCACGGATTTTGATGTAATTTTATTTAGTATCACATGTCGATCATTATTATAGTGTTCTAACTTCCGCCTACGCTGCCCCCGATAGAAAAAAAGACGCATCTAACAGTTTTTCCAGATTTGAGTTATATACATTGCCGGAATCAGAAAAAAAAGGCGCATCTGCTTGTATTTTTAATATTTTTCTATCTTCCTCCAGTGCGGTTTTAGCACAACAAAATAGGGCGCTTCTGTTCATTTCTTACACCCGATTGAAGATGAAAAGACGAATTTATGTGACATTTAATAAAAAAGTCATTTATGTAGATAATGTCCTTATACTTTATAGTTTTTTTTTTTGTCAGTAATATTAGCGTTTGAAATTTAAAGGACGCGTCTGGGCAGATGCGTCCTTTAAATTTCAAATGCTTCCTTGCGAAACGCTTGCAGCGTATTGTGCGTCGAAGTGCACGGATTAATTAATTGGTTTGAACGAGGAAGTCTGGCATCGTTTCAAAACAGGTTTTTTTGCGACATAAACATGCGTCCGTCTCATGTCCTTTCGGTTTGTTTTTCTTACTTTATTTTAATTTTTTTTTTTCATTATTATTATTATCTAACACTAATTTATTTATTTGTTATTATGTATACACACACGCTATATTTTTCGTCTGTCACCTCACACCTCAGGTCCAGTTGAAAACCAGCGTCAGGCACTAGCTGTCTGGCATTTTTGCTGAACTGGGCCTATTTAGCGCAGCCGCGAGGCACACTTGTTTTTTATTTTCTCTACCTACACTTTGAAATTGTTTCTTTTATTTTTATTTTATTTTTTTATTCTTTACATGTAGTTACAGTGTGTTGTGTGCCCTAACTGTGCTAAATAAATGCATTTTCTTTCTTCTTTCTTTCTTTCTAAATGAAGAAAAATATTAAATAATACTTGATGGAGTAGACGTAAATGGCTATTTACGTCTATTCAATTAAGTATGTAATACTTTTCTTAATTTTTTATGCTAAGATAAAACTGGTTTTTCCTTATTTTTATTATAATAATTAAAAAAATCATATTATATATGAAACCAAGTTAAAGCCTATCATAGTGGGCATTATTTTCAACTTTTAGTATGTAATTATTTTAATTTACTCGAAGACAGCAAACAATTTCCCGTTTCATTCATTAAAACATTTATTTCTCCGTTTTTACTTTTTGTTAGATCCGTCTTTCTTACTATCGGGGGCAGTACGGCTTTGCCCACGTGGTATGTCGATAAAAAGTAGCCTATACTTTCCTGGGATGCTATCTATCTCCTTGCCAATTTTATCGAAATCCGTTCAGTGGTTTAGGCGTGAAAAGGTAACATAGAGACAGACAGAGTTACTTTTGAATTTATAATATTAGTATGGATAGTGTGTCAAATCAATTATGTCTCTTACCTAATAGATGATAGTAGGGAATATGCATGTATTTTTTAAATCTTTTTATTCGATAGTTTACATCGTCAAATAATAGTTAGAAAAAATTCAACGGCAGAAAAGCAATTTAAAGTTGTTAAAAAAATGTTTAAAAATATCCAACCGATCCGGGCTATTTAAACGCCCTCCATTTGGCGCGCTTGGTGTGGTGACGTCACCGTCTGTGAAAACAGACAAGCAACTGTCAAGTCAACGTCAAACACTCCTTTTTCTATGAGAGTTTGACATTGACTTGACACTTGTTGATGTCAAGTCATGACATTGACATTTTGATTGTTATCCCGGATTGTTACGTCACATCCGCTCTTAGCCTTTTCAAGTATTTGAATTACCCACAGTTATTTGGGACTTTTTAAAAAGAAATTTTATTCAAAAATATTGATGGAGGCATAATTCTGAAGTAACATAGTTTATAAAAAAAAATATTTGACCCATATTTGAATCACATGCATATTCCCTATTGTGATTATTTTCCTACTTTTTCTGTGTATTTCTTTTTGTGTAGTACATATATGTAGTTTGTTTATAATCTATATGATATGAATACTAAAAAATACAAAATAAACTTTTTACTCACAAAAGTTGAAAAAGTCACGAGACACAAACAGGCCACGTATGGACATCACGTACTACATGTTTGTCTATAGCTATGTTTTTATTTAAAACTACTCTTCATTGAATTTATCTACGAAAATCCAGCAAAAACTTTGCAAAAAGAAGAATGACTCACAGAAGAATACAAAAGAAGAACTTGTCTTCTTGAAGCCTACCGCGTGTCGTTGAGATATGTTTGATATTCTTGGTTGTATCGTTAGCATCACCCAGGAATCAAACATATTACACATCGATGCCGGTACTAACTACTGAACGGCGGCGACAATGGAAGAAATTATGAAGATTATCTTACGGCTATATTTTTTTGTCTCTTTGTGTGTCTGTCCTATTTGTGTTTTCTTCTAATATGTTCGTTTGCTGTATAATATTAACTTATTTCCTTTTTTATTAATATACTTATCGATTACATTTTTAAATATTAGAATATAAAAAAATAACAAAAATATTTATTAATATTATTATTTACGTTTTGTGTTACTGGCGAAACCGGAATCAGACTAGTTTTATTCATTTAAATTGAATTTTTTTGGATGTAAATTTTCTCGATTTTGATTAGATATTGATTAAAACTTGTTTTAAAGGGATTGAAAAAACTTTTGATTCTATTCATAAAATATTCTTTAATAAATTCATATTCTTACAAGTTACACACCAAAGTAAGCTTTTGAACTTCCACAATAATGCACATTCGGGTTTTGTCTGTAACATTATTATTATGTCTTGTAATGTTTTTCATATTTCGATCTATATATTTCAATGTTTGTCTTATAATACACTCTATCTTACGTGTATGTAGTCAGCGTCTACTATAGGCACAAACAGATAGTTATATAACAATAAGATTGAACACTAATGCCCGTTTTCACTGACATCTCCTAAGTTTAGGGATCTCCTAGTCTTAAGTGTTGTTTTGTTTTTACATAATTATTTCATTCGATCTCTATGTTACTGTCCGTCTTATATACTTCCGTAATAAAAATATTATGTAAATACTATCACTAATAATAATGCATCATTGAAACCTTCGCTTCGCTTGTCTGCAGGAAGCAGATGAGAGCCTGAACTTCGACGAGATGATCCTGGAGGCTGCCAAGTCCATCATCACGGCCACGTCAGCTCTCGTCAGGGCCGCGTCGGCGGCGCAGAGGGAACTTATAGATCAGGTTAGTTTATTATACTGAATTTTCTATTTATTTAAACATGATTATATAAATACAAAAAAAAACTAATACCTGCCCTCTTCATCTATGAGGTCGCCACATTTGTAAAAACCAATGGGGAAAAGTTTGTTAACCTGCACTCCCGTCGACATGCCGACAAAATAGCAAATATTATGTCCTCAAAAACAGCTCTACTTTCTAAAAGTTTCTTCGGCATGTCTTCACGAATCTATAATAAGCTTCCTAAGCAAATAAGAGAAATTGATAACATTATACTTTTTAAGAAAAAATTAAATAACTTCTTGGTAAATAGACTATATTATTATACAGCGCATGAATTTTTGTCGGACAGATTCGTGATGAGTTAGTGCCAAACTGTTTTTATGTTTTGATGCAAAATATATCTCTTTAACATATATCACATAAACTTAGATCTAAGATAACATATTGTTCAAACTATTGTATGGCTAACATGGTGGAGCAGTGCAAACGCACACCAAAATTAATCAATAACAACTCTGTAACCACTGTCTCACAATAAAGATCTTTGACTTTAACTAATAATACAATACTGAAACTAAAATATGGCACCGAAATATTACTATACCTGTATAATCTTTTTCGTTTCCCAGGGCAAAGTGGCCCGCCGTCCCACGTCATCGTCAGACGACGGTCAGTGGTCCGAGGGTCTGATCTCCGCGGCAAGGCTGGTGGCTGCTGCAGCACACTCCTTAGTGGAAGCAGCCAACGCCTTAGTCCAGGGTGCAGGCTCTGAGGAGAGGCTCATATCCAGTGCGAGGCAGGTGGCGTCTTCGACGGCACAGCTGCTGGTGGCATGCAAGGTATGTTACAATCTATATAAATATGTATATATTTGCTAGAAATTGGTCATTAAAGGTATTACTTGCTGCGCCCTAACAGGGTCATGAATTCATAAGTTTTAGCCTAGCCTGTAACTGAGTGTCCATTATGCAAATAAATTAATAAAAAGAGCCAAAGTTCGGCATTACTTGGTCATCATCTGCCTAGCCTTTTCCCAACTATCTCGGGGTCAGCTTTCAGTCTTACAGAGATCGGGGGACCAAGAGGGTACTCGATATGAAATTGTTGATGGTTATCCTCTCTTATCTTTTGAGAATCAAAAATTACTAATTCGTAATTTGAAGAAACGATTTTTAGTTTTAAATTATAAACAGTTTTTTTAATTTGTTATTTTCTTCAGGTGAAAGCCGACCCATCATCAGAATCAACCCGCCGCCTGCAGTCCGCCGGCGCCGAGGTGATCCGCTCCACCGACAACCTGGTGCGCGCCGCCAGGGACGCCATCCAGACGGAGGAGGAGCGCAGTCTCGTGCTCAACAGGCGCATGGTGGGCGGCATCGCGCAGGAGATCGACGCCAGGTGAGCAGGGAGCAACTGCTCAAAAGAGACGGCAACTGCTGGACATAGGCCTGTCCTTATCGTCGGCATACCGACTGGTTCCGTGCTTCGCGCATCTAGCGGATTCCCGCGACCTTCACCAGAGGGCCTAGAAAAGTGACAATCGCTTCGAAAGCGTTTCGTATTTCTACAACGATTTTCAACAGAATTGACATAAGCTTGTCGATAGCTTATGTCAGTCCTATACATTTTTGCCTTTTCCAACATAGTTATCGCTCATAGAATGTCACTTTGTCAATCCACCTTCTGAGAAGCCTACCTATAGGCATAATGTATCCACTACTGTGACTCGGGCCTCTTCTGAGTGAGCGAGACGTAACTGACCGACTCAACCACGTGGGGACTGTGTGCGGTGGTAAATAAATGTCACATGTCTAAGAATTTTTTGTTCTAGGAAATACCGGTATCCTCACAACAAATTGTGTACTTAATATAAAAACGGTATTTTTTTTGTTTTTTCATTCTTTGTTATTAAAATTGCAATTCTCTGTCACCAGATCCGAAGTCCTTCGCATAGAGAAAGAGCTAGAGGAGGCTCGGGGCAGACTCACTGCCATCAGACAAGCGAAGTACAAGATACGCGCCGGAGAGACGTCGGGAGACGAAACCGACACAGATGTGCAGCTGGGATATAACAGTGACGCGTCGCAGCATCGGTAAGCACTGAGACAGACACGGAAATAAAGAAAGAAATTATTTACGACAATACGAAAAAAACAAAAAAGAAATTGATTCGGCTGTTCATAATAGATTCACTTCAGCAGTAAATGCCTGACAACTAGTGTGATATATGTAAAAGAAATTAAGGCGCTGACAACAGGCAAACGGTAAAAAAAAGCTTGACTTAGACAAAAAAAAAATCCAAATGTATACAGTTTGTGGTAGCGGAAAAAATATTATGTTAATCTTGAACATATTTCCCAGAACTTGGTAGATTCAAATTTGTTGCAAAAAAAATAATACAAATTAACCCTTCTCTTTCATATCATTCCTCACACAATCTATCCATCTTTTCTTGTTAAGTTAAAAATAAATGCCGTTGTATCCTTACTCCTATACATATACGGTCAGGGAGCGATAATGTTAAGCAATTCTCAAATAGATTTATTATTAACATAATTATGTTGTCTTTTAGCACTGTTATCTATATTATTCTAAACATTGAAACTAACGTAGTCGGAAAAATAAGGAGGTAAAATTAACATTCAAGTGCTCAACATATTTATTCCTTGACTGTACATATGACGGAATTTATATCACAAGCGAACTTTTAGGTTTCCTGAAGTAAATAATAATTTTATCCCATTTTCGACAGATTCAAAACTCCAAACAGCAGTTTCGCGAACACAACCTACAGCCCCAACAGCACGTACTCCGCACACAACACAACACAAACGACGCACAACGCCACCAACATAAGCACACACATTTCCCACCTCAACCAGTCCATACACGGAACGCCCGCGCAACCTGCGAAGAGTCCTGTATCACCCGGATACGGATACACAACTCCAAAAAGCCCAACTGTACCTGCAAGACCGGATAACTTTAACAATTTGTCGACTTTGAACCAGTCAACTCTGAACCAGTCATCTCTGAACCAGTCATCTCTGAACCAGTCATCGTACAGTCAGAACTCTGGTTATAACCAGTTCAGAGAGGAGAAACAGTATACAGTTCAGAGTCCAACGTTCTCAAGTTTTCGACCGCAGGAAGAACCGAAACAGAATTATGAAGGATTTACTACTCGGTAAGTGATTTTTTGATTTTTTTTTTTTTTGTATATGTCTGGTTTTGGTGGTGAAACTACTATTGGAAGATAGTTAATGTAGATGTTAACTACAAACAAGACATGATAATAATAACGAGTAAAAATAATATAATAAATGAAAATTATTAAAATGAATTCACTTATAAAATAATAATTGTTCCCTGTGGGGCAAAAGCCCTTTAATGGGAAAAATTATATATTTGAATGTTAATAAGTAAATGAAAATAATATAATCATATAATTAGAATCTCTATCTGTGCTGTATTTCTCGACGCATAGATTTTCCGAAAAAAAAATCCGTAAGATTCAATAAAATAATCAAGGTATTTCACCACCAAAAACAACGGACACCACTCAACAACACTTTCTAATATTTTTTTCCAAATTATTAACTCCAAACTTTTTGCTTCCACGCTGCCATCGGACACAAACAGATGATTATTAAACTATTTAATACTTTTATATACAAAATACTACTTTTTCAAAGTGCCTTCACAACTTATGATATGTGCCTATTTAAATTATATATTATACATATATATTATAGTTTATAAGATTACGAACACAAATATACAAACACTCTGGATGCCAAACTCAAGGTTAGAATAATTACTTTTAAAAATAAATTACTTTTACTGGTTATTCTGTGATTTACCCATAAAATTGTTTAAAATACCCGGATAAAATGGGGACATACGGTTATTCGCAAAATAATCAGTAAAAGTAATATTCAATGTGTAGTATTTACATTATTACAGTATTTAGAGTAGAAATTATAGTAATTAAAAAGCTTACAATTACACTATCAATGAAGCAACACTGCCACACTGACTTATATTCATTTTCAAACTTGTGAACAGTAAAATAAATTGACAAAACATACATTTTTCCCCTAAATAAGATATAATTTAATCGTAGCAGCCTGGATTTGTGCCCGGTTGATAGCAATAGGCTCGCCCCCTATTACATGGGACCTAAACATAATTGGCTATGTATTTGACGTTCAAAAGTGCCTTTAATGTGCCTACTTGAAATAAATTATTTGACTTTGACTTTGGCAAAATGTGGGTTTACTATAGGTACAGCTCTGGCCAACCCTTCGGGGAAACAAAGTGTTATGTTATGATAATTATAATTTAATCGTACCCTTTCTATTATGAGCATTTATTTCACTGTCATACACATTTCTATACTTCATGCATGTCTTTACGCTTATACAATGTATACTTAGCAGAATATAGAAATACTTTTATAATATGTATCTGTTAGAAAACATGACAATTTTACTAGTGAAATTGTAGCTTCGTTTAGTTGACTTACTTACTGAAAATATCTGTTTTAATCAAATAGTTAGTAAGATACACTAAACTATGGTTAGTATTGATAATGAGCGGGTGATTTGGAAATGAAATACTGACTGTATAAAGTTGAATCAAATGATGTATAGTCACACCTTCAGTTACGTTAAATTCAAAAGCGTTTTTCTCCTTAATAAAAATTGCAAATTTGAAAAATGACTTATTTTATAATAGTATGGTTCCGACAATACTTTGTTCGTAACACCATAACATATCTATGAAAACTTTAGGAGAAAATAGCTTTTAAATCTTGTGTAATTTTCACCCGGTTAAATTAGTTACGATAAATTATATATGATCAAACGAACTTCTTAAGCGAAGTTCGATCAATATTATATGAGTCGCTTCATTCGAAGATATATTATAACCAGGTAGTCCTTTTAATCTACAAGATAACATGCACACTTTAAGAGATTTATGAAAATCGATATAAGTAAGTATCGACTTTTTACCATTAAGTCGATTTTTTACCAACCATTACCACATCACTAGCCAAGCCTGTCATTCTTTTAGAGATAATTAAGACAAATGCAAAACTTTATCACCGGGATTGGGTTGGGAGGGAACTTATATCTTCGAATGAAGCGACTCATATAATATTGATCGAACTTCGCTTAAGAAGTTCGTTTGATCATATATTATATTTCGTCGCTTCATTCTTCAGATATATTATAACCAGGTAGATGTTCAGAGAAAAGTTTTGTGTTTGATAATTAAAAACAAATATTTTGTAAGAATACAATGGTTTTAATCAACATAAACCAAATAGTTAACAATAATTACTTATTTAACTAAACATGTATTTATTTCGAATACTTTATAATAATGTTTTGGAACATAATATTATTATCTTTATAATTAGTCTCAAGCTTTAATACAGGTTACTCGTTAACTTGATCTTGGAAGATCGCTTGAGCAAAGTTATCATCGTCTATAATTGGACGATGATAATATTGGGCAAAAACCTTAGACGCGTTAGTCCATCCCGCGGCTTTCCTGATAGTGTCGACGGAGACCCCGGCCGCGGCGGCCGCGGACGTGGCGGCGTGCCGCGTGCTGTGCGCGCTGAACGCCGCCACGTCCACGCCGCTCTCGGCCAATATCTGCTTTATCCATCTGCTTATTGACTGTGCTGTCGCGCCCTTGTAGGGGCGCTTCACAGTGATTAAGAGATTGGATACATTAGCAGGTCGGTCTTTGTCTGTGACATGGAGATAATCTTCGAGAACAGTCGCGGGGCAGATGCGAAGGTTTTCTCTAAAGTACGGCAGGAATAAGATCGGTTGGTCACGACCTGCCGCGGATGTTTTTATAATATCTTTGATGGCTATGTTTATACCGTTAGATCCAACTGTTATATTTTCAAGCTTTATCAAAGATAATGTTTGAACGCGTTGGGCAGTGCTTAAAGCTAATAAAATGACTACTTTTTTCGTTATTTTTTCCCTACTCAGGGTTCTATTGGGGTACAAATTAGAAACATAATTTAGAACAATCTGTGGGTCCCATGTAGTACAGTACTTGGGGAAGCTAGGTTTTAATTTAAACGCTCCTTTGAGTAGCCGTTTAATTCGGTCATCAGATCCGATATTACCGCCTAATAGAATGATCAAAGTAACTTACCTGTAAGTGAACTTCGATCACTATTATACGCAGTTAACGCCTCGTCTGAGATGATTATGTAGTCTACGTACTATTCGTATCAACAAACACGCGTTTAAAGAATTTGGTAAAGAAAACAAAATACCAAATTTGAAAATATGTAGTTGCCACCCTGCCCGCTATGGCAACACTGACAGATAAACGTCTCTTCATTATGTTTAAAGTATAGTTACATTACCCGACTAAACAGAAAGGAGGGTTATGAGTTTATATTTTCATTATGGAGCAGGGTGGGAAATTCTTGAATGGGAGGGAGCCTCAGACGAGGCGTTAACTGCGTATAATAGTGATCGAAGTTCACTTACAGGTAAGTTACTTTGATCATTCTATTATACTTATTAACGCCTCGTCTGAGATGATTATGTAGATGTTGAAAGATTTGGCGAGATAATGAAAGAATAAACCATGTAGTTTAATAATACGTATATTATTATAAGTACTTATCAAGAACATTGATTATTATTTTTACTAAGAATATATTGTCCAAAATTGTCATTTGTTTCAAGGGGTAGATTATAAAATATGGCAAAATTTTTAGACCTCTGAGACCATCCCGCTGTTGATTTAATCAAATCTATATTCAGACCTTTTCTGTGAGCGGCTGATGTAGCAGCATGTCTTGTGCTATATGCAGAGAACACTGAGGTATCTATTCCAGCCTCAAACAAAATATCTTTTATCCATCTGCTAAGAGTATGCGTTGAAGCAGGGGAATGAGGTTTTTTAATTGTAATAAAAAGATTACTGTGATTCTTGCGTAACAATTTTGTAACATCTAGATAATCACAAAGTGTTCTTGCAGGACAAACACTAGGATTTTCAGTAAAAAATTTTAAAGTTAACAGTGGTTGAATACCTTTGATCCTAGAAGTTTTAATTAATTGAGGAACTTTTATTTTTATATAATCATTGGTTATGGCAATATTATCAATCGTAATCAAAGATAAAGTTTGAAGTCTTTGTGCTGTTGTTAATGCTAATATTATTAATAATTTTTTAGATAAAGTATTTAAATCTAAAGTTGTATTGGGGTAGAAATTGCTTATATAATCAAGTATAATACTTGGGTCCCAAGTTTCATTATATCTAGGTGTATTAGGTCTTAGCTTAAATACACCTCTAAAAAATCTGCTAATATCTCGGTTTGTACTTAATTCACAGTCTAAAAGTAGAGATAAAGCTGATCGTATGCTATTTAATGTGCCATAAGTGGCACCACTGTGGAATTTCTCGGTGAGAAATTGTAAAATGGCGTGAACTGATTCAGTTGTAGGATCAGCTTTATTAGTTTTACAAAATATCCACCATTGTTTGTAACATGAACTATATTGTTTTAACGTATTTTTAGTTAATGAGCTTAATATAACATTAACACATTCCAAAGAGTATCCTTTTTTCAAGTACACTTTGCTGACAACATCCCTGCAATCAGTGTAAGATTCTTGTGAAGAGGGTGACAAGTTCTGAAAGAGGATGAAAGTAAATTTGGACTGGGTTTTAAATAAACAAGATTTGAGCGCAATAAAGACATGAAAAGGGGATACCATGCCTGTCCACGCCAGTTAGGCACAACCATGATACCCTCAGCATTGTCATCTTGTATCTTTTTTAAACAACGCAATATCATTGAGAAAGGGGGGAATGCATAGAATTTTTTTACCTGTCCATGGGATGGTAAAAGCATCTACTGTAAAGCAATCTGGTTCATTTTTCCATGAAATAAATGTTTCACATTTTTTATTTGCATGTGAGGCAAAGAGATCTATTTCAGGTAAACCTAGTCTATTTACTATTTTTTCAAAGGCATATGGTGCTAGTTCCCATTCTGTTTCTATGTTGCATATCCTAGATTGTCTATCTGCTTCTATGTTTTCTTTAGATGGTATATATGAAGCAAAAATATAGATTTTTCTTTTTTCACAAAACTGCCATATTTTTCTTGATAGTAAATTCAGATGAGGAAACTGTATGCCACCCATTCTGTTAACATATGATATTGCTGTGATGTTGTCAGATCGAATCAATATGTTACAGTTTTTCTCATTTTTAGCAAAACAAGTTCTAAATAATTTATATGATATTTGCTTTCCTCTGTTGACCAATATCCATGTAACTTTTCTTGGTCACATACAATTCCCCAACCTGTAGTAGAAGCATCTGTATAAAACTCTAATTTATATTTATCCCGCTTAATTGGTGCTGAGCAAGTAAAAATTATTTCTTTCCACCAAGACAACTCCTTTATAATTTCCTGATTTACTTCCATTTTAGATTCATAATTATCTCTAGATTGCTTTAAAGCTAGGTATTTATATCTTTCCAGTATTTTAGTATACATCCACCCATAGGGGACAGATGGACAAATTGAAGTTAAAGAACCTAAAAGAGAAGCAAAATCTCGAATGCTGCAATAAGTTTTGTGTGTTAAAGAATCTAACTTTTCATGAATTTTTTGTCTTTTATCACTAGGGATACTTAATGTAAATGTTTCACTATTTAAGATGAAACCTAGAAATTTACATTCCATGCTGGGTTGCATCTGGCTTTTATCATAATTTATGATGAACCCTAAAGATTGTAAAAATTTGCAGGCTGTGTTAAATTTTTTTCTGCATTCGCTTTTACTAGGTGCAATAAAGAGAAAATCATCTAAATAATTCACTAAAGTGACTCCATTTGCTCTGAGATGAGTAACTACTTGTCTCATGATCTTGTTGAACACATATGGAGCCGTTGATAATCCAAATGGTAGGACATTGAATTGGTACAATTTTTTGTTAAAAAGGAATCTTAGGTATTTCCTGGAATCATCATTTACCTTTAGTAAAAAATAAGCATCTTTCAGGTCAAGTGATGTCATATAACAATTTTTATCAACTAGTTGCAACGCTGTCCTTATGTCTTCCAGTTTGAAATGTGTTGTTGGAACAAACTTATTAAAATTTTTAAGATTTAATATAAATCTAGATGTTCCATTTGGTTTTGGTACAATGAATATCTTTGAGACATACTGATTGAGTATATGTTTTGTTTCATGAGTTACCGCACCAATTTTAATTAAATTTTGTATGCATTCTGAAATTTTTAGCTTATCAGTTTTAGTAAAGGAGTTATTTTCAGGGATCTTGCCTTGATACACTGTATGTGTTAAGGGAATTGAGTATCCATATTTTACCCAATTTAAAACTGACTTATTTTTTGTAAATTGCCAATTTTTGTGATAATTTTGTAATCTACCTGCATAACTTGCCTCTAGTAACGACGACGGCCGCGAGTGCTGAGTGATGTTCTGGGTTGCTTCGTCATGGACCGCAATTGCTGTCGTTGAGTAAGATGATGATGTTGGTAAGACTTGCGTGGCTTCCCAGCAGTCTTCTGAGGTTGTTGCTGTTGTTGTGGTCGTGGTTGAGGTTGCCTGTTGTACTCTCGCCCGCCCCCTTGCTTCCTGTATGAGGACGGGCCCCAATTGTTTAAAGAATTTTTCAGGTCCTTTACTGAATTTTCAATATTTTTATTTTCTTTTAGTATTGTATTTATGTCTTTTCCAAAGAGAAAATTATTTATTTCCGTTTTTTCTAAAGTATCTTTCACTTTTTTATTTAGACCAGGTAGTATGACAGCTCGTCTTGTTTGGGACTCCTTATATTGAATATGGCATAAAAGCCTGATGCAGTTGCCTAAATATTCACAGTCCTGATCAAGGTTTTTGTGTAGGTTCTTATATAATATATCTGTTAAGCCACAGATAACTGTGCCAATTAGGTTTTGTTTCTCACATAAGTGATTATCTCTTGTTACAGCTTGAGCTGTCATCGCAGCCTGAATTTCTGGATTTAGTTGCGGAGCAGGTGTAAGGCAGTCAATTATTTTGGGTATCTTCTTCGAAATGTCATTTTTTGTGTTCTCGTCTAACCCATTTTTTATTATATTGTTCCACAAGTCTTTCATTTGGTCATTTATTTGTAAAGTATTTTCAGGCGCTTTAATATGGCCCATTTTTTCTAAAAGGCTGGGTATGTGATCAATCGGGGGAGTATTTTCCACTTCATCCTCCGAGTCAGAATCAATAATTATTCGGCTTCTCTTTTTAACTGGTTCTGGTTCATCTGGGAAGAGGATTTATCAGGTTAATGTATCACATGTACTCGCTCGTAGTACCGTATGATACCTGCCTAAGTTGTAAAGAATAGGCAGTGGTATTCACTGATAATAATCACATGCACTCGCTCGTAGTACCGTGTGATAGTAACATTTTTCATTTTGTTAATATTGGGTATGCAATGACAAGTAGATGTTTTCGACCAAGTATAGGCGCTCGTCCTATCGCTTAGGTCTGTGCACTCACTCGTTCTACCGTGTGGTAGTAACATTATTTTTTGTTAGTAAGTATTTACTAAGCAATGACTAGTAGATTTATTGGACCAAGTATAGGCGCTCGTCCTATCTCTTAGGTCTTTTATTCACTCGTATATTCGCTCGTAATATCTCAAGTGATATATTTGATGTAAATTTATGTCGCATTAAATGTTTTTTGTAGTATTTTTAATCACTTTCACACAGAAAAAATGTTACATCAAAATGGCGAATTTTCGTACATACCTTCTGACGAAGAATTCAGCAATTCCATCAGTTTTCTTCTTAATTTCTCTTTATCTTTTCCCATTATTAATAATCCACTAGAAATATGTTGGGAAATCGAAATAATACACTATTTGCACGAATAAAAGTGTTTTCTAACGGAGAAAAAACGCTGTTCGTTTAAACACGAATGACATAATGAAGAGACGTTTATCTGTCAGTGTTGCCATAGCGGGCAGGGTGGCAACTACATATTTTCAAATTTGGTATTTTGTTTTCTTTACCAAATTCTTTAAACGCGTGTTTGTTGATACGAATAGTACGTAGACTACATAATCATCTCAGACGAGGCGTTAATAAGTATAATAAAAGGGATAACGCAGATCTGTGACTATTTAGAGTTCCGTACGAGCTTCCTTTATCAAACTGTTCACTTAAAAACCTTAATACTATCGGGACAGAGCAATCAAAACAGTGATAATTATTATTTATGCAATATTGCCACCACAATTTGAACGACACGTTATATTGCTGCGTCGTGCTCTTTGATAATGACGCCAGCATCAGGTCCAGGGCTGATTCGGGGACGCCGCGCCGCGAAAAGGCCTGCCTGAGAGTACTGCTGCACCCAGGATAAGGGGATTTCTGTAACATGATACGATATGATGTTCGTTAGGGTATATCCAAATGATGTCGGAAACGATTGTTTTCATTAATTGTGGATACCAGGCTTGGGATGGCCAAAAGGGAAAGACTAGGATACCAGTGGCTTTTTCCTGTATGATTTTTTGAAGACACTTAAGAATAAGTGGAAAAGGGGGGAAAGCATAAAAGAACCTGCTCCAGTTTACTGTAAAGGCATCTACAGAAATAGCGTCGGGGTCCTTTCTCCATGACATATAATCCTGACATTTGGCATTGGCCCGAGAGGCAAATAGGTCGATTTCGGGTTTACCGAGACTTTTTGATATTCGTTCGAAGGCTAAATCGGAAAGTTCGCATTCCGTGTCGGGATTTAGCCTTCGAGATTCTTCGTCTGCTTCGTAATTAGCCTTGGTATTAATGTACGAGGCAAATAACCAGATGTTTCTCTCTTCCGACCATTGCCAAATTTGTCTAGACAGATTATTCAAATGGGGAAATTGGATCCCACCCATCCGATTCACGTAGCTGATGGCTGTTGTGTTATCAACGCGCAGTAAAACAGAACAATCAGATTTTTTGCTTGCGAAGTACTTTAAGGCTAAGAAAACAGCTAACAACTCTAAGTAGTTGATGTGTTGTTCAAGTTCACTTCTTTTCCAGGCTCCATGAGCTCGTTCGTTGTTACACACAGCTCCCCAGCCGGTACGTGAAGCGTCCGTATAAACCTCTAATTCGAAATTAGGCGTTTTCGTAGTGTTTTTGGAATTTAGCACGTTCCTTTGCCACCAATTTAAATCGTCTAGAATTACAGGGTGAGGTTTGAAGTGTCCATCAAAGCTAGGACAATTTTGTAAGGCGAGAAATTTTTGTCTTTCTAAAATTTTTGTATATAACCAACCGTATTTGACCGCTGGGCACGCGGCTATCAAGACTCCTATTAACTGAGCAAATTCTCTAATTGAGCACTGAGACAATTGAGAGAATTTGTCAACTAGGTTCACAATTTTTTGTTTTTTGTCGGATGGCAAAGAAATTGATTGATTTACTGAATCGAACATAAATCCCAGAAATTTACAGGTTTGTTTAGGCACAAGAGAACTCTTTTCATAGTTCACTACGAACCCGAGACATTCTAAGAGGTTTAAAGTAGCTTCAACATTTTTTAGGCATTCTTGATAATCATCACCAATACAAAGGACGTCGTCGAGAAAAACAACATTTTTGAAGCCTTGATAGCGTAAATGAGAAACCAATTCCCTCATGATCTTAGTAAAGGCTCTCGGAGCTACCGAAAGGCCATACGGCATACAATTAAACTCGTAGGTAATGATGTCCGAGTTCTCATATTCGAATTGGAATCTTAAAAATTTGCGATCAGATTTACGAATTGGTATAAGGAAATATGCTTCTTTTAAATCGATAGTGGCCATAAAGCCATGCATCGGTAATAATTTAGATGCCGTTCGGTAGTCTTCCATTTTGAAGTGTAACTTTGAAATATAATGATTTAATTTTTTTTAATTTAAAATGAATCTTTTATCGCCATTAGACTTTAAGGCTAAAAATGTTTTTGAAATAAACTGGTCCTTAATAGGTTTGCAGGGGCTTACCGCACCTAATTTTAACAATTTTTGTATAGCTACAAACATGTCGACTTTTTCAGTCGCGGACATTGAAACGTAAGGTGCATGAGTTTGTGTCACCTTAGAATCAAACGGTATAGGGAAACCATTATGTATCCAATTTAAAATTACAGGATTAGATGTTATGTTGCGCCAACAATCATAAAAAAGAGATATTCTACCAGCGTGTTGTACTAATGGCGCGTTGCAGGTGCCCTCGACTTGTTCGCAGCGGCCGGGGTCGACGTCTGCTGAGGTGGCGGCCGACGGCTCGTGGTGCTGTTCGCCCTGTTCGGACCTCTCCGCCCCCCCCTGTTCTGTAGAAACCGAGAGGGGCCTATCCAGTTTCCCTGGTAGGCACCTGGTTGTCGATATTGATAATGGGGACGTGAATTAGAGGTCATTGGTTCCATCGTCTTACCTTTCTGACCTTTAGGATCTTTCTTAATCGACATGCCTTGCTTCTCGATTGTTTTGGAAGCTTTTATTTTTTCCCCTAATTTGTTGCCATATAACGTTTCGTCCCTTTCGCAATCCTGAACGACATTTAGAAAGGGTTTGGCTAATGCGAAATTTATGACGCTAATTCGCGATTGTGTTTCCTGATAATGAAGATCACTCAGGATACGACATCCATCGCTCATAATCCTTATTGCTTCAATTTTATTGTCGCTCTTTAGCATTATTGTCAAAGCTTTATTTATGGCTGAGACGCCAGCACCCAATTGCTGCTGCTCAGCTTCCTTCCTCTTATCTCTGTGACGAGATGCTTCAGAAATAGCTGCCGAAACTTCATGATTCAGTTTGGGTGCTTGAAGCAGGGTGCAGTTTTCAGGTACAAGATAATCTTTGAACAACTTATCTTTTGCTTCCTTTGATAATCCCTTCTTGAGGATAGGTTCCCATCGCTGAGCTAAACTTTGATGAATTTTATCACCGAACCTTGGGATATTATCTGTTTCCTCTCCGAGTGCTATCAATAGCTCTGGATCGAGCTCTGGGCAGGTACTATCTTCCTGACTAGGAGTTGATGCTTCCGCGATCAGCACGGGAGCGTCGTCAGGGATATTGTTAGGTGCAACTTCCGTCGCCGTCAGATTTTCTTCTACGTTGGCCCCGGAGGCGGAACGTAAGGATTCGTTATCGTCTGAAATGAGTAAGACGTAACGTTGAATTCCACATTTTTGCTCTTTGTGTTAACTCACGGTTAACCGCTAGAGTCATGGATAAAACGGGTAGGTTTCATTTTTGTGGGTCATCATTTAGATTGTATTGATTATGTACATAATCGATTATAGTGCAGCCATCGTGTTAACGCTCGGTTAACCACCAGGCGAGATGATCTCACATGTGTTTGAAATATCATAGCCTTCGTGTTAACTCACGGTTAACCGCCGGGCGAAAATCCGCACTAAATGAATAGCACGTAAGCACCATAAATATAATAGGTATCATAATGTAACAATGCGCCTGTAATCCTCCAAGGATTAGGTGGCACCATACAATAATTTATAATTGAGGGTAGTTGTAAATACAATACATACCGGAATCAGATGAAGATTCAATTATGATTCTACGACGTTTACGTCGTCGTTCGTCTTCCAGCTTCTTGATTTTACGTTGATAGTCTTCAATTTCTTGAGAATATTCCCGTTTTTTCGGCATTTTAAGTAACTAGTGAGCGCGCGTGTGCTTGCTATCGTGCACGAAAAAAAGAATGACAGGCTTGGCTAGTGATGTGGTAATGGTTGGTAAAAAATCGACTTAATGGTAAAAAGTCGATACTTACTTATATCGATTTTCATAAATCTCTTAAAGTGTGCATGTTATCTTGTAGATTAAAAGGACTACCTGGTTATAATATATCTGAAGAATGAAGCGACGAAATATAATCAACTTTAGCCGGCTAATTATCAACACTAACCAACAACTACTAGCCACACTTTTCCACTTTACTCGCACCACAGACTGGTTTAGCTTTGAAACTCTATCCTAGCTTTAAACCTAGATCTTTGCCTAGTTTCTTTGATGTATGCCTATGGTCTGTTCCAAGAGTATTTGATCAAAATGTAAACAAATTAATCAGAAATCATACGTGAGACACAAATTGACTGCTTTAATTATTTGAATTCTAATTTTAAAAGATAATTTTCATTTAATTATTTGAGATTAATTTTATGATTTTTCTTTATCATCGATGACTTTTCAATTAAAATTAATGTTATTCAAACAATAACTGTTGGAAAAAGTTGTGAGATACAAAGTTAAAACCTTCTAAATTCAGATGAATCTGTTACTAATTCCCTTTAGTGAGTGATTTATTTTTTGTAGGGTCGGAAATCATCAATTGACTTCTCCCGCTCTGGGCGGAGCGGGAGGGCGTGTTAGACTTTTACTGACTAAAACCCACCCGTGTTCCTTCAGTTGCCTGTTGCCAAGGGCCCGGGTATCCCTTTCGGACTTTCCCGCAACCCTGATCAAGTCAAGAATTAAACCTGAACAGGATTTGTTTACACTAATATCAGATACTTTCGGAATAGACATTAGTTTCCTAGATCTATGCCCAGTTTCCTAGATCTATGCCTAGTTGAGTCTCATGTGCCTTTCATTGCAGAATCTCTTCCAATGACAGAACGATGAATCAAGAGTAAGTTATTAAAAACAAAGCTTTTTACATACATTATACATATATTGTAGTTGATTTTGAGATTATTTCATATGGCAATGTGGATAAGGATGTTGTAAAAATTATTCAGCGCAATATATTAAAAAAAACTACGAAAATTAAATACTATACTTTGATTGGACTCGATAATATACACTATAAATACGTTATTATCATTATCTTGTCCTTATCCCAATTAATTTGTTGAAAAAACTAGCCTAAAATAAAATACATAAATATTATTTATTAAAAAACTTACTTGCGAATGCTAAGTGTTACATATTTTAAGAGAGTTAAAAATTGTTTGTTGGAATCCCATGTAAAAGGTAGCAAGCTTATAAATGGGCATAAATCCACACCCCAGTCTGCTACTGAGAAATCCGTAATCAAAAACCAAATCGACTCGACTTGGGAATCAAATCCAGGAACCCACACGCCTCAGAACTTGCGCTTGCGTCCTCTAGACAAACGATGCTTTCTTTGTTTACATTGTCGACGAATTAATATTAAAATCAACTATATATACTATGTAAATAACAGACAGAATGTAAATACTTTTTTGTGCGCGTCCATATAAGCTTGAATTCCGCTTTGCAATATGCTAGGAACGTTTTGCAGCACTATGTATATTTTTGCTTTATTTTTATTTATATTATACAACCAAAATTTTCGCCCCACGCTAGGGATTTCTCCGGTATCCAAACACAGAAACCCGGAATAAGTATCCGTAGGTCCACAGAGCACGGAATCTGCGCCGGCGCCGGCAGCGGTGCGTATGTGTCTGTAGGTCTTACAAAATATTTGTTCCTGGTTTGTTCGGGAATCAAATTCGCAATCCCAACAAGAACTTTCACAATTTTACATAATTGACCGCCAGTTTCCGCAAGTAAATTTAATATAATGTAAATTTTACAGAAAAATGTATTTATTGTAATATGGACCTTTGTCTGAAAATAAAGGATAAGTTATGTATCATTCATTAACGTAGATGAATTTTTAATGGAAAATAAAATAGTCTTATTAAGGCTCACGCATATTACAGCCACGTCGGGCCGCATCGCATTCCAATACAAAAAAAACGCGGTGCGCATGTAGTGCGCGATGGTTCATATAAAATGTGCGGTACGGTCCGCCCAATGTGCGTCATACTCAAATACCTTTTGTTTGAATTGTATGCTAAATGTTTATTTTGTGTCATACAGCGATATGAATAGTCTTTACAAAAAATAATTATTATGACACAATCATAATTCACTTACTTAACGATTCATAACATTAAAACTATTCGTCTTAGAGCTACTGATTTTCAGAACCCGTAGGTTAGAAAAAAGAATGAAAAAAAAAAAAAAAAAAACATATCTGCTTGACCCCGACGCTCCTAACATATGCGCAAGCGGATCGAGCCATCGTTCTGTACATAATACTGTGTATAGCTTGTGTATTATCTACTTTATACTGTGTATTCTTACTTAGAGCACTAACTAGGCATGCTCTCTGTTACTTACTGATGCGAGGTTTGAATGGTGGTACAGTTTTTTAGAAAGAGATAATTATTAAAGTTTTGATATTTTTAGAACAATTGTAATGGTGATATAAGTCAGTTTTGATACGTTTTTGCTCTGAAATGTCAATCTTAAAACTGTCTTATTCTTTTCTTAATTCACAAAGCGACGCGATTCCGAGGGGTCTCGCAACAATAGCTAATAAATTGTATAATAAGTTGGCGCCAAGTTAAATATTTCGAAAAATGTGTTTTGTGATATCATTCAGAACAAGAACGTAATCAAAATGGATATCACTACGATATCCAACATTATACCGAGTATCGACTCTTAAAAACATCAATATTTTTCTCATATCAAGCTAGACCGAGCTCCTCTATGACTAAAAACTTTACCACCACCAAACCTTTCTGACAAACTAATCTAATCTAACTAACCTGCATGGGGTGCTTCACAAGGACAAGCCTAGAGGAGGTGACAGTGAGGTCGCTAACCCTGCCCGAGGTGCGCACGGCGCTCCTGGTGGGGGAGCAGAGGGTCCCCTACCGCAGGGAGCGCGCCCCGCCGCCCCCGCCGCGCAGGGCGTCGCTACTTAGGTGCGAGGATACGGCTAAGTGATGCGGTTTGTGATGTTCTTCTTCTACCTTTTGTTCTGCACTAGGTTGCCAGGTAAGGGGGTAGTTTCAAATCAGTTTGGGATAAAAAATGGGGGAATTGGTTTACGTTTCTGTGTGGGGGTTAAAATGTAATTTGTCGTGTCATTTTGGGTATTAAAAAATTTTGGGTATTAAAAAGGGAGATTCTCAGAAAAAATAATGGTATTTAGTTTTTGTGTGGGGATATTAAAAATTTCATTCATCATTATTAAAAAAAAAACATTTTTAATTTGAGATGGCTTCTTTGAATCGTGGTTGCCGTAAAAAGCAAGAACCATCAGAAAGATGACAACCATATCCCACCAAAGATATGGTATACTGAAAGGCCATAAACTGGCAACACAATGGGCATAAACATTTAAACCATTAAAATTCATTTTTCTACCATAAAAAATACGTTAAACTATCATTTTAAAAAACTATTCTGTATATAACAATCATCATCGTCACATATTGTACGCATCTGGGCACACCCATCAGTTTCATCGTCCGAACCTGGCAACCTCATCAGGGTAGGTCTGGGGCACATTGTGCTAATACGTGGCACATGACACCATCACTGACCGCGGACGGAAACGCCATGTAGGTAACATTGTGTGTACGTGGGGAAATGGGGATGGGACAATGATATTATAAGCAAGCTGAGGTGAATAGTTGCTAAATATGAGCAGTGGTGGCCCAGTGGTAACGGCCACGACTTACGAGTTGTAGGTCGTAGATTCGAACCCTGACAGGTGCTTTACTTTGTGTAAATTATTTAATCGCCACTGCTCTCAAAACGGTGAAGGAAAACATCGTGAGGAAACCGGCATGTCCAAGAACCAAAAATTCGAAGACATGTGACATCTACCAACCCGCACTGGGCCCGCGTAGTGGATTACGGCCCACTCCCTCTCACAGAGAGGAGGCCTGTGTCCCAGCAGTGGGAACATTATAGGCTGATTATAAGGTAAATAGACAATGTTTTGGAACTTGAAACTGAGACAAATATCTCAGGTGTCGAAAATAAAGATCCATTTACACGATTCAAGTTTTTACCTGCCTCATAAAATAAAAATGGCAGCATTAAATGACTTACATCGTTTGAGCACTGTTTAGATGTCTTTTAATGACAATTCAATTATTGGCGTTGCAACAGGCAATTAAATTGCTTCGTGTATGTCGGGCTTAAATTACTAACCAAAGACAGAGATAGAGTATAATTTTAAAGCCAAAAGAAATGTAATACAAACTATTTGTTTAAGTGTGCATTGGATAATAATAGACGTATCTTTGCTTATAATACCATTGGGAAGGAAAAACAAAAATAAAAGGAATGGTAAATACATAGATTGAGAAGAAAAAGTATGAATGATTAAACGAAGGAATTATGAACGAATGAGTGAGAATGTAAGTTGGTTGAATGATGAATGAAGTGAGCCGAAGTCATTCTTTAATTTTACTTATACGGAAGTTTGAATTGAGCTAGTATGTTTTTTTTAAATGCTGATGAATGAATGAATGAATGAATGATAAGCTTGGTCCTTTAAATAGTTCAGTGAAAATAACATTTTTGCTGTTTCAACTAAAATAAAAATGTGTTACTAATACCACAAGTCAATCGACAGATTGACAAAACTTCTAGAATATTCGAAGAACATACTAATATCTTGTTTCCTAATGACATTTGTTGCCTGAAACTAATTCTTCTTGACTCTAATATTCTTCTGGCATGGCATGGCGGTGTTGGTGTCTTTATCTCTTCTGGAAACCTATCTATTGGGGCTAACTACATCACTCTTTGTTCAGCAATTTTGTTTTAATATTATGTTAGGTAATTTGTTTTAAAAATGTTGGGAGACTTTTAAAATTCGGGTGGGGTTTATAATTTGAATATATAAGTGGTTTTGTGTTGTTTATGGGTAAAAAATATTTTTTATTTTAAATACATCAAATTAAAGTTAAGGATGTGTGTTAAATCACAAAATTCCTAATTAGTGTGAAGTATTTTGATTTTAATACACGAATCTTTTCTCCGACTGTAGTAAAGTGATCGCCCCTTATTACATGGGACTTAAACTTAATTGTCGAAATGAGGGTGTACTATAAACATCTTTGTCAAACCCCTCTGGGGAGAACAGGCATAATGCTATGTTTACGTTGATCTATTTCATAAAAAATGAAATATTACATGCGACAATCTCCTGTAGTGTTTTTTTTTTTCATATCAAACCTTTTCTTTAAAAGCGCCCATAAACAACCCTAGCCAATAACCTACTACATTACAATTTAATCAACCGATAACCAACTAAAAATAACATTACAGCTACGAAACCCGTCTGTACGACACGCCGCGCCCCCTTCACGACACCCCGCGCCCCCTTCACGACCCCCCGCGCCACCTGGAAACCAAAACCGAACGACAGGAATCATCGCATTACGACTACAAAGAACAGAAGTATGGTTACGAGCCCCCTAAGACCCCACTGAGCCCTAAGTTCAACGCCAGAGAACTCAAATTTGATGACAAGGAACCTATCTACTCGACCCTGAAAAAACCATTCGATGGCGTAGGTCAGACGTTTTCTGAACACCAAAAATCTACGGAAGCAATCCCTGGAGGGACTAAACAATCAGAATTCAAGATCCATAGTGAGTCTTACCAATCGTATCCTAAAACGGAATTCAGTAAGACGGAATTCCGTGAAGAAGTCAAGTCTCCTTTCGCGTCTACACCCAAGTTTGATCGGTCTACCGAGCTGGTCAAGGCAGTTACTCCAGATTATGATAGAATTGCTTCTCCATACAAAGAAAGTTCGAGCTATGGTGGCCCGAATTATATGGAAGAAACTACTACTGAAGTGAAAGAAATTCCGAACGGTACTCAGAAAATTACTACCACAAAAATTTACAGCTCTTCGCCCGTCAATTTGACGACTACCAACACTAAATATGAACCGATCCGGCTGGATGGAATCGATGAACTATCAAAGTCATTCGATAACGATTCGAAGTACAGCACTTTAGACTCTCGCTTCAACACTTTAGAGTCTAAACTAAGTTCGGATACCAGTCGATCTTTCATGAGACCTTCAGAATTCCAATCTTCGGACTACCAAACTACCACGAATGTGACCAAAGTCAAAAAGCCTTCGGATTTGGTCAAAGAAGTAGATGCTTTGGACAAAAAGTTCTCGAAACAAACCATTACTTCGGAAACTATTGAAAGGAAGTCGGTTATGACCAGTTCGCATAAGTCAGAATCTTCGTCGACAGTCACTAAGAAATTTGGCAATTTTTAAAGGTGCGTCTCACATATTGTGTCTGTGAAAAAATGCTTTTATTTACCACTAGAAATTACCTATATTTTAGAAGTATATTTTCGGTTAAAAAAATGTTGTTTACCCCTGTAAAATTTGATATTTACCGCGGTAAATAACTTGGGAAATTTAAATAGATTTTTACTGGTAATTTCTTGCGGTACTTCGTAATTTATTAAAGTGTTGAAATTAAAAGGATTATGCACGTTTAAAAGAACTTTAAAATTATTTATATTTTAATAGTAGTGTTTGTAATTTGTTGTTTTCGAAAAGTCTCGAAATTATGTTTTCATAGATATTTTGACTTTTGACATTTTTACAGGGTAGTCTGTAATGAGAGTAGTCTCGAAATTGTATATGACAAGGTAAAAATATACCGAATGCTGAATTGTTAATTTGCGATCGATTCGAATCTCAACCTTTTAATTAATGTGTTCTTATATAAAAATGAAAAAAAAATGGGTAAAAATGTCAAAATATCTATCGAAGCAAACTATATAGTTGTTGTTTATTAATATAAATCTCAAATTATCGAAAATTTTACTTAAAAAAAGAAAGTGTGTCTATTTAAACGTTTGTCTTTGTGTTTTTGATCTAACATTTTAAAATAACAATTGTCAAAATTGCTATAAATATTTATAAAAAATATAAGTTCCAATAACCAAACTATTTATTATAGCCATGGCGAAAGCTAAACTAAAGCCATAACTAAAAATATAAGATTTTTCTACACTTTATAAATAATAAACGATAATTTAAAATAAAAAAATGTGAGATTAAAAACGCAAATAAAAACAAAAATGACTAAAATTAAAAATGTAAATTAAAATATAAGGTGCTAATATTTAATTTAAAACAAACGGTGTCTTAGTCAGCCTTAGAGATTTGACGTTCAATTATTATTGTTATTAGTGCTTGAATTCAGTCGTGTCAAAGATTTATTCAGACATCTGCATTTAACCGATTGACTTAGGGAGGCAGGTTTTTAACGATAATATGGATACTCATTTTGATTAAAAAATGCTTTTCATTAGCGACATTAATAGGTTTCCACGGCAGCGTATTTTTGCAATTTCATAACTAGGGTTAAACTGATATTCAAAAAAAAAAAGTACGCCGAAAGCCATTGAAGAATATTGATAAAATAATATCATCATTGACGATGGCGTAGTAATGCAATTCAACATAAAATATTATAAAAAGTATATAAACATTATGTAGTTTCCATTAGATCTCTTCCACAAATATAAGGCAGCATTTACAAAACAAAGTAACTAATTCTTTGACACAACTAAATCCAAGTCCCACAGTTGGGCAAGTTGCCCACGTTTCACAAAGTGCTAGCCCTACGGGGACCTTATATTCGATGCCTTCGAGTTAACCAACTGTGCCATTACGTATAGTATTGTTATATAAATTGTTTTTGGATATTTCGTGCCTTTCTCCTATAGTTTCCAAGGGCTGTATTTTGGACAAAGTATAGAAAACGTTGAAAAAATTTATTAAAATATTTAATAACCGCTACAAACTGTTTGGTAAAGTAGTTAACTTGATAAAGAAAGTACAATTATAGATACTTACAGCAAATATACAAAACGATTTAAACTGTGGCAATTAACTAACTACAAATACAGCCCGATTTATGAAACGATGTGCCATTTTCAGAATAAATTTAATTTTATAAATTATAATATACATTTTATAAAAAATATACTAACTGAATAATCTTCACGATGTCCTGTTATTAAATATAGCCAAATTATTTATTGAATTGAAGGTAAATGAAGCTAAAATAAAAATAAACGTAAAGTATAATAGTAATATAATAATCATACATAAAATTCTGACATAAAATACAAAGAAATAAAAATATGTATTTTTTTAAATAAATGCAGCTAAAATAAACTAAATCTACCTACCTCCTTAGCAGGATGTCGTGAACACAACAGTGATCGTATGGTGCAATTATTTTACAAATATACTAAAAATATATTTAATATAAAAAGTATTTGTGTACTAATACACTAAGATTTAACCATTTACTCGACACTCGGTTAATATGGCAGTTAAATGTCGAGCAAATGGTTAACGCAGCTTGCAGAAATTAACGCATTTAATAAAAGGAATTTTAATATTTAATTAAGAAACAAAATTTTATTTTTATTGTTTTTATTTTTATAGCATAGTGATGGTGTCGACGGGCGAAGTCTCGTGAAATATATTTACGAAAAACTATTAAAATAAGATCTAACTTAAATAAATTAAAAATAACATTTAATTTTTCGGCGTAACTTGCACTTATATTCAATGAAATTAAATATAAATGTTTGATTTGATTAAATAATTCTATATACAAATGTCGGATAGTCAGAAAAAAAATGTAATCTAATTTCTCATATACGTGCGTGCCTTATGTGATTCGCAGCTTAAACAACACTTTTCTATAAAAAATATTCAACTTAAACATAAAATACAGATGTTTAACTTGATGTAGCTTCATGTATATTATATTATACGTTGTACTCTTAGGATAGATGCCCGCGAAAGCGATTCGTCCACTGAAGGTAAAAAAACACCAATTCTTGTAGTTTAGTATATAAAAATATAAATATGTAGAGTTTATAATATATACGTATTTTGTACCCAAATTATATTCCCTTGTCTATAAATTATTGGAACAATATAAAAAATCCGACATTTTAGATCTGTCAGAAAAAAATGTCGGAGACTACAGCAAATAATTATAATATTCGTGTATAGTTTTGACGTACTTTTTACAAAAACTTTGAAATGGTGTCGGAAATGTTTTCTATGCAGTAAAAATATAATTAGGTGTAACGACAGAATCAGCGCTATAGTATGCTGGCATGTTTGAATATTCTTACCAGAATTATATATTTAAGAATATAATTATATAAAAACGCCATATAGTAGCATATTTACCCTAGGGCAAAATATATTTGAGGGCGTTAAAACCACGAGCGATAGTTCGTGTCGGGCTAAATCGTGTCTTATTAATATTAATAATAAAGTACTATTGTAATCTATACTCTTATTATAAGCCGTGGTTTAGAGCGCTTAAAGTTACCATAACAACAAAAAAGGCCTTTATTTTTCTACGTGTCGAATTTAGTGAAGAAATCCGACATTCTATGAAAAATACAAAAAGATTAATTATATTCTGGTAACTCATATTATGATGTCTGGTTTCAGTTTTAAGAAATCTGACATTAGTTATAATTCCAAAATTATTTATTGTCCATTAATATTTCTAAAATGGCGGCTATAGTAAAAATCCGACATTTTAAAATCAGTGTCGGTTTTTCTGACATTTTGAGAGCTCTAAGCAACGAATTTTGCTTGTACACTCATATTATATATTATTACACTAATTAAATATAATATAACTATATTATACACGTAATAAACTGTAGTTTTTGATACATATAACTTGTAAGTCTTGATTACATAAATAAAATCTCTTATAAAACCAAATGGAAAGTAATTTTTACTAATTTTTTATCGTTTAAAAAATCGCTTTGTATTTTTGTTAATATTATGTTAAATTTTATGTACGGTAGCTAGATGTAAGCCTGTATGGTGATCGTGTCGATGTAATAAACTTGTAACTAATAGTACCGTGGTTTTATTTAGATTCTAACCTCATATAAAAAAGGGTTAACATTTTTACAACTGCTATTGAAACACAGATAGGCTTAATAAGATCAGTTCAGTAGCGGACAGTATTTTATTTTTTGGCGGTTAACAAATAGTGTGACAGTTAAACATGAAAAGTAATAAAAAGAATATTTTTCGGTTATTTCTTTATACAATGTGGGTACAAAAAATATTCTCGTATTTTTAGTCTGTTGTTTAATCTCGAATCAATCCAAATTGAAAAAACAAACAACAACCAACTGGAAATTTCGAGATTAAAAATCAGGCGTAATCGCGTCCCAAAGGGTCATGGCCATTCGGCTGGCCCGGGGATACCGCACGGTCTCCCGTTAGGCGGCGAGCCTCCTTGCCGGATTACCGCCATGGGATCTGGAGGCGAAAGTCCTCGCGCACATATGGGAGTGGCGCGAGAAGATGAAGCGCCGGGGCGTAACTCCGCTGCCGCGAGAAATCGAGGCACAGCGGACAGAGCTCCGGCAGGATCTCATGGCGGCATGGAGAGTGCGATTGTCGCAACCCAGTGCTGGGCACGCCACAATTGCGGCGATAAGTCCCCTCTTTGAGGAGTGGCTAGAGAGGCGCCACGGCGTCCTCACCTTCCGCCTGACGCAGGTCCTCACCGGACACGGTTGCTTCGGGAGGTTCCTGTTTCGTATAAGGCGGGAGGAAACGCCCGGGTGTCACCACTGTGTGGATCGCCCGGAGGACACGGTGGAGCATACGGTGGAGGTCTGCCCCGCTTGGGCGGAGCCCCGCCGTGTCCTCTTGGAGGCGATTGGCGGCGGTGACCTCTCGCGTCCGGCTCTGGTCCAGGCCATGGTACGGAGCAAGAGGGCATGGGAAGCAGTCACCTCCTTCTGCGAAGCAGTAATGCTCGCGAAGGAGGAGGCGGAACGCGTGAGGGAGAGGCAAAGTTTGCGCCCTCACGCCCCTAACCGCCGCCGCCGCTGTAGACGCCCTGGGCGTCGGGAATCCCAGGCGGATTGGCGGATTCCCGGCCACCATAGGCGCGGGCTTGCGGACGGCGAGCAATGGGTAGCTCGCCGTCCGATCAGGACCAGGCCCGGGTCGATGGCGCGTCGTGTTCCACGCGCGCCTCAAAGAGATGTCAGCACAATTGGCGGGGTCCGCTAGGACCGATGCCTGCCAGGGTTGCGGGTTAGTCCGAAAGGGATACCGGGACCTTGGCAACAGGCAACTGAAGGAACACGGGTGGGTTTTAGTCAGTAAAAGTCTAACACGCCCTTCCGCTCCACCCAGAGCGGGAGAAGTCAGCACAATTGGCGGGGTCCGCTAGGACCGATGCCTGCCAGGGTTGCGGGTTAGTCCGAAAGGGATACCGGGACCTTGGCAACAGGCAACTGAAGGAACACGGGTGGGTTTTAGTCAGTAAAAGTCTAACACGCCCTTCCGCTCCACCCAGAGCGGGAGAAGTCAATGGATGATTTCCCACCCTAAAAAAAAAAAAAAAAGGCGTAATAAATGAATGGCCAGTAAAAATATTAGAATGGGCAGTTAGGTTAATAGTTCGGCAGTTAATAGGTTAGGTTGGAACTGTGGCCAACCCTGCGCCAGCTGAATGGGTTGCTGTAACCAAACCAAATGGGTTAGGTTATACTTTTAGGTTAGAACTGTGAATCTCAAGGGTCAGTCTCCGAATCCAGACATAATCTTGGTCAAATCAGCACCATGTGGGTTAGTGTCAAAAATGGTCTTTTGAGTAAAGAACCACACATTTGAGCGGACTTGTCCAGTCAGTGCAAGCATTTGTCAGTAGGTAAAAAAGTAATTTTGTAGAACTCCGAACTTAAGGAGCTAAACGACTCGACGAACAATCGCTACCTACTTACCTACCAAAGGAAGGACATTTGGTTGGGCCGCATAAAGTACTCAAACTGCCAGAACATCATTCAAACTGAGGAAGAAAAAAAAACATGCGGGGCCATTCGGGGACTTATTTTTTGAGTTTGGTAAATCATCAAATGACCTCTCGCTCTGGACGGAGCGGAAGGGCGTGTCAGACTTTTACTGACTAAAACCCACCCGTGTTCCTTCAGTTGCCTGTTGCCAAGGGTGAATGTGAGGACTATGTGGATATTTATTTTTCGTTCTGTTAGTTTTAGCGAAGGTCTGGCAATTTGAGAACTTTATGCGACCTACCCAAATGTCCTTTCTTTGGTATTGTTCGTCGAGTCGTTGAGCTCCTTAAGTTCTGAGTTGAGCTCCATTACTGACACATGCTTGCACTGACTGGACAGGTCCACTCAAATCTGTGTGGTTCTTTCCTCAAAAGACCATTTCAGACTCTAATCTACATGGTCCTCATATGGCCTGACCAAGATTATGTCTGGACTTTAAAGGAGACGGTGACCTCTGAGTTTGTTTCGGCCTTTCTTCTCAGAGTAGTCAGATAGGAAACGCCGACCTCATCTAGCTTATTTTTACAACTTTTTAATATGACGTGTAAAAGTGATTCCAATATCCTATTTACAGAATAAACAATTTCATTTCATCCCTTTCGGACTTTCCCGCAACCCTGGAGTCTTCGGAAACTGCCGATATTAGTGAAAACTAAGCAACAATGCGTAACCTCAATATAATTAAAACGGTAGACGGTAGATGGCGCTAAAAATATTTCTTCTAGCGTGACGGCGACGATGACGCGAGTTCCATGATGTTTGTTCACCCAAAAACTGCTCAACGCGCCTAAAGAAGTTTTCACTTCAAAACAAAGTGTGGTTGCCATCGCCTATATAAGACGCTGCAACACCAAGAGGTTTACCGTTGCGTCTTCGACCTAAGAGACAAAGTAGAAGTCTCAATAATCTGATTTACAATGGCATTAATTACGAAAACACTCGGTACCTGGAGGCACTATTGTCTCCATATAAAATTAATGCTATTCACCAATTCATAAACAGGTTTCTATCACTTTTTAGCAAATACAGTCTTAATTTTGAATTGTTGTTTAATTTAAGTTAAAATCGATTGTGCTAGGTGCAGACGGGTGTATATGTAAATATTTTTTATTGATGCAATAGTTTTTGCATCCCCAAATCGCATTTTGTGCTTTCACATCACCAAAAGTGAAAGAACCGGAGGGATATTGCCAAAAAAAAAGCGTAAAAAAAGCCTTTTTTTTATCCTATACTTCTGCTGGACATAATGGCACAAAATCTTTACTAAATGTCTGTGATCACAAAACCTTAATTTTCGAGATACCTACTTTCCGACATCTGACTGATGGTCTATGAGAACTGAGGGACCACACTTTAAGGGCTGTAGTTTATAATACATTGATTTACAAACTCCCAGATTCGTTCTACAATTGTTTTTGGACTACTACTGCTCGTGGCTAAGTAATAACAGCCGCTCGGGTCGATCCATCAGTTTAAGCTACGCTTGCCGGGGTTGGTCCGTGGATGGGTGACCATTTTCACATATCGAGACTCCTCCGTGCCTCGGAAAGCACGTTAAGCCGTTGGTCCCGGCTGTCATTTGTGGATCTTTGACAGTCGTTACGAGTCGTCAGAAGCACGAAAGTCTGACAACCAGTCTAACCAAGGGGTATCGTATTACCCAGTTACTGGGTTGTGGAGGTCAGATAGGCAGTCGCTCCATGTAAAATACTGGTATTCAGCTGCATCCGGTTAGACTGGAAGCCGACCCCAACATAGTTGGGAAAAGGCTAGGCAGATATATATATACTAATTCTTAGGACTTTTTTTTTGCTATTCCCAGTTTGGTCCCTCAGTTCACACACATCAAATGTCTCGCCCATACTTTTTCATCCATCTTTGTCTGCTGCCTTTTCCGGCCAATCAGTTAAGAACGAGTCTAGGTTGTCGCCTGACTCGGTGATGAGAGACGCCCGTCTTCAGGTACCCACTGTATGACGATCCTGGCCAATCTGTCCTGATGCTTCCTGTAAATGTGGCTAAGTTATTAATTATCATTCGACTTTTTATCGAAATTATCATTAGGACCTATTATTTTTTTAACAAAAGCGTAATCCTGCAAGGTTGTAATAAGAAAATTGAATTTCATAATAGCAATTGAAATTTTTTGTACAGTTGTGTTTCTACTAAGTATATTTCTGGGTTTAATTCTAAGTACCTAACCTACCAAAGTATTTAAAACTACGCAAATCAAAGCAATAACAAAATACCTACATCTGTTATAACATTCCAGTGAATAATTGGAAAATTTTAAGTATTTAATAACAAAACAAACATTTTTATGGCCATATATACCCACTGAATCAATATTTGTCACAAATTCGGTCGCATTTCGGTGATGTGACGCAGTTTTGCTGAAACAAATAATACTCCTGCGTATAATTAGTCATAAATCAGAAATTGTTTGTTTATTTTATCACTTTACTTGACTCATAACATTAATTCAGCCGAAAAACAAAGGAAAAAAGAAAGAAACAACCGACTTCAAAAAAACACAAAAAAAGTGAAAAATAACTTAAATTTCGGAAGTCGGTGTCTTTGCTTTTTAATTTTCGTTTTTTGCCACCGACTTCCGAAATTAAAGATTTTATTTTTCACTATTTAGTGGTGGTACCTACCCCACACAAGTTACTACCTGCTATGTAAATAACAGTGAAGGAAGGAGTCTAATAATTATATCGTCTACATAGACTGTGGATTATAATATCTGTGACTGTGGGAAAAATACGTAATATTGAAGCTAGCTCAAAAACTACGCAAGCAAACTTAATAAAATTTATATCGGACCATCTCGGGAGTATACCCTTTCGAACTAAAAAAGGAATTTTTTACATCGGTTCACAAACGGCGGAGTAAACATCCGGACGTAGTACCTCCTCCTTTTTTGAAGTCGGTAAAAATGAATAACGTTTATAAGTAACTTGCTGCGCCCCGCGGTTTCACCCGCATAAGTCTCGATCCCGCAGGAATATCGGGATAAAAAGTATCCTATATCCTTTTCCAGGTCATGGTCTACATGTGCCAAATTTCATCCAAATCCGTTCAGCCGTTTTAGCGTGAAAGCGTAACAAATAAACATACAGCCTCACTTTCACATTAAAATATTAGTTAGGATTTAAATTGTGGTCATTAAACTTGTCCAACTATACTATGTATTACATACTATGTAGTTCCTTTATTTCATTTTAAATACATACTTAATCTTTACATTTTTAAATATTTTTATAACAAACAAAAAAAAAAACATTAAAAAATATAAAAACTAGTAGCCCATCGGCATCAGGTTCAGGATCCAGGCTGCCGGTGGTCAGGGCTCTAGGGAGAGGAACCTCCTCACAATGCGTGCCGTGTCCAGAAGTACTGCTTTCTGAATCAAGCCCTTGATTGCCCAGCCGCGCAATGAGAGCCTCCTGAGATGTTGGTCGAGGCTCTTCGCTATTAGGCCATTGACCGTAACGATTATCGGTACAATGATTGTAGAGTCCACGTCCCACATGTCGACAACCTCGTGTGCTAAGTCGAGATACTTGATTTTTTTATCTTTCTCAGCTTTCACGAGATTCTCGTCATGAGTGACAGAGATATCAACAATCATTGCACGGCGCTCTCGTCGATCTATCACCACAATATCAGGCTTATTGGCTACAATAGTCCTGTCAGTGATGATAGATCGATCCCAGTACAATGTGGCGTCACCATTTTCGAGAACTGGGTCGGGCACATACCTGTAGACATACTATGTATTTGTTACGATTTCCGAAGTGCATGCTATTTGCTCAAACATCACGCCGTATTCCCCGAAGGGGTATTTGCAGAGTCGACACCCATATTTCACCAGCATTTCGCCAGTTATGTTAAAAGTCGAACCTGTCTATTGCAATTTACCGAACACATCTACATTCCGGGCTGTTACTGAGAATGTCTTAACTGCACAAGTGAGCATCGTTAATAACTATGAATAGGTAGGCTTTTTTTTTGATCTTGTTAGATCATCAAATGACTTCTCCTGGGGAGGGCGGAGCGGAAGGGCTTGTCAGACTTTTACTGACTAAAACCCACCCGTGTTCCTTCAGTTGCCTGTTGCCAATGGTCCTGGTATCCCTTTCGGGCTAATCCGCAACCCTGTCAGAGGTTGGCTTAACACGAAAGAAGGTATAGGCCAACCGCTTAACAAAATTCCAGAATCAATCACGGACAACGATAATTTTTCATGCGCCAATGTGTCCACTTGTTTCTTCTTTACCTGAGTCCGTTCGATAGCTGCGCGGTGCGGGAGGACTGTGGTGTCGTGATGTGAGAGCTCAATGATTCGTCAACTTGTGACAACTGTCACCCCTCCCGCACCGCGTAGCTACCTCAGCAACCAGCAACGGACTCAGTTATGCGACCTCCAACTGTCACTAATACCGAAATACCACGATCCGCGATTTTGCGGACGGACACCGACGAGCCCGGACGACGGACCGTAGGAAGGTGTACGTGCGGGGGTATCGCAGACATCGGAAGCTCCTCGGTGCGCGGTGCGTGGCGGTCTGTTGTCGTCTGCCGTGCGTGTCCGTCTGCAATATTGCCGATCGTCGGATTCCACCATAACGAGACACAATAGAATTTTAATTGATATCGGCCTTCTAAATACCAATCAACAGTTAGGTGGGTATACGGTCGGCCTATAGGTAGGTATATACCTACCTACTTTTTTCTCAGAAGATGACGTACTTACAAAATTATTCAAAAATAGTAGGCAGATATTACTAACAATAAATCGATTAACACAATACGGACTTTATTCCGTCCAACTGTACAAACAGAATAAATATTATCCTTCAGCAAAGATTGTTCTAGAATGTATAATTTAAGTAGTAAATAATTTTTATTATAATAATATTGTACTAAGTCAGATTGTGAGTTAGTTGCTGTTCAGTTATATCTTGAGAAGGCTGCTTCTGGGGTAGCAACATGGTGAAAATTATAATCTTTTTGGTGGTCGTGCTTTGTTCGACAGGTAACGTTTATTTTATGATTATCATTGATTCCTATTATTTTACGACAGCATTTGTTACTAGACATGCGTTCAAAAATTAATTAGGTATTGCAAATATTGACGTAAGCACTGATGGCCCAGTACTTACGAGTTATCTACTTACTTGTTGTAGTTGTAGGGCGTGGTTCGAACCCAGCCAGGAACACATGGACTTTACCTCGTGCAATTTATTTAACCATCCACTGCTCTCGAAACGGCGAATGGAAACAGCGTGACGAAACCGGCATGCCCTAGAACCAAAATGCAACCTACCTACCCGCACCGGGCCTGCGTGGTGGATACGGCCCAGCACTCCCTCTGAAGCCTGATTCACAGCAGTTGGAACTAAAGACTGATGATTATTTAATACCTACTCCATCAACTGTTAATATTATGCACCTAGATACAATCATCGATGCACATGTTTCCAAAAGTACGTAACCGTTTCCTTCGTGACAATAACCAAATTATCTTTCAGCTCTCGCCGACATCGCTAGACCATGCGCCTTCACCAACCACCGTTGTATCGGCGACAATTTAGCAGCCAACTCCAACTGCAAGAAGAACGTGAAGGGAAGCCTGCCCAAGAAGTACCTGGTGAAGGAATTCCGCTTTGAAACTCCGTATTTCAACGCTTCGTATATTGACAGGAATCTGATCGTCAAGAACCATGATAAGTGCTTTGTTTCAGAGTTTTAGTAAGTATTGGATGCTTTAAATATAGCTTCTTAGAGCGTGTGTCGTGTTCAGTCTCATAATAAAGCTCGATTAGTCTTAGGGCCAGGCGCAGTCCTGGGTGTCATGACCCCCCCAAAACCTTTCAAGCTGTCGAGAGACTGAATGATTTACGTACTTATCAATTAACCATTTCCCTAAAAATATTCCTCGCCACCAATGGTGACCCCCCCCCAAAATCTTGAGCTGCGACCGCGCCTGCTTAGGGTCCTATCTCACTAGAAAACCAGTGGCGCCGCAGCCATGGTAGCACTGACAAAAAAAAATATGATTCATTGTGCAACCGATCGGAGCCTGGTGAGATACCCACCATTAAGCTGCAGTTTATATTTTTCTGGCAGCGCGACCATGCTGGCAGTTGCGCCAGTATGGTGTCCCAGAGCTATACCTCACTGGGACGCCATGGCAACCTCCCCAGGTCGCGCTGCCAACTAAATGTATACAGCTGTAAAGCCACCTGGTGGCCGCTTGGTTACGCAGCACGCACCATACATTTTGTTGGCGACGCGACCTGGCTGCGCCGTATGGCGATAGCGTCCCGGTGAGGTATGGCTCTTAACGCCTGGGTAGTGCAGCACATAGTGTAGTTTTTAGAACATTATCGAAATATTGTTCAGAAGGTCCCTACTAATCATCGCTAGTTATATTTAAGTCTGGTGTAATAGGGGGGCGAGCCTATTAGTCACTGCTAATTGAGCGCAAATCCAGAATCCGGACTACTACTCAGAAATTCTCAATATCACTGCCCTACTTGGGAATCCAACCCGCAGGGCCCCACGGTCAACAGTCGAGCTTGCGACCAACGAGCCAGTACAGATAACTACTATTATATACTATTTCAGCATCAACACCGACACAAATAAGGCCGTGCTTTCAATAGATTGCCCGAACCTGGACCTAGAGTCAGACCGAGTGCTGATCCAACATCGAAGTAAGAAAGAAGACTCCTACTATAACTACCATATTCATGGAATCTATCGTAAGTACCTTTATCCAAATTATTTTACCTCATCAATACAACTCGGAAGTGGGGCCACTGTTACCACTGGGCCAACACTCCACCAAGTAACTGACTCCTTGACAATTCAAAAGTGTCTGTAAATGGTTTTTAAAACGTGCTTAAAAACCGATTGATGGCATACTTAGCTATTGGTGCCGATTCGCTTGTTCACAAACTAAACTAAATTTAAGTTCAGTGCATCTTTTTCTTTTTATTTCATTGAGAAAAGGACAGAAGATAAATTTTAGTTTAGTCCTGTCAAATTAAAAAGCGCCTGACGTAAATTGACGTAATTTTATTATGCAAGTTTTTAATCACGTAACTTCTATGGAGTAGTGACAGGCGTTGATTAATTTGACAGGACTAAACTAAAATTTATCTTCTGTACTTTTCTTAATGAAATAGAAAGAAAATGATGCACTGAACTTAAATTTAGTTTAGTTTGTGAACAATAGAATCGGCACAATCAGCTAACCAAACCTAATGCTTTCAGCAATGGTTCGCGTCACTGTGATCCTGCCCGAGCGGACCAACATGAACCTGTGCAGGGCACACGTCTTCACTGAAGTCGTCGCTCTGCCACATTTCAACATCAATCCTAAAGGTTGTTATATCTACTTACTAATGTATTTTTATAGATAACTATTACTTATAACTTTTGACCAGGGGGGTCACTACCAGCTCAATAGCGGTATTATTCAGTGTAGGAAAGAGATGAAGCTCTACAGGCGACGGAAGAATAGACAAAATGACAGTTTGTGATTGTTTATCTGTCATTTTGTTTATTCTTCCGTCGACAAAACCCGTTTCTATGGTGGTAATGCTACGGTTGCTGGACGTATAGCTCCATCTCTTTCGCCCACTGAAATAAGATTAAAATAATACTGCTATATGAGGTAGTGGTAGGTACCCAGGACTAGGTCTGTGGGACTGAGACGGAGGTAATGAAAAGGTTTCTACTGAGATGAAATTATTATTAAGAATTTTGTACTGGGTCTGAAATCTTTAACAAACATCAATGTTTTTTTTCTTCGCTGCATGCGTGCCTTTGTCCTGCTGTCTCGTAAAGATTATTTGGAGAAAGGCGGTGGCCACCTCAGCAGTGCATTTTATTTATCTGATTAAGTTATGAAGTTGACAATTCAGCACGGAATCACGAATCCACTCATTATTCATTCGACACCAATAATGTTGGATCCTTATATTGACATTTTATAATCTAAGGTTGGACCAATAACACTTTGATTGAATGGACAATACCTAGGTCCTCATTACAAATCAACCACATTAGACCACCAGTAGTGACGTCATTTATTTGACGGATTTGTGCAGTAGATATAGATATAGTATTTTCACAGTCACCTCTGACCTCTGACAGCAGCAACCCGACAGCAATTTTTATTAAAAACGAGCTGAACCGTCAGATTGTCCTGTGAAAATTGTTTAATTTCAATTTTTCGGCTTTTTCCTAATTTTCTTTTTTCCTTAACCACCCCAGGGGGCCAAGTCTACTAATTTACAAACGTGTCAGTGGTCTCGCAATGATCAGTTTTTAACAGATTTTGTATGGCATACCTGTCAAAAACTGATCTTTGTGAGACCACTGACACGTTTATAAATTAGTAGACTTGGCCCCCATGTAATGAGGTAAACAAAACAAAAAATAAATCATATCGGTCGAGCCATTTTCGAGACTAATGCACGGCAATTGATTTTTAAATATCCTTACATAGATAGATAACGAAAATAAAGACGGATTTACATTACGAAACCACGTTGACAACTATCAATTATCAACTAAGTTTGCGAAACTATTTTCGTAATTTTGTCAGACTTTTTAGTGGCAGCAACCCAAAAATAACCTTATTACAATAAGACAAAGAACACTCTTGTTTTGACAGTGATGCAAAATCAGAGTTAGATTAACTGTGAAAGGACTGTCGTATTTTACCCAGTTGGTCATTTGCACTAGGTACCAAAATCACCACATCTCATCATAAAAACAATCATTCACTAAACAATACATTTCTTTCCAAACAGACAAGCCTACAGAAAACTTCTTATCGAGGGATTTGACGAAACTGAACATATTTGAACGAGAGTCGTTCTACTATGGAGGAGATCGTATAGCCAAGATGTTCATAGACTCGTTGATCTGCAACTACGGTTGTAACCGACTCATACTGCCACACTATAGCGAGGATTTATTCAATGAGCTTTAAAATACACGAAGACAATAAACATACTATACTATGTTCAATTTGTGATGGTTGATTTGACACATGCAAATGCGGCAACAATTTATTCGTGGTATTTCTGATTGAAAAATGAAGAACAATTCTGTCTGTGTACACTTTGCGTCCCATAATACTGAATCAATGTGTTATGTGTAGCGCTATCAAGTACCTAATGAGTTAGGTATATATGTTTTGTGGCTACACATTGATAAAATATGAATTCTTATCGACGTATTGACTGTACCACAGATATTATAATACTACGACTGTACCTACCTACAATGTCAAGCTAGATCGACAATTTACGAATCTGTCGATGTAAGAATCTCATCGTGCAAAAAAAATACCAACTTTCGAAGATATCTACCTAAATTAAAGCAATTAGCATGTGCCATAGTCAATAATCCTAAATTGAACAGATTTTAACATTTTTAGATATAAGTACTTTATACCTATGACATTCTGATTTGTAATAAAAATACATATTTACTTCAACTGACTCATATCAATTTTAAAGAATACTGTACCTACACCACGTCACGTTTTTTATTTACTCTACAATTTTACCTTTTCCCTACAATACATGCATACAAGCCGTCTTTTCCATTAGCTATTCTGGGCAAGTACCCAGGGCTCCGCGATCCATGGGGTTAGACTAGGCTAGTTCCTGCAAGTTACATGCTCTGTGGTTCCTGCCAGCTTCGTAGCTAGCTAGAGGCTGTCAAAAGAAAAGCAAGTAAATCCCAGATTCGGTGCTAAAATTTTCGAGCTAGCTTATTGGTCCATCGTATGGTTTCTTAGTTCTCAAACTTTTTGCTTACTTGTCTATGAACGGTCAAAAGAAAACCTGACCTATCCGAAGCGGGGAACTATAAATGCTGAGCTCGCTTCGCTCGTTCTTGCATCCTGCATTCTCTATAGAATCCGCAATATCCTAGGTGCCCAGGGCCTCCAATAGATTAAAGACGGCCATTTATGCATGCTTTGCTACATAAAATAAAGCAAATTCTTGCAACATCAAATCAGAACATCCCAGTGCACTCTATAATGAACACCTATATTGTAGGACCTGCTTAGATATTCACGCAGACGGATGATGGTAACCGCAGTAGCTATGTGCAGACAGGAGGATCCCATCCTCGAGATGTAGTCTGCATACACTCTCATTTCGCCAGTTATCCATTTAATGGGGCGAACCTGTTGCCATCAACCCTGCACAAATCCACACTCTGGACAGAGAATTTCGTAGGTATCTAATGGAAAACCCCAATAGGTAACACTTTTTTCCCAACCAGGGGCTGGAACTCAGGACCCCATGCTCAATGCTCAGCAGCTAAACCAACAAGGCATATAATTAACATGCATTTATAATAACTGTAACACCTACCTTCCGACAACATCGCGTCACCGAGTTACAGGACTGCACACCACACTCACATGGATTTATGAAGAAGGAACCACATGAAATCTTGGAACACAGACACAGGTACCTACTGTTAGAATCACTGATTAACGTAAGTCCACAAACGATACTTCTCCATACGGATAATTACAGTGAGTTCATGATATCTAGTCCCGTGCGTGACGCGATCTGTAGCACTAGATTTTGTTTCAACAGTTAAGCGGTCCTTATACGACCATACGGCATGACATGCACTTGTTACGTGAATTTATAACCCTGCATGCGGGTCCGTCTTGCAGCATAATAATTCTTTGGAATTGCCTATCAATTGACAGCACGTAGGTAGGTAGTTTGCAACACATGCAAACTACCTACTATTGTTGTAGGATCAATACGAACGCTACGCCGCTACCTAATAGGTCCGTTTTTTTAATTTAACAGTGGAGTAAACGTTAAAGGAACTATTTGATGAGACGCACTCTAACTGTGTGCTTGCACTGGCGAAACATTCACAACAAAACATGTTGAAGTCTCTAACTACTGTCAAAAATTTTATGGAACATTGATAGAAAATAGAGATTTCAACATGTTTTGTTGTGAATGTTTCGCCAGTGCAAACGCATAGTAACCGAACGCATGTCATGATCGCCGGCTTCTTCAAAATGGCGACTGACAGGTCTGTCTGACGGTATTGTCTTGTTTGCCAGAATTTCACATTTATACTAATAACGTTTGTCATATCAACTTATTAGTCATAACTTTTAATTGCCATAAAATTAGTTGCCATAACATGTGTCATAATCATTACTTTCTATAAGTAACACATTACATAATCGATACTTCACATAAGCAACGTTTAATATAATTTAGAAGCGTTTATTGTTCTGTACAAAAAATAGGTAGGGTCTACCTATTTTTTGTATAGCCCTAGCTATGTATGTGTTAGTCCTAAAAAAATGCAAAAATCCGACTCCACGCAGTCTTGTATGCCCTACCCCTAGAGTGTAATTTAAAATCGCGTAGGCGCGGAGGAGCGAGGCGGCTTGTAACGCTCACCACTGCAGCTGAGGCTGGCCGGCCAAGCCGGCCAGCAAGACGAAGCTGCGGTGGTGAGCGTTAAATCTGCGACGATAAGCTCGCGTGGGACCGCTGGAGCCCCGCAGCGCCGGAGCCGTGACAGAAACCATGCCAGCTGTTTTTTTTATTTAATTTTTTTTTGTATAAAATATTTTATCAAAATTATTTAGTTTAACATAACATCAAAATTGTAGGCGCTTGTACTGAACTAGCATTGTTGTGCTAATATGGGCAAATTAATATTACGATGAATAAATGGTATGGAAAACGACATTATTGAAAATGAAAAATATAGTAAATAATTATTATGACACTTGGTCGATTATGACCAATGAAATTAGGGAAAATGATTTTATGGCATTTGACGATTATGGCAACTGAAGCGTTATTTCTAATGAAATTATGGCATATGAAGTTATGGTATATAAAATCATGGCATATGAAATTATGGCAAACATTAGTAAACCCCGTCTGACAGAACAGACTGCTTATTCTTAGTTCAACTGTCATTAACGAGACTCAATAGAATTTTAATTGATATATTATTATATCTTTACTAGCTGCTCGCCCCGGCTTCGCACGGGTAGCAAGTACATATCTACGGCGCACCTACCCTACCTACCTACCTACCCTACCTACCTACCTACCCTACCTACCTACCCTACCTACTTACCCTACCTACCATACCTACCTACCCTACCCTACCTACCTACCTACCCTACCCTACCCTACCTACCTACCTACCTACCCTACCCTACCTACCTATCTATCTACCTACCCTACCTACCTACCTACCTACCTACCTACCTACCTACCCTACCCTACCTACCTACCCTACCTACCTACCTACCTACCTACCCTACCCTACCTACCTACCTACATACCCTACCTACACCTACCTACCTATCTACCGAGATATTATCAAAAAACCCATTCTATACAGAATGTATGAGAAAACGATTTTTCTTCATATTTTTTTTTTCGTGAATTTTTCCAATTTTTTAATAATAGTTATTCTGCTATTCTGGGCGAAGACAAATCCAACAAATCAAAGATCATCAAAATCGGTCCAGCAGTTCTCGAGTTATAAGTGTTGTAACAAACACGACTTTCTTTTATATATATAGATAGAAGATAGAAGAAGAAGAAGAAGAAGATGATAAGACTTTTCGACAGTCGGAAGGATACGGTACTGCAAAATTCAGTGCTACCAATCGCTTCACGGGTCAAGTTATAATGAACATAATGGTGCCGATTCTCTTGTACACCGAACTAAACTAACTAAACTATCACTAAAATTCCTTACTTTTTACTATGAGAATCCAAGAGCTATTCTGCCAACAAAAATCTCTAAATTTAAAAATTATTTTGACAGAACTAAAATCGAATTTGACAATCGCGACTCCTCTTGGTACCTACTTGTTTGCCTACTACGTGATTTTTTTTGAGCCGGAGAGGCGCGCAATGTGGCCGTCTCGACGTATTTTACCGACTTCAAAAAAGGAGGAGGTACTACGTTCGAATGATTGTTTTTTTTTTTTTTTTTTTTTTTTTTTTTTTATGTATGTTCACCGATTACTCCGCCGTTTGTGAACCGATTTTAAAAATTATTTTTTAGTTCGAAAGGGTATACTCCCGAGATGGTTCCATATAAATTTTATTAAGTTTGCTTGCGTAGTTCTTGCGCTAGCTTCAATATTACGTATTTTTCCCACAGTCTATGTAGACGATATCATTATTAGACTCCTTCACTGTTATTTACATAGCAGGTAGTAACTTGTATGGGGTAGGTACCACCACTAAAAAGTGAAAAATAAAAACTTTTTCCAAAAAAAACAACCGACTTCAAAAAAAAACACAAAAAAAGTGAAAAATAACTTTAATTTCGGAAGTCGGTGGCAAAAAACGAAAATTAAAAAGCAAAGACACCGACTTCCGAAATTAAAGTTATTTTTCACTTTTTTTGTGTTTTTTTTTGAAGTCGGTTGTTTTTTTTGGAAAAAGTTTTTTTATATGGAATTTTTCGTTTTTTGGAAGAAAACAAAAAAATTAAATTACCTACATGTTAAGTATTACGGGTTTGCCGGTTGCAAAGGGGGTCAAAATTTTCATTATTTTTGCGATAGGACACACCGTTTTCGAGATATAAGCAAAAGAAAATAAAAAAAAGATACAGTACCGTTTTGCAACTGAATTCGAGATGTTGGTTTGAATTTTAGTTCATGACATCTAATTTTATTCCACACATTTTTAATCGTGATTAAAAATAGTCAGAGTTAGTTAGAAGATTTTAGATATAGAACAAAAATTTTGGTTAAAACGTCAAATTCAGAATAGCATTTTCACTAAATTAAAACTCAGTGCCATCTTAGTGCTGTCAAACTAAATTATAGTTAAGTTGTGTCACTTTAGTCTATTTTCAGAATAGGAAATCGTCGTTTGACAGGAATAAACTAAATTTTAGTGATTTTTAGTTTAGTTTAGAGAATTTGTGACAAGAGAATCGGCACCACTGTAATTTATTTTGACACAGTACAGTACACGTCTTCTTCATAGTCAACACACTATGGCACAGTCCAACCTTTCGACAAGAAGTCCTAGTAGGTACTCACACGGGCGTTTGATTATAGCGTCCCGGATTTTGAACGCACTGCTTTGCGCTGAGAGTTGAAACACAAACAGTGTTTTTTTGAAGTAGGTACAGACTGGTGGATTCTAAATGTTCGGCTCACTACTTCGTGCTGAAAATCCAGTGCCCTATAAAAAATGGCCCGTGCACACCAGGGCTAAGTTTTTTTTTTTCAATGTAATGTTACCAACTGAATAACATTTTATGAATCTTCTTTTTCCATGATTAATATTGGGTCCCCATCCCCACTTATGAAATTGGTGTTTTTTTCTCACAAATAGAGAACCTCGTCACTTCTATGATTTAAAATATTCATCAATTGCTTGGTAGATATTATATTGAATGCTGACCATCATAGACAACTACCAATAGTAAAAAAACCTTATTATTTATAGTTTTTATAACATAAAAAATACCTTAAAAATGACTCCTCATTTTGTTAGCAGAAATTACCACTATTTTTATTTTAACTTAGCCAAAACTTATTTTTGTCGCTTAATCTAAGTGGCATACGTTATCTTGGTTTTTAAACATTAGTGCATAAAAGTTTTACAACATTAGTGTTCATGGTTGTTAGAAAATGCTAGTATGAAAAATGCAACTTCTTTAAAATTCCCCATACAAAACGCCGATTTCATAGGTGGGAACTTAATACCATCGAATAATGTAACAGTCTGAAAAAATACGCCGTGTGACAGTACGTTGCATCGCAGTTGGCAACTCAAGTGGCCAACCAGTTAAGGATGAGTTCATGAGTATCATGAGTTGGCGAGTGAGAATGGGCTTACCATACTCTAAATGGTTTGAGTTAAAAAAAAATTGTGTAAAACTGTTTTGAAAGAAAAACTATTACCTACAATATTATTGAATATTAAAAAAATATACAGGGTGTTAGGGTGAACACCGTTATCCTTGCAACCAGTGGTTTGGTTTCATTTATAGAACGTAAAATCAATGGAAAATTACAACTTTTTTTTCTTTTTAAAAAATCTACATTTTACCACAAGAGACGCAAGTTCGTTGCCCTATGCGCTAGGGCAACGAACTTGCGTCTCAACACGGGCGGTGGGTGCGGGAAGTGACCTGACCGACCGCGAGCGCGACCTCTCCCTCAGTCAGTCAGCTGTTTCGCTAGAGAGCACGGTGTCGGATAGAAACTTTTTAAAATCTTTTAATGAAAATAAGGTTTTTTTTGTGTTGTGTTCGGTCATTTATTTTTATATTTAAGTCAACTACCCATGGTTTGAATGACAAGAGTGTTTACCCTTACAGCCTGTATATATATTATAATATGTTCTATTTTCAGATGACAGGACAGCGAAATTTTTGACGAGAGATTTGAGCCTCTTGGACGTCTTCGAAATAGAGAATTTCTATTGCAGGGGATATCCTCTAATTAGAATCTTCATAGATTCGTTAATTTGCAACTATGAGTGTCACCCAACCATTTTTTAACTAAAAATCTATTCGGAGCATACAATTTCGAAATTAAATAAATGAAAATTAGCTATCACAAGATTCTCTAAAAAAAAAAAACTAAGGCTTGTGGTGTTTTCAAAATTTTAAGTTTTACATAAAATATTTTTATTAATAAAAATTAAATGTTTGATTCAATAAATTCTTGTCTTCTCTTTATTTCCTCATTAGCATCATAACATCACGCCTATATTCTCTGAAGGGTTAAGCAGAGTTGTACCTGTAGACTGTAGTTATGTTTAAGTCTCCTGTAATAGGGGGCGAGCCTATTGCTATCAACCGGGCTCAAATCCAGACTCCGGGCTGCTACTGAGAAATTCCTGATGGAAAACCCTACAACACTGCCCGACCTGAGAATCGAACCCAGGACCTCGCGATTTGTAAAACAAGTTGAGCTCTAATTTACAAAAGGGATCTTAGTTTGTAGTTGCAGTTCCTAGGTTAGTGGCAGTTCCTATTTTTAAAAGAAACAAAAATAATTTTAAAATCTTTTATTTATAAAATTTACATTAGAACTACGCATACGGACAGGCGAAGCTTATAACAATATCTTAAACATCTCATATTTGTTTAATATCTGTGAAAAACTATTTTTTACAATAATATCAATCGCTTTGGACTCACTTCAAACATATTCTCACTTTGTTATTATGTCACTACTTATTGAGAGGCGGCCTATTTACGTACGTGTAACTAAGCCATTAACTTGACGATAACTTAGCTGAGAGTCTTTTCATACTGGTACAATCAAAACAGATAAACTTTAATAAAGCACAGTATTCATTAATATTCTGTCATTCGTAATAAAATAAAATTAAATGCAATTTTATCAAGAATTTTACAAAAAAAAAAAACATTTTAGATTTTTTAAATTTTATACCCAACCAATAATTTGTTCATTATAAATAAAAAAAATATTTTAACAAAAATAGGCCACCTCGCATCACTATTTTATAAATATATTTCTATATTACTTACGTGTTTAAAAATAGGCAATAACACAGACCTATTATGAGAAATTATTTTTGGAGGAATGAAAAGGTACTGATAATTACTATTACATTAGTAATACAATACGGCCGATGAATCATGGCCGGTCTGAACATGGGCTCTCTGAACATGTTCTCTCACTCACACTCGCCTCATGTCACCATTTGGTTCTTAATTGCGGAAGTCGGTGGCAAAAAACGAAAATTGTAAAGCAAAGACCCCGACTTCCGAAAATATCCGTGTTTTTTTTGGAAGTCGGTTGTTTTTATTTTTTGTTAAAAGTTTTTTTATACTTAGACTTGTTCATAATGTTATTATTTTAGTGTTAGATGTATAATAACGTATATTATTGAATTACTGTAAATAAATACTGTTTCATACTTTCATTAAAAATTTAATAAAATTAAATAAGATTTCAGCAGCGTCATCCAATAATATAAAACTCATCCATAAATAAAGTAGATGAATGTTTAAAAAAAATTACTAACATAAAGCATGGTTCACATCGTTTCAGCCTTATGGCTGTCGTACTTCGGCTCAAAATGTTTACTCGAACAGCTCCAAAAGGAGGGGTAATGTTTGATCCTCAATATATCAGGGCCCTACTTTCGTTAGTATTCGGTACCAACAAGCATTCGTAAGAACTTATAAATGACAGGATCTCTACGCTGTCGTTGCTGTTTTATCTGAAAGGGATGAAAGAAAAAAAATCAACAAAGAAAAATGCTAAAATGGTTGTATGTATATTATAAGAACTACAAAATCTGACAAAGCGGTATAACTTAACTGACTCTAGACTGTACAGCAACATGATCGTTAACGAATCATCATGGATTTTTATATCCAATTTGTCGACGGCTTCAAAAAAGGAATCAAGGTGCTCACATACCTTTTGATCTTCAGTCATCCTTTGTAACATAACTACCCTACCTAACCTACCTACCTACCTACCCTACCTACCCTACTTACTCTACCTACCTACCCTACATACCTACCTCTTATACTACATATTGTATTCTCGGTGCATCGTCTTCACATGTAATTATATAATTGATGTATAGCAAATATTGTATATCATTTTTTTTTTAAAGAGTATCGGTTGACTTTTTTGCCCATTCTTCTCTATGCGAAACGACCTTTTGGAAGGAGCGACTAGAATTTGTTCTATTTCTATTTCTATGTATTTGACGTCCAAAAGTACCTTTAATGTGCCTACTTGAAATAAATTATTTGACTTTACCCTACCTACCTAGCCTACCTACCTACCTTACCTACCTACCCTACCTACCTAGCCTACCTACCTACCTACCCTACCTACCTACCTACCCTACCTACCTACCTTACCTACCTACCCTACCTAGCTACGCTATCTACCTACCCTACCTATAGATTTTATTTTTATAGACGCTTTGGCGGCGTCTTGGGCTTAAGCCGGTCCCTCCTTACCTTTGTGAGTCGCATTCTTTCACATCTGGAACAGATAAAGAACAATGTTAGTACTTTATCAATTTTGTCCATACAAGACAGCAGTTCTAACCATTGTATCGGTAATTTTCATTAAAAAATATATATAAAAATCTTCAATAGGTACTTACGTATCCAACAAGCCAGGTTTCCTCAGCATGCGATGCAATTTCCGCATGAGGTCGGGGGCCACCCCATGCGCGGTGGCCCTGGCGTGGGCCCCGCAGGCCCGCAGCGCCCCGCCTGTGGTGGGCGTCCGGTTCCAGGAGAACGAGGTGTCGTCGCACGGGATGATGCGGGGGTCGGCTCGACTAGCGCATATACCTAGAATTTAGATTGTGAATACTAACCCAGTGTGGCGGTATCTACATCGCCACATGCGGACTACGCATCAAAGACCTGATGTCACACAAAAATCCTGACGTCACATAAATCCTGCATCGCGCAATTAAAGTTTACCGTGCAGTGGGCATATATACAAGAAACCAACATCAATCGTCAGGCAGTTGCCCGCCAGACAAAACACTGGTACGAGGATCCTTCCTTTTCTATGGTGGATGAGTGAACTTTACACCCTATTCCTCATACCCCTAAACCAGTAATGCCCGGTTTTAGGGGGATTCCCAAAGATAGAGCGGGAAATTAAAATTTTCTTACGTTTTTTTGCAATTAGCAGGTCAGTGTCGGGTTGTATGTTGATTAAACTATGAGTCGGAACCGTAACAAATATGGCTTTAAAGCCGAGCAGCCAGCTTATAAAACATCTGGTGCCGAAATCTTTACAAAAATCTTCTAAACTCACCAGTAATAAACACATCTTCTAAGTGAAAGTAGTTTGTTCTTAAAGCGGCCGCGTAGAGGGTTCTGGCTGCGTCTGCGGACAGCGCGTACCCCGTACCTGATAGAAACTTGGGGTACACACGTCCCCCATACATATACCTTGGGCTGTACCTGGAAATAAAACATATTTGATGTATGAAAGAGAGAGTTCGTGGTTAAGTAATAACAGCCGTCCGGGTCGATCCATGAGGTTAAGCTACGCTTGCAGGGGTTGGTCCGGTGAACATCTTTACATATAGAGACTCCTCCGTGCCTCGGAAAGCACGTTAAGCCGTTGGTCCCAGCTGTCATTTGTGGATTTTTGACAGTCGTCACTAGTCGTCAGATGCCCGAAAGTCTGACAACCAGACATCGTCCAGAACCAAAAATTCGATGACTTACAATTTATGACTTGGATCCAGCACAGGTTTCGCACCACAGATGAGGTCTCCTATCAGCATATACTCCTTAATATTACGTCCTCTTGTCTTTGTATCAAAATCGTGAGATCTATTCCTCAAATTGTCTATGAGATTTGGCACATTAATATACATATCGTCATCTGTTTTCAGTATGTAGCGGACTGGAAATAAAACGAATAATATTGTTTTCAACACACTTGCTCGTAAAGTGGCTTTTATTGAGCCACTTTTAGGTTCTTATTGCAGTGTATTATGAAAGCGTGCTTTTGACTTTACATTACCGTACTAGTGCGGTTGTTTAGCGGTATTACCAGTGCATTTATTTACAAAACCAGCCGCTATTTTCCATAAGTAGTAGTTAACATTTTTGTAATCATTATTAAAAATGTCGATTTCACGTAGGGGAGAAGAACGTAAATAATAATAAATAGATTTGACTCCGCCATGATACGTTTAATGATAGTAATTTTTTGTTTTTAATTTGTTTTTCTTAATTATATCATATTTTTTTGTATAGGCTGTCTTACAGTTTTGCCAGTGCCTTTATTTACACCTATGGAAAAACAAAACCAGCCAGCAGCCAGCGCGCCATTTTCCATAAATATTTACTATCGTTTTCGTTGTGTGGTTTATTACCTATCAAAAATACAAAATCTAAAGTATTGCCACCAACCGACATAGAAGTTTTTCAAAGAAACTCCGGCTAGTCAGTACCTGGCAACAAAGGTCAGTTAAACTTTATAAATCTATCATCTCTTTTTAGGTACGTTATTGTAGCATAAGTTCTTACAACAAGTCTGCTTGTTTCCTCGCAAGTGTGTTGAAAAACGTCGTATGAAACGCGTGTGCATTGCTACCTTATCGCGCGAATAATACTGCCTCGAGTGTAAACTTACCACTATTATTACAATTATTGGTGATCCATTTCAACATCATAATAGATTTCAGCGTCAGATTATTGTACGAATCAATGAACCCTTCTTGGATAACATCTCCATACTTCTCAGACTCCTCCTCGATTTTATTCTGAATGGTAGAATCGTTGTCATGCGTTGGCAACCCCAAAAGGAACACGACTTTGTACTCCGGATCAGTGTTGTCAGGTAACGACAATTTCTCCTGAATTTTTCGGAAGGTCTTATTACCTTTAAGCATTGATAGAACTTGTTTTAAATCTGGGGTATCTTCGTACCCCTTTGGGTGTTTCTTCATGACATTAGTATCATAATAATCATAATTTGGCTCTGTATTCTCTCCTAATTCTTGATTCATGTCAAATTCTGGCAACTTAACCTCATCTTCAAACACCTGTTCAGGTACATTTTCAGTCTTTTCACTAACCAGATTGTCCTGCAGCGCCTTACCCAATTCGGGCAAAAGTCTGCTAAAGTTGGATATGTCTCTCTTGACCCTATCGCTAGATACATTATGTACACCGTTCTCTGAATAAAGATCATATGTATAATTGTAGTTTATGTACTTCTGTTTGACTGCGTGATATAATTTGGACATTTCTAGGTAACTCTTGTAGTTACCCCAAGTTTCTCTTATAGCTACTCGGCGTTCAAAGTTGAGTGTGGAGGAGCAAACAACTATTAGTAGAAATAGTTTGTTTGTACTAGTGTTAGGGCATACATGTATTGTCGTCACGTTGTTCGGTTGTACGTATATCTTTGTGTCGCGATTCGTGTGGATCGACCAGCCCGCGACTAAACCTGGAAATTACCTGTTAAAGTCAATAAACATTTTATCTACACCTATGCTATAAATCCTCTAGGAAGAAAGTCTTATATGCAACTGTACATAATATATATACGAGTATGAACTCACACTCGTGTAAATTAATACCCCTTATTAAACAAGTTGCATAAATAACTATTTATTAACGCTAGTTACCGATTTTGATCGTCCGCTAGTTATGCTATGTGACCTCACATTAAATTGAATATGGACCAAAAAGTCATGAACAATTTTTTTTTTAATGATACCATGTATCTTATCAAATGAAAGGGCTTATATATTACAGCCCCAAAAAAAATACGACAAAAAGTCAACTAATAAAAAGATGTAAGTAAACAAGACATCACAAACAGACTAATAAAAATCCGTTGTCGCACGTAATCTGTTCGATTTATGCCATAGAACGTGTGACTCCGGATTTTTAATTTGTCTGTCTGTGATGTCATGTTTACATATTTTTAGTTGACTTGTTGTCGTAGTTGGGTTTTAGTTTTATAACTTTTTTTTCCACATTTAAACAGAACAAATTCAATTTACCTTTAGACAGCTGATTGGCCTTATTATAAACAGGTATGTACAACAGCACGCAGAACAGTATCATGGCGGTGCAGAATAGGAAGAACTTCGCTAGGTCGGAGTACGGAGACAGGCGGCGGGTTTTAACGTATCTGGAAAGAAAGGGAAATCTCCTGAACGCTACCTAAGTATGTTAGTTGTAACACAATGGTCGGGCAATACGTCCAAACGTTTGGACGCTACAACGGAATAAATAATCCCACATACAGTCCTTCCGCGGGCATTTTTCGGATTCCGTAGTGTTCGTTACCCGGAGTTACCCCAACAAAATAATGTCGAAAATAGTAATTTAAATCTTACTCCAGTGTAAGTGCAACAAATTTAAAAATGTGCGGTATGGTAAGACTTGCTCCCAGCTAACTGTTTCAAGAATTGAATAGAGAGCGTATGGTAAGACTTGCTCCCAGCTAGCTGTTTCAAGAATTGAACGGAGAGCGTATGGTAAGACTTGCTCCCAGCTAGCTGTTTCAAGAATTGAACGGAGAGCGTATGGTAAGACTTGCTCCCAGCTAGCTGTTTCAAGAACTGAATGGAGAGCGTATGGTAAGACTTGCTCCCAGCTAGCTGTTTCAAGAACTGAATGGAGAGCATATGGTAGACTTGCTCCCAGCTAGCTGTTTCAAGATTTTTGGTTCTCAAGCATAGTTTTATTGTTTTCCATAAGGTACCGCTTAGACGCTCTACCTGACCATTTCCTTGTGGATTATATGGCGTAGTTCGACTACATGTATTTTCATTTGTTACCAAATAGTTCCGTAGTTCGTTAGACATGAAGGCTGCTCCACGATCTGAATGGACGTATTGTGGAACCCCATAGGTATAGAATAAGTCCTTCACCCATTTTATAACGGTGCCAGCAGACACATCTTTGGATGGGTAAGCGAACGGGAATCTTGAATATTCATCTATAATTGTAAAGATGTAGCGATTTTCAGTGTTTTTAGGTAGAGGTCCTTTAAAATCGATGTTGAGTCTTTCGAATGGAGAGGTTGCTTTTATGAGCGTTCCCAAGCTTTTTAACAGACCTAGGTTTGATTTCTGCGCAAATACGACACTCAGATATCATCTTCATGATATCGTCTTAGGAGTAAGACAGTTTTTTAGTCCGTACCCAGTGATACATTCGTACGATACCGGGATGTCACAAGATAGTGGTGTAACTTATTCAGTCTATCCGTAGTTATACTTGAACACACACGGGAGAGGGTATCAGCTCATCAGCTGTAATATTGTCTGTACCCGGACGGTAGATTATATCATATTTATAATTTGACAGCTCCTGACTGCCTCTCTATCTTCTCATTCTTGATCTTGTGTGATGGGATCGTTATCAGTGCGATAAGCGCAATAAGGGGCGAACAATCGCAACAAGGTCCAAGGTCGCCTTTGTTGCGATTGTTCGTCCCTTATCGCGCTTATCGCACTGATAACGATCCTAGCCAATCAGAGCCGAGCAGCAATCCTATATAAGCGGGGGTTACGGGCGATTTGATTCACTTTGCGTCCAGCGCTCGGTGTCACACGTCGCGTTTTGGTTTGCAATTGGTCAATCGTCATCCTGAGGATGCCTCGTTGAGAGGTGAAACACGTATCGATTTCTTACAGGGTTTTTTATGACTCTTGAAGAATAGTCAAGCGAAATAGGTTATTAAATATATCTGCGTCTATTATATTTTTGCTCCTGCATCATGTTCAGAAAGCCTGACGATATTGGCCCATCAAGGGCTAGTATTCTTTAAATGTCTTACCTGTGCGACAGTGTCATCGCTTTTCGAGACGGAAGGGTATAGGCGGTCATCGTCATACCAGTGTTTATCGCCATCCATAGATTTAACTGTGGACAATAATGACATTAAGTACACATAGCATAAGCATAATCAGCCTATAACGTTCCCACTGCTGGGACACAGGCACAAGACTCGCTCTCTGTGAGAGAAAGTCGGCTATAATCCACCACGTGGGCCCAGTGCGGGTTGGTAGATTTTATTTATTGAGGACCAAAAACGGCTGTCCGCGGATTGATACTGATAAAGCGCCGCTATTTTTACCGCCCCAAACCGTCCAGCCCCGCTGACACACGTGTCATTACCTCATACAAAGCAACGCCCGCGGGGCATGGGTGGTCAAGCCCCGCGGGTGCCCGCGGGCGTTGCTTTGATACAAAACAAATACAAATATTATGATTTATAATGACATGCTTAACCTCTATGTGACGAACTTTCATAGATGATGTAAAGTTACACGGCAATGAAAATTTTAAATATAAATAAACAATATCTTAAGAAATGTCGTGTTTCTTCAAATTACTCACCGTTTAATAGCCAATATGCACTAGAAGTAACGAGATTCACACAAATAAGCTAGAATTTTCAAACACTTCAACACTATTAACAATTCATTAATTTATCATCTATTATGTGTTCTGTTAGACGCAAGGAACTTATTTATACTCACCTACGGCCAATTCTCTGTGCCTACGGCGCGATTAGACGTCTGAAGTCCATTATGAGCACAGACTACATTTTTATATTTCAACCGAGAGTTGTTCTACTATGGAGGAGATCGTATAGCCAAGGTGTTCATAGACTCCTTGATCTGTAACTACGGTTGTAACCGACTCATACTGCCACACTATAGCCAGGATATATAATATTAAATGAGCTTTAAAAAACAATTTATGTCACCACACTAGTTGAAAAAGTGCTACATGGTGTAGAAATATTAGCGGTGTTACCACGAGTCCGGACTCCAGGAAAATCATTTCTATTAGTCACACTGGTGTTACAACCTGGTATGACCACGAGTCCGCCACCCAATAAACATACTATACTATGTTCAATTTGTGATGGTTGATTTGACACATGTAAACGTGGCAACAATTTATTTGCGGTATTTCTGATTGCGTGAAATAAAATGAAGAATACTGTACACCACATCACGTTTTTTATTTACTCTACAAGTTTACCTTTTTTCTACAATACATGCATCACGTATCATGCAGGGTCGTCTTTTCCGTTGGCCATTCTGGGCCAGGGCAAGTGCCCAGGGCTCCGCGATCCATGGGCCCCATATTTCCTGCCAGCTTCGTAGCTAGCTAGAGGCTGTCAAAAGAAAAGCTAAGTAAATCCCAGACGCGGTGCTAAAATTTTTGACCTCGCCTGGCTAGCTTATTGGTCCATCCTGTTTTCTTAGTTCTCGAACGTTTCGGCATAAGTCGACATAATCATTCTTTCTTGTCTATGAACGGTCAAAAGAAAACCTAACCTATCCGAGGCGGGCTAATATAAATGCCGAGCTCGCTCCGCTGGTTCTTGCATCCTGCATATATCCGCATTATCTAAGTGCCCAGGGCCTCCAATAGATTAAAGACGGTCATTTATGCATGCTTTGCGACATAAAATAAAGCAAATTCTTGCAACATCACCATCAAAACTATGTTTTGCCACCTACATTCTTTGCAAATAAATGATTTCTGATTCTGAACATCTTATCAAATCAGAAGGATCCCTGTGCACTCTATTGTATTTACTTGCTTAGATATTCACGCAGACGGATGATAGTGCCCGCAGTACCTATGATGTGCAGACAGGAGGATCCCATCCTCGAGGTGTAGTCTTCCTACATACACTCACATTTCGCCAGTTATCCATGTAATGGGGCGAACCTGTTGCCATCAACCGAGCACAAATCCAGACTCCGGGCTGCTACTGAGAAATTCCTGATGGAAAACCCTAAAACACTGCCCGACCTGGGAATCGAACCCAGGACCTCGCGATTTGTAAAACAAGTTGAGATCTACTTTAAAAAGGGAATCTTAGTTTGTAGTTGCAGTGCCTAGGTATTAGTTTTTTAAAGGAAACAAAAATAGTTTTAAAAACTTTTTATTTATAAAATTGGTTGACATTAGAACTACGCATACGGACAGGCGAAGCTTATAACAATATCTTAAACATCTCATATTTGTTTAATATCTGTGAAAAACTATTTTTTACAATAATATCAATCGCTTGGGACTCACTTCAAACATAGTCTCACTTTGTTATTATGTCACTACTTATTGAGAGGCGGCCTATTTACGTATAACTAAGTTAATGAGCCATTAACTTGACGATAACTTAGTTAATGAGTCATTAACTAGACGATAACTTAGTTGGGAGTCTTTTCATACATAGGGTCCAATCAAAACACTTAGATAAACTTTAATAAAGCACAGTATTCATTAATATCCTGTCATTCAAATTAAATTTACTTAAATGCAATTTTATCTTTAAGAATTTTACAAAAAAAAAACATTTTTAAAATTGTATACACAATCAATAATTTGTTCTTTATAAATAAAAATTATAATTAAACAAAAATAGGCCACCTCGCATCACTATTATTATTATTATATTTCTATATTACGTGTTTTAAAATAGGCATTATCACAGACCTATTACGAGAAATTATTTTTGGAGGAATGAAAAAGGTACTAATAATTACTATTATATTAGTGGTACAATACGGCCGATGAATCATGGCCGGTCTGAACATGGGCTCTCTGAACATGTTCTCTCACTCACACTCGCCTCATGTCACCATTTGGTTCTTAAAAAATGTTATTGCGCAGCCTTCTGCGCAAAGTTTAGACCGGCCATGATTCATCGGCCGTATTGTATTCTGAGACACTTAGCAATTAAATTATTATGAGCTTGGAAATAAATAAATAAAGACAATTATTTTTTATTGCAAAAACTGACAGAGCAATTATAAAAAAAAAATATTACTAAGCATCACGCTGGCATCCCTCTGAGTTATGCATAGATATTTAGTTCACCCAAATACAGTTATGTTTAAGTCCCATGTAATACGAGATGAGTCAAGTCATTAAAAGGGGACAAATTTTGACGACGTAAGGCCAGCTTTTGCAATGAAAAATGTAACGTTTTGGTTTATAAAAGGCAGATTACAGCATATTAAGCTTGTACATAAATATATTTCTGTTTAAGAAATTATCAACTTAAAATAAGTTAAATATAATTTGTATATATAAAATTCATTTTTATTATCACATCTTTTGTATTAATACAAAACGCGTGTGCGCACACAAATGCAGTGATCCTTGACCAAACGAATGGACGGCAATCAAGATTAGATTGATACAAGCAAGAAATACACTCGGTTTTTAAAAGGATTATCAACACAAAAACTATACAAACTGTCAAACTCATTTCAATTGATTTGATTGGCATGTTGTTATTTCAGTCAGCCAATCACAACAGTTTAGGGTTTATTAGAAGGGGCTCGTGGGTAAATAATAACGTACGGGTCGCTACTCTTGCCACCATCGATTCATAGAGGGGTGACAATCGATTTCATATCGAAACCCGTACTCCGTGCCTCGGAAAGCACGTTAAGCTGTTGGTCCCGGCTGTCATTCGTACTTCTTTGACAGTCGTTACTGGTAGTCAGAAGCCCAAATGTCTGAAACTAGTCTTAGCAAGGGGTATCGTGTTACCCAGTAACGGTTGTGGAGGTCGGATAAGCAGTAGCCCCATTAATATACTGGTATTCAGTTGCATCCTGTTAGACTGGAAGCCGATCCCAACATAATTGGGAGTCATTTGTTGCTTCAATTTTATTGTAGGCGGGTCAGAAACTTTCATCGTGTAAATGGGGCTCTAGTTTGAATTGATTGGCCTTTCATTAACCGGGTGTTACACTATTTTTGTCCACCGCAACGGGACGCGAACGTCAACGAGAAACAGAGGGCCTAGACAAGTGACAATCGCTTCGAAAGCGTTTCGTATGTTTCTACAACGACCTTCAACAGGATTGACATAAGCTTTTCAATAGCTTATGTCAGTCCTATACATTTTTGCCTTTTTAATCATCGTTATCGCTGATAGAATGTCACTTCGTCTAAGGCCTCAGATGACGACGCCGAAGTAGTGACAGTTCATTTACTACGACTTCGTCATGTTTCTCGTTGATGTTCCCTTTCCCGGTGTGGTGGACAGACAGTGTTAGTCTACTGCGATTGTATCACCGTTATAATTTGTATCAATACAAATAATGTATCATCATGGAGCAAAGTATAAAAAAATAATGTAAATATATAATTTTACTTTATAATAAAATAGTTTCGTTCTTAAATTAGATCTATTAGAGATTCTTATTAGAAAAACTACAGTTTTAAGAATCACTAAGTATGAGCAAAGTTTTTAAGACATGGCGATGCATTGTGCATCAAAATTAGAGATACCCAACGGCGTTTATAGATTCGAACCGAACGTGACATCGTAAATGTATCGCTACTTCGGCGCCGTAACACAGTGTTGCAAAATTCTTTTTAACAAATTAATGATGTTGAATGAATAAAAACGTCTTATTTTATTTTATTTACATTATTTTAGTTCATGGGTAGTCCAATTTTTTATATAATTTTGTAGGTTCTAAATGAATTGTTCGTTATAAATAGCATTTTCATTATTATCATTAACAGACTATAAAAAATTGTTGGTAAAAGGTTATTATTACTTCATTGCACTTCTTTATTAACTGTACTGTTACAGTACAGACAGGCAAATGAGTAAAAAAAAATGATCAAGTAGGTATTTTTCACATGTATTTTAATAATTTAGAAAGATATTAAGAACTACAATTTCAATATTAGCCATAACGTTCCCTTCAACGTTTTAAAAATTGGTAAATGGCCGACGCCGGCCACACTGTGCGTCATCTCGTTTTCAGTGACGTCTCGGTGACGAAGGCAGTGGACAAACGCTTTTCGGCCCACTTGTAACACAAATCAGTACATGCGTTTGGCGCTAAACGAATGTAAAACATAGTTCTGTCTCTATCACCGTCAAACGATTGACAGAAACAGAACGTTGTTTTAAACTAGTTTAGCGCCAATTCGTAAGTTGTGGTGCACGTGAGCCTTATAATCAATATTTATGAAATTATTCATTCATCATTTAATTTTTTGTGCAGTACGCAATTATCTTGGTTGGGTACAGATGATTTAAAGTTAATTTCAGTAGAACTATTTATTAAATAGAAGAGATATAGCTATTTCTTCAATTTCCCGAGCAATTTCTGTTCGAAATATTTTTAGTTAACACCACTCCATTTTATAATTTTTCAAATAATTTTAATTATTCTCTTGGACTAATAAAAAAGCTTATTTTAAACAACTATCAACAATACGGCACCAGATCTTATTTATATACTATTTTTTATAATATACTACTATCTATACAATTTTCTTGTCGATTAGTTTTATGAATGGTTTTTTCTTGTATTATTATAATTTTAACAACGGACTTACTATTGTATCACTTTATTAATATACATTTTACTTTAAAAGATATTTGTATATTTATAAAGCGAAGGCCTAAAAGTTTTTGACTATTATTAAAGGCAACTTTACTTGTGTATTATTTTTATTATTGTTCTTTTTAAGATTTATTTTGAATATAAAATTATTGTTGGATGCGGGACTTACTGCCTAGTTTTTATTTTTAGGATATCTATTATTTTTTAATGGTAAAAACTTTTCTATTGATCGCGGATTACTTCTAATTTAAATTATTATAATTTTTTAATTACGTAACATTTTTTATCGATTTTTTCCCATAAACCTTTTAATTTCTTAAACTAAGATTTTGTTCATTTTATTTCACCATTGTTCTCAATAAAGCGGCTAAGTAAATAATTCATTCCATAGGGTTTCGCACTTTTTTAATTCTCAATGTTGTATTACGAGCGCTGATAGTTTTTTTTTTACAAGCTTTAAGAAATGTTTAAACTTTATTAAAATTATATAAAATATAATTTTGATCATACTTAACCTATTGAACGCCCCATTCGGATTAATACAATATTTTCTTGCCCGTGCCTCCTCAGTCGTATTTATACGACTTAGAATTTGTTATTTATTTATTATAATATTTATGTACACACGGTAAAAGACATAGGGTTCGTTTTTTATTTCATTGCTCGACCCTATTCGTCTTAGGTATTTATTTCTCGATTTATTAGCTGGGCGCTGTGGGCATGGCAATATATATAAAACAAAGCGGTCAATAGGTTAATGTTGAATAAGTAATTTATAATAATATTTTTAGACAGGCCCTTTAACTGGGTCAGAAGTGCTACCTACAAAGTTTTTCTTAAAGTATGTATAAAAAAAATGAAATAATAAAATTTTGATTAAAAAATCTCAAAAAATATAATTAACGCTGAGCAAATAATTTGGACAAAGCTACTAGGTAGCTATTTTATGGAATGTCGCCAATTTAAAAAAAATATAACTTAAAAAAAAAAAAAAAAAAAAAATGTAGCGTTTTCTAAAATAAAAACTTTATTTTCTGTTGTTTAGCCAAGAATTTGTTTATAAAAAAAGCCAAAGGACAGCCCTGGGCTTAAAATAATTAATAATATATTTTATTGTTACACATTTTGTGACCAATAATCATTTTTTTTTTCTTGCTCAAACGAATAAAACCTTGAAAAAATCTTTACGCAAAAATATGGAAGAAAATAAAAAAAAATAGAAATCAAATATTTACAATTGATATGAAAATAACTTGATATGAATCTTACTCTACGGGAAAAGTAAGGTCAGGCCAATTAATTGTTAAGAAAATTGACTACTGCAATGTGTCCGTATATTCAAATCACCTGTCATTCTTTGACAGGTTTATGGATATAACACGGCAAATTGTCAATTTAACTATTAATTTACCCTGACCGAACATAGTTTTATATAATTATTATCTGCTTCAACCAGACAATATCAGCTTTAACTAATTTTAGCAATTTCTAATACTGGCTCTTAACAAATTTTGGCGTATTTTTTAACATCGCGCTGCTTCCAAATCGTGTATAGGCACATACAAAACCACTTTAGTTACTTACGACCTACCTATTATTAGATAATAACATGCTATGTACATTTTTTTAACTTATTTATGTATGTACAGGACGAATGGTATAAAAGTTATATATTTATGCGAATTTGTTTGGAAACTACTGGACCGGTTATATTTGGAACTGGGGTTTTATTTCAAACTGGAAATCGGTGTGAAATGCTTTTTATAAAAACTTTTCATTTTTAAAGTGAAAACTTTAAGCGCTTTGAGCGATTTTTGATACGGAAAAATCTGATGGGGGTCGCGTCCGACATGCTTACGTTAGCAGGCTATCTGTAGCTATGCATTTATTTAGTTTTCACTACCATCGGAAGTACCCATGACCGCTTGTTTGTATTGAGTTGTGAGATTCATCGATCACTCAATCTTACTGTAATTATGCATTCATTTTAATAATTCTTTATAAAGATTTTATTTTATTGTATTATATATAATATAATTAATAATTATTATATTAAAATAATTATAACTGGTTTCAATTTCCTACCTAACTGGTGTTGAGAAAACATTTTTACAAAAAGAATAAATGTACAATAATAAATATTTTTATCAACAGGTTTTAAAATATAAAATCTTTATGTACTTATATTATTATGTACGTATGGCACAAACATTGTGATTGTGACAATTATAATTTCAAGATTCCTGTTTACCCCTATTTTTTTATATATGTACTTATCCCAATTAATAAAATAATTAAATTTATGTAAGTAAAGCATAATAAAAGCAAATGTTTACTGATTATGCACACAATTTAAAAATATAAAATAAAAAAAAAAGTATAAAATCTGTAAAACTTGAAACATTTTGATCAAAATTATTGAAAACGTAAAATGCATACGTACCTAAACATAGAAATTACGTAGGTATTGTTCGTATAAAAAATACTTACGTAACGAGATTTCTTTTTTACGAGATTCCTAAATATGAACTTTCATAAAATATAATAATTATCATTTTAATATAACAATTTGAAGGCACTAAACTATTTTGCAAAATAAACTAAAATAATTATAATTTTATCGAAATTAATATTGCGCTTAAGGGGAAGGCGAAGAGGCTCTTTTAAATAAATACCAAAAAAAAAAGAAAATTTTATCCGAGTAAAATTTTTGTTCGTCAGTTACTTAAAATGATTATCATCACTGTCGATCTATGATCATGGTAAACTAATTATACACTCCCGAACTTCTAAATCGAGTTACTGTGCAATTTCATGTGAGGTATAATGGCATCAAAATAATGATGAGTCAAAGAAAAAGTTTTTATGCAGTGTAAGCGGACATACTGGCCATCATTTTGGTGTCTTCATTGATCCGAATTTGAATTCATAACTATGTAAAAAGTTATAGACTTCTCATCTATACAAAAAATGCAGGGTGGCTCGATTTAAGAGTCCGGCAGTGTATTTTTTTTTAAGCTAGCTGTCGATCTATAGATCGACAGCTAGCTTAAAAGATATATCTTTACAACTCCAAACTTGACCGTCACAATACGATATTATAAGGTGTAATTGAAAAAAATCAACACCTCTTTAGAGATCATAAAAATATCTTAGGGGGGTCACTCATCATTATGAACAACTTTAACTAAGGGACGAACACCGAAATCACTATTAAAAAATCAGCTGTTCCCTAAATTTTGTCGAGTTATCCTCCTAATATTATAAATGTGAAAGTTTGGCACACAGATATTTTACGAATGGATTAAGAAATAGGATACTTTGTATCCAGATAGCACGTTCCCGATAATATCCGAACTCTAAGCAGGCAAAAGCTAGTGTGAACATAAATGTATGGAGAAGGTGTTTCTTTTTTCACGTTATTGTAATGATGAGCGCAATCATCCCTTAAGAGCAAACATAAAACCAAAAATAAATAATGAAAAATAAGAAAAACATGCAGTTAAAAAAGGCGTACAACATATTTGTAAAGGCGTACGCACGAACGTACAAAACATGGTGAACACGAACATCGAACATGGAACATTTGGTTCGTATGTGTAGACGTAAATTAGCAAAGCTAACACGAACCTCATACGAACACAGTTCGCGCTCAACCGCCCCGCTCTCTTTAGTAGCCATGGATTCGAAATTGGATCGCCATTTTTGATGAACAGTGTTTGATGTTCGTTAGTGGTACGCACACGCAAAAAAAGTGTTCGATGTTTGTGTTTACTACGTTTTTGGTCGTTCGTGCGTGCGCACACGCCTTTAGGGTCGGCATGATTCGGCACAGCCGGACGGCAAAATATATATTCGATTTTCTCACGGTCAAGATTAAAATAGTCAAGCTATAGTATCACTGATTTGTTCATGAATCTTGAAATAGTAACACAAAATATTAGTCGGTATATAAAACAGGCACAAACAAACAAAAAATTATTTCAGTAGTGCTGTTTTGTGCAAATTAAAATATTGTTTATTATAATAAAAAAAATACGCGATATTTTCTGTGGTATATCGCGTGACATACTAACAATGGCAAAAACTTCCATTTTTAAAATTCAACAACATTCATTCGGATTCTAATTAAAAGTATGTTACGATTTTACAATTGGGAAATATTTAACTTAACGCCCTCTAAAAACTATTTGAATTTCTAATGATGCATACTTTTTTAAATAATTGAGCCTCTTTTTAATTTGTTAGCCGTTTCTCAGTAACTAAGCTAGGGCCCCCGTCCGAACGGTTAGAACTGTGACCAATCGCGGCCGGCAAGCGCCATATCCAAGTTGGTCGCAGTTACTCGGCTATTTAGTATTTGTAGGACCGCAAAATAGGAATTATTTGAGGACCACAAAAAGAGGTGCAATCATTATCTGTTCAAAGAGGTGCAGTCATTATTAAAGTACTGACTAGACTAAGCATAAAATGTGCACTGGGTTATTGTAATATTGCAGCGAGCTCTCACTAAAAACTCACGGAGTAATTTCGAAATTATATCGATACTACACATTCTCAATTATGGCTAATATACGTAGTATACGCCAGCGGTCGTAATTGGTCTATTGAGTGCACGAAATCCGTAATTTCGTCCGAAGATACGGGCAATTGAATGGTCAATGCACTATTAGACAATTATCCCTAGTCCGTGTGTTTTTGCCCGTCCGAAAAAGGTAATAAATCGAGTGTAGGGTTCACTCCGAAATTTTGAACTACTTATTTTCGGACAGGCTTCTTCGTTGACGGAGTTAAAGCCCCCCTCTTCCGGTCTCAAAATGCGGGACCGAGACGACACAACACCGTCCTAATCGCAAGTTTAAAGACCACAACCTTCCCACATGACTTGGTGTTAGGCTGTTATTTTTTTTTTTTAATGGGTGTTTAAAAATGCGCCGTCAGTTTTTAGCGAGGTCATAAAATACTGAGATTATGGTTAAACATAAGAATATTACAATTTCATTGTCTTTTAATAATAAATACTGAAGCCGAATACCGAAGTTAATAAATTAAGTAGATGAATGTTTAAATTAAAAAAATGGCTACTAACATAAAGCGTCGTTCATATCGTTTCAGCCTTTCGGCTGTCGTACTTCGAAATTCGGCTTTAGACCGACATATTCGGCGTTCGATTTAACAATTCGATCGACAAATATCTATATAATAATCGGTAAATAAAGTTAAAGTAGAGCCCTGATATATTCAGAACTATATTGTTATAAAATAGATCTAATTCTAAGATCGTTTCATTTTCACTTGAGCAATAAATAGCTTGACTAAAGCAGTTTTTTCTTCTTTTTTTTCGTCATTTTTTAAATAACTATGCTTATAATAATAATAATCGCGGTCTTCCTCACTCTCATAAGAATCTCAAATATGCAGCCCTCGGCTCGAACTGCTCCAAAAGGAGGGGTAATATTTGATCCTCAATATTTCAGGGCCCTACTTTCGTTAGCATTCGGTACTAACAAGCATTCGTAAGAACTTATAAATGACATAATCTCTACGCTGTCGTTCTTTTATCTGAAAAGGACGAAAAAAAAAAATCAACAAAAAAAAATTGCAAAAAAAAGTTACAAAAAAAAGTTACAAAAAAATGGTTGTATGTATATTATAAGAACTACGAAATCTGACAAAGCGAAATATCTATTATATACAGTATGTATAAGAAAGGTTTTAGCTTGTATACATTTGGGTCTATTGGGTATTGAAGTTTTGTATGGGACAGTTAAATTTTTTTTCGCGATTACGATTTGCTCCCATTGAGTAAGTTATTCCATTTGATGGTCTACATGGTCGCACCCTTAAATACGGCAACACCTTTCTGATGCATGCTGTTCTGGGTCAAATTAAACGAACTGGAACTCAAACTTTTTTAATGTAGTGAAAAAAAAAAGATATGCTATGAAAAAAAAGTTATGTTATCATGTCTGTGTTTTCGACACCTTGTATAAATTTAATTTGCCCAAACTTGTCTTATTTAGTAAACAAACATGGTATGAAAATCGAGGATTTATTGGAACAATCGCACACTTTGTAAGAAACTATAAAGTATGTAAAAAAAACCATCTCGAAACCGTCACCTATGCATTCTGTACATAAAACTATAGTAACTTTGTGCAAAGATTATTGCTGAAACTACTTTTATTTTAGTGTGAAAATTAGCTGTTAATGTAACGCACGTGAAACACTGCATATCGGTATTATGGGTGCACGAAACGGTACAGGTATCGTGGGAGTATTTAAAATTAAGTCATAAAATTTCATTTATAGTTTTTTCCGTAAAAAAGAAGTTGGAACAATGACCGTCAATATCTCCGTAACCAGAAGGTCCCCAGCTATGGTCATGAGGGCCAACTCTCTTACATAAAAAAAGTTCACATTCAAGTCGCCATCTGTCAAAAATGTTGGTAAATTGATGTTTTTTTTTGACAGATTGTGAATGAGATGCGAATTTGAACGTCCTAAAAAATTAAGGGAATCTTCGCTAAAGGTTTTTTTTTACACCCATTATAAGATATGAATCACATCTAAAACTGCTTCGGATTGATAAAAACACACTAAATTCACTAAAAATGTGTAAAGCTAAATGTCCGACCATATTTGTTTACCAGATGAGACAAATAAAATAAAATATACTTTAATAGTTAGTAACCAGCGGGGTATTTAAGTAACACACATAAAATGACAATAGATCGCAATGTCTTTCATTTTGACAGTTCACCCACATTGATTGCGTTATTTCCGTTGCTAAGCAAACGATTTTTTTAAACTTATGAAGCAATTGGGAATTTCCTTCAAAACCAAGGATTGTGATTGTAAGGGTGTTATGCAATTAGGGCTGTAGGTGCACGATGCAATATTATAATATCAAGCTTAATTAATAGTGAAGAGATAGCGTATGTTAAAAAATCAACCACAGTTACATTTTATGCACTTTGTCTAATACATATAAGGAATTATTATTTATAAATAACATTAGTAAAAGCGAACACCCTTAGGATATTGTACCAATATAGAAAATGTTGCCAACAGTTAAATTGATTTTACTACATATGCTGTTTAGAGTTGCAAACTTGCGTGCTTCTGCAAAATGTGTTTTAAAGTTGGCAACCCCATAAAAGCCATAAATTTTCTTTTAAATAAATAAAAGTAAATACTAAGAACCTCCTCCTTTTTAAAAGCAGTTTAAATATTTAAAAGAGTTGCCAGGTTAGGGTAACAATGATCTAGAAAACATCTCTAATCTAAATGTAAGCTAAATACTAGATATCACGAGAACATATCAACAATATTGTACTTAAAGTTACTTAACTACTGTAAACCTACCACCTAGACTACCCCTAACCATTTTCTGAACTAACATAAAAGGCAACTGATTTCCCCAAGTTTTACCCCGAAGGGGTAAACTACTCTCACCCCGAAGGGGTAACCTACTCTCACTATGGTTGAACCGTCCCCTTCCCATGAGTTTTACTCAAAGGAAAAGGGGGTAAATACTATACTTCGGGAATTTAGGGTTAAAAGCTTTGTTATCCATGTCTATCTAAATTAATGTTACCCCTAAGTTAAAATAAATTGGTAGTAGTTCGCCCCTAAAGCTTTAGCTCCATTCCCCTTAAGTGGATAGTATATTATTTGGCAATAGTAAAATGCGAGTTTCTAGTATTATAAAGCTGCGTTTTCATTAGCTATAGAGGGCCTAGACAAGTGACAATCGCTTCGAAAACGTTTCGTATTTCTACAACGACTTTCAACAGGATTGACATAAGCTTGTCGATAGCTTGTGTCAGTCCTATACGTTTTTGCCTTTTCCATCATCGTTATCGCTGCTAGAATGTCACTCTGTCTACGTCTCAGATCATTGATTCACTATGATATTCGCAAATAAACCACGGCACGTTTTTTCATGGCACGTTTCAATTATCCACTCGCTTTTTGTTTATTTTTAGATTTAAGCCGTGGAAAAACGAAAGCGAATCCCGCGTGGATACAGGACGAATTTCGCTCCCGCCGATTTCGTCCACTAACTTGTGTAGATATGGTGTGTACTGGCACGAATTGTCACGTGACTTCCTAATTATTAAAAAGAAACGCCTCCTGAGCGGGATTCGCCAGTGTTGCCAGAGTTAAAACGTGCGTTTCTTTTTTTTCACAGTAATGAATTTTTCACAGTAAATAAGCGCCTAGATTGCTAGTATTTTTTGTTACAAAAACATTAGTTTCCCTGCAAGCTACCACAAATGAAAAACTACTTGCATAGTGAAGCTCCTTCATCCAATATTTTTAAGCAACTGACAACTATTTCTAAAAAATATGAGATTCTTCTTTCTGTCAAAAAAACTCGTCCACGCCACTTATTACCCGACTGCGGTGGAGCCCAAAAGGAGTGTAATGTTATGAGCACAAAGTTATGAGTGACAAAAACAACGCTCTTCAAGGCGGAACGTTTTCTTACAAGTCGATGTGCTATGTATCCGAACGCGTTTTTTTCTGTGGGACGAGGGATAAGTTATGTAAATGTTTTTTTTTTCCAGCTTTCTTGACTTGTGTATTTTTACTTTTTATACACACGCAAACATTTTAGTACTTAATTAAAGAGACGGTATTAACAATATTATAAATATAAACAGGAATGCTAAATAAACAGTTTTTGTAAATATATAAATTAGACGATAGCTGCTAAATAAAGCAACAGATTTCTGAAGCTCTTATTTGAGGGGCCATCTTTAATCACGTGAGGTTTTTAGGCCACTTTTGTACCGAAGGGGTGCACGATCACGAAAGGGGGTGGCCCTTTCGTGATCGTGCACCCCTTCGTGACGTCGTGGGGTTTTAGCTACCCCTCCAAGCATCACGTGTTTTTTTTCGACAAAGTTCTTTATTAACGCGGCTTGCGGTACGAGTAAATTGATAGAAATCTTCAGGTAACGATAAAGCGTTATACGACTCCATGATCGAAATCCAAGATGGTGGCTGCGACAATTTTCAAATTTTTCATCATGGGTGTCGTTTTCAGGGTGTTAAAGGCGATAGAGACGTTAAAATGTAAATCCAAGATGGCGGATGAGAAAATTGAAATGTTTTTATGATTGAAAAGACCAGTTATTTTGGGTCTCACGCGATTAAAGGATGACCTTAAAAATATCCTAAAAACCTAACTTAGAGAGATTAAGGAGATTCTTTAGTTACAGGGGTAATTTGTAGAGCTATTTATTTTCTGTAGTTTTAAATAGGCTGATTATGCAACGCATCGAATTAGCTATAATAAAAATGCCACTATCTCTTACTGCTGGACAGTTTGTTGCGCCACTTCTTCTTCCCAGCTAAAGCACTAGGAAGTGGTGAAGGTCTTATGTAAATTTGACGTTCAAAAAGTTCTGATTCTCAGCCTAGTTTGATTAATTTTGTTTTTGACAATACGTCTAGCAGTTTGAAACAGGCTATCAGTTTGAAACTGTCTGACAGTTTGAATAACTCTGACAGTTTCAAAAAGTCTGACAGTTTGAGACAGTCTGACAGTTTGAAACAGTCTGACGGTTTATATCTATTTCGCTACAAAGAGATAGTAATATTTTTAAGCTTCATTTAATCGATGTTTTACATAATCGAAGCATTTATTTTTGTAATACTACCACATGTAGGTACTGTTCTCATTTCGAGACAATGTATTATGACAACGATTCTTTCCTATAATTCTATGGCGACTCTTTGAGAGTAAACTATAGTTAATATTGTACTCATAAACTAGTGTTAAGATACTTATATTCGATATACAGGGTGTTTGTGTTATGTTATAACTAAGATGATTTTGGAATTCATTTTGGATTTGGTTAGAAAAATATAGCGCAGGTCTGTATTTTTTAATATTTCAAGATTAAATCTTTTTGAAATAAGTTTTGGTCCAATTAAAGAGAAAAAAATGGAATGTAGAAGATACGTTAGTCGGAGTTTTAAGGCTATAGATTTACATTGGAAAGAGATTTTAAAGAATTAACTTACGACTCTGGTTTAACGTTAGTTTTTTGCATTTAGAGCTAAAATGTCGGAATAAAGTTCTAAATTCAAAAAGGCTCGATGGTTTAAATCTCGGTCTATAGATATATCTTGTTTTGTAATTAATAAGGTCGCTTTTGCTCTAGCAGTTTTTTTCTGAATTGAAGTTTTTGTTTGAGATCTAAAAAACAACCCTGTAAATCGATGGGTGACTATAATTTATGTACTATTATGGACGAGTTGACTATTGTGACTAATTGTTCTTAGTGCTAATGTTTAGGAAGACGCTTTGGCGGCGTCTTGGGCTTAAGCCGGTCCCTCCTTACCTTTGTGAGTCGCATTCTTTCACATCTGGAAAAGATAAAGAACAATGTTAGTATTTTATCAATTTTGCTGAACGAAAATAGAAAAATGCCGTCGCATCTTATGTGCGCAACATGTCTTCATCTTCCATACTTCTCTATTAGTCGTCATCTCGGTAGTCACCCCCTTTCTAGCCATATCATCTTTCACACAGTGCATCCATCGTTTGTTTGGTCTTCCCCTACTCTTATAGCCATCCACATTCATGCCCAAAACTGTCCTCACGACATTTCCCTCATTCCTCCGTATCACATCCATATTCCAATGGCCCATACCTTGATAACCCAATTTCCATACAACTTTTCCGTCGTCGGCGCTTTCAGACTTCCTCTTATACAGGGTGAAATTGAAAGCATTTATTTCAAATAAACCAATTATAGGCACTTTTGAATTGTCAAGGGGTCGGTCAGTTAGAAAGATGAAGCTAGTTGCCCATTCCAAAGCGTAGTAAGTTCCTATGGAGAATAACGGGCTTGAAGTCCACGGACACTCTTTTATTGTGTATAACCACGGAGTAGGAGTCATTTTACTCAGGATTATGTAAAAATGTCACTATGGGACCATAAATAAAACGCGCAAAAAAAAAATTGGATGTTCCATCATTGTCTGCCATTAATGTTCGCTTATCTCGTCCAAATGTAGGGAACAGCAATTATTTTTTTCGTGTTTTCGGTGTTATTTGCTAAATTCATCATATCAGTCTGCGGAGGGCTGTCCCTTACACCCTGTATACTCATTTCTTATTCTATCGATTCGCATTCTCATCTCAGTTGAATTTAATTGCCTTCCATTCATCCCTTTTGTGGCCCAACATTCTGATCCATACAAGACAGCAGTTCAAAACAGTGTATTGGTAATGTTCATTACAAGATATACAACGTACCGCTACCATGACGACATTAATTTAACACACGTATCCGATTTCGCGTATTCGTTTTAGGAAAATATTTTAATTTCATTAAATGTTATTATTTATTGATTTATTTACAATTTTCTAAATTACCATCCTGGAGCAACCTGTACCTAAAGAACTGTAGCGAAGAGTTCATTTGCCGGGGCCACGGATCATATGTAGGCGAATAAAAGGAAGGCCGCGCAATTTCCTAGAAATTATGCCAACAAAGGATCTTGACCGATGGAACGTAAGCCAGCTGGTAGGTACCTACATGAATGAATCTTTTACAAAGAGTGATCTCAATTTTGGTTATGTTTTTATTATTTAGTTTGTTTGAAAAATATTTTTTTTCAATTTACGAATTATTTTATTTTATTATAATTTTTATGGTTACTGGCCACTAGCCCTACCCGAGTTTTAAATTAATGTCGCCATTGTAGCGGCACGTTGTATATAAAAAAATCTCCAATACATACGTATCCAACAAGCCAGGTTTCCTCAGCATGCCATGCAACCTCCGCATGAGGTCAGGGGCCACCCGATGCGCGGTGGCCCTGGCGTGGGCCCCGCAGGCCCGCATGGCCCCGCCCGTAGAGGGCGTCTGGTAGGAGAACGAGGGGTCGTCGCGCGGGACGATGCGGGGGTGGGCTCGCCCAGCGCACATACCTGGAATTTAGATTGTGAATATTAACGCAGTAATGCCCGATTTTAAGGAGATTGTTTTTTTTTTTTTAAGGTGGGTATGTATCGAATGACTTCTCCCGCTCTGGGCGGAGCGGAAGAGCGTGTCAGACTTTTACTGACTAAAACCCACCCGTGTTCCTTCAGTTGCCTGTTGCCAAGGTCCCGGTATCCCTTTCGGACTTTCCCGCAACGGGATTGGCATAGAAAGAGTGCGAAATTAAAATTTTCTTACGTTTTTTTGGAATTTGCAGGTTAGTGTCAGGTTATACAGTATGCAAGGGTAAACACCTTTGTCACTCAAACCATGGGTAGTTGTCTTAAATATAAAAATAAATGACCGAGTAACAACTAAACCGCGCGCACGCGGCCATTCTTGTAACGTCCAAGTTCGTTGCCCTTGCGTATAGGGTGAAATATTCTTGGGGAAAAATGTAGATTTTCTTTAAAAAAAAAAAGTTGTTTTTTTCCATTGATTTTACGTTCTATAAATGAAACCAAACCACTGGTTTCAAGGATAACGGTGTTTACACTAACACCCTGTATATTGATTAAACTATGATTCGCAACCGGAACAAATGTGGCTTTACAGAATTATAATCATTAGAATCAGCAATAGCAGCGGGCAGCTAGTTTATAATACTTCTGGTGCCGAAATCTTAACAAAAATCTTCTAAACTCACCAGTAATAAATATATCTTCTAAATGAAAGTAGTTTGTTCTTAAAGCGGCCGCGTAGAGGGTTCTGGCTGCGTCTGCGGACAGCGCGTACCCCGTACCTGATAGATACTTGGGGTACACACGACCCCCATACATATACCTTGGGCTGTACCTGGAAATAAAACATATTTGATGTATGAAAGAGAGAGGAGTTCGTGGGTAAGTAATAAGAGCCGCACGGGTCGATCCATCAGGTTAAGCTACGCTTGCCGGGGTTGGTACGTGGATGAGTGACCATCTTTACATACCGAGACTCCTTCGTGCCTCGGATAGCACGTTAAGCCGTTGGTCCCGGCTGTCATTCGTAGATCTTTGATAGTCATCACGGGTCGTCAGAAGCCCGAAAGTCTGACAACCAGTCTAACCAAGGGGTATCGTAATACCCCTGTTACTGGGTTGTGGAGGTCAGATAGGCAGTCGCTCCATGTAAAATCCGGTTAAACTGGAAGCCGACCCCAACATAGTAGTTGTTGGGTTATTGGGTTTTTCCATCTGGAATTTCTCAGTAGCAGCCGGAGTCTGGGTTTATGTACAATTAAGTACCTGATGTTTTGTGGCTTCACATTGATATAATATGACTGAACGACGTCACCACGTCAACGCCGGCTATCGCAAAAACCAGATCCGTGACCCTGCCTCGCATAGGGTCGCAGCATTATGCTGAGCGATGGCCGTTTTGCTTGGATGTGACGCATATTTTCCCCTAACTTGTTATTTTTGTGTTTTTTTGCGTCATGTTTTACCGCAAAAAAAATGTATTTTTTTTTTTTGGTATTAACCATGGTAGACAATTTAATTAATTCTTGTCGATGTATATATACATCTTTTTGAGGCTGTCTGCACTAACTACAATAGTTAATCAAATAGTGTTACCACAGGTACAAAACCGTTCTGACAGATATTATTTTTCATTTCCTTTGCCGTGATCCATTGAAGACTTTATTCTCTATCTTCGAATTTCTTCATCAATCATGAAACTAGAGAAAATATACACTACTTGTTTAAAATATATTAGTTAAAAAATTTAAAAATAAAAATAAAATTCAATAGTTTTGTGAACGAAAAAGGTTTTTATTACGAGTGGCATAAACAGACTAAATATAGATAAGGGATTGCAGCCAAAGAACACGAAAACGCCCGCCTCGGCGCACGACTCAATAGTAACTGAAAAAAAGATTAAAAAAAAAAAACTTTCCTAAGAAAATTTCCGGTGGAATATGATTCAAATTAAGGAGCTGAATGCCCCCTGTTAATTTGCGGAGAGCAGTCTCTTACACCCTGTATAGCAACTGACGGCTTTGAAGGGGGGCCATGACAGAAGCTGTGCGCTCAACGCACTTTCGGCGCCACGAATTTTATTAGTGATGAGGCTGCCGTCATTTTGAGCGCCACGCATTTTATTAGTCAAAGTCAAAACGTTTATTGCGAACTAAGTGTACAATGTTGGTGTTATGTTATGTTAGTACTTATGACTTAGCAGCCTTTTACAAGCATTGCAATTATAATTCGCCTGTCCTTATCATCCTAAATTAGCATGCATTAAACATTGATATTACTTATTTATTTTCTTTTCTAAGTACATTAGAACAATTAAAATGTGAAAATATAGAACATAGGAAAATTAGTAACAATTATAATTTTTTAAGAAGTTAAATAGGATAAACTAAATATTATTGTTTGTATAGGCCAGATCGCCACTTTTTACATGAAAGAAAGTCGTTATTTTAAGCTAGACTCAAACCGCCTTACTAATAAACGTTGTATAGCGCCTGTATAGTTACATAATGCTTTGTCTTCTTCTTTCAAAAGTAATTTGACTTTTGAAAAAAGAAGACAAAGCATTGTGTAACTATACAGGCGCTATACAACGGTAAATATTATTTTACTGAGTAGAAACAGTTTTGGATTAGATATAGTTTTACCGCCTTACTAATAAACGTTGTATAGCGCCTGTATAGTTACACAACGCTTTGTCTTCTTCTTTCAAAAGTAATTTGACTTTTGAAAAAAGAAGACAAAGCATTGTGTAACTATACAGGCGCTATACAACGGTAAATATTCTTTTACTGAGTAGAAACAGTTTTGGATTAGATATAGTTTTACCGCCTTACTAATAAACGTTGTATAGCGCCTGCATAGTTACACAAGGCTTTGTCTTCTTCTTTTAAAAGTAATTTGACTTTTGAAAAAAGAAGACAAAGCATTGTGTAACTATACAGGCGCTATACAACGGTAAATATTCTTTTACTGAGTAGAAACAGTTTTGGATTAGATATAGTTTTACCGCCTTACTAATAAACGTTGTATAGCGCCTGTATAGTTAAACAACGCTTTGTCTTCTTCTTTCAAAAGTAATTTGACTTTCGAAAAAAGAAGACAAAGCATTGTGTAACTATACAGGCGCTATACAACGGTAAATATTATTTTACTGAGTAGAAACAGTTTTGGATTAGATATAGTTTTACCGCCTTACTAATAAACGTTGTATAGCGCCTGCATAGTTAAACAACGCTTTGTCTTCTTCTTTCAAAAGTAATTTGACTTTTGAAAAAAGAAGACAAAGCATTGTGTAACTATACAGGCGCTATACAACGTTTATTAGTAAGGCGGTTAGCCTTTTTTGGAATATTGTTACTGATTTTTCAGTTTTAAACGTGTTGGGCAACTTATTATAGATTTGTATTGCCATATAATATATTAGTCACGACGATGAGGCTGCCGGCACGGTGATTCCGTGCTCCCTGGATTGCACCAATCGTGTGCGATTTGCTATCATCCAAGACATCTATTGAAGAGCTACATTCACTATCATAGACCACCTAACTATACTAGACTGCTGACCATGAGGTTCAGCTTCCCGCGGTGGGAAAGAGTTTTTCCATCTAGAATTTCTCAGTAGCAACCCGAGACTGGATTTGTGCCCGGTTGATGTCAATAGGCTCGCCCCCTATTACATGGGACCTAAACATAACTGGCAAAATGTGGGTGACCTATAGATACATCTCTGCCTAACCCTTCGGGGATTACAGGCGTGATATTATTCCCGAAAAACACTTAAAAAAACAAATTTATCCTAATTTTTTAATTCGGTCTAAAATACACAAATGTTTCCTTACCAGATCATTTTCATATACCTAAAGGGAAAACGTTTAATACTGAAAAATTATGTTAATTAACGTGAATACAGATACTTACAGGAAAATAATAAGTTAAATTGTTATTAAGTTCGATAACTTGCCATTCGCTGCAAATAATCCTATCTTAACTACTATTATAAATGCGAAAGTGAGTTTGTTTGTTACACTTCCACGCTAAAACGGCTGAACACATGGTTAGACCATGACCTGGAATACGACATAGGATACTTTTTATCCCGATAATCCCACAGGATCAGGACGAAACGCGGGTGAAACCGCAGGGCGCAGCCAGTACAGAATAAATTCTCTGTTCAAATTATTAGAGTCCTTTGTGGCAATAGGCTCGCCCCCTATTACATGGGACTTAAAAGCATAACCAGCGTAGTGTCGGCGGGCAATGTATACAGGCTGAAATTGAATTCATGGGCATCTTCTTAAGGGGCGATGTACTCCTCATAATGAACAAGATTCACTATGGGACCAACATTAGAATCGCGAAAAAAAATCTGCTGTTCCTATACTTATGTTCGCTCAGCTCATCAAATTGTAGGGAATAAATTTTTTTGCGATTTCCCAGTTTCATGGTTTTCGGTAATTTTCGAGGTTTGGTCCCATAATGAAAGTATGATGAGTACAATGACCCCATAAGAAGATAGCCATGAATTAAATTTCACCCTGTACAACGCCGGAATTCCACCGGTCAGGGTTTTATCTCTACCTACCCAAATCGGGGAATACAAGCATGATGATACAAAATAAAACACGAACCATTTTAAAATACAATAGACGTAGATATATTTAGTAACCTATTCCGCTTCAAGAGTCATAAAAAAACCCTGCGTCCAGCGCTCGGTGGGGCAACACGTCGTGTTCTGGTTTGCGACTGGTCAATCGTCATCCTGAGGATGCCTCGGTGAGAGGTGAAACACGTGTCGATTTCTTACAGGGTTTTTTATGACTCTCGAAGAATAGTTAAGCGGAATAGGTTACTAAATAAACGCTTTTGCAAAAAAAAACGGGCGGTTTTGATTTTTCTACGTTATTGGTAATCATTTAGTTGTAAAGAGGTTTTAATAGCCAAACTTTGTTACTGGCACTTAATAAAGAGTCTGGGTATGAAAAAAAGTTAATTCAAAATTCGAAACTTGTTTAAAAAAAAAACTTTTTCAGTTTGTGACTTTTTACTTACTTTGCGCGGGTTTGCGGTTAAAAGGTTATCAGGCAACTAAAACTAACTTCTCGTTATTTTTAGTAGAATAATTTATGTTTGTCGCATAATCCAGCCTTATTGTGACTTAAAACTTTTGTGTCGATTGTAATGGCAGAAAAAGCAATAAGAGCTAGTAAAATTATAGCGCTGCTGGAAGAGGGGTGTAGCCAAAAAACTATATTCTCATCAACAATAAGAAATTACTAGTCATTTATGCTAATGACATAGTAAAAATATTAATATTATCCATGGAAAAGCCAATAACTGTAAGGTGCCCGTTTTTTTTTTTGCAAAGGATTTGTATTTCTACGTCTATTGTATTTTATCTGCACCCATGCTATAAATCCTCTATAAAAGTTCCTGAAACAGTTAGCTTATTGCTAACATTAAAACAACCAGTGTCATAGTAACCATAATATCATCCAAACGGGTGTTATAATGTTGTACTAAATTTAAATTTCATAATGCAACTCATTTTAAAAAAAGAACATTGTCATGCAGGCGCGTTTCAAGAACAAAGCACCGTAATTAATTTAAAAGAAAAAAAAGAAATTTTATTCGAATTCGAATTCACGTGGGTCGTATCCCTCCATTTTTCTTCGATATTAGTATTGCAAACCTTTTATAGAGGATACATATTCATGGAAAGTCTTGTATGCAACTGTAAATAATTAGGTATTAAAACACTCCTGTGATATGAACCCACATTCGTGTTTTAATACCCCTTATTATATAACAATTGCATAAATAACTATTATAATGGATTTCTGCAAAGTCACACCTAAATCAATTAACTACTTACCATTTATTACTTGAGTCCAGCACAGGTCTCGCACCACAGATGAGGTCTCCTATCAGCATATACTCCTTAATATTACGTCCTCTTGTCTTTGTATCAAAATCATGAGATCTGTTCCTCAAATTGTCTATGAGATTTGGCACATTAATATACATATCGTCGTCTGTTTTCAGTATGTAGCGGACTGGAAATAAAACAAAGAATATTGTTTATGATACCTAGTGCAAGTGACCTTTTTATTACTGAGAAATACGAAAAAAAATCTGGACGGGCCTAAACTGAAGAAAACGCCTCTGTGGTCTAGTGGTTAGACCACCTGTCTCAGACCCAGAGTTCCCGGGTTAGATTCACAGTGGGGAAAAAAAATCTATTCGGCTTCCACATATAAGCCGGCATGTCCTAGAATGAAAAATTCGAAGACATGTGACATCCAACAACCCGCACTAGGCCTGCGTGGTGGATTAAAGCCTGCTCCCTCTCACAGAGAGGACGCCTGTGTCCCAGCAGTGGGGTACCTTATAGGCTGACAATGTTTTACAGGTTAATATAATAATAATTGTTATTTTATTGACTTACCACTATTATTACAATTATTGGTGATCCATTTCAACATCATAATAGATTTCAGCGTCAGATTATTGTACGAATCAATGAACCCTTCTTGGATAACATCTCCATACTTCTCAGACTCCTCCTCGATTTTATTCTGAATGGTAGAATCGTTGTCATGCGTTGGCAACCCCAAAAGGAACACGACTTTGTACTCCGGATCAGTGTTGTCAGGTAATGACAATTTCTCCTTAATTTTTCGGAAGTTCTTGTTACCTTTCAGCATTGATAGAACTTTTTCTAAATCTGGGGTATCTTCGTATCCCTTTGGGGGTATCTTCATGACATTAGTATCATAATAATCATAATTTGGCTCTGTATTCTCTCCTAATTCTTGATTCATGTCAAATTCTGGCAACATTACCTCATCTTCAAACCTCTGTTCAGGTACATTATCAGTCTTTTCATTAACCAGATTGTCCTGCAGCGCCTTAGCCAATTCGGGCAAAAGCCTGCTAAAGCTGGATATGTCTCTCTTGACCCTATCGCTAGATACATTATGTACACCGTTCTCTGAATAAAGATCATATGTATAATTGTAGTTGATGTACTTCTGTTTGACTGCGTGATATAATTTGGACATTTCTAGGTAACTCTTGTAGTTACCCCAAGTTTCTCTTATAGCTACTCGGCGTTCAAAGTTGAGAGTGGAGGAGCAAACAACTATTAGTAGAAATAGTTTGTTTGTACTAGTGTTAGGGCATACATTCTTAGGTGCATGTATTGTCGTTACATTGTTCGGTTGTACGTATATTTTTGTGTCGCGATTCGTGTGGATCGACCAGCCCGCGACTAAACCTGGAAATTACCGGTTAAAGTGAATAAACATTTTATCTACACCCATGCTAAAAATACTCTATAATAAAAGTTCCTGAAACAGTTAACTTATTGCCAACATTAAAACAACCAGTGTCATAGTAACCATAATGTCGTCCAAACGAGTGTTATAATGTTGTACTCACTAAGCAACTCATTTCAAAAAAAGAATATTGTCATGCACGCGCATTTCACTACCAAAGCGCTAATTAAAAATAAAAACTTATAGGTTATATATTTGTTTCATATTAGTATTGCAAAGAACCTTTTATAGAGGATTCATATCATGCATGGGTGTAGGTAAAGTCTTGTATGCAACTGTTTAGGTATTAAAACACTCATCATCACAGCCCGCCGCTTCGCCCGCGTGGTATGTCGATAAAAAGTAGCCCATGCCCTTTCTCAGGCTCTGGACTATCATTGTACCAAATTTCATTTAAATCGGTTCAGTAGTTTTGGCGTGAAAGCGCGACCAACAGACAGACATAGTTACTTTCGCATTTATAATATTATTAGTAATATTAGTAATTAGTATATTAGTAAGGATGCACCCACATTCGTGTTTCAATACCCCTTATTAAATAACAGTTGCATAAATAACTATTTATTAACGTTATTTACCCACCAAATCTGTCAAGTTTCACGAACTATATAGTTCATGTCTCTAATAATGTTTTTCCACATAAAAACAGAACAAATTTTACAATAATTTACCTTTAGACAGCTGATCGTTGGCCTTATTATAAACAGGTATGTACAACAGCACGCAGAACAGTATCATGGCGGTGCAGAACAGGAAGAACTTCGCTAGGACGGTGAGGGTGGACCGGCGCTCCCGCTCCTCGGCCTTCGGGGAGGGATACGGAGAGAGGCGGCGGGTTTTGTCGTATCTGGAAAGAAAGAGAAATCTACTGAACACTACTTATTTATGTATGTCAGGTGTAAGTTACACCTGACATACATAAATAAGTAGCGTAGTTACACCGTGTAACACAATGGTCGGGCAATCATTAAAATACGTCTAACGCGCACAGATTGGCGTGTGATGTGAGTCGCTGACGGAACGGAATGTTGCCATCAATAAATATTATATTTTTATAGTTTAATATATTTATTTTATTTCTTATTTTTTTTATTGATCATTCATAATGTGCTGCACCGATTGACGTTATGACGTCAACACCGGCTGTCACTGAAAACCAGCGCTGTGGCCCTGTCTCGCATAGGGTCGCAGCATTATGCTGAGTGATGGCCGTTTTGCGTGAATATGACGCATTTTTCCCGCAAGTTGTTATTATCGTATATTTGTCCTTTCTTAGCGTCATGTTTTCCGCGTTTTCTTTCTTTCTTTCTTTTTCTTTCCAACCGTTTGGACGCAACGACGGCATAAATAATCCCACATACACGTCGTCCCGCGGTCATTTTTAGGGTTCCGTACTCGGGACCCTATTACTAAGCCTCTGGTGTTCATCCACCTGTCTGCCAGCGGGTTGTACCTCATGAATCGTAATAGGTACTATAGGTAGACAGTTGAAATTTTCACAGATTATGTATTTCTATTCCCGCTATAGTAACAAATATTACAAATTAAATAAAGTTAATAATTAAAGGGGACCCCATACAAGAAACGTGTGTTTTCGGCGTTTTTTCTCGCTCTTAATACAGTACAGGGGGGCCTACCACCATCGCTTACAGCAGTATTTATTTATTTATTTATTTAAACTTTTCGCACAAAAAAAAGGTACAAAGGCGGACTTAATGCCTGAGGCATTCTCTACCAGTCAACCAAGGGTGGTGAAGAGATTAGATGGCAGGTGCTCCAATTGAGAGGAACAAAGAGAAAAAATAATAATAATAATATATCGTATTGCATTATAGATAAAGCAGGTTTACAGTACATAAGCTATAAACTTATGATACATATACTTACATACATATTTACTATAATAAATACTATATATATATATATATATATATATAAAACATACAAATTCAAGGGAGAGAGGTGATGACATGACTCTACTCTATTTATTTTGAAAAAAACTCCGCAATGCATAACGACTGGTGGCCGTCCTGATATCTAGAGGAAGCGCATTCCAAAGAAGAATGGACTGAATATGAAAAGAAGAATGAACAAAGTCAGAAGTATGAGAAGGACAGAGTAGGAGAAGATTGTTAGAAGAACGCAGAGACTTAGTGTGTGAAGAACACAGATATTGGAAGTGAGACACAAGATAAGAAGGAGGAGTGGGAGAGTTGAGAACGGAGTAAAGCGTGGTCAAAGCACGCAAACTTCTTCTTTGGCGAATGGACATCCATATGAGCTCAGACCTATAGCTCGACACATGGTCATATTTCCTAAGGTTGAATATGAACCGGATACAGTTGTTGAGTAGTCTGTCAAGCTTGTCCAGCAAAACTGCATTCAAGTCAAAGTAGCTCACGTTACCATAGTCGATGACGGGGAAAATTAAAGTCTGCACAAGCATAGTTTTCGTCTTAGCGGGCAAAAAGTTCCTCAGACGATACAGGGATCGCAGAGAGCAGTATTATTGTAATCTTACTTCGTAAGGGAAAAGAGATGGAGCTATGCGTCCTGTAGAGCTTCATCTCTTTCCTACACTAAAGTATCTAATATTAAAATAATACGACTGTAAGCGATGGTGGTAGCCCCCCTGAACCCTTCGTGTGTCCGACTCACACTTTGCCGGTTTTTGATTTGTACGACACGAAGTGCGCCTGTTGCATAGAATTAAACCATAATTTAATAGGAAATTCTCTATTTAAATATCGCGTGTCAAAATTATTCGTGATTAAAAAGCTACTGGCACGCGTTGCAAGCTCCACGAACTTGTTATTATAACCTTTTGAAGGGCATCACCTAAAGAGGTATCATTTATTTAAATAGGCAATTGACCTATTGTTCATCGATGCAATACGACAATCAGTTTTAATTGCTCGCCTTGTTCATTAATTTATCTATACTCTTCGTCATTTTCGTAGAAGAAAAAAATCTTTGTCTCGCTCGCATCGTCTCTGTCAATACTCAATATCTTTATTGCTTTACCATAATGTGTACTTAGGTGGTAACTATATAATTTAGATCATTATGGACCCGTAGGGCACAGCAAAAGGAAGGAGAGAGGAAGCCCTGTTTTAGAAGATCATTAAGTTGTTATTGTCGGAAAAAGTTTTTATTTACATAATCAAAATCAGGAGATCCTTACTAAAATTTCGCTTATCTAATATTTAAGTATTATTTTATCTGCAAAAATGTACATAAATAATTTAGATTATTTTTATAAACCTGTACTCACATACATAGACTCCATTTGAAATAAGATTAGACATTCAAACAAACCTTTTTACAGTCCGTTCAACCGATTTTAACTTCTATACCGTAGGCATAAGGATAGCATTAAAAGCAAAAAAAAAGTTACACAATACCAACTGTCTACTGCATTTGTCATGCCACCAACGCAATAGAAGTCAAAATCGGTTGAACGGACTGTAAAAAAGTCTAATCTTATTTCAAATGTAGTATAGTGTCCTAAAGTTCCATGTGTCATAATATCCCCCGGGTACTTTTCATCATCTGCCTAGCCTTTTCCGATCTATTTTTGGGTCGGCTTCCAGTCTAACCGGATGCAGCTGTTCACCAGTATTTTACATGGAGCGACTGCCTATCTAACCTCTACAACTCAGTAACTGGGTAACACGATACCCCTTGGTAAGACTGGTTGTCAGACTTTTGAGCTTTTGACAACTCGTAACAACTGTCAAAGATCCGCGAATGACAGCCGGGACCAACGGCCTAACGTGCTTTTCCAGCACGGAGGAGTCTCGATATGTAAAGATGGTCACCCATCTACAGACCAACCCCGGTAAGCTTAGCTTAACCTGATGGATCGAACCATGCGGCTGTTATTACTTAACCACGAGCCCCTCAAAGCAACGTGAATTTGTAAAGGAAATAATTACTTTAATGAATTTAGATCGGGGGTATAAAGGCTAGGCAGATTGACAAACACACGTTGATTTCGGCGCATAAGGGAAAGTGTATTGCCAAAGCCCGTATGTGATAATCAGTAAGTTATGTGTTGCTAATTATTTCGCACTCATTAGCCCAGGTACGCACGGGCGATTTTTTTCCGCACACTGGATTTCAATGCTCTGCTTTAGCACCAAGAGCTGAAAATCCAGAGTGTTTTACCGACGCGCTGTGTTGCACTTTAGGACTGTTGGACTATTGGATTGAGGAGCTCGTGGCTAAGTAATAACAGCCGCACGGGTCGATCCATCAGCTTAAGCTACGCTTGCCGGGGTTGGTCCGTAGATGGGTGATCTTTACATATCGAGACTCCTCCGTGCCTCGGAAAGCACGTTAGGCCGTTGGTCCCGGCTGTCATTCGCGGATCTTTGACAGTTGTTACGGGTCGTCAGAAACCCGAAAGTCTGACAAAACCAGTCTTACCAAGAGGTATCGTATTAACCAGTTAATGGGTTGTGGAAGTTAGATAGGCAGTCGCTCCATGTAAAATACTGTTATTCAGCTGCATCCGGTTAGACTGGAAGCCGACCCCAACATAGTTGGGAAAAGGCTAGGCAGGTTGATTTTGTGTTGCACTTTATTGGATTTTCAACCCTCGGCCTCGGCTCAACACCGAGATTTGAAAATCCAGTGCGCGATAAAATCCCGCCGCGATATTTTTACGTCCGTGCGTACGTGGGCTCGGCTGTGGTAAGTATTATACATACAATGTTCCTTCATTAGGAATGACGAAGGATTGAAGTTCTGCCAAGTAGGACGGACGAAGTATTGTTTACAAATACTTATACATAGGTGCAATGCCCGGGCGGGCAGATGACACATCGAGATTGACACAAAACGTATTTGGAAATGCCCCTATGTGTGCACCAATGAAAGTCAAATCATTTATTTCTATTAGGCATAAAAAATACTTTTGAACATAGAGATATAATTATAGTAGGTATAGACTGCAAACTATGCACAGTAGGCACAGGTTTGAACTGAATTGAATGATTCATTTAATTGAGTCTATATTTTATATCAAAAAAATTACAAAATGAATAGTCATTTTTATGTATAGAAAACTATAAGTAATAAGGTTTTTTTACTATTGGTAGTTGTCTATGATGGTCATTATTCGATATAATACCAAGCAATTGATGAATATTTTAAATCATGAAGTGACGAGGTTCTCTACTTGATGGGTCAAGTATTAAACTTGCGGTAGGTTGCAATAAAGTTGACAATAAATAAACGTCCATTATTCCGCGAGAGTGCATCAAAGCGGTCAGAGGTGCACGTCATAATGTCATTTACAATGTTTACTTTATTTTAAGAAAAAACCGGCAATTGCGAGTCGGACTCGCGGACGAAGGGTTCCGTACCAATAAGAACGGCAAAAAATCACGTTTGTTGTATGGGAGCCCCCTTAAATATTTTATTTTATCCTGTTTTTTAGTATTTGTTGTTATAGCGGCAACAGATATACATCATCTGTGAAAATTTCAACTGTTTAACTATCACGGTTACAGACGGGCCGTAGTATTATAATATCTGTGGACGGGCGGACCGACGGATGGACGGATGGACGGACGGACTGACGAACAGCGGAGCCTTAGTAATAGGGTCCCGTTTTATCATTTGGGTGCGGAACCCTAAAAATGGCTCAGTGGTTTAAACCTGCACGCGTAGCATAGAATTACCACCATATGACCATAGAGACGGGTCTTGTCGACGGAAGGATAGACAAAAACACAGATTGTGATTGTTTATGTGTCATTTTGTCTATTCTTCCGTCGACAAAACCCGTTTCTACGGTGGTCATGCTACACGTGCTGGGCCTAAAGATAAATCTTGTTTTGTAATATGACCGTTAATGGTTTTGGTGGTAGTACTTAGCCGGACGTTGTTCGTTTTTTTATTTAACGAATTCTATACTAATCAAGAGAACGAAGCATTAGGAACACGAAATGTGAATTTGCTCTATTTCTGGTATCCCATAAACAGGTTGCTAGGGTATAAACAGGTGAGTTAAAAATACTTTACATTTCATAAACAAATGAGTGTAAAACGATGTGTCGGTATCTGTGGTGGAATCCGACGATCGGCAATATTGCAGACGGACACGCACGGCCGACGACCACAGACCGCCACGCACCGCGCACCGAGGAACTTCCGATGTCTGCGATACCCCGCACGTACACCTACACACGGTCCGTCGTCCGGGCTCGTCGGTGTCCGTCCGCAAATTCGCTTTTCGTGGGATTTCGGTATTCGACTATTACATACCATAACATACACATCTACTGCTGTTCGACTATACAAGGTGGACAAGACAATACGATAATAGATCTAATGCCATTGCCAGTCTGCGTACGAAAATTCAATCAAATAATATCCAATACTTTAGTATGAATGTATAAGGATAGCTATAAGAGTAGGGGAAGACCAAAGAAACGATAGATGGACTGTTTGAAAGATGATATGATTAGAAAGGGAGTGACTACCGAGATGACGTTGACAACTAAATATACAGAGAAGTAAGGAAGAAAAAATTAAAGTTATAAAACTAAAAGACTACAAGACATCACAGACAGAAAAAACTAAGAATAAGAATAAGAATAATTTATTTTTGCAAATATGGGTAGATGATACATGAATAGGTGTTAGTACAGTACAAAGATCGGCCATATTTTGCCATTCAGCATGCAAATATTTACGTCAAATTATTATCATTATGTTATTTACATCAAATTATTGTCTTAGTTATATTATTTACATCAACTTAATATCATTATGTCATTTACATCAAATTATTATATATCATTAGATCAATTATTATTAAATTATATACTTTTAAATTAATCATTATTCAATTAAAATTAGAGTTCCTTATATACATACTACAAAAGTCAACTAATCTTTTTTTCAGATAGGAACTCAGTCACACTGTAGTACGTTTTATCCGTCAAAAATTTACGTAGCCTATTCTTAAACAGCATAATAGCATTTAAATCTTTCCAATTTCTTGGTAATTTATTATAAATAATTGGGCCACAATTTTTTGTGGGGATAGTACATCCACTTTTTGCCAGTTATGTTTAAGTCCTATGTGGCAGGGGGCGAGCCTATTGCCATCAACCGGGCACAAAACCAGGCTCCAGGGTGCTACTGAGGAATTGCTAATGGAAAAACCCAATGACATCTTTTCTAGTTTTCTCTCTTGTATCTTCCCTGGCCAAGCGGTCAGGAATTAATCAAAATCGTCCCGCCAGCGTTTCTAAGACCTGTATCGGCGACGACGCCCTTCTTCAGTTCAGGCACCCACTGTGGGAGGCTTTATGTACGTGAAGCCGGAGCCGCACCTGAGCCGCGTAGATTTAGTGCTACGGCTACACTTCGCGTTATCGCGAACTTTTCTTCGTGCGCTCTCTGTTGCTCAGCGAGTAATGGAGGGGAGTGCGAGAGAGAGCGCACGAAGAAAAGTTCGCGATAACGCGAAGTGTAGCCGTAGCATTACACCCATTCTAAGATATTCTGTATTTTTTTTTCATCTTGCGGTCCAGCGGCTATGAATGAATATCACCAATGCGCCCCGCATTGGTGATATTCATTCGGATACACAAACATGCCGTCCAGCGCAGCTCCTGCATCGTGTACAGCCTAAGTCGAAGATCTTGGCCCGTCAAGGGCTACTTAGTATTGTTTAAATGTCTTACCTGTGCGACAGTATGGGGCTGTCATCGCTGTTCGAGACGGAAGGATACAGGCGGTCATCGTCATACCAGTGTTTATCGCCATCCATAGATTTAACTGTGGACAAAAATTATATTAATTACACATAGCATAAGCATAATCAGCCTATAACGTTCCCACTGCTGGACACAGGCCTCCTATCTGTGGGAGAGAGTGGGCCGTAATTCACCACGTGGGCCCAGTGCGGGTTGGTAGATGTCACATGTCTTCGATTTTTTGGTTCTAGGACATGCCAGTTTCCTCACGATTTTTTTCTTCACCGTTTTGAAAGCAGCGGTGATGGAATAAACTACACAAAGTAATGGCGCCTGGCTGGCCTTCTGCCTGTACTAACACATAAGTATCGTATTGTTATATCATATCGTTCAGTTCAGCCCGGGTTTCGTAGCTAATACAACATTGTGGCTTTATTACTTAGTCACGAACTCCTCATCATTTTGAAAGAGTGCTAGCTGATTAAACAAACTGCCTATTACTATAATAGTACTAATAGTCATATAATCGTTGAGCTCCTTAAGTTCTGAGTTGAGCTACACGATTACTGACAAATGCGTGCACTGACTGGACAGGTCCACTCAAATCTGTGTGGTTCTTTCCTCAAAAGACCATTTCAGACACAAATCTACATGGTCCTCAAATGATCTGACCAAGATTATTTCCGGATTTTTATATTTATATTTACATTAACATTTTATTCAAACATTGACATGAATATTTACTTTGTAAAGTATTATATTATTTTTAATTATTGTGAATGTGAAGATTATGTGGAGCTTTCTTTTCTTTTTTATTAGGTATTTATTTTGTCTTAGTTTTAATTAATCATAGTCTGGCAGTTTGAATAATTTATGCGGCCTAACCAAATGTCCTTTCTTTGGTATTGTTCGTCAAATCGTTGAGCTCCTTAAATTCGGAGTTGAGCTGCACGATTACTGACAAATGCGTGCACTGACTGGACAGGTCCACTCAAAACTCAATCTGTGTGGTTCTTTCCTCAAAAGACCATTTCAGAGACCAATCTACATGGTCTTCACATAATCTGACCAAGATTATGTCAGGACTTTAAAAGAGACTGTGACCTCTGAGTTTGTTTCGGCCTTTCTTCTCAGAGTAGTCAGATAGGAAACGCCGACCTCATCTAGTTTTAAAAATGTGATTGACGTGTAAAAGTGTTTGTACAAACCTACTTACAGAAATAAAATCATTTATCATTTATAAATATAATAGGCTGTTAATGGCAACATTGGCAACATTTAACTTTAACAGGATAATACAGTATGGATTATACCTACATAATTAAATATAATTTATTTTTAAATACACACCATTGTTCGGACACAAACCACAAAGCGATAAGAAATATTAATTAACTTTTAAATAATATTTGCACACAATGTTTTAATCATTTAGTTAAGTAAAAAAATACGCGGTTTTCAACTTCTTTTAAAGAATTCTGGAAGGTTTATGTGTATAAAACACGACATGATCTGCCCACTTCCATTTAAGGTTTTTAATTGTTCAAGAGGTCCCCGAAACGATCAATTTCTATTGTATTATCATTGTTTCCCTAACACGTCTGGGGGTCTAGTACATCAACGAAGATATGGGCCCATCCGAAAGTACCTAGTTGGTCCGTCAAAACAAAAGTGACAAATTCAGTTTTTCGAATGGGCAGAAACACATCGTTCATCATCGAGGAACAAATATAGTGTGGGATGCAGGATGCGTCATGCACCCATCGCTAGTATCGTAGATAAAATAGACTATTGCAGCATGAAGGTAATATTATTTTATTGTTTTACAGATTGTTAGAATAATCTTTGTAAGATCAATGCAGTAAATGCGTACAAGCTACACTTGCCGAGGTCGTTCCGTGGATGGGATCCAAAGAAACCTCCTATCTCGAAAAGCGCGCTAAACCATGGTTTATTTTATTGGTAACTAGCTGACCCGACAGACGTCCTGTCAATTTTCTAATTTTCCGCGCAATTTTCTTATTTTTTTCTTTCATAAGAACCTTCTCCTGACAATAACAAACACAAAAAGACAAAAAGAATTAGCGAAATCGGTCTAGCCGTTCACGCGTGTTGGCGTGACCAAGGGAAATAGGGATTTATTTTTATATATATAGATGTCAGCAATCTATTAAGGGGATTTAGGAGGTCATTTACAACCAAATGATCCCTTTTGACTCCAATGCGAATTTCAACCATTTTCGAGTGATTTGACATTTTATAAAAAAAAAATCATTAACAGGTCAAAATGGTTTGGTTGAAAATGACCTCTCCTACATCCCCATAGTGGATTGCTGACATATTACCAATTTAATAACCCTGTATAATCAGCATAAAACAGAAATAGTAGACAGCTGCCTGTCATGCAATAGTATAGATATCAAAACAATATGTCCTTTGTGAATCACTAATATTATTCCTACTGCTTTTTATTACCAAAGAGATATCTGCTAAGCTGGTTATGTTTACCATTTTTATATTATTACATAAATGTTTTAATATTATTAAAGCATACCACCTCTTTTTTAACAAAATAAATATATAATTTATTATAAAAGCACACCCTTTTTTTTAAGTAAAATATAAATATAATATAATATTATTAAAGCGCAACATCTTTTATTGCTACTTAAGTGTCCAATTTCATTAAAAAAGTTAACTTCTGTAAGAAAAGTATCATATAGTATCTTTCTTCAGGTATCAAGCTATCATTGCCTGAGTTTTCATATTTTTCTGTGTAAGTATTTATTTTTGAGAATGTTGGTTAACCTCTAATTGGCGACTCTGTAAATCCAAGGCTGTATAAAGAAACTGTTGGAAAACTTTTATAAATAAATCATTCAGCCAAAGTTTATCAAAATCGGTTCATTAGTTTACAGAAAAAAAAACTTGCAAACGTAATCTGTTAATACTAATATAAATCGAAAATAGAAGGAAGTTATAAAAAAATCGATTATCTTTCGTCATAATATAGAGTAAAAAGGCGAATATCATGACCATTAATTTCATAGTAATAATAATTGTTCATTCAGAATATTATGAGTTTTTTTACCTTTGTTGTCTTCTCAGACCAATTATGTCTACTTTGTATAACTTTATAATTATTGCGATTACAATAGTCGTACAGCCTAAGCATAATTTATTGCAAATTCTTATGAATAAAACATAATGTAGGCTGTGCCTCCTATTATGAATGAAATCCTATTAGAATTACAAATGAGCTTGTAAATTATGATCATACACTTCTTTATGAGTTGTAACTCTTTAAATACGAAGCCTAATTTCATGTAATTTATCACTGTGCTAAAAATAATAAAACTTTAGTGGAAAAATACGCAAATAATTGTGTTTTAACAAAAGTGATCGATTTGTTTGAAATGGATAACGAACACGACTTCAATTATTGTTGCTTGAGTAAGCATAGAATGTTGTAGATTTTTAAAGACGTAATATCACATGACTCTGTAGAAAAAAATAATAGTAAATCGTAAGAAAAGTACATACAAATATTATGATTTATAATGACATTCTTAACCTCGATATGACGAACTTTCATAAATGACGTAAAGTTACACGGCAGGTATAACTTTATAATTAAATTAGCAAGCCTTCCTGAAATCTAGGACGTCGTGCAGTCCCAGTATAGATGAAAATTTTAAATATAAATAAACAATATCGTGAGAAATGTCGTGTTTCTTCAAATTACTCACCGTTTAATAGCCACTAGGCACTAGAAGTAACGAGATTCACACAATCAAAGGTTATGCTAGTGTTTTCAAACACTTTAACACTATTAACAATTATTAAATTATTATTTTACAATGAAAACAGACTATCACATTAAGTTTGATTCAGCTGCAGCAGCCATTTATAAAAATTTCAAATGTTGCCAAACTTTCACGGATTTTACACCAAACCAAATGTCAAAGTTTATTTTTTATGCTAAGGTAGAAAATTGGCACATGACCACCCACATGACATCATTCATTACTACCATGCATGATGTGTCTGTGTTAAAATATTTATTTTTGTACAAAATTAAATGTAGGCAGCGGCAGACTAAGACTGTCGTTGGCCCCGGGCGGAAAAATGAAATGAGGGCCCGGAGTGGACTCCCCCTGCCACCCCCCTTTAGTTCACCAGTGAATGTAGGGCTTCTTTGGTGCAGTTGTTATCTTGTGGGACTTTGTTCATAATTTGATCGTGTCTAATGTTTATTCTCTCAAATAAGTACTACTGAAAGCTTGGTTTTAATCGGTATTAATTACCATCCTACTAAAACTTAATTACGTGGCAACTCCGTGAGATTATTTCGTTTCATTTCAGGTATCGAAACACGACAATTTTTTTCATATATTTTTTTATATTTTATGCTTTGGGTGATGAATAAAATTATCATGATGGCGCTGTGAATAAAATACTACGCAAATTATAATTTTTAAGAAGTATATTACGACGCAATAGTGTCATCAAGACAAATAAGCAATCAGTTAATCAGTTTGAGTAATATCTATGAGTAGAACGTAACGTTGTCATATTTACAAATTCATTCGTTTCGGTAAAAATTCCTTGTGAAACTGAGTAAGAAAAAAATATAATAAAAATGTCTTCAGGAGTGACAAAACGGCAAATTCTATCAATGTACAAGTTGCTCCTGAGAGAAGCTGACAAGTTTTCCAATTATAACTTCAGGTAAACTATTATAATTCATTAAAATTACATAACCTCATTTGGTACAAAAAAAAAAGGTTACCGAAGTACTAATTAAGGATGCTAGGAAAAACATAAATAACAGCAACAGCACGCGATTTAATATTCAAATATCTTTACACATGCACAGTCTCATGACCAGATAAGTCTTAAATATTTGATCATCATGTCATGACACAAAACAAAATATAAACGATGAAGCAGTATGATAATAAGATACTCTGTGCCATGAAGCTAGGAAATACGGCATAGAGACCACAAGCTGCAAGTTTTGTTGAGTACTTGGGTCGGAGGGTCATCTCAGCTGTGCATTGTATGGTTGTACCCACTTAGTCAATGGCAATCTAACTAGGGTTAGCCGAATTTGGATACGAGTTTAGGACCTTCAGTAGCGGCCATCAGTTCCTGTATGTAACATGCAGACAATAGGACATGGTGGACACTATCAAATGCCCCATTACTTGTGGTATAGCACCACATTTACTCTCCAGAGCATAGTCATCTCTAAATCTCCAACTGAGTAGGTTTTCCTTGCTTTGGCTGACCTGGGTCCGAAGTCTATTTAGGCAGAGCTGTACCTCTAGTACACCCACATTTCGCCAGTTATGTGTAAGTCCCATAAATAGGCGGCAAGCCTATTGTTATCAACCGGGCACATATCTAGGCTGCTACTGACAAATTCCAATTGGAAAAACCCAATAACACATTGCCCGACCTGGAAATTGAACCCAGGACCTCATGCTCAGCAGAAGGGCTTGCAACCACTAAGCCAACAGGGCAATAGATAGTATGCACTTTTTTTCTTTTGATGAAGTTTAGATTATGACAAGGAATAATCTAAGCTAAGAGGATTCCTACAAGAATAAACCTGTGTTACTTATTATCCTACTATCCTACTAATATTATAAATGTGAATGTTTGTTACTCAATCACGCAAAAACGGCTGAATGGCTTTGGATGAAATTCGGCAAACAGATAGTTTATAACCTGGATTAACACATAGGATACTTTTTATCCTGATATTCCCATGGGATTGAGACTTACTCATCATTTATTATCATATATATACTTAAATTCACGCGTTCTTCCCATTGGGGTAGGCAGAAACAATGGAATGCCACCTCCACACGTAGCATGACAACCATAGAAACTCTTTCAGCCGTGAGGCGCACACTATTGTTTTCAAATTTTTTATTTTTTTTATTTTGTTATTTGTATTTTGTGTTTCACGAACTGTGTCCAAATAAACGTTATTCTTTCTTTCTTTCTTTTCTTTTCTTTTCTCGTCTCAATGGAAGAATAGACTGACGGATTATGATTGTTTATCCGTCATTCTGTCTATTCTGCCGTCTACAAAACCCGTTTCTATTGTGGTCTTGCTAATTATGCCACTACGCACCTTATATACTCTTTTTGCCTTGTTTACGTTCATACACGCACGCTGGCTGCGAGTACTACGCACCTGACCTTTCTGAAGAACATATCCAATTATTTCATTGTCCTCCTCAGGAGTCCCTCACGGCGTTTCCACTCACATCTTCCTTGTAAATACCTTTTGTTAGTCGCTTTTCATTCATCATCTCAACATGGACAAACCATCTAAGCATCATCGGCCTAGCCTTTTCCCAAATATGTTGCGGTCGGCTTCCAGTCTAACCGGATGCAGCTGAATACCAGTATTTTACATGGAGCGACTGCCTATCTGACCTCTACAACCCAGTTACTGGGTAACACGATACCCCTTGGTAAGACTGGTTGTCAGACTTTCGGGCTTCTGACGACCCGTAACGACTGTTGAAAGATCAACAAATGACAGCCGGGACCAACGGCTTAACGTGCTTTCCAAGCACGGAGGAGTCTCGGTATGTAAAGATGGTAACCCATCCACAGACCAATCCCGGCAAGCGTAGCTTAACCTGATGTATCGACCCGTGCGACTGTTATTACTTAGCCACAAGCTCCTCCAAACCATCTAAGCATACTCTTTTCAATTTTTTATCACTACAGCTTCTTTTAAACTGCACCACATGTGTTATCATGATATGGCATAATATTTGTTTTGATACTGATAATGGTATCAACATATGTTTTTAAGTTATTTTCGGTGAAATTAACACCAATTACAAGGTTGTGATAACCTTTTATATTGGTTTGACCTCTAAAATTCTTATCTTTATACATACATCCAAACAAATACATAAATAAAATTGTCTGTCTGTAATTTCAAAATAACAGCTTTTTACTAAATGCATATGAAAGTATATTCAGTACATATACCAATGTTTTTTTTTTAATTTTTCTATTCGTTCTATCTTATCTCAGAAATGGCCGAACCGCTTTTGACGGGACTTTCGGACTGGTAGATAGTGTTATAAGGCGACGCTGCGGGCCAGCTAGTAATAATTATAATCCTAACTAATATTATCAATGCAAAAGAGAGTTTGTTTGTTTTTTGGTACGCTTTCACGTTAAAACTGCTGAACGGATTTGGATGAAATTTGGCACTGGGGTAAACCTTGACCTGGAGAAGGACATAGGAGCTTCCAGTCTAACTGGATGCAGTTGAATACCAGTATTTTACATGGAGCGACTGCCTATCTGACCTCCACAACCAAGTTACTACTACCTATCATCAACTATTACTACTATATTATATTTCTTCTATAATTTCCAGGGCCTATGCAATGAGAAGAGTAAAAGATGGATTCAGAGACAACAAGACGCTGACTGAACCGAAACAAATTAAGAAACAATACGACTTTGCTTTGGAAAACCTTACTATTATACGGAGACAGGTATATGCACAATATCTTAAGGAATGTTATAGCATAATCAGCATATAATGTTCCCACTGAAATGAAATCGTTTATTCTGTAGGATATCGGAATCACTTTTACACCTCATATTAAAAAAAATATTAAATAAGCTAGATGAGGTCGGCTGTTCCTATCTGACTACTCTGAGAAGAAAGGCCGAAACAAAGTCACAGGTCGCGCAGTCTCTTTTAAGGTCCAGACATAATCTTGGTCAGGCCATATGAGGACCATGTAGATTAATGTCTGAAATGGTCTTTTAAGGAAAGAACCACACAGATTTGAGTGGACCTCTCCAGTCAGTGCAAGCATTTGTCAGTAATAGTGGAGCTCAACGACTCGACGAACAATACCAAAGAAAAGAAAATGGGTCCACGAATGACAGCCGGGACCAACGGCTGCACGGTCGTGCTTTCCGAGGCACGAGGAGTCTCGGTATGTAAACGTAATAAACGCCGCGCTACGCTTGCCGGGTTGGTCCGTGGATGGGTGACCATCTTTACATACCAAGACCCCTCTGTGCCTCGGAAAGGACGTTAAGCCATTGGTCATTTGTAGATCTTTCATTGTCGTTACGGGTCGTCAGAAGCCCTAAAGTCTGACAACCAGTCTTACCCAGGGGTATCGTGTTACCCAGTAACTGGGTTGTGGAGGTCAGATAGGCAGTTGCTCCATGTAAAATACTAGTGTTCAGCTGCATCCGGTTAGACTGGAAGCCAACCCCAACATAGTGAGGAAAAGGCAGGCAGATGATGACAATGTATTTTTGTTTTCAGATAATAGTGGGCGACTTATATCGGACTGACAAACTGGTCATTGAGAGTAAACAATAAAGGATATTTCTACGATTTCATAAAAAGGCAACATCACAAGGAATTCAACCCAGGCTGCTGATATGAGAAGTAAAATTATTCCACTTTGTAACGAAATAGAATAGTTGCACGCTGTTAGTTTTTGGAGCGATACATACGTGATACTAGCGGTAAACCAATCATGGTTAAGACACTGAATGAAGGCTGAATCGCAGCAAAAAGTCGCCGTGTTTAATCGCCCTTACATATTATGATTTAAGCTAGACTGGACAGAGGCACGAATAATAAAAGCTATCTAAGCACGCGGCATTTTGCGTCTAAGAGAATTTATACCTCGTCCATAGAGTAAGAGCTAAAAACGCGGCCGTAAATATGGCACATCGAGTTTTAGAATTATATAGTTTATCGTTGTAGAGCGTCGTCTCTTTCATGAATACCTGTGTGACAGTATAACACTGTTTGTCCACCGCCACGGGACGGTAACGAGAAACGAGATAATTCGAACCGAACATGACGTTGATGGACGTGCGATGGATACGCGGCCATAGTCAATCTATGTATCGCTACTTCGGCGCCGTCATCTCGTTCTCATTAACGTCCCGGTGACGTGGCGGTGGACAAACGGCTTTAAACTCGATGAGTGATATTAATGCCCGGGGTTTTTCAGCTCGCTATTACTCCCTATAGTGTTTAAAATACCCGCACTTTCACATATTTTATAATATTCATCTTCTCACTTAAGGTTGATGCGCTAGGGTAGCCCGCGAAATTCGAATTTTCTTACGTTTTTTGCAATTTGCAGGTCAGTATCAAGTTGTATATTGATCTAAATATTATTAGCGCTCGTAACATATATGGATTTACGGAATTATAAATATTAAAATCAGCAATACAACTCTCTAAGCTCATGAAAGTGTATTGAATGACTATTTCATGAAATCATGACATTTGGCACTTTCATGCACTTACAGAGAGAAAATTTTAATTTCGCGGGCCACCCTAGCGCATCCCCGTTAAACATTGCCATTCAAAATATAGGTACAGTAGTACCCAACTGATATGGCTTACCGATGTACCTGCGCAGAAGATGAATTTTCAAAGCGCGGGAAATGCTATTGACCAATCGGCGCGCTCCACGCACCGCGCTTCTTTTTTCCTGCACCGCTATTGGTCGGCAGCTGCCGCCATGTTAGCGCGCGCCGCGTGGCATGTTAGTCAGCCGCCATACTTGCGAGTGAGACGGGAACTAACAGCTGCAGTGTATTATGAACCTTATAGTATTGATCTAAGGTTGATTGTAAGTTTTAAGTTCTTTCGTTATTCTTCGGGGCCATACTTTCTTTTCTGCGCAAACGATGATTCACGACGCGCCTTATCAGTTGGGTACCACTGTAACATCCATATTTTTAAATGCCTCTCTCTACGTTAAAGCGCGCTTGTGTTCCAGGAAGAGACAGTAGATATTAATTAAATAGTGCACCCACATTTTATTTTATAGCCAGTTATATTTAAGTCCCATGTAATACACCCAACTCTAATATTAATGTATACGCTATGCTATTCCAAAGGAAAAATTTATTTTATTTCGTTCTCGTAATAATTTAACTGTTAACATGATAAAATATGGTATTACAGATTTTTAGAAATAAATTAAAGACATAATATTTTAGAATTGTAAGACAATAGACTATGTAATGGCTGCTCTAAAGAAATACCGTAACCATACTGTAGGTTTTTCATGACAATTCACGCCACCTGGTGGCGCCACTTTGACAAGAGGTATTTCATTTCGACAATGAATATTAAGTATATGATGACGTTCATCATTCAGCGACTTTTGAGAGATGCCCGGACCTGAAGTCTCAGTGCCGCCATCTAGTGAACGTCATTTCAGAAAACCCTCATTATTAATACAAGCTTTTATTATTTATGGGTCAAATCTTGCAATCGAATTTAAGCAAACTTTCTCTCGACTTATCAAGTTGAAACTTTTTATACTGGTTTCGTTCCGATGACATTAAATTTATTTGGTACACATGACCTGATGCTGCAGCTAGGATCGTCTCCGCACGTACACTAGCGTAGCTTATCAGTTGAGTGCTGTGGATCGGCGACTTAATGATGACCTGCAACATTTTAATAAGAATTTGTGTATGTTTTTTTTTAAAGGTGAAATTCCGAAGGCGATGGCAGTGAATGCCGCGCGACCGCAACGACAGGCCGCAGCGACACTGCTGGTTTCTATATTAATGCTACCGTAGATGGCTAGAATGCCGCCTGTTGTGGCGGTCGAGAGGCGACTGTAGACATATTAGTGCTGTCAGTCGCTGTCACGACAAAAATGACGTTTTAATACTGTCGAAGAGAAGTGCAGCTGCCGTCGCAAGTGTGACGTCGCGTTCGGATTAAAACCGCAGCGGCACTGTCGCTTGCGGGTATTGTCAACCGCAACACCTCTGCAGTCTGCCGTCGCCTTCGAAAGTGTACCTTTATTATTACCCGGTGAAGTCAAAAGGAAGGGTTATGATTTGTTTTTGTTTAATCGCCCAGATGTACAACATGTAAGGATCAGAAAGATGTGATCAAATCTAAGGGCGTGGTGTACAAACTATTAAACTGAACAATTTTCTTTATGGAAACACATCGTAATCGCGACAAAATTGTACGCTTTTCTATACAAAACTTCACTAAATACTCGACCTAAATGTATGGGATAGCTGACAATTTTTCTCGATTACAATTTATGTTATAACTTTACATACCGAGACTCCTCCGTGCCTCGGAAAGCACGTTACGCTTGGTCCCGGCTGTCATTTGTAGATCATTGACAGTTGTTACGGGTCGTCAGAAGTCCGAAAGTCTGACAACCATTCTTATCAAGGGGTATCGTGTTACCCAGTTACTGGGTTGTGGGTGGAGGTTAGCTAGGCAGTCGCTCCATGTAAATTACTGGTATTCAGCTGCATCTGGTTAGACTGGAAGCCGACCCCAACATTGTTGGGAAAAAGGTAGGCAGATGATGATGAATGTTGGTCCCATGGAGACAGTTCAGTTCAATTTGATGGTTCTGTACCACACCTTAAAATTTTACCAAACCTTTCCGATTCACGCAGTAGATTGTTAAGCACACATCCCAAAATTCTAAGCTGCATTGCGATTCCGTAACCATTTCACCATGAACACTTAGCGTGGAGTGAGCTGTCATTGTCATCGATACCTACTGATGCTAAGGCAGTGACAGTTCACTTCAAGCTCACTTCACCTAAGTTTTCACGTGGAGATTTTTACAGAATAGCACAACTTGATTATATTTAAAAAAATTGACGTTTGTTAAACGTCCGTTTGAATATTCCCATAAAATTCTATGTATGTAATACAATAGATTTCTGAATATTTGTATTAATTAAGTTTAAGAGTTATTGTTAGATTTTAGTGTAAATAAATTTATGTTGAGAATTAACTAGTTTTTTTTTACTTTCCCTTTACATAATATCATATTATAACGCGTGTGACCCATCCACGCACCAAACCCGGCACGCGTAGCTTAACCTGATGGATCGTCGTGCTTCCCGCTACACAGAGGGATCTCGATTCGATATGCAATGGATGGTCATCCATCTACGAACCGACCGCGGCAACCTCAACCTTCTATCGACCCTTGATTCAGTCAATACCAACTGCTTATTTCCCTGGATTCGATTCCCAGGTGATTCTAAATCTCTAGGAATATCTTAGTTAGATTCATGCCCCTTGATGGCTATAGGCTCGCCCCCTATTACATGGGAGTTAAACATAACTGGCGTAATGTGGGTGTAAAAATACATAGGTATACTGTCTATCCCTTCGGGGAATACAACTGTGATTTTATGTGTGCTCTTGTACTTATTACCGATAATTTTCATAATAATATTTGTTTCTTAAGAAAGCCGAACTCGCGACCTCGACTACACCTCTGTACACTTAGGCCGGGCGCGCACTAGGCAGCCAGGCTGCGGCAGCCACAATATTTGCGCAGCCAGTTATAACAGCCAATCAACGACTAGTCTAGATCCTTCCGTCGAGCAATATGGACAAAATACGTCTGGCTGCTACAACTAGTGCGCGGAGACTGACTGCAGCCACATACATTCGCCTACACACGTTCTGGCTGCGCGCAGCCAGCTGGCTGCCGTGCAAACAGGCGCGTTTTATTGGCTGCTGCAGCCGAGATTTCGTGGCTGCCTAGTGCGCGGGCTCCTATACAACGTCATATGTTTTACTGGCTGCCGCAGCCTGGCTGCCTAGTGCGCGCCCGGCCTTATTCGACTGCAAATTACAAGAAAGCTGAATTCGACAAAATCGGTGCCAAGACACGATTAAAATAAAAAATTACGATTTTATTTTACAACTTTTTGGCTTAATTTATATGTATACCTAGCCATACACAAATTACAACTTTCTAATAGACAGAAATGGCGAAAAAAAGGGTTCCTTGTTGACTACGGAACCCTAAAAAAATATGAAATAAAAAATACAGGCAGACGAAGTCTCGGGCATAGATAGTATGTGATGGGATTTAACGGCCTTTATTTACAAATTCACGAGTTTTTCACACGCATCTTACTGAGTCTAGTGATCAAAGTTTTTTCCCACTTTTTAGAAGAAAAACCACCGGACGCCGCTCTCTCGTAAACGTAAATACAAAACAATGGTATTGTTCTCAAATCAAAGTACAAGCACCATCAAAAGCGAAAAACGTATCCTAATATTGTACAAGGGCCTCCTTGTACAAAATTAGGATACGATTTTCGCCGAGCATAATGTCGTTACTCGGACGTTAGCACCCCAATTACGAACAATCCCGTTCATTTACAAAAGGAATAATAGTCCATTGCTTCATTATGTTAGAACCATTCGTCTGCTCGACAACGTACCTAAATAATGCAAAGAATGTGGTTGATAAAATTCCTGGGTGCTATCGGAGCTCGTGGCTAAGTAATAACAGCCGCACGGGTCGATCCGTCCGTTAAGCTACGCTTGCCGGGGTTGGTCTGTGGATGGGTGACCATCTCTACATACCTATCGAGACTCCTCCGTGTTTCTGAAAGCACGTTAATCCGTTGGTCCCGGCTGTCATTCGTGGATCTTGACAGTCGTTACGGATCCTCAGAAGCCCGAAAGTCTGACAACCAGTCTTACCAAGGGATATCGTATTACCCAGTAACAGGGTTGTGGAGGTCAGATAGGCAGTCGGTCCATGTAAAATACTGGTATTCAGCTCATCAGCTGCATCCGGTTAGACCGGAAGCCGACCCCAAAGTAGTTGGGAAAAGGCTAGGCAGAAAAAAAATGCTACTGAAAACTTATAAATGGGAATAGCCAAAAATACTTTGCTCGATTTGGGGCAAGACCGGCTCAGCATCAGTCGCGCTTTCGAGTAGTAGACCAAGCCTTAAGCTGGAGCTGAACAGGCCAAAACAAGCCAAGTCAAGTTGGGTACGCCCGTTTAAGCATGGGGACCTACTGCTCCTGGTCTTCTTTTACTTTTGGAGTCCATTTTAAATATTATGAAATTATTTTGCTAAATTAGTTGGGCCCAATAGGTGGCCACGCCAGTCGCAGTAAGGTCCGCAGAAGTCCAGGTGTAAAGATGAATGGAACAGGGTGTAAAGTTCACTCATCCTCTATAGAAAAGATCCTCCGACCAGACGGTTGTTGTATCTGGCGGGCAACTGCCTAACTATTGATGTTGGAATCTTGCATATAATATGGCGGTAAACTCCAGCTAATTTGTGCATTGCAGGATTTATGTGACGTCAGGTCTTTGATGCGTAGTTCGTACGTGGCGATGTAGATGCCGCCACAAGTCCAACATATGGTTTGGTTGAGCACTGCATTAGCACTGGGTATCGGTGGGATCTATAATCCTCATCTTGCTAGATTGTACTTGCAGGGGCCTACTTGGGTCCGCAGTCGATTGATTGCTTTCCTAGACTACTGCAGCACGCGTAGCATGACCACCGTAGAAACGGGTTTTGTCGACGGAAGAATAGACAAAATGACAGATAAATAATCACAATCTGTCATTTTGTCTATTCTTCCATCGACAAAACCCGTTTCTATGGCGGTCATACTACGCGTGCAGGTCACGTCCGGGTGGCAGATGCTCCTGGGGCTGAACAAAGCGGGGTGGTGGCGGATGCTGTTCCCACAGGTTCTTCTCACCTTTGGCAGCTGGTGCCTGGATTGCAGCGGAGGAAGTCTGTGCTGCTGGCGTTGCTGCAAGTGAACACATCCACTAATAAACAGCTTATAAATATTTTTCTAGATTTTTTTGAGAAAAACAGTAGAAAAATTCTACTTACTTAAAATAACAGCTGTGACCCACTGTCCCCTCCTCTACAGATTAATTGACCCATTAAACACATCTAGAAAAAAACGCTCGACATTAACGGATCAGAAAAAGGGCGAAACAGTACAAATTTACTCTTTTTTTCTTTTTACCTTATCTGCTTCACTGTACTGCCTTCAAGGCATAGTAGTTACAAACGGTCAGTCATTTGAAAACATCGCATTTGGTGCACAGTCCATGTGCCTGTTCAAAACATGATTATATTAATTTTGGGGCTTCTGGCCGCGGTCTCTGCTAGTTCTACATCGGAGAATAAGGAATCGTACAAGAATCAATGTAAGATATTCTGTTTTATTTCATTTTAAAAGTACCTATGTTGACTTTTTAGTGGAAATGCACGCAAGTGCATCACACGTTTGCATTATTATATTTATTAGATAAAGGTAGTTAAAATAAATATCAGAATAATTTTTAATTTGCTTGTTTTTTTAACGAAAATAAATGCTAAGTTTGGGAGTAATGTAGGTAGGTACTGCAAAATCATCAATTGGGAAAATGCAAGTTTAAGGAGCAGTGGAAATGGCTCAGTGGAAAAGGCAGCGACTAACGAGATGTAGTTAGGTTTTAGCCTCGAGGTTCGAACCTAGACGGGCATTTTGCTTTGTATATACTTACCTAAATTATTTCATCACCACTGCCAGGATTTATTTGATATTTCTAAAATAATCATACGCGATAGTATTGCCAGTGTTGCACGCTTCATATAACTTGAAGCGTTTGAGGTAGTGCATCAGCATTAAGGCTCTTACATACTTGCTCTTACATGCGAATTTTAACAAAACAATTTCTGAGAAAACTTCAAGGCGAACAATGCGGCGGTGTCGCGTCGCGCGACAATTCGCGCCAGCATGTAAAAGCTTTTACTGTAAACTTGCCAATAACAAGTGCTGTCTTGAACTTTGATTGCCTGCATACCGCACTTTGAATTCACTGATATGATGTAGAAAAACTATCCTTTTTTCATTTATTGTAAGTTGTCTCCAAATTGTATACGTACACAGGGTCAAATAATACTAGCTAGCGAAACTCCGCAACAGACGTGATGTGATGGAAAAACTGTATTTTTTCATGGGGTTATGATAGGTCTTATAATAGGTCCTTTTTTGTCTTTTATTGATCAAAACCTGACTTGCATATTCCCTATTGTTTGCAGTTCACAATTCTGGTTCTGGCCATGCGGGGAAACACAAAGCGAAACACGAGAACTTCAGTTCAGAATGTAGATACCATCTTGTTTTTATTACTTTTTTTTGTTTAAATTAATTTTTATTTACATATCTTCTAACTTTATTAACGCGAAAGTTTGTAAGTATGGATGGATAGATGGATGGATGTTTGTTACTCTTTCACGCAAAAACTACTGAACCGATTTGGATGAAATTTGGCACACAGATAGTTTATAACCTGAATTAACACATAGGATATTTTTATCCTGATATTCCCACGGGATCGAGACATATGCGGGTGAAACCGCGGGGCGCTACTAGTTTACAATCTAACACTAAAATATAGTATATGTTTATTAATTAGGATGCCTTGATTTTTGTTATTTTTCCAAGATATTTATTTGATCGAAGGTTTGCAAGAGTTAAGAGTAAAAAATACAGGAAGTACTTTTAGTAAGTACCTACTGTTAGAAAAAACCGAATTATGCGTATTGTTTTAACGAATCGCGTGATTAGGCGTTCTGTTTATAAACAAGAAATGCCCGTTTTAATTAGGTGCACACTTCAGTTCACGCTAAAACGAGTGAATGTATTTGGATGAAATTTGGCACATGGGTAGACTTAACCTGGCGAAGAACATAGGATACTTTTATCCCGATATTCTCACGGGATCGAGACTAAGAAACCGCGGAGCGCAGCTAGTACTCAATACTTTGAATGGTAGCTAGTTGTAGCAGCTAGGTATTTAAAAACAGTTTCTTTTATGACGTCATCTCTTTGCCCCCAGATTGCACGGACCCTAGAACGATGAAGAAGCACCCAGCATACACTGAGTGGGCAGATGCCTACTCCTGCACCAGGCACAGATGCCAGCCCGGAGGCCGGAACCTCGCTATATACACCGTCGGGTATGTTCCCCAAGAAATACTGTATTTTCCTTCTTTATTTGCTTCTCCAAACATCAGGAAAGAATCAATCATCATTCATCAATCAATTCCTCTGAATCAGTTAACTATTTCAAAAACATTCATTGCGATAATTAGATACGTGGTTGAGCAGACTCAATCTGCCAACTATGTTGGGGTCGGCTTCCAGTCTGTATTTTACATGGAGCGACTGCCTATCTGACCTCCACAACCCAGGAACTGGGTAATACGATACCCCTTGGCAAGACTGGTTGTCAGATTTCCGGGCTTCGGACGACCCGTAACGACTGTCAAAGATCTACAAATGACAGCCGGGAAAAACGGCTTAACGTGCTTTCCGAGGCACGGAAAAGTCCAACCCGTGTTGGTTCGACACGTGCCGCTGTTACTACTCCACGAGCTCCATCACTAGGCTATCACTGAATAATACACACTCAGTGATGACAGCCATGGGCGTACCCAGCTTCTGGGGGGGTCAAGTCAGATTTTTTTGGTCGGATCGTCCGCGGCTACAAAAGCCGGGAGGTCGGCAATATTGCAGACGGACACGCACGGCAGACGACCACAGACCGCCACGCACCGCGCACCGAGGAACTTCCGATGTCTGCGATACCCCGCACGTACACCTACACACGGTCCGTCGTCCGGGCTCGTCGGTGTCCGTCCGCAAATTTCGGTAATCTTCGTCCGCCACCTTCGCGCGCGGTTTTTTGGCAATTGCACCATGCATTTTGCCAGTGTCTACTGCGCGGTTTACTTAAAAGTTAGAGCCTATGGCCCCGTTTACACTTTGATTAGTAATTAGGCGAGTTCATACATATTCTGCGAGATTTCCAGAGAGCTCCCTGGGTACGCCCATGATGGTTGCTCATTATGTTTATTCATTTCTGTGCAGATGTAAGCGGGTAGAAGCGCCAGAGTCCGCCATCGAATGTGAAGAAGTTGTGGAAGATACCAACATGCAGTTCCCTTTCTGTTGCACACGACTTAGGTAAGTAATTCTTCTGTTGTTTATGGTTTTATGCTTAGTGACCGCTGGGCAACAGTCTCCACACGGTGGGTTAGGACGGTGCCGCCGAGGCCGGCCCATAGGGTCTAGACAAGTGACAATCACTTCGAAAGCGTTTCGTATTTCTACAACGACTTTCAACAGGATTGACATAAGCTTTTCGATTTCGATAGCTTATGTCAGTCTTATAAATTTTTGCCTTTCCCATCATCGTTATCGCTGATAGAATGTCACTTTGTCTAGGGGCTCAGGAAGAGGTGGACGACTCAGATGTGTACCGCAAGGGTTGGATCGAGATGTCCGTGGAAAAGGATGCATAGAAGGATTTGACTAAAATACAATAAAATATGGCCATTCCAAAGGTCTTCTATACAGTCAAACTCGTTACCACCTGTCTGAACATAGGATACTTAATTCGTTCCTATAGTTGGTCTACGTTAAACGTGGGGTCCTATGTGCGATACCAAGTCTGGCGAAGAGTTTGTAGGTATTACAGGCGCGGTCGCAGCCCAAGATTTTGGGGGGGGGGTCACCATTGGTGCCGAGGAATATTTTTAGGGAAAAGGTTACCTAATTGATAAGTACTCTAAAAACTTTTTTTTGTTTATGCCCATCGGGGTCTCTGTGGCTCAACTGGCTCAATTACCTACAATTTTTAGTTAGTAAAGCACGTAAATCATTCAGTCTCTCGACAGATTGAATGTTTTGGGGGGGGGGGGGCATGACCCCCTGTTGTATTACGCTTTTCCACTGAGGATATTTTCAGTAAGATTTGATTTTATGTTATGTGTCCCTCCAGGTGTTTGGTTGTAGTCCGTGGAGAAGTATGGACGAGGGTGCTGGGCCAGCCCTGGGAGGTGTTGCCTGCCGCGCCCTGGAGTCACATGTACAAGATGAAGAAGCCACCACCAGCTGACTCCACTTTTCTTCCTAAGTAAGCCGTGTTAATTATCTTGTTCACCAACTAAACTTTAATTCGAGTTTGGCGAGGGGGCGGTTTTTATGATGTTGCAATACTCAATATTGCAACATCATAAAAACCGCCCCCCACAAGGTGGACCGATGACCTGGTGAAGGCCGCGGAAATGCGCTGGCTGCGAGAAGCACAGAACCGGTGTTTGGGGGAGGCCTATGTCCAGCAGTGGACGTCTTTCAGCTGAAATGATGATCATAAAAACCGCCCAGGTCGTGGGCCAGTGGCCGTGCGCGATCTCTCTCCGACCGTGTCGAATTGCCGTCCCATCGGAATATGAGAGTGAGGGACGAGAGTGTGCACACACTTGCACTATAATATCTCCCTCCCCGAAGACTGGTCTCCTCTGAGATTGGTCGCCTTGGCCGAAATTCGGTCTGGAGACTATTATTATCTTACCAAGAGAAAAGGACAGCGATGTTTCGTTGGCAAACGAGTTTAACACCCGGTTTTTGAAACCCGCCTCAAATGATTAGAATTATGTAACACACACGAAATGACAATCAATTTTGTTTTTAAAAATACATTAAAATATCGCTAAAAACGGTGGAGGAAACCATCATGGGGAAACCGCCATGTCCTATAGAACCAAAAAATTCCAAGATATGTGACATCTACCAACCCCTGCTTGGTGGATTACTCCTAACCGAGAGGAGGCCAGTGTCCCAGCTGTGGGAACATTATAGGCTGATTACGTATTAAATATGAAGCAATGGGTTTTAATGCATTGCCATTCTGAGAAGGTATGCTACGGAGTTTATGGTATGCCGAGGTCTTGCACTGTCTTTCTTCATCATCATCTGCTTAGCCTTTTCCCAACTATGTTGGGGTCGGCTTCCAGTCTAACCGGATGCAGCTGAATACCAGTATTTTACATGGAGCGACTGCCTATCTGACCTCCACAACCCAAGAACTGGGTAATACGATACCTCTTGATAAGACTGGTTGTCAGACTTTCGGGCTTCTGACGACCCGTAACGACTGTCAAAGATCTACGATTGACAGCCGGGAAAATCGGCTTAACGTGCTGTCTGAGACACGGAGGAGTCTCGGTATGTAAAGATGGTCACCGATCCACAGACCAACCCCGGCAAGCGTAGCTTAACCCGATGGATTGACCCGAGCGGCTGTTATTACTTAGCCACGAGCTCCTGTCTGTCTTTCTTCTAATCTTTAAATAAATAGATTTCATTCTTCTAGGACTATCGACCAAGGCCCTGTGTACGAGCTGTCCGACAACGAATCAGACCAAGGCAGCCATGACAAGGTGCTACGATCAGGCAAGAAGCCAGTTACTGAAACCACAGAGTACAACGAAATACCGCCCGTGATGCCCATGCCCAGGGCTGCCGCCCTGCCGTCACCCGATATCGTGGTAATCAATAATCGTGACGGAAATCCGTTTACTTTTGCTCCATTTATATTTCTTTTAACCTTTTGTGGTACAGTAATCTTATCGTAGGTGCATCGTCTTCACATAATATAATTATACAACCTTATTTTTTGTTTATGCTAAACCCGACAAGGGGTCATTGTTTTCATCATTTTCGCGAAAAAAAAATCTTCCCTACATTTGTGTTCACTTAAATCGACAAAATGTATGGAACACCTGTTTTTTTTTCGCGATTTCAATGTTGGTCCCATAGAAAAAGTTGTTCAAAATGATGATGATGAGTACAATGACCCCTTTTCGGGTTTAGCATAAACAAAAAATAATGTTGTACCTATAATTCATGTATATAAAATATTGTAAAACATTTTATAATAATTTTTATGATTACTGGCCACTAGCCCTACCCGTGTGTTAAATTAATGTCGCCATTGTAGCGGCACGTTGTATAAAGATAATGGGATGTTTTAGGAGCTTACATTAAAATTAGCTGTTTCACTTGCAGATCGCGCTATCAACAAATGAGGAGAAGGAGTCGTCTCACAACAAGATAGTATCACATAATATGTGAGTACTATAAAGCTATCATTTACTGGATATGTATGTCTCAAAGGGGTGATAGACGTGCGACCAAGTACGCGTACATATGGCTCGGCGAGCTTACTCGCCCGTGTGTCATGCTAAGTACGCGGACTTTAAAACCGCTGCGTAAGTTCATCGGCGATCCAACAGGTTTGAAATTATGCTCGTAGGCCGCCTTGGCTCGTCGCTTGTCATCGCCGCGAGCCGCGAGCCGCCAATTTGACAATGAAATTTTGACCAAGCTTCACCTACGGCGAGCCGAGTAAGGAAACCGCGTACTTTAAGTACGGACGACTATCACCCACTGTACATTGACCAGTGACCGTGTGGAAATGTCTTTTGCGTGTGGAAATCCTCATGGATGTCCTGGGGTCTGTCAGACTCTTATTGACTAAAACTGTACTAAAACAACTACTTTTGGCCAGGGTGCTGGAGCACTTGTGTACCTCATCCCACTCCCCCAAGCCAGGTATTATGAGGAGTTCATCTTGAGAGGCTCGCGCGGAACATGGCGCACCACCGCACCACCGCGCCGTCTCGTGGCTGTCTGCTTAAGCAACAGATTTCTCTAGTCTGTCACCCGCACGCCACACCCTATGGCGGCAGGAGATCGAAAATCAGCTCCTCGTGCTGTTGAAAGAAAGAATAAAGAAAGAAAATACGTTTATTTGCGGTAAACATGACGCAAAAAAGAAAATAAACGATTGGGGGAAACATGCGTCACTTCCACCCAAAACGGCTATCGCTCGGGTGTTCTCAAAATTTTGTCGAGTTATGCGATTTTATGGTATCACATTGTGGTCAATTGTATTTACTTAAAATCTCGTATGAGATCATCCCCTTTAGAGGTTTTCAGTCATGTCAAATTACTTACACCTTGTACATCCCCTTTAGGCATAGCAAGCGACGGAAATCAAACGCACAGCCGCCAGCGAAGTACTTCGAAGAGGATACGGAGAAAGAGAAACAGACTGAAGAACCCGTGAACCAAGAAGTGGAGGAATTACCTACTTCTACTGAAAAAGTAAGTTATCTACATTGTTAAACTTAAAAAAGCAGGGGGCCTACCACCGCCGCTTACAAGCAGTATTATTTTAAATCTTACTTCGTGGGGAAAGAGATATTATGGAGCTCTATAAACGACCTGTAGAGCTTCATTTCTTTCCTACACTAAAGTAATCCTACTAATATTATAAACGCGAAAGTTTGTAAGTATGGATGGATGGATGTTTGTTACTCTTTCACGTAAAAACCACTGAATGGATTTGGATGAAATTTGGCAAACAGAAAGTTTATAACCTGGATTAACACATAGGACACGTACACGTGTCGACGCGACGCGCGACGGCGCGAAAAAAGGAACACTGCATGCTTAGTTTTTTAGTAGGTATCTTTGGATACACATTTAAAAAAATCACAATCACATTTAAACTAGGCTGAAAATCAGCAAATTAACTTAAGTGCTGTTTTTGACTCTGTCTTATGTAATTTTGACGAAATTAATAGGACAGAATCCCATTCCCATTCTCTGCGTCCAGCGCTCGGTGTGGTAACACGTCGCGTTCTGGTTTGCAATTGGTCAATCGTCATCCTGAAGATGCCTCGTTGATAGGTGAAACACGTGTCGATTTCTTACAGGGTTTTTATGACTCTTGAAGAATAGTCAAGCGGAATAGGTTACTAAATATATCAGCGTCTATTGTATTTTATAATGGATTTCCGCAAAGTCACGCCTGAATCAATTAACTAGGACAGAATCCCGCAAAACGCCCTCCCTTCACCATTTCCTAGTGCTTTCGCTGGGAAAAAGAAGTGGCGCAACACACTCGCCAGAATTTTAATTTGGTTATATTACCGTGCGTTTGCACTGGCAATACATTCACGACAAAACATGTTGAAGTCTCTAGTTCCTGTCAAAAATTGTATGGAACATTGACAGAAAATAGAGATTTCAACATGTTTTGTCGTGAATGTTTCGCCAATGCAAACGCACGGTTAGGAAGCCTCTACCATATTTCTTCGGAATGAATGCTTATTATGAATGAATCATTCATTTATTTTTAATGTGCTAAATTTTTGACATATTTAATTATTTGTAGCCTCAAGAGAAAGAACCATTGGAGGACGAGAATGAGAAGTTCATCGACCACAACAATAATGAAGTCACCCAGAAACCACCTCATAAGTCACATGTACGCATTTTTTACGTTATTATCATAACATGACATCTATATTCCCCTGTGGCGGCATCTACATCGCTACATGCGAACTACGAACTGACGTCGCGCAAAATCCTGCATCCCGCAAGCAATGTTTACCGCATGATTACCATTATGTCATATCTTCCCGACATAAATCTACGAGTAGTAGCCTACCAGACACGACACCCGTCTGGTCGGATGATCCTCCCTTTTCTATAGAGGATGAGTGAACTTTACACTCTGTTCCTCATACCTCTATACCCCGAAAGGTAGGTTGTTAGGGTTGGTTAGGTGTGAAGTCCTATGTAATAGGGGGCCATAACCGGGCAGATATCTAGACTCCGGACAGCTACTGAGAAATTCGTGATAAAAAAACAAATAGAGAGCCCGAGCCTAATGAGAAATGTAATAATCCCAATCTTGGCATACAATTTTAAGGCATAATATTGTTTGGCATAACGTTTTCTCATGACTTTTATTAGCATGATAACAAGTTGACATAATAATACCTTGGCATAATGCTAAGGTTAGCAGGTGTCATTTGGTCTAATTTGTTTTAGCATAATTTGGAGTTGTATAGATTAAGGCATAATAGTTATTCGTCTATTAATCTTAAAGCCATAAATATAAACATTATCACTACATAATTATTATAAAACAAAGTCCTCCGCCACGTCTGTCTGTCTGTCTGTTCGCGATATACTCAAAAACTACTGCACCGATTTTCATGCTGTTTTCACAAATGGATAGAGAGGTTCTCGAGGAAGGTGTTATAATAACCAACATCCACCCGGGCGAAGCCGCAGGTATCAGCTAGTTTATTGTAATTTGGGAATTATTCTATTGGATTAGGTTAATGTAATGTAATGTAATAAATACTTCGAAGATGGTTATTAGAAACGAGCTCGCAAGTTATCTGTGATCCGTCCTTCTTGTCCATTTCTTTATCTCTCTTGCTTTACTGATTATGTTTAATTTGCTTGTAGAACACCCACAATCCAATGTCCTGGACTGAAATACCTCCGAACCAATGGAACGAACTGAATCCTCATTCCGCGGAAATCGAAACACGAGTCAGTGTAAGTATAAATACTACATATTTGTGGAGGTCAGATAGGCAGTCGCTCCATGTAACATACTGGTATTCAGCTGCATCTGGTTAGACTGGAAGCCGACCCCAACGTAGTTGGAAAAAGGCTAGGCAGATTAAGACTTATGTAGTAAAGAAAGTATAGTATTTTTATCTCACGAAGCGACGCGCGTTTTACTTGTGGTCACCACTTGGTGAACACAAGTACACAAGGTGAACACAAGTCGTTCGGTGTAGATACACGCTGGAAATGTGTGCGTGAAGACGAGTACCCTCAGCACATAACACACACACACACTTCCGATTTCGCCATTGTCTCGGATGGTACCGAGCGAGAGGAGGAGCTCTCGGTACACACGCCACTCACCGCGTGTTTGTACACTTGGTAACCACAAGTAAAGCGCGCGTCAATTCGTGAGATAAAAACGATATAACTATTTATTATTTATGTACACACAGTAAAATACAGAATAGATACGACATAATTAAAATATATAATTAATGAGTACAAAGTTACTGCTTATTTCTTAAGAAATATCTTCCAGCAGACCTGCGAAAGGAGAAATGAGAAAGAAATGTAGACAATAGTGTGTGAGACAAACATGATTAAGTATGCGAAGTCTTAACTAAACATATTAAAACACATATACGCAAAAAAAATTAACATATACTTATAAGATAACTATTGTATCTGTCTAGCTGTAAATTCTCCAGAAAATATAATATTGTTAAACCTTCTGGTGTTGCAAGTCTCTGAACGCAAACTAACCCTTATCCTCAGAGAGAGGAGTCCTCAGTCGCGGCAGTGGGAACATTATAGACCTATTTTACCTAAGTTCCTTAGTAGTTCGATAGTTCCTCAATTCTTCAACATAATTTTTCAGGAACACAGTAATGACTATCAGCCCCCAGAAACGCAGCCCCAAGAGCCCCCAGCCCCGAAACAGGAAGCCTTACAAATTGCCCCAAAGAAAGATCCAGCGGAGAAGCCCTCGAATCTTCAGGCTCTCGTAGACGCCATAGGAACAAGAATGAGGGACATTGAAAGTGTTGTACAAAAGATGAGTGATAAGGTCCATCAAGCCAAACCTAGTAAAGAAGTAGCAGAAGGCAGCAATGAAAAAAGGTGAGAGGATTCAAATCAAAAGTCATTTATTCGAACTAAATCTTTTCGAACGTCAAAAATTACATAAGACAGTCCCCCAAAACGCCCACCCTTCACCACTTTCTAGTGCTATAACTGGGAAGAAGAAGTGGCGCAACAAACTCCCCAGCAGCACAGCTGTCAGTGTATTCCTCCATGTAACATGCTGGTATTTAGCTGTATCCGGTTAGACTGGAACCCGACCCCAACATAGTTGGAAAATGGCAGATGATGATTTAAAGGTGATGCGCCAAAGTAGCCCGCGAAATTCAAATTTTCTTAGGTACCTACGTTTTTTGCAATTTGCAGGGGGCTTAAAACGGTCACTTTAGCAGAATCATAATATGAAAATATTATGAATCATCGTAAAATGTCACAAACTGATAATTCATAATAATAATATGATCTGCGTGTAATTCATATTACGAAATAATTCATCTGTTTGACAATTTTCTATGGAGATTCGTAAAATGGTCCACAAATTATGAATTGCTTATACATATTATGTCAAATTAGAGGAATTGCTAATGACAGCTGGGATTCCGGAAATGAACTGCTTTTAGAGGAATCGCTAATATGGCCGGTTTTGGCCCACTGGGCAGTGTCAGGTTGTATGATGATTAAAATAATTATGATTCACGACAGTAATAAATACTTATGGCTTTACAGAATTTTAGTCAGTAGAATCAGCAATACTACTCCTTAACCTAAATCCTGTAGATTGTAGGTTTCACGCGTCCTATAAGGAATTATGGACGAGATCTTATATTTATCAAAACTAGGACACTTGTAACAGCCATGTTCTTACAAAACCTGTGTATTCAGAATGTCCGCAGAGCGAGAGGGATCACACAAACGCCATAAGGAAGTCAAACGGCCCAGTGGAGAAGACGAAAGTTATAAAAGGTAATATTTGAAGAAGGAAGGAAAGAAAACTTGTTAACACAACACAATATAAAAAGCCGGCGCCAGACAAAGCAACAATATTTGAACACTTATGTATGAGGCATGGGTATTTAAGTATTTGTTCAAAGTTTGATCACATAATTATAAGTACCTCACAAGTGTTCAAATTATGTGACTCCGTCTGGCACTGGCTTTATACACACAATAAAAAGTAGCCAAAAACCTAGTAAGTACTAGACACAATACCTACTGTGTCGACTACTACATAAATTGTCTTGAACTACAACTATTGCTAGGCTTGCTTGGATAGTCCTATGTTCGACAGTAAACATCTTTCGGCAGAATTTCGCTGATGATGATCTACTGTAGTGGTTCTCAAAATATTTTTACAGCCTAATTGCGTAATATACGATCAATCAGAATTGGAATCGTCAAGTCAAGTGGACAATTTGGAATACTCCATTGGTTCATAAGTTCGAAAAAAAAATCTGCTTATCACGCAATAACGCAATGAATTTTGATGAACTGTCAAAATGAAACAAATTAGTCGTAATCAGTTACGCAATTAGATAGCTGGGTGAAAAGATAAGACTAGATGGAGCGAAGATCTCCGAGGATGAGAGTTGCCGAGAATCGAGCTGAATGGCGTGAAATGAGGGTCTCACTAGGTGGCAGCACTGAGACGTCAGTCTACTAATTTACAAACGTTTCAATGGTCTCTCTATTGTGAGTTTTTGACAGATTTGTCATACAAAATCTGTCAAGAAGTCATAATGGCCGACCATTGAAACGTTTGTAAAAAATAGTAGATTATAGCCCCTGGTCACCTGTTAAAAGTGTCAAAGCGCCTTTATTTTCTTTAGTCGTGAGTGAATGAACGAATGATGAACGTCATCTTATATTTTATAATCATTGTCGAAATGGAAGACCTCTTGTCAAAGTGGCGCCACCTTGTGGCGTGATTTTTCATGAAAACCCTCATTGGAGAGGCCTATGTCCAGCGTACTGCTGTAGACTGATGATGAAAAGATAAATCTTGTTTTGTAAAGAAAAAAGTTTGTCCACAAGCGAAAAAAAACGCTAAATAAAACATATCCTGCATATACATACTAATATTATAAATTCGAAAGTAACTCTGTCTGTATGTTACCTTTTCAAGCCTAAACCACTGAATAGATTTCGATAAAATTTGGCAAGGAGATAGAAGGCATCCCGGGGAAGGATATGGGCAACTTTTTATCGACATACCACGCGGGCGAAGCCGTGGGCGGAAGCTAGTACTTAAATAAATAAATACCATTACATTTTTTTACATATTTAACTTTTTTTTAAGGTTTAATGTGCGTACTGACCGAGGTAGCAAGTACCTCCATAGTTCTGCAGATAGTACCACAGAAAAGCCACTATTTATTGAAGACACTAAAGTGGCCGGATATTTCAGTGATGCTAGCAACAGTGTTTTGAGAAGAAAGAACCCGCCTAAGGTAATAAAATATATTATTTGAGAAGTACTCACCGAGTCGCAAAAGTTCCGCCTTGGGGTTTGCCAAAGAGCAATGGAGCGCAGCATCCTGGGCGTAAACCGAACTGACAGAATACGAAACACCACGTTGCGCTCCAAAACGGGGATCCTAGACGTACGCAAAAAGGCTGCCAAGCTAAAATGGGATTGAGCGGGTCATGTCAGCCGCATGCATAACGACCGCTGGGCAACAGCCTCCACACGGTGGGTGCCTGAGGATGGACAAGCCGCCGACGCCGGCCCAGGAAGAGATGGAGGGACGATTTAGACGCGTACCACAAGGTTTGGATCGAGGTGGCCCTAGAAAAGGATGTTTGGAAGGATTTGGGGGAGGCCTTTGCTCAGCAGTGGGACAGTATAGGCTAACATAAAACAAAAAAAAAAGAGAATGACTGACTTACTTTTGCTAGGTACAGCTTGGCAAAAAAGAGTATGATGGGGTGACAAATGAAACTAAACATTTTACTGTAAGTAATGCAGACCTATGATGTTGGCACTACTTTGCCGACAAGTGCTAGTAGGTTTTGAGTCAGTACAAGCAGCGTTTTTAACTATTTATTTGTTTTCGTTTACTCATGTCCCATTTGAAGTGACCTATGGGCGGTAGTGGCGCCCTCATTTTTTCAAAACTCTTTTTTGCCAAGCTGTTATTACTTTTTTAAATCTTTTTACTTTCCTTACGCCTCGTTAGTCCAATGGACATGGAGTGACTGCCTATCTGACCTCTGACAACCCAGTAACTAGGTAATACGATACCCCTTGGTAAGACTGGTTGTCAGACTTTCTTGCTTCTGACGACCCGTAACGACTGTCGAAAGATCAACGAATGACAGCCGGGACCAACGGCTTAACGTGCTTTCCGAGGCAAGGAGGAGTCTCGTAAGTAAAGATGGTCACCCACCCATTTGACAGATCGACTTGTGCGGCTGTTATTACTTAGCCACGAGCTCCTCGCATTAAAAACAAACAATAATAATTAAAAAAACAAAGCATAATTTATATCAAATACCTTCACCAGGAACCTGCACCAACCTACATGGCACCAGTAGTTGAAAACCGTCGCAAGGCGGGCCCCGTCCACATCGCCGTCCCAGACAACGGAGATGACTCCGAGAAGAAACACAAAAAACACGGTCACAAGAAGAGGAGGAGCAAAGGATCTCATGCGCACAAAAAACATGCGCGTTCTAAAGAAGCTAAACGAAAACATTTCAACAGATTAGGTTCTGGGGAGACTGAAAAGAATGCCGTCTCGTTAGATGACAGTAGTGACGGTGTGCAATAGATAGATGGCGTTAGTTTAAATTGATAAATGGCTAGCGCTTTTGAGTGAATGTTTTAGGTTTCCAGTTCATTCTGTCATTCAAAGTTGAATGAACTTACCTGAATGGGTTCATGATTTATTTTGTTTAGATCCCTATCAGTGATGTGCGTTTTTAAATTAAGACGCTGGATACATTTTTTTTACATACGTGTGCATGCAGTATTAATTGCGAATAAGTAGGTACTTTTACTTGATAGTAGGTACATAAGTCGCAAAAAATGCATTCTTGGTCAATTATTCAATTCTGTTATAAAACACTCTCGCGATTGCTTTCAGCTGACGGATCAAATGTTCATTTCCTATTCTGTAACCCGGTCGCAAATATACGTAGGGAAGACGTATTTTTTTCTAAAATAGATCCCTGAACATAGAAACAAGCTAGGTTTATTTTTAGCTTTCAGAAATGCTAAGCCATTTATTGATAATTTTCTGTATTTAAAACTACTTACGACGTTTTATAAATAAATAGTCTTTAAAAAAAGGTTTTGTTTTATTTTCCATTCCTTTGCAGCTTTGGTTAAATTTTCATTGGGATCCTTATTTAACAATTAGGGTGCTGGTTTTTCAACACGATAATTAGCTGACAGATTATTAAATAAACAACATTCTAAACTTTTATATAAAAACTGGCCAAGGTTCAACTGGCTCGGTCCATTAGAGTCAGAGCAAATTGGCTGTGACAGACGGACAGACAAGCAGACAGACACACGAGTGATCCGAAAGGGTTCCGTTTTTTCCTTTTGAGGTCCCTACGGAACCCTAAAAATAGTAAGTAAACGAGTCTCATCATAAAAAAAGAAGAAAAAAACATCCCATTTCAAGACTAGATAAACCACCTCCACATTTCTATATGTACCAAGATCAGGGTTAAAAAAACTTTGTAAGGGTTCGCGTCGTTCCCGACTAAATCCAGTTTGAGGGAAGCAAAAAAGAGGATTTTTATTTGGAAACAAGTTTAACTACGCCACAGTCCACAGTATAGGTTATGTTATGACGGTGATATTACAGTCACCGTGCGTTTTCACTGGCGAAACATTTGCGACAAAACATGTTGAAATCTCTGTATTCTCTCAATGTTCCATACAATTTTTGACAGGAACTAGAGATTTAAACATGTTTTGTTGTAATGTTTCGCCAGTGCAAACGCACGGTTACACCCGTTTTACCCTTTGTGTAGGTACGGAACGAAAATGTTTGATTACCTACACTCATTATTTCCCTGTTTAGACCTTTGAATAATATAAGGAAAACAATATAGGTACTACTGCATCACTGTAGGTAGGTAGGTACAATAACGTCATCAGTTGGAGTTGGAGCACGGCACCGGACTCGCAACAAGGCCACGGGTGCAGCAGACATGTCATATTACACCTGCGAGGTACGAATCCCAATCTTTTGAGATAGCATAAGCTCAGTATATTATAAATAATATAGGTACACGCGTAAATATATAGGATAGTTACCCCGAGCGCGCGTCATTTGAAGAGAAAAAATGGTGGCAAACAGTTTACTTGTGTTATTAATAGTTTATCAAGGAGCGGTGAGTTTTTTGTATTGTTTTTATTAGATAAACATTGATTATACGCATAGTAATGTAGGTAGATAGTTCTCGGGTTACGTTGGGAGTCGTTTCGAATAACAGCAAACAACGGCGATATTGCGTAATACAATTATCAATGGGTTTCATTTTGACAGGTCAACAACGTTGTTGAGCTTATAAATAAGTCGAAACTCAGTATTTAAACTTAAAATAAAAACTTTTGCAAAAAAAACAACCGACTTAAAAAAAAAACACAAAAAAGTGAAAAATAACTTTAATTTCGGAAGTCGGTGTCTTTGCTTTTTAATTTAAGTTCACTTTTTAGTGGTGGTACCTACTCCACACAAGTTACTACCTGCTATGTAAATAACAGTGAAGGAGTCTAATAATTATATCGTCTACATAGACTGTGGGAAAAATACGTAATATTGAAGCTAGGTCAAAAACTACGCAAGCAAACTTAATAAAATTTATATGGGACCATCTCGGGAGTATACCCTTTCGAACTAAAAAATATTTTTTTAAATCGGTTCACAAACGGCGGAGTAATCGGTGAACAAACAAAAAAAAAAAACAGACTCCTTTTTTGAAGTCGGTAAAAAGTAAAGAATAATGTGTAATCAGCGTTTTTCAAAAATCTACTCTAAAACGGGGTGTAAAAGTGTAATAAAGTTGAAGGGGTAAAGATCGTAAATAGATGTTAAAAATCGTAAATATTAATTTTCGAAAAATATCTTTAAAAGTGGGTGGAGGGGTTGTTGAAGTTTTTGGAGGAAAGAACAAAATCTGCGCGGATGAAGTCGCGGGCAAAGCGCTAGTTTTCTCTATAATTCTTTATTTCATAAAGTATATGTTTTCTTTTTTTTCTATTTTTTATATTTCTATGACTAATTCCATCTACTTATTGTCGGTTTCATACTAAAATTAAAAACCGGCCAAGTGCGAGTCGGACTCGCGCACGAAGGGTTCCGTTTCCGTACTATTCACATAAAATATTAAATTGTTACGGAAAATAAACTCTCTGTACAAGCCCACTTGTCACACTTGTTTTTATTTTACGTTTAAATTTAATCGTCTTGTGAACATTTCACGACACAAATAAAAAAAAAAATATATATATTGGTAATATTTTTTTTAGCCTGTATAGACGCTATACTATTGCAGGTTAACGAGAACGCCCTTTGTTAGTTAACATACTGTATACCAATGATATATAAAACTATAGATACGTTGTCCGCACTCTAAAATGACAACATGAAATGAAGCCAATTGGCCACATCGCGCTTAGTTACGCACCAACCTGTCGCGCGACACTACGTTTGTTTTTAATTTAGATATACGAAATTACGTACTAAGATGTATATTTATCTCCCTCTAGCAACAGGCATCCCGCCGTACGGTGTCATATTTTCTTTCCCTTTCTTCATGCGTATAAGTAGCTATCTAGTATTTTTGCCGTTTTTAAGCGCCGTGATGTTGGTTTATGACGTGTCTATATAATAATACGTCATTGCTGTATACATCATCTATGAAAATTTCAACTGTCTAGCTATCACGGTTCATGCGATACAGCCTGGTGACAGACGGACAGACAGACAGATAATAGGGTCCCGTTTTACCCTTTGGGTACGGAACCCTAAAAATGATGTAGGCACTATACGCTAAGTACCTAAAAATACCTACCTTTTTGCATAACAAAGAAGATTTCCTCACGACGATAATTATGTTTATTTGCTACGTGTTACAATTTGAGAGGTGATCAGGCGCATATATACGCAAGGACGAATGGCGACCTTCTTTACAATCCCTGCTTGGTACCTTCATAACATACATGCTACCTACATACTTATGATGCATCAAGTACGATGCATGTAGTAGATTTTTTTTTTAAGCTTATTATGTTGTGTTTTTTTTTTTATTAGCTTCATGAGGTCGGCGGATGTCCTTGTCCATCCATAGACAAATACCACCCGTCTCTCCTCTAGTCCATTACCTACTCAAGGATATTCATCCGGTACGACACGTTTTCCCTACCATTACCGCGCTGCCCGATCTATGTTTGTTTGTTACGCATTCACGCTAAAACAGCTGAACGGATTTACCAGAAATTTTGCACATGGGTAGACCAAGATCTGGATTGGGACATAGGATACTTTTTATCCCGATATTCCCACGGGGTCGAAACTTATGCGGGTGAAACTGCGGAGCGCAACTTGTAGTTATAACAACGTTGCCGCAAACACATCGAGGTTTTAGAACAATTTCAGCTTTGACCATTTATTGGGCTCCAGACAATACACGGATAAAAATGTTCACATTCGAACATTAAACGCATAAAAGTAAAATTCATATTCGTATGCGACACTTTATTGGTAATAGACTCGCCCCTTTCAATGGCGATTTTTTGATAATAAATATGTGAGCGGGAAACGAACCGGTGACCCGTCCGAACCGAGGAAAACTGTAGCTCTGCCATTGTCCATTCCATAAATAAAAACAAAAAAACATGTTTACCTTGTTTTAAAAATCAATTTAAAAGCTACTTCTGATGTCAATGACTTGCTCACTGCTTACAATCACGCATCATCTGGAGTCAATTCTACAATTGAGTGGTACACACGGCTACACATCAAGCTATACATTTCCATTAGAAGCTGACCTCGCATGGTAAGGAAATTTTATACAATGCGAGATCAGCATAAACTGGAAATGTATAGCTTGATGTGTAGCCGTGTGTACATACATAATATAAATAACAATAATATCAACAGCGATATCTCTTACACTGCATTGTTTTATATCAGTATTCTTGAGTAGTACCGGTCAGGCATTGACCACGCGCGCTCGCGTTTACAATTGATTTTAATTTGCTATCTATTGCGTCAAAAAATGAAATAAAATGCGGGTTAATTTGGCTCTAGGCTAGACTAAACTTTAAATATTGCTGTCCTTTTCTAGCTAACAATACAAAAAAGAGACGGAAGGTATTTAGACTGAGACTGATGAGACTAAACTTTAAGTATTGCTGTCCTTTTCTAGCTAACAATACAAAAAAGAGACGGAAGGTATTTAGAGTCTGACAAATTCTAGTTTACAGCGGTTTACTCATTTACTGTGATTTACTTTTTACCCGACTACCCCAGAAGGAGGGTAATGTTTTTCGAGAGTATGTATGTATGTATGTTTGTATGTATGTATGTCTATTTCTTTGGCACGCTCTGTAGCCTAAACGGCTTGATGGATTTTAACACACGAGGTGTCGTTAGGTTCGTCTTAATTGTGGGAGTGACATAGGCTATATATATTTTTTTAATTCAATCTGGAAAAAAAAAGGGAGGGCTCAAATAAAAGCTAGTAATGAGTTACGAGTAATTCCAAATATATAAATTAATAAAAAGCTTGAAATAAAACAAATTATTTAAAAAACAAAAAACCCGCCTGCAAAAACGCATAACTTAAAAGAGAAAAACAAGCATTATAATCTGTAGAATTTTGGTAATACAGGCGGGGAACAAACAAAAGCTACATGGTGTAACTTTTGTTTGTTCCCCGCCTATACTATATTGTTATGCGTTTTTGCAGGCGGGTTTTTTGTTTTTTAAATAATTTGTTTTATTACGGGGCCTAAACCCACAAATCACTATTTATTACTGGTATAAACCGGCCACATTAGCAATTCCTCTAATTTGACATAAAAGTAATTCTTAATTTGTGCACCATATTACGAATCTCCATATAAAATTGTCAAACATGAATTATTTCGTAGTATGAATTACACGCAGATCATATTATGAATTGTCAGTTTGTGAAATTTTACGATGATTCATATTATTAATGAGATGAACTTTTTCTTCAATTCTTTGTGTTTTAGTTAACGATAATAGATAAAAACACGAGTTTTTTAATTCACCGTGAGACATATGTGAAGTGAGCTGTCATTAGTGTCAACCCCTAGCATCAGAATGACAGCTCACTTCACCTAAGATTTCCCAGTGAGATTTTTACGGAATAGGGTGAAGTGAGCTGTCATTCTGATGCTAGGGGTTGACACTAATGACAGCTCACTTCACATATGTCTCACTTGTGGAAACTTTTTTTAACTTACTTTTATTTCTTATTTCAGATGAGCTCATTTGTGAATGTGCCGAGACTGAAGATGTCTGTTGGAAGGGAGATGCCAGCCATAGGTCTGGGCACATACCTTGGATTTGATCTGGTTTGTGTAAAAAATATGACCCCTTTTCAACCCCGTAAAAGATGAATTTCTGTAAATCCCTTCATAGTGCTTTTACACTTAATAGAGCGAAGTGTGGTGCAAAATTTCACGTTCCTAGTCCCCGCAGATTCGGCTGTCCGCTGATCAGTCAGTCAGTCAATAATTTCGGCCCATGGGTCTATTAGTCAAAACGATTTTCATCTCATCATGAATCACTGGCCGTTAATACGAGAAATCGAGTTTTATAAAAATACAGGTTTGTAGAGCGTTGTCCCTGTCAATCACAGCCCTGTCTGACAGTTTCTTTCTAAAGCCCGATTCTATGTTTCACCTTTTTTCAGAATGGTGTGGTCAAACCCAAAGACAAACAGCTCCGGGACGTAGTTCTAGATGCAATCGATATTGGGTATAGGCACTTCGATACAGCATCTATTTATAACACAGAGGCTGAAATAGGAGAAGCTGTCCGGATGAAGATCGACCAGGGAGCTGTTTCGAGGGAAGATGTCTTTATTACTACTAAGGTGAGGTTCGGTATAACTGACAACAGCCAAACTATTCTGTAAAAATGTCACGTGAAAACTTAGGTGAAGTGAACTGTCAATAGCGTCAATCCCTAGTCGAATGACAGGCCACTTCACCTAAGTTTTCACGGGGATATTTTTACAGGCTAGACCATACTCGTACAAAGCTAAATTGTGATTAAAAGTAGGAGGACTTTTATCACTTTCATGCTAATAACAAAGCCCAAGAGCTAACTCGGCTAAGCTTTCTTAAAATGCATGAGATTTTGAGATAGCTCGGCTTTCATAGACGTCAACTCCTCTATAGTTTTACAGTGTGACTTATTAATCGAATCTTAACATTATCTCGAATTTTAAGTATAGATATCTTCTTTTTATTCTCTTAAGGGAAAGGGTTTTATCTATATTCAGAAAGTTCAGAAATTAGTTGCCGTAGGTCAAATCCAAAAGTCCATTTTAGGCGGTTGATTTCGTGGTCTAAAACCAATGTCTAAAATCTGTACTTCATTTATAGATCTATAACGCAGTTTTATATTATTTTTCAGGTGTGGAACACGTATCACAGAAGGGGAGAAGTAGCGACTGCCATGAGGGAGACCCTGAACAAGACTGGACTCAACTACGTAGACCTGTATCTGATGCACTGGCCTATTGGCCTTAATGTGAGCATATGTTACATTCATTTGAGAGCGATAAAGGTTTAGTAAAAAAAAACAGGTTCACTTGTGGCGGCATCTACATATATCGCCATGTGAACTACCACTACGCATCACGCTGACGTCACGTAAAATCCTGAGGCCCTAGTGTGAGTTTCTTTTAACCAACTCATCGACCGCGTTCGGCGCTCCGATTGGCCCTTCACTAGTGAAGGCCGGTTAAGGGCCAATCGGAGTATCGAACGCGGTCGATGCGTAAAGTCGAGATAGTTAAAAGAAACTCACACTGGGGCCTCTGCATCGCGCAAGCAGCGTTAAGCACTCGGAAAGCACGTTAAGCCGTTGGTTGCGGGAAAGTCCGAAAGGGATACCGGGACCCTTGGCAACAGACAACTGAAGGAACACGGGTGGGTTTTAGTCAGTAAAAGTCTGACACGCCCTCCCGCTCCGCCCAGAGCGGGAGAAGTCATTTGATGATTTTCGACCCTCGAAACTAAAAAGAGGTGTTGGTCCCGGCTATCATCGCGGATCTTTAACAGCCGCACGGGTCGTCAGAAGCCCGAAAGTCTGACAACCAGCCTTACCAAGAGATATCGTATTACCCAGTGACTGGGTTGTAGAGGTCGCTCCATGTAAATTACTTTCAATATTCAGCTGCATCCGGTTAGACTCGAAGCCGACCTCAACATAGTTGGGAAAAGGCTAGGTAGATTGATTGATTGTTTTGTTACTGTTCCAGGCAGACTACTCGTACTCAGACGTGGACTTTATGGAAACTTGGCGAGGGCTGGAAGATATGCACAGACTTGGCCTGGCCAAGTCCATAGGCGTGTCCAACTTCAACAAAGAGCAGCTGCGAAGACTCCTCAATGAGGGGACTGTGAGACCAGTGGCTTTGCAGATTGAGGTATGCTTATCATTTTGAGTAGTTCTAGAGCTAATTTCTGATCGAAATAAGGACCTGTCCCACGCCCACTTGCAACTTTCAGTCAAATATAAAGTTTTTATTTGTCACTTTTTGGTTGTGGTACCTACCCCACACAAATTCAAATATCACAACCTGCTATGTAAATAACAGTGGCGGAGTCGAATAAAATATATCATCTACCATAGACTGAGTGGGAAAAAAAACGTAATTATTGAGGCTAACTGGAGATATTTTATTCAACATAAAGACTTAAAATATCTATAATAATAATTATGTACAAGGGAAAATTATCAAAGGGCAACTGAGGCTAACTCAAAAACTACGCAAGCAAAGCTAATAAAATTTACATGGGACCGTGAGTAGGGTGGTCGATGAGCTTTTGAAACCTGCGTCAAGCGAACGGATTAATTCATATCATAGCCATCAAGACAAAGTTAAAATTCTCTAACTGTGAACTTTACGACAACGAGAACGAGATCACTTGAAATAGCGACAGTACATTTACATTACGTAATCTCGTTTGTTGTTGATGTCTCCCGATCACGGTATGGTCAACAAACAGTGTAACGAGTAACGGTCGGTTCAATGGGACAGGAACATCTAGATGCATAGAGAAAATTCTGCTGCGGTCTCACGATCCGCTTTCTCACAGGCCAGATCGTGCAAGGCCAGGCCGACAAGACGTTGGAACCTGATTTGATAAGGCCTGTGGTAGCAATGCTCGGCAAGGGCCGTGACAGGCCTCGACAGGTCGTGCGACCGCGGCTTTACAAGGATATTTTAGGGGTATGAGGAACAGCTCATCCACCATAGAACAGGGAGGATCCTCCGACCAGTCGGGTGTTGTGTCTGGCGGGCAACTGCCCGACGATTGATGTCGGGTTCTTGTATAATGTCCATTGCAAGGTAAACTTTAAGTGCGCGATGCAGGATTTATGTGACGTCAGGATTTTTGTGTGATATCAGGTCTTTGATGCGTCCTGGCAGGGTTGCGGGAAAGTCCAAAAGGGATACCGGGACCTTGGCAACAGGCAACTGAAGGAACACGGGTGGGTTTTAGTCAGTAAAAGTCTGACACGCCCTCCCGGCCGCCTCTCCTCCATCAAATGACGTTTGATGGTTTCCCAAAATTGATGCGTAGTTCGCATGTGGCGATGTAGATACTGCACATAAGTACTATTGCCTACAAATCTACAAGAAAAGTCTTCCCCACTAACCAAAATCATCTGTTCCTAGGTCCATCCTCAAATAATCCAAGAAGACCTGATAAACTTCGCGAGGTCCGAAGGCATCGTCGTCATGGGTTACAGTCCCTTCGGCTCCCTGGTCATGCGGTTTGGTATGCAATTTCCAGGACCTAAGATGGATGACCCGGTTCTCGTGGAAATAGCCCAGAAGTATGGAAAGACTTCAGCTCAAATTGTTCTAAGGTGGCTGGTAAGTAATCTGGAAGTATTTTAAACTAGCTTCTGCCCGCGGCTTCGCCCGCGTGGTATGTCGATGAAAAGTACCCTATATCCTTCCCCAGGATGCCATCTATGTCCTTGGCAATATTTATTGGAATCCGTTCAGTGGTTTAGGCGTGAAAAGGTAACATACAGACAGACAGACAGAGTTACTTTAGAATTTATAATATTAGTATGGATTGTAACAGAAGGCTAAATTTCACCCAATTCATCAGGTTAAGCTACGCTTGCCGGGGATAGTCCGTGGATGGGTAACCATCTTTACATACCGAGACTCCTCCGTGCCTCGGAAGCACGTTAAGCCGTTGGTTCCGGCTGTCATTTGTAGATCTTTGACAGTCGTTCCGGGTCGTCAGAAGCCCGAAAGTCTGACAACCAGTTGAGATCTTACCAAGGGGTATCACTCAGTGACGGTTACGGCGGTCAGATAGGCAGTCCCTCCATATAAAATACTGGTAGGTATTCAGCTGCATCCGGTTAGACAGGAAGCCGACCCTAACATAGTTGGGGACAGGCGAGGCAGATGATAAAATGTTTTCGTGATCAGCAAATAACCAAATATTATAATTTCCAGGTCGACAGATGCGTAGTCCCAATACCGAAAACTGTCAACCCGAAGAGACTCGCCGAAAACATCAACATATTCGATTTTAAGTTAGAACAAGACGAAATCGAGAAGATCAATCGATTTGACTCGAATACTCGGTTCACTCTGCCTTCTTTTTGGCAGTCGCACCCTCACTATCCTTTTGAAAAGGTTAAGGATCCTATTGCGGATCCTTTCAGAGGATGATATACTTACAAAGCGAACCGCTCCTGCTCCGCACGGCTCTTGACAAAACATCGAGATTTCTTAGTTTTAAAAAACAATAGACGCTGATATATTTAGTAACCTATCCCGCTTGACTATTCTTCAAGAGTCATAAAAACCCTGTAAGAAATCGACACGTGTTTCACCTCTCAACGAGGCATCTTCAGGATGACGATTGACCAATTGCAAACCAGAACGCGACGTGTTACCACACCGAGCGCTGGACGCAGAGTGAATCAAATCGCGCGGTTTTTATGATGACTCTTGAAGAATAGTCAAGCGGAATAGGTTACTAAATATATCAGCGTCTATTGTATTTTATAATGGATTTCCGCAAAGCCACGCCTGAATCAATTAACTTTCTTAGTTTTATGTAACTTTAATATTAACGTATTATACACATAAACCTTCCGGAATAAATTCCCTAAACGATGGTGAAAACCTCATCAAAATCTGTTGCGTGGTTTAAGCCGGCGCCGGCACAGTCACTTATTTGAACTCTTGTGAGGTACGTACGGTAATAAATGTGAGATCAAACTTTGATGATCCAAACACCCGTGTCTCACATGTGTTCAAATATTGTTTCTATGTCTGGCGCCGCGCGGCCATACAGACAAACTCGAAAAGTGACTTAAATTTTTAATATGTATATACGTAGATTAGCTTTGGAAGTCAATGGAAGTAACTGCCAGACTATACCTACTGAATAATATTTTAAAGAGGCCAATGTGAGTTTTTTATTTTCAATAAAAAAAAATATATTTTCTTGTAATGTTATAGTAGTACCCATGTGCCCCTTTCGGATCGGACAGGGTTTGAACACGCGGACTAATGCAAACCGTCTCTGTAGTCAGAGGCCCTCGTGTGAGTTTATTTTAACCATCTCGACTTTACGCTTCGAACGCGTTCGGCGCTCCGATTGGCCCAAAGAGTAAAGTAACTATGATTGGCCCTTCACCAGCAGGCGTAGCATGGCGCTTTCTATCTCTACGAAGAATAGACATAGCTTTTTCTATACAAAGTGACAGTTCGTTTCTTCATTTTTGACATCCACCGTAGAAATCTTTCTACAATCTGTCATTTTGTCTTTCATTTCTAACGATCCTTGTCTAGGTCTTTTTATATGTAGATTATTTCGGAAGAAAGTTTTCTATCCTTACTGTCAAAATCACACTGACAACCGATAAATCCTATGATAAAACAAAGAATTCTGAGTCGAATTATGTAAAAGAGTGAATTTCGTAAAAACTGCAGTTGACTCTTTCTACTTTGCTGCCGTCGTACTGTCTACAGGAAACGTCATTTTTGTCTACTCTTCCGTCGAAAAAACGGTGCTCATGCTACGCCTGCTGTGAAGGCCAGTAAACGCCAATCGGAGCGCCGAACGCGGTCGATTCGTAAAGTCGAGATGGTTAAAAGAAACTCACACTAGGGCCTCAGGTGCATAAACCACCTGTCTCAGACCCAGAGGTCACGGGTTCGATTCCCAGTGGATGGATCTTTATCATCTTTATAAGGCTGCTGTTGAGTTCCTGCTGTTGGACGTAACATTACTGAAACACAGATCAAAAATAATGTTTATAATTTTGTAATAAAAATTTACGGGCCGCGAATTTTATGGCTACCCTTACGCTTTCACTTTAAAAATAAATATGTTTTGTTGTAAGTATACAAAACTGTGTTTTTTTTTTTATTAGTTTCTAACAGTGTAAGGGTCACTTCACACCCTTTTTAGTTACTATACTCTATGCTTCACACTCCACACCGAGACACGACGCGACGCGCACTTATTTATGATCCGATACAATATCGAATTTATTTACTACACAATAAGGTACACGCGCTGCGCAGAACCGCGCATCTCAGCGTATTTTGACACGTGTCAACCCTCGCACTGAACTTGTACTTTTTCGTGAAGAAAATAAGTTTGATAAGTGCGCGCAGCGTCGCCGCACGTCACTTCACGTCGCGGTCTGAACCACAGAACATACTACTCTAGGGAGGCATCTTACTCTAGGGAGGTCTGAACTGACTCTTACAATCATCATCACTCAATTTCATTCATTGGGTTTAACCGGGAGCCGAAATGGTCGAACGCTAGCCTTAAAGATCAAATTGCAATTGTCAAGATGCAGGCGCAAAACAATCGTCTACAAAATTCAATTGAAGCTACTGACAATTAACACAAGAGTTTCGGGGAGCCCCGAACTCCCGTCCCGAATTTCCGTTTTACCCGTAACAATATTAATGTAGAAGAAAAGACCAGCGAGACCCACATGGAACTTCTACCTCTCACAAAGCACTCATCCTTCTCTCTAGACGATTTTTCATGCAATCGTGCATCTATTTCTTGATACCAGTGCTTATGTGGCACTTATATCAATTTTTACATAAGACAGGACAAGACTTATGCAAAAAAAGGTCATTCACTGGGTCATCCCGTACGTACCCGGACGTCAATATTGCAGTTCGAGATTTTTAAAAAGTTTTTTATTGTAGAGCGCCGTCTCTGTCACTCCTAAATACTTGTGTGACAGTCTCTTTCTAAAGCTTGATATGCCTGAGAGGGACAGGTGTATAGTAGGCTCTGTGGACAGGTGGGTGTCTGGTTTTGTGCCCAATAAATGCAATGATAAGAACAGTAGGTAGGTAGACTGTGATTCATGCATGATAACTACTTATGCTGCTAAGTGGCAATAATATTGTTGAGTCGTAGTTTAAAAAAGTCTAGGAATCGTTTGTATTTCGAGAGTTTCGATACGAAACATAAACATTGCTAAGTATTTATATAGGTATTTATTGCAAATCCATTCCATTACAACTGGAAGATCTCTAAATTATTTATATTGACCGGTATTTTTAGACAAGAAAGAGACAAGTTATAGTATTTTACGTAAGAGTGACAAAGAAAGAGATATGTAGTTGTTTATTGATGTGAAATGTCAATCATTTCGATGCAATGACTGAACATTTTTTACGCTACAGACTATGTAAATTGATATCTGGAACGCTGTTAGGGTTGCCGCGTAAGGTGTTCTCCCTAATAGCGTGTAATATTTCATTCCATTACACATTAAATTCATTTTGTGTGTGAATTTAAAAGTAAGCCTGAGTAGCCTAAAAAAGTGTGATCAGGATTAACGAATGGTAGAATAATCTTATGAAGCTACCTTATATTATATAAATAAATGAAATAAATACCTACCTACTCTTTCACACGTTTTTTTACGCACCATCGACACAACATAAATATAGACAGTACCTATGGAAACTAGCCCATTTGTTGAAATAAATAACTACGCTCCATTTTTTAAAAGATCGCGGTGACCTGCTCCCGCAAGCTGCAGCTGATAGCACCGCGACAATCGCTTGGGGTCTCACAATGAGAGCGTCTGTGCAAGTGTGCCGTTTCGAACGTTTACTACGTAGTTTCTGTACTGTCCATATATACTGTGCCATCGATGTGTTTCCACACTGGCAACAAGTGCTGCTTTTTCAATAAAAAAATAACGCCCCGACGACGCGTCGCGACTGCTCAACAACGGAACACGCGTATAAAACACGTCGTCTGTGTAGGCTCTTACAACTTCCATAAATTATATAATTCCAAATACTAACTTATTATTCACGCGTTGGGCACACATTGAGCTATTTCTGGCATGTCGATCAAACAACAAGTGGGCTGAAGTGGGGAAATTAAATTATGTCAGTCTGGTAACCCAGTCTGCAGCTGATGAAGGACGTCTTTGCTTTGTCGCTGTCTGCGAAAAATCAAATAAAAAATTTCCTCCATATTTGTTTAGTGGTGCACTTTGCACAAATTATTATTTAAAATAAGTGTTTTAAATCATACATTGTGGCTAAGGTAACGCCTTACCCGAGCATGAGTTATTCCGGAAGGAATAAATTCGAGGTAAGAACTAATCAATATTTATGTCATTGTTTGTGTTTTCGTTGTGATAAAAACAGCTGACATGGGCGCTACGGGCCTATTTCTTTGTTCTTGATACCCTACCAGACGTTTCCAGGGAATAAAACTTTATTACAAACCCAAAAAACTTGTAAATACCGATGTATTTACAAGTTGGGAAGACGTACATTATTCTATTTTTAAATGATACAAAAAGATGCGTTCTACGTAATCTTGTGGATATGTTGTTTATCATGTCGTGATTATTATTTGTATGTTTTTGTAGTTTAATCGCACGCGGTACTCAGTATTCATGTTTTTCTTTGTTAGGTCAGTGTAAATGACCTCAGGCGCGCGGCCACTCAACCCATGAATTGCTTATAAACCGTTATAATGATTATTTTGTTAATATTTAGACGTATTTTTAATGATGCGCGTGTTTTTTTGGCTTTATCCGTGTTGCCTTTGCTTGTCTGCGAAAGATATAGGGAAGAGCGTCATACAAGAATGCATGTTTTTTTTTTACTGGCGGGAAAATTTACGTTTTATCGTAGGTAAATAACGCGTAATTAATTAATTTGCTTTTGTTTAGAAAGGCTGCCAGACAGACTGATTGTTGTTAAATTGTTTTTATCAGATAAGAAATTATCTTGCCATATTTTAGTCCATGCTTGTTTATTTCAATAATAAAGTGCTCTAAAGATGACATGACACAGTATGACTCACAATGAGTGTTTTCTATTTACAATGTGTGTAAATACTAATTAATAAAGAGTTTAATATGTAACGCTGAAAGAGTAAGAAGTCTTTCAACACTACATATTAAACTTTCTCAAAAAGGCATATTGTTCTCCCAAAATCAAGTACCTACTTAGTCCTTTATGTAGGTAGGTATATGCTATTGTAGGACCCATTCTAAGCCCTGCTATAATAACTGTAGGCAGTCAACAAGAAGAAATGAGGAACAAAATATTACTAAATAGATAGATAAGTTTCTTTTTTATAAAGATGACAGAAAAAAAATTGCTGCCTAGAAGTAAATGACATGATCTGATAAACAAAAAATATAAAAAAATCAAGTAATAAAAACTAAAACCCAACTACGACTTAAAAGGTATAAACAAGACACCACAGACAGACAAATTAAAAATCCGGAGTCACATGTGTTAGGGCATAAATCGAACAGATTATGTGTGACTCCGGATTTTTATCCGGATCTCCGGATATTTTTGAAATGTGCTCATTAAGCCCTTTCATTTGATACCCAACATGGTATGATTAAACCATATTTTTTTTTAAGTTCCTCACTTTATGTCCTCTAGAGGGCGCCATTTTTAATATAATGTGACTTCACATAGTCTATAACCAGCGGACAATCACGACGCGACGCTTCTAACGATACCTCATTTGTCAAATTGTGATAAGTGGTTTGGAAGATAGGAGGGAACAGATGAACATACATACATATATACATACATACATACCGGTTAAAATCATAACCCTCCTTTTTCTTCGCCGTAGTCGGGTAATAAAAGTTATCAATAATTCCGTCCCCACACTCATACATATTAGATAGCATTGTTCTAGCGCTACAGTACCTCCTCTCAACAAGCAAAACTAATGGACAACATCATACTTAAACATTAGGTACATAATTAGGTGTTATTTCGCATTTACTAAATTATAATGCCAAAATTATGCAAAGTAATTATAAAACTAATATTTTGCTGAAGTAATGTAAGGTAGGCAAATTACTAGTACATTTACAGATTTGAAATTCAGCAATCCATACTTCCATACTAATATTATAAATTGGAAAGTAATTCTGTCTGTCTGTGTGTGTCCTTTTGACGCCTAAACTACTGAACAGATTGTGATATAAAGTCAGAAAATAAACTTAAAATATTTGGGGAACTTAACAGGAAATTTAAAACTTCGTAAAGTACACCAATGATTAGGAAATAGTAAAATGGGCGTATTAATTTTACAGAAAAGTAAGTAATATGTTAAGTAATAATTTTTCTATAAGTACCTAACTGTTTCTCATTGTCATTTTGTCATGTATAAGCAAAATGGTATAAAGCAGCTAAACTATAACTACTGTGCACTAGTCCCACTTGGTTTGAAGAAGATATTTAAATGTTCCACTTATTTATTTAAATTGCCTTTGCTACAGTTAAGGCGAAAGCGCCAGGGTAGCCCACAGACTTTTCTACGTTTTTTGCAATATGCTGCTGGTATCAGGTTGTATATTGATTAAAATATAATTGGCGGTTGTAATTACATGTATTTACAGAATTAAAAATAATTGGAATCATCAATTTTTTTATTTTATTGTTGACTTAAGAGCACAACCCAAGGCGTCTCTCTAAGTTAAAATTGACCTCAAATGTGAATGATTTCATGAATTAGTGATTCAACAGGGTAATTTAAACTTTGAGAGTTGTATAAATGATTGTAATTTTGTAAATACATTTGTTGCGGTCGCGAATCTTATTTTGATCAACATAAAACCTGATACTGGCCAGCAGGCGTAGCATGAGCACCGTTTTGTCGACGGAAGAGTAGACAAAAATGACGTTTCCTATAGACAGTAGACAGAACGAGACGGCAGCAAAATAGAAAGAGTCAACTGCACTTTTTACGAAATTCACTCTTTTACACTGAGCTTTTACATAATTCGACTCAGAATTCTTTGTTTTATCATAGGCTTTATCGGTTGTCAGTTTGATTTTGACAGTAAGGATAGAAAACTTTCTTCCGAAATAGTCTACATATAAAAGACCTAGACAAAGATCGTTAGAAATGATAGACAAAATGACAGATTGTAGAAAGATTTCTACGGTGGATGTCAAAAATGAAGAAACGAACTGTCACTTTGTATAGAAAAAGCTATGTCTATTCTTCGTAGAGATAGAAAGCGCCATGCTACGCCTGCTGCAAATTGCAAAAAACGCAAGAATTGAATTTCGCGGGCTACCTTAGCGCATCCCCTCTTAAATAATGCCACACCCACAATCAGTTATAGTATAGGATCTTGGAAGTACTTATATCATCTGCCTAGCCTTTTCCCAACTATATTGGGGTCGGCTTCCAGTCTAACCGGATGCAGCTGAATACCTGTATTTTACATGGAGCGACTACCTATCTGACCTCCACAACCTAGTAACTGGGTAATACGATACCCCTTGGTAAGACTGGTTGTTAGACTTTCGAGCTTCTGACGACCCGTAACGACTGTCAAAGATCCACAAATGACAGCCGGGACCAACGGCTTAACGTGCTTTCCGAGGCACGGACGAGTCTCGGTATGTAAAGATGGTCACCCATCCACGGACCAACCCCGGCAAGGGTAGCTTAACCTGATGGATCGACCCGTGCGGCTGTTATTACTTAGCCACGAGCTCCTCACGTACGAGCTTGGACGTACTTATATGCACACACGAAATATGAATACTTGTAGGTATGTATTAAAAATTATGATGTTATGAAAATATAAATGGCAACGAAAGAATTTAGGACACCCGTAAATAAAACTTTGAATTCCAGTCTGGTTTTAAAACGGAGAAGTATTAGGTGCGATGGCTATAAAAAGAATAATACTCTTGAGAAAAAATAAAAGTAAAAATATTGTTTTACACAAGATTTTTACTTTTATTTTTTTGTTAATGGCTTCTCGTAGTCCGACCTAAGAGGTTGTCGGATGCTTAACCGTGCTTTCCTGCCTCAATAAACTAAGGCCTCCAACCAGGGCATAAAACTTGGATTTCCTGTGGGTGCCGCAATAAATTAACGCCTCCAACTAGGGCATAAAACATAAAAACTAAACGATTACACTACACACGAAAGTCGCTTGTCCACCTCACTGGGAACGGAAACGTCAACCGGGAACAGATGACGACGCGGTAGTAAATGTACTGTCGCTACTTCAGCATCGGTATCTGTTTCTCGTTGATGTTCCCGCACGCATAACATGACCACCGTAGAAACGGACTTTATCGACGGAAGAATAGACAAAATGACAGATAAACAAACACTATCTGTCATTTTGTCTATTCTTCCGTCGAAAAAACCGTTTCTACGATGGGCATGCTACGCCTCGGGCCCCGGGCGTCCCTGTGGGAGGACAGCACGAAACAGGCTAGATCATATAAAAAAAAAACAAGATTTGTAACAATCTTCTCATGTACCTATTTGTCCTGCTGCCATAGAGTACGAACGGTGAAGGAAATCATCGTGAGGAAACCGTCATGTCCTAGAACCAAAAATTCGAAGACATGTTACATCGAAGTCCAACCAGCAGTACTGGGCTCGCGTGGTGGAATGGCCCACTCCCACTCACAAGAGAAGGCCTGTGTACCAGCAGTGGGAATATAATGTTCCCACTGCTGGTACACAGGCTGATTATGTTTATGCTTATGCTACGCAAAAAATCCGCGCTTGGACGTGGACTCTACTCTACTCGTTATACAATACAACACAACAATGCTCTTTTAATACACCTCAACTTATATAAGTATCACCTTTGTTCCAGATTGCTCGGTTTTCGAACGAGGATGATTATCACATAAACAGGAAACTGCCCAAAGAGTTGCTGCTACGGATACTCTCCTATCTGGACGTCGTCTCGCTCTGTAGATGTGCACAGGTAAGCTATAGTCACTGTTATTGAAGTCCTCAGGGTTCCATATAAACAGGTAGCTGCCCAAAGATTTGCTGCTGAAGATACTGTTCTATCTGGACGTCGTCTCGCTCTGAAGATATGCACAGGTGAATAACTAATGTTTTTAGAATTCTAAAACCAAGCACGGGTAACATGACAAGCTGACGCTTGAACGAACTCCCTCTTTCTTGATTTGTCGAAATTAATGCCTCACATGACCGCTAAACCAAGACTAAACTCAAAAAGTCACTTTGACATTTCTTTATTTGTGCAGAATAAAGAATTTCTTTTATCTCGCGACGAGAGACATATGTAGCAAATTAGCTACTAAAAACCCTGGTCAAGTCAATCTGATGATAAACACATCATCATCTTCAGTCAGACGAAAGAAGTCCACTGCTAGCTATAGGGCGTTTGTCCACCGCAGCCGTCACCAGGACGTCACCAAGAAACGAAATTTACTTCGTGACGTCCCGGTGACGACTGTCGTATGTCCACCTCCACCGCTACCGAACTCGGCGGTTCAGTATGTTATGATATGATAGACGAAAAAAACCGGCCGACCGGTGCCGGTGAAAAATTGAGTTTGTCACTTGTTTTGATGGATCGATTACTTTCGGACGGGCTTGTATCTTCTTTGACGGACTTTGAGAGTAAACCCCGACTATCGACCTTTTTACAAGCTTTATATTAGCTTGCTCTCTTCGTATGCGTTTCTGGTTACTCCAATTGTCATCCATTTTTCAAGCACTTCCTGGCATCCGATTGAGCGGAAACTTGGCATACTTATATAATAACCGAGACATTTTGAAAAAATTATACCATGGAGCTGGTCTCATGATGGAGCTGGAAGTTGGCCATAGGAACTCCTTAATCAAACAAGATAGCACCATCGTGTTTGGACTCATTGGCTATGTGCTTTGACACTAGGTGGTGTTCACAGTCTGATGATGGAGCCGGGAGGTGGCCATGGGAAAATCCTTTTTAGTTAATTAAAAGTTTGTTTTAAAAAAGATTTTTATTTATATTTTATTTTTAGCTTCAGTGTGAGCAAAGTATTTTAAACGCTATTCTCTATCTTGCAGGTATCAAAATTATGGAACATACTAGCCCTGGATGGTTCCAACTGGCAGAGGATAGATTTGTTCGAGTTTCAAAGAGATGTCGAGGTAAGAAACTAAATTAATAAAACAGAACGAGAACTACCTAATTTATTACTAAACCAAACTTAGACCAAATAAACACCTGCCAGGGTTGCGGGAAAGTTCGTAAGGGATACCGGGACCTTGGCAACAGGCAACTGAAGGAACACGGGTGGGTTTTAGTCAGTAAAAGTCTGACACGCCCTTCCGCTCCACCCAGAGCGGGAGAAGTCACTTGATGATTTCCCACCCTCAAAAAAAAAACAGACCAAATAAACAACAAAAAGACATAGCGCTGCGAACAATACATTGAGGCATGCCAAAACTACACCTCCGCTCTGTGCATACACGCTCACACGCACAGATTTACAATCAAACTACACCTCACTGTTGACAGCGCTCTGTCTTTGCGTTTTATTTAGTCTGAGCTCACAAAAGGTAGATTATGGAATATTCGATTCCCAATAGCTATTCGTAAAAGACGTTATTCCTAGAATATCCGAGCTTTGAAATGTTATAAAAATAACTTGACTTTGTCCGGTCGATGGTACGTCAGTAGGACTACGAAACCCGCACTTACTGCTACGGAATAAAGGCGCTGTTATTGGCAAACTGTTACCATAGGTGGCTTGCGTTTTTACTTAACTTTTAATAAATTAAAATTGTGTTGTGTGGCTGAAATCTCTACGCCAATCAGAAAAGACCTGATTATCTTCAAAATGTCTGAACAGATTTTCATTGAACATAGCTAAGAACCAAACCGCATTGAAATCGGACCTCTCATTTGAGAGATATGATGCCACAGACGGACACACAGAACGACAGAGCCATTAAACTTGTAAGACTTGTAACATCCCTCTGTATACGAAAAATCAGTCATGTTGAATTTCATTGCCTTAATCACTTCCGTTAAAAAAAATGTTTAACGCCGGTAGCACCGCCGCGAAACCGTAGTAGTTCAATTGTATTGACTCGCGTCAGATTCCGCTACACGAATCCGATACGAGTAGCGAAACATGACGTGAATCAGTGTGGGTGTACTAGGTATACCTCTGCCTAACTCTTCGGAGATTTCAGGCGTGATGTTATGATATTATTTAAATACATGGATACAACCAACACCAAGGGGTATTGTATTACCAATAAACTGGGTTGTGGAGGTCAGATAGGCAGCCGCTCCGTCTATTCAGCTGCACCCGGTTAGACTGGAAGCCGACCCCAACATATTTGGGAAAAGGCTAGGGAGACTTAGATTCAACCTGACACTGACCTGCAAATTGCAAAAAAACCTAACTAAAACAAACAAAATCACAATCAAAATTCATTTATTCAAACTAGGCTGAGAATCAGCACTTTTCGAACGTCAAAATTACATAAGACAGTCCCCCAAAACGCCCACCCTTCACCACTTCCTAGTGCTTTAGCTGGGAAGAAGTAGTGGCGCTTCAAACTGTCTAGCAGCAAAGCTGTCTTCAGTTAGAAAAAAATGATTAAAAAAATTTATTCTATACAAAATCATTTAAGCTAAGACAGACCCCAGAGGTCTAATTGTGTGCTTTTTTTAAGGAACTTATTGTACCAAATTTATAAAAGAAATAAATAAATAAAATAAAATTTAAATTACGCAACATAAACAGTTTTAATGATATTGTGTTTGATCCGCAGGGTCCAGTAATAGAAAACATCTCACACAGATGCGGCGGTTTCCTCAGAGAGCTGTCCCTTCGAGGATGCGAGAGCATCGGGGATGGATCCATCAGGTCGCTGGCACAGGTCAGTTTAGTGAGCCTGTCATTAGTAACTGGGTTGTGGAGGCCAGATTGACAGTCGCCCCATGTAAAATACTGGTACTCCCATACCCATATTGGTAAGCGAAACGATTCGTTTTTGTTTATAGGAACTCTGAGCATTAATTTATACTCTATTTGAAATAAGATTAGTAAACAAACCTTTTTACAGTCCGTTCAACCGATTTTGACTTCTATACCGTAGGCATAAGGATGGCATTAAAAGCAAAAAAAGTTACACAATACCAACTGTATACTGCAGCTGCCATTTGTCATGCTACCAACGCAATAGAAGTCAAAATCGGTTGAACGGACTGTAAAAAAAGGTTTAAGGTTTATTTAATCTTATTTAAAATGAAGTATAGACTGATGGAATTATTTCATAATATTTTGTTTATTTTTCAGTCCTGTCCAAATATCGAAGACTTGAACTTGAACAAATGTCGTAAGATCACGGACAACGCGTGTCAGGCGCTTGGGAGGAGATGCAAAAAGCTGCAGAGGTAAGTTTCGTTCAGATCCTAATCCGAATCATAACTTTATTATCCTAACTAATATATTATCAGTAAGCACCATAAAAGTCCGTCAGTCAGGTAATAAAAAAATATTTAGTCCGTCAGTCAAATACTAAAAAAATATTTAGTCCGTCATCGCGTCAGTCAGATAATAAAAAAATATTTAGTCCGTCAGTCAAATAATTAAAAGTATTTTGTCCGTCATCGCGTCAGTCAGATAATAAAAAATATTTAGTCCGTCAGTCAGATAATTAAAAAAATATTACACGTGTATTTTTTATTTGTCATATTTAAAAAAAAAACAGATAAAACGCATTAAAGTTGAGGAGTGGGCGCTCTCTCGTCACAACTCAGTATAAAATCTACTTAGGCGTGTCGTAATGTCACATTTTAACTCAATATATCGCTGCTTGTGTAGTTTTTGAGTTAGCTTAAATAATTACGTATTTTTCCCACTTAGTCTATGTAGACGTTATGTTAGTTTCTCCGTCACTGTTAAATAACACACATTAAACAACACACAGCAGGTAGTGGTAATTTGTGTAGGGTAGGTACCACAACTAAAAAGTGTAAAATAAAAACTTTTTATAAAAAAAAACAACCGACTTCCAAAAAAAAACCACTGAAAAGTGAAAAATAACTTTAATTTCAGAAGTCGCTTTGCTTTTCAATTTTTGTATTTTGCCACCGACTTCCGAAATTAAAGTTATTTTTCACTTTTTTAGTGTTTTTTTTTTATGTTTTTAATAATCTATCTGACGGTTAAAAAAAAAATTGTCATCATATCATATTTTTTTTGTTTTTAATTGTTATCTGTTGAATTTCAGGATAAACCTGGACTCCTGTTCGAACATCACAGACATTTCGCTGAAGGCTTTATCAGATGGATGCCCGGTAAGGTTGATATTTGTGCCATTACCTTGCCTTACTAATATTATAAACGACGATATTATTAGACGACACGGTTGGCGCAGTGGCTGAGCTATGGACTGCTGCGCAACGTGTCGCGGGTTCGATCCTCGCACGGAACAAATATTTGTATGATCTGCAAGTAGTTGTTCCGGGTCTGGGTGTTAGTGTATGTGAGTATCTATGTTTGTAAACGCACCCACGATACAGGAAGAAATTCTTAGTGAGGGGCAACGTTTTTTTAAAAAAAAAAAAAATACCCGAAAGTTTTAAGTATGGATGGATGGATGGATGTTACTCTTTCCCGTAAAAACTACTGAATGGATTTGGATGAAATTTGGCAAACAGATAGTTTATAACCTGGATTAACACATAGGATACTTTTTATCCCGATATTCCCACGGGATCGAGACTTACGCGGGTGAAACCGCGGGGCGCAGCTAGTTTTCCATATTATTCATAAGCATAATATATTTGGAATTGTCATAGACACTGGGATTGGGAACAGGGTCCTAGAATTAATTTTTAAGTATAAAACTATGTTCTTTGTAAAAACAGTTTGAAAAAAAACATGCGGGGACTGCCGATAGAAGTCACAACTAAGTAACATTCATTCATTTTTTCTTCAAGCCTGACGATGACGCGAGTTTCACGCTTTTTGTTCACCAAAAAGTACACATACATACACAGTATACATATAGCTCATGGAATGCGTTCCGTGACGATGACGCGAGTTCCATGATTTTTCTTCACAAGAAGTTTTCACTTTTCATTTCAAAAACCAGTCAAGTACGGGAAATTATGCAAACAATTTTGATTATATTTCATACGCGAACATGATCTACAAGTACTACTATATTAATACCTGGGACAGGCGACTGTTTCAGGGGTGTTATGATCTGCCAGGGTTGCGGGAAAGTCCGAAAGGGATACCGGGACCTTGGCAACAGGCAACTAAAGGAACACGGGTGGGTTTTAGTCAGTAAAAGTCTGACACGCCCTCCCGCTCCGCACAGAGCGGGAGAAGTCATTGGATGATTTACGAAACTCAAAAAAAATGGGGTGTTATGATTTTTTCTAGTTTTTAACTGACTGAAAGGAGGAGGTTCTCATGTTGACTCACATGGTTAAATACTAGAAATCCTTATATATTCCAGCTCCTAACCCACGTGAACGTGTCCTGGTGCCAGTCAATCACAGAAAATGGCGTCGAAGCGTTAGCGCGCGCCTGTCCCAGGCTCAAGACATTTATATGCAGAGGTAGGTTTTTTAACATTTCTAGGTAGAATAGATCAGATACTCTTCATTGCATACCTTCGATCAAGAATACTCCAGGTTATTAAGAGCGTTTATTCTAAAAGTGGGCTACGTCACAAATAGATGTCAAATATTTCGCTGTTTTGATTAATTTGGCAATATTACTGTATGGAAATATGAAATATGCTTAATTACGTGTCTAAGTAATAGTAACTAAAAAGTCCTAGTTAAAAGTACTTTTTATACGCGATACTGCTCCTACGTCTAAACTTGGACCCTGTGAAACAAGTTTTGCAACATCTGAAGAAACGACGAACGGTTTTGATTATTCTAAGGTTCCGTCAAAAATTTAGTTTTCCTAAAGGGTTCCGTCGCCAAAAAAGTTTGAGACGTTAGTGAAACCTCATCAAAATCTGTTGCGTGGTTTAGAAGAACATTATGGGCATACAGACAATCAATCAATCTGCCTAGCCTTTTCCCAACTATGTTGGGGTCTGCTTCGAGTCTAACCGGATGCAGCTGAATACCAGTACTTTACATGGAGCGACTGCCTATCTGACCTCCACAACCCAGTAACTGGGTAATACGATACCCCTTGGTTAGACTGGTTGTCAGACTTTCGTGCTTCTGACGACTCGTAACGACTGTCAAAGATCCACAAATGACAGCCGGGAACAACGGCTTAACGTGCTTTCCGAGGCACGGAGGAGTCTCGATATGTAAAAACGTCACCCATCCACGGACCAACCCCGGCAAGCGCAGCTTAAACCTGATGATCGACCCGAGCGGCTGTTATTACTTAGCCACGAGCTAACATACAGACAAACATGTTTAATTTATAATATGTATAGATATAGACATGTTCTCTATAACTTGCAGGTTGTAAGAATGTGAATGACAACTGCGTTTCAACACTCGCGACATACTGCCCTGATTTATCGGGGCTCAATACACAGGGGTGCGATGTAAGTATGATATACGAGTAAATGGATATTATCTACACCCAAGCTATAAATCCTCTCTAAAAGTTTCTAAAACAAGTTAGCAGTTAGTTAGAGTCGCAGTTAGCTTATTGCCAACATTAAAAAAACCAGTGTCATAGTCACCATAATATCATCCAAACGGGTGTTATAATGTTGTACTGAATTTCATAATGCAACTTATTTTAAAAAAAAGAACGCTCTCATGCAGGCGCGTTTCACTAATAAAGCAGAGTTATTAAAAAAAACCTGTAGTTTATTCGAATTCTAAAAAATCGAATTTACGTGCGTCGTATCCCGCCATTTTTGTTCGATATTAGTATTGCAAAGAACCTTTTATAGAGGATTCATATCATGGGTGAAGATAAAGTCTTGTAAATAATTAGGTATAACAACACTCATTGATACACTCATTGGTGTTTTAATACAAGGAGTATTAAAACACCAATTTTATAACAGTTGCATAAATAACTATAAAACATCATGTTTCCTATTCACAGCAACTAACCGACGACTCAATATCCAAACTGGGGCCGGCGATGCGCCGGTTATGTGTCTCAGGGTGTTCCCGATTAACGGACGCCGCATTATCAGCCATAGCGGCGCGATGTCCCGATATTGTGACCTTAGAGCTAGCGCAGTGCAGTCAGCTGACTGATGCCGGATTTCAGGCGTTGGCTCGGGTGAGTAGAGTTCAGTTTCGTGCACGCATAAACACAATGTTATGCGTCCGTTGCGCACTACCGTAAACGGTGTCTTTGCTTTTCAATTTTCGTTTTTTGCCACCTACTTCCGAAATTAAAGTTATTTTTCAATTTTTTAGGGTTTTTTTGGAAGACGGTTGTTTTTTTTTTTTGTAAAAAGTTTTTATTTTTCCCTTTCTAGTTGTGGTACCTACCCCACACAAATTCGTATATCGTTATCTGCTATGTAAATGAAGACTAAGATATCGTCTACATACGCAAAGTGGGAAAAATACGTAATTATTGAAGCTAACTCAAAAACTATGCAAGCAAAGTTAATAAAATTTATATGGGACCACCTCTGAAGCATGACCTACCAAACAAAAAAAGAATCATCAAAATCGATTCAAAATTGGAGGAGTCATCGCGTAAAATACATACAAAAACAAAAAAAAAACATACAGACGAATTGAGAACCTCCCCCTTTTTGAAGAAGTCAGTTAAAAATAAAACTCGTTTCCCAGCAATTATTTTTGTGCAATGTTACTTAATTTGATGTACAAAATGCGTACTTGATGGCTATGTGATGGGTCTTTTTACACCCTGTATTTTTAACCGACTTCTTCAAAAAGGAGGAGGTTCTCAATTCGTCTGTATGTTTTTTTTTTTGTGTGTGTGTTACGCGATTACTCCGCCAATTATGAATCGATTTTGATTATTCTTTTTGGTAGGTAATGCTTCAGAGGTGGTCCCATATAAATTTTATTAACTTTGCTTGCGTAGTTTTTGAGTTAGCTTCAATATTTATGTATTTTTCCCACTTATTCCCACTTAGTCTATGTAGACAATATTTTATTTGACTCCGTCACTGTTATTTGCATAGCAGGTAGTGGTATTCTAATTTTTGTGGGGTAGGTACCACAACAAAAAAGGGAAAAATAAAAACATTTTACAAAAAAAAACAACTTCTTCCAAAAAACACTAAAAAAGTGAAAAATAACTTTAATTTCGGAAGTCGGTGGCAGAAAACGAAAAATGAAAAGCAAACACCGACTTCAGAAATTAAAGTTATCTTTTGTTTTCTGCCGGCGTTCTCTTTCTCTCTCTTATTCATAGAATTAGAAGATGACAGTCGCAAGTACGAACGCTTTTAGCGTTACACTTTCTGAAAGTTTATCATTATTGTCATTCGAGAATCTTTGACAGTCATTACGGGTCGTCAGAAGCCCGAAAGTCTGACAACTAGTCTTACCAAGGGGTATCGTATTACCCAGTTACTGGGTTGTGGAGGTCAGATAGGCAGTCGCTCCATGTAAAATACTGGTATTCAGCTGCATCCGGTTAGACTGGAAGCCGACCCCAACATAGTTGGGAAAAGGCTAGGCAGACTGATTGACTTTCTGAAAGTTTACAAGCCGCGTAAAAGAACTTCGTTCCAAAAAGTGCGGGTTGCTTTAGTTTTCTTCAAGACATACTCTTAGTTAATAATATTCTTCAACAGAGTTGCAAGATGATCGAACGAATGGATCTCGAGGAGTGCGTTCTGATCACCGACAACACGCTCGTCCATCTGTCCATGGGATGTCCCCGACTCGAGAAATTGGTGAGCGAATTGGTATTCGATGGGAGTCGATTTCCTAGCCGGAAAAGTGTCATTGGGTTCTTCCATCAGGAATTTCTCAACAGCAGCCCGGAGTCTGGATTTGTGCCATTACATTGTACACATTCAGTATGCAAGGGTAAACACCGTTGTCACTCAAACCATGGGTAGTTGACTTAAATATAAAAATAAATGACCGAGTAACAACAAAAAAAAAACATTATTTTCAATAAAAGATTTTAAAAAGTTTTTATTCGACACCGTGCTCGCTACCGTAACAGCTGAGTGACTGAGGAAGGGGTCGCGCTCGCGGCCGGTTAGGCCACGTCCCGCGCCCCCCACCTGTGTTTAGAATTCATTGCCCTAGCGCATAGGGTGAAAGGGTGAAATAATCTTGTGGTAAAATGTAACATTAAAAAAAGAAAGTTGTAATTTTCCATTGATTTTACGTTCTATAAATGACACCAAACCACTGGTTTCAAGGATAACGGTGTTTACCCTAACACCCTGTATAACTGACGAAATGGCAGTACTGTTAAATAGGTACATACTTCTAGTAGAGCAGTGATAGCCTAGTGGTGTGACCGTCGGACTGCCAAGTCATAGGTCTAGAGTTCGAACCCAACCCACGCACCTCTGACTTTTCGGATTCATGTGCGTATTGTATAATTATCACTTGCTTCAAAAACGGTGAAGGAAAACATCGTGAGGAAACATGCCTGAGAGATATTTCTCGATAGCATGTGAAGCCAAGTCAGAGACCCTTGGGCGGCTTTATAACTCTGTGGTTACTCCCAGTCTACTCTACACGAAAAAAAAGAAGGTACATGTTATAGTTTTCCTAAGATGTGAGTGAAATCATAAACAACACAATCTTAACTTTTATCCTTACTAATATTATAAATACGAAAGTAACTCTATCTGTCTGTCACGCTTTCACGCCAAAACCGATTTAAATAAAATTTGGTACACAGATAGTCTCCAGCCTGGGTCCTTTACATAGGCTACTTTTTATCGATATACCACGCGGGCGAAGCCGCGGGCGGAAGCTAGTAATATTATACATGCGAAAGTGAGTTCGTTAATTACGTTTTCACGCTAAAACGGCTGAACAGATTTGGATGAAAATTGGCACAGGGGTAGACCTTGACCTGAAGAAGGACATAGGCTTCATCCTGGCTCGCAGACGAAGTCTTGGGCAACAGCTAGTGATATAATATTGTTATCATTACAGACGCTGTCCCACTGCGAATTGATAACTGACTACGGTATCAAACAGTTATCAATGTCGCCGTGTGCCGCTGAACATCTCACCGTGTTAGGCAAGTTGATGAAATTCTTTCATTTAAATGAAATGAAATCATTTATTCTTATTTCGTAATCGTTTATTTTTATTTCGTAATCGTTTATTTTTATTTCGTAATCGTTTATTCTTATTTCGTAATCGTTTATTCTTATTTCGTAATCGTTTATTCTTATTTCGTAATCGTTTATTCTTATTTCGTAATCGTTTATAGTGATTTTCAAAATAAAGCCAAACATAACGCCAACCAAATAGAATTAACAAAATGTTACATCGTGTGACAAGGGTAGGATTCGTGACGTCACATGATATAATAATACTGATAGAGTTGATACTATTAAGTTGTACGTTAGGGTTGTACAGTTTTCATGTTATCAACTCTATCATCAGTATTATTAAAAGGTTTAATTTAAAATATGTAAAATATTTCACCTCACAGGGGAGGGGTGGGGTCACACAAATATGATTTCCTTGGACAAAGACGGGGGGCACCAAAACTCATGACATTCAGGAATATTTTAGTTTCTTTGTCATCATTTACCTACAGTTACCAATATTTTTCCTTCCAGGTCTGGACAACTGCCCGCTAGTGACGGACGGCGCCCTGGAACACCTGATCTCCTGCCACAACCTGCAGCTCATCGAGCTCTACGACTGTCAGATGGTGAGCAGGAACGCTATCAGGAAACTGAGGGTATGTATAACATACATAAGAATAAGAATAGAATAATCTTTATTACACAAGAAAGTGGTTACAAAATAGTGTGAAGTCCCTGACTCCTGTGCTAGGTGGTATACCTGTGTTACAAGAGCCAGTGCCCTCTCCCAGTAGGAGATATTACAGAATCTTATGCAACAAGATTAACAAAAATAAAAAAGAATATGGTAACAACAAAGAAGTAAAATAAACTAAACTAAGAACGGTAAAAAGAAGCCTGTATTGAGTGTTTGTGTGTACGTTTATCTCAGTGTGAGCGTGAGTGTGTGTGTGTGTGTGAATGTATGTATGTATGAGGGCGTGTTTGTGTGTGTGTGTGGGTGAGTGTATATGTGTGTATGTGTGTGTGTCATGATTGATCAGGAGGGGTTTCAATGTTACGAAATAGATATCATGATTCTCTCTGTTTCATCATAGTTCAGCGACAGTAGCCATGGCTTAAGAGTCTGCTTGGCTTTATGTAGGGTTAGTCTATAAATTGAAAGTGTTTTGTTTATTTTATTATACATTACTGCGCTTTGGGCGTGATAGTGTCGTCGCGCAAGTGCAGTACGACATTGGACAGACTCACAGATAGGAAAACCAATCCGCCGATGACATAGCTTGCCATCTAGTGGCATCGTGGAATGTCGGCGTAAGATAGAGCGAAGAACGTATAATTTTCTCACCGTTAGAACTTGGGCTTCTGAGTATAACTGAGCTGTGGGATAGTCCCTTTTGCGGAAATAAATAACTTTGAGAACAGCCCGCTGAGCTCGTTCCACCCTAAGCATCACTGTTTTGAAGGTACCGCCCCATACCGGGATGCAGTAAGTAATTATGGACTCGCATAGAGAGCGGTATACTAGTAATGCTGTTTCAATCATCATCATCATCTACCTAGCCTTTTCCCAACTATGTTAGGGTCGGCTTCCAGTCTAACCGGATGCAGCTGAATACCAGTATTTTACATGGAGGGACTGCCTATCTGACCTCCACAACCCAGTAACTGGGTAATACGATACCCCTTGGTAAGACTGGTTGTCAGATTTTCGGGCTTCTGACGAACCGTAACGACTGTCAAAAATCCACGAATGACAGCCGGGACCAATGGCTTAACGTGCTTTCCGAGGCACGGAAGAGTCGGTATGTAAAGATGGTCACCCATCGACGGACCAGCCCTGGCAGGCGTAGCTTAACCTGATGGAAAGACCCGGGTGGCTTTTATTAGGTTGTGGCAGTATCTACATCGCCTAAATTGGTGACCCCGAATATGAACGTCAACGCAGCCTTCGTGCAACTACTCCAGCGTGACGTCATCATCATCACTCCCGCAAGCGTTCAGTGAGGCGAGTCACACAGCCAAGCCAACACCCGAGGCGTCAACGGGTATTCTGACCACCAGCATGCAGCGATCGCGCATTCCTGGTCATCACCCTCAGCCTCATCATCCCGACCCACTGGGGAATCACATCAATCACCTCAACCTCATCACCCTGAGCCACTGGGGAATCACCGCAATCAACTCAATCACCGCAAACAGTTCCGACCCACCGCGAACAATGCGGCACCCGGTTCCGACTCACTGGAACCACAACTGGCACTGGCAAGCATCGCAAGATACAAGACTCAGCCCACTATCGACCTCCGGTCTCCGGAGGGGAGTGATGTGGCGGTATCTACATCGCCACATGCAAACTACGCATCGAAGACCTGACGTCACATAAATCCTGCATCGCGCAATTAGAGTTTACCGTGCAGTGAACATACATACAAAAACCCAATATCAATCATTGGGCAGTTGCCCGCCAGACACAACACCCGTCTGGTCGGAGGATCCTCCCTTTTCTATGGGGGATGAGTGAACTTTACACCCTGTTCCTCATACCCCTTTTTTTTTTTTTTTTTTTTGGGTGGGAAATCATCCAATGACTTCTCCCGCTCTGGGTGGAGCGGAAGGGCGTGTCAGACTTCTACTGACTAAAACCCACCCGTGTTCCTTCAGTTGCCTGTTGCCAAGGTCCCGGTATCCCTTTCGGACTAACCCGCAACCCTGGCAGGCATCGGTCCTAGCGGACCCCGCCAATTGTGCTGACATCTCTTTGAGGCGCGCGTGGAACATGACGCGCCATCGACCCGGGCCTGGTCCTGATTGGACGGCGAGCTACCCATTGCTCGCCGTCCGCAAGCCCGCGCCTTTGGTGGCCGGGAATCCGCCTGGGATTCCCGACGCCCAGGGCGTCTCCAGCGGCGGCGGCGGTTAGGGGCGTGAGGGCGCAAACTTTGCCTCTCCCTCACGCGTTCCGCCTCCTCCTTCGCGAGCATTACTGCTTCGCAGGTGACTGCTTCCCATGCCCTCTCGCTCCGTACCATGGCCTGGACCAGAGCCGGACGCGAGAGGTCACCGCCGCCAATCGCCTCCAAGAGGACACGGCGGGGCTCCGCCCAAGCGGGGCAGACCTCCACCGTATGCTCCACCGTGTCCTCCGGGCGATCCACACAGTGGTGACACCCGGGCGTTTCCTCCCGCCTTATACGAAACAGGAACCTCCCGAAGCAACCGTGTCCGGTGAGGACCTGCGTCAGGCGGAAGGTGAGGACGCCGTGGCGCCTCTCTAGCCACTCCTCAAAGAGGGGACTTATCGCCGCAATTGTGGCGTGCCCAGCACTGGGTTGCGACAATCGCACTCTCCATGCCGCCATGAGATCCTGCCGGAGCTCTGTCCGCTGAGCCGCGATTTCTCGCGGCAGCGGAGTTACGCCCCGGCGCTTCATCTCCTCGCGCCACTCCCATATGTGCGCGAGGACCTTCGCCTCCAGATCCCATGGCGGTAATCCGGCCAGGAGGCTCGCCGCCTCGCGGGAGACCGTGCGGTATCCCCGGGCCAGCCGAATGGCCATGACCCTTTGGGACGCGTTCAGCCGGCGGGCTGGCCGCAGCCTAAGGGAACGCGCCCACACCGGTGCCCCGTAAAGGGCCATGGACCGCACGACCCCCGCGTAGAGCCTCCGGCAGGAGGCGTTTGGACCCCCCAGATTGGGCAGGAGACGCCCCAAGGCAGCTCCAGCCCGGTCCAGCCTGGGAGCCAAACGTCGGAAATGCTCAACGAAGTTCCACCGGCTGTCGAGGACGAGTCCTAGGTACTTCATCGTCGACTCGACGCCGATGTGAACCCCTCCTACCGTAATTTGGGAACCCGACGGTAGCGCGTTCCGAGGGCCATGAAAACACATGACCTCGGACTTGTGCAAGGCCACCTCGAGTCCCAGCTGCCGGATTCTATCGACGATTGTCGCAACCCCGCGTGTCGCTAGTTCGGCCGCCGCCTGGTGCGACCTCCCCTGTGCCAGGACCAGCGTGTCGTCAGCGTAGCAAACTACACTGACGCCACTGGGGAGGTCGGCGCGCAGCACCCAGTCGTAACCGATGTCCCACAGATGCGGCCCCAGGACCGATCCCTGTGGAACACCGCACGACATCTCTCGCCGGTTCCACACTCCCTGGTGACCGGGGTAGATGACGGCCCTGTCCGTCAGATAGGCCTCGACCACACGACAGAGGTAGGTCGGCATCCGGTGGTACCGGAGTGCCTCCCTTATGCAACTCCAGGGCAGGGTGTTGAAGGCGTTGGCGATGTCGAGAGACACCGCCAAGACGACCCCACCCCGGGCCACAGCATCCCCCGTCGTGAGGGCCCGTACGCGCATGATGGCGTCCACCGTAGAGCGCCCTCTGCGGAAACCAAACTGGCTCTCCGCCAAGTCCGGCCCCACCCGCACCAGCCGCCCGACGAGGCGGTTTGCAATTACTCTTTCAAAGAGCTTGCCCACCTCGTCGAGCAGCACGATGGGCCGATAAGCGGACGGAGAGTCCGCAGGGCGCCCCGGCTTCTTTATGAGGACCAGTTTCCCCGTCTTCCAACGAAGTGGAAACTGGCCCCTCTCCATGCATGCGCTTAGGAGACCCCTTAGTCGAGGCCCGAGAGCCTCCATGGCCAGGACCCAGGCCTTCCCAGGTAGGCCGTCAGGTCCTGGGGCGGTGTTTTTGGCATTCAGCCTTCGCACCGCCACTCTCATTTCTACCTCGGTCACCTCCGGAGCATCGTCGTCTTCGTCGGTGTTGTGGTCCGCATCAAGCACCGCAGTAGGCGGAGCCATGAGCGGGGAGGTATGTTCCCCTCTCGAAGGGAACAGAGCGCTCACCACGTCCTCCACAAGCTGAGGCCGGAGACTCTGCGTCAGCGGGGGAGCCCATGGGCGGAGTTTCTCCCGCACCATCTTGTATGGGCGTCCCCACGGATCTCTGTTCAGAGTCTCCAGCATCTCCTCGCGGTCCACTGCCCTGGCCCGCAGGATCTCCGCCTGGAGGGCGGTCTTCGCCGCTCTGTACCCCTCATACAGCTCCGCCTCAATGGCTTCCGTATCCGGAGGGCGGATACGGAGCCTGCGGTGCCTGGTGTACTGGTGTCGCGCAGCAACACACGCATGGCGCAAAGCCGTCAGCTGCTGCGACCACCAGCTCACCTGGCGCGAAGCACGTCCGGGCTGGGCCCGGGGCATTGCCACGTCACAAATATTGGACATGGCCTCCCGGAACCACTCCGCCTCGTCGTTGATGTCGGCAGGCCTGTCCGGTGATGACACCCAGGCCTGCACGATCGAGGCTTCCAGGAGGAGCTCCCGGTCCAGCTGCTTCAGCGCCCAACGCGGACCACTCGGGGCCTGTCGGACCGGTGCGCTCGAGGACTGGGCGGAGACGTCAAACCGGATATACCGGTGGTCGGAATACGTCTCCACCCCCTCCATGACGCGCCAGTCAGTGACACGCGGTGACAGAGCGGGGCTGGCGAACGAGATGTCCACCACCGACTCACCCCGCATCCGCACATACGTGGGGACAGAACCCCGGTTTAGGACGACCAGGCCTGTCTCCAGAGCCCAGTCCTCCACCATCCTGCCCCGTGTGTCCGTATACCGGGAACCCCAAGCCACATTCTTGGCGTTGAAGTCCCCGAGGACGAGCACGGGGAGGGAACGGAACCCGACGACGACGACTTTCAACTCCGCAAGGGAGTTGTGGAACTCGGCGAGAGTTCGGTTCGGGGATAAGTACACCCCTACCACGACAATCTCCCCGAACCGTGCTGCCACGCAACCCCGTCCTCTCTTGACAGCCTCGAGGGACGGGGTACCGGCGGCGGCCGACGAAATAAGGGTCACTGAGCCGCTCAGGTCCTCCACCCAGTCATCCCTGGGCGGGACAAAGTACGGCTCAGCGACCACGGCGATATTAATCGACCACTGCGCCATGCTCTGGAGCAAAAGATCCTGAGCGGTGGCGCAGTGGTTGATGTTCGCCTGGAGGAGGCGAAATGGGGCCATTATTGGCACTCCATTTCAACCCCCTCCCGAGACCCATGCGAGGGCCCTGCCGCAGCGGCAGCGGTGGCGACGACGACGGTGGTGGAGGCGGCAGCGGCGGTGGCGGTGGCGGCGGCTGCGGCGGTGACGGCGGTGGTGGCGGTGGTGGCGGAGGGCTTACCCCTGCCCCTGGGTTTGCCAGGCTTCGGTGGAGTGCAGGCCTTACTCCCGATCCGGTGGTCGGCCGGCTTGCCTGCCGCCGCACATACGACGCAGTGCGGCGTGGCCTTGCACGTGCCGGCCTTGTGACCGGGCTGACCGCAGCGGTAGCAGGCATCGCTGCGGTCAACCTCGGAGGTGCATTTAGCTCCCACGTGGTCGCCCACATGGCAGCGGAAGCACCTCCGAGGTCTGGGTTCGAGCAGTTTGACCTGCGCGGACACCCAGCCCACCAGTAGCCTTTGGCCCTCCCCGGCTATTTTCTTGGCCGCGGCCACGGGGCAGCTCACCGTAACAGCTTGCATGCCCCTGTGGTCGGGGCCGATGGTGCCAGCCTTAACCTGCTCGGCAGAGCACCCCCCTGTCCTGACCACGGCGGCCACTACCTGTGCCTGCGTCACAGAATCGTCCAGGCCCTGGATGCGCACTTCGGCGCACTTAGTGGGCCTGGACACCCGGGCCTCGTCCACCTTTAGGGACACCCTGAGCTTTTCAGCCAGGGCGTCAGCGGCCGAGCCACCAGCCGGACCGGGGAACTCAAGCATCCGAGCCCCAGTGGCAGCGATCCTCAGCCTGATGCCACTGGCGGCACCGAGCTCCTCGAGATCCACCACCTCTGTCACCCTTGCCAGCACGTCCTTATAGGACACGCCCTTCTTTGCCGCTTCTGGCTGTAGTGTGATCACTACAGCTGCGGATTTCGGGGCGTGGAGCCTATCCGCGACGCTTCTCCCCTTGCGTCGCTGCCGCCTCGTCTTTTTCTTCTTGGCCGCCCTTGCCTTCCTAGCCGCCTTCCTCTTCTCCCCAGCCACTTGCCATTCAGCATCGGCTTGGGGAGGTAGGGAAGGTGCGGGTGCAGTCGGAGGTGGGGGCGGTCGTTTAGCCACCGGGGCCGGGGCTGGAGCCGAGGTCGGGGCCGGGGCCCTCGCCGCCTTTTTGGCGGCTCCGGCCTTTTTAGCCGCCCCGCCCTTATTCTGCCCCGGCGAGGCTGGATTGGCCACGGCAGATTCGGCGGCGACGGCGGCATATGTCGTCGCCTCCTTCCGCTGGCCGGGGGCCGACTGGCTTGCCGTCAAGGGGGGGCGCAGGACGATGGCTTCTAGGGCGGAGAATCGTCTCCGCATTTCGGCCATCTCCTGCCGCACCAGGCTCAGAACCCGGTCCTCAGCAACAGCAGGCACGGGCTGACTCTGCCCCTGCTGCTTCCCCCCCTGCACAACCGTCCGAGGGCCGGCTCCTCGGAGCCTTGCCAGTTCCGCGCGGAGCTCCGCGTTCTCCTTTCGGAGAAGCTCCATCGCGGCCGTCAGGCGTGCGACCTCCGCCCGCATCTCGGACACTCCGTCCAACGGGGTCCCCCTGCGGGAGGCCTCCGCTGCCGCCACTATGGAGGCCGTGGCCTCTGCTATGGCCTTGTCTTTAGAGGTCTTCAACCTCTTCAAGGCCACATTGTTTATGGCAGAGACCACGATCTCTGCGAACCTAGCTGAGCCCTGCGTATTGGGGCCACCAGCGGTGCCCAGCTCACTCCCTGTCACCTCCCTGGGACTCACAGCTCGCTGAGCCGGCTCGGCTGGGCTATCTAGGCTCGCATCTCCGGCCTCCTTCTCCTTGGTGGCGAGCCCTCTACCCACCCCCTTCACGCGGGTTCCGCCCCTGCGGCCGGAGTGGATCTTCCTCCGGCTCGTGGTCCCCTCGTCCGAGGATGACCCCGTCTTGGGGCGCTTCCGGAAGAACTTTCTCCCGGAAGGCCCCACAACCACCACTTCGCGCTCCAGGCTCGTGCACGAGCTAGAACTCGATGCCGCGTCGGACTCCGACCGCGCATCACCTCCTTCCTCTCCGTTTCTCTCTCCCTGTCTGTCTTTCTTTTGGGTGTTTAAATTTTCCATATTAGTTCCCACGAGTACATAACATGTTTTACTTGCTCAAAATATAGTGGTTCGCACTAGCGACTGATTCCATAGCTACCCATCAGCCAAGCTATCAACCTCCCTCACGGTGCGCCGCCGCTTGGAGGTTTGGGGTAATTTTTTATAAAGGATTTCTTCCTCACGGCCCGGGCGGTTAAGCCAAGACCCTCGACCCCCGTCAAATGCCAGAGACATGACCTTGACACTCTTCGGGGCTACGAGACCAACGGTGGCAGAAGGAAGGACTTCCTCCTGCCTGCCCGACGGCAGGGTTAGTGCACGCCGAGCCCGCTCAAGACGCTACTAAACGTGTACTCCTCCGAGTACACATTAGAGCGTCCCACCGACAGGATATTGGCATACGGGCAATGCCTCTCCACTAGGTACTGTATGTCTAACTCACAGCACCCATTGGAGAAACATTGCCCGCACCCCAGGGTGCACCGTCCCAGAAACTAGCCTTCCCCACGGACGTATCCGTAAGGGAACTCCAGCCCCCGGGCACACGGGGAGGTTTCCTGTCCACGCACCCCTTCCTCATACCCCTAAAAGGTACTTAGCCACGAGCTCCTCTTGGGTATTTATTACATACAACACATTATATTGTGGAGGCATCTACAGCGCCTACCTGACCTACAGTCAATTCACAGTTATGTTACAGCTGACAGCAGCAAGCCAACACCAACCTTATTGTAACAAAAATAAGGATCACTGCATCTTTGACAGACTTGTCAGTGTCTGCAAGCCAATGGCAACCTTATTGTAAAAAAAATAAAGATCACTTCGATTTTGACAGACTTGTCAGAAGAACAACGCGGATATACAGACAAACACGAAAAGCGACTATCATTTATAATATGTACAGATGATTTGTAATGGGATGTCTTTCTTAAAATTTGTATTAGTATCTAAAATAATAATATAATAAAAAAAATCTTTATACCATTCCCCCTCTAAAAAGCTTAATTTATTCACTTTTTATCACTGCTTTGGTGTTTGAATTTAGAACACCAATATATTCGAACTCCATCTCAATGCTATACAAACTCCTATTTGATTTGATTTTCGAACAGGAGTTTAGCATTAGAATAAAAACATTTGTGTTCTTTGCTGTTATTAGTAAATTGGAGCTATTTTAAATATTGTAAGTTGTACGAACAAAGTTTAGGGTTACTTAATAAAAAATCGATTGAAAATGTTTTCAAGTGATGAAGAAGATGTGCTAACACCTGAGTTTATGAAAGAGAGGGCGGCCGATATAGTAGAAAACTTGCTGCCTAACAAATCACAGCTGGTTTACATCAAAGCTTACGATGAATTTTGCAAATGGAAAAATGAAAATCAAGTTTCTGGCACATTTTCAGTCTGTTTTCCTAACTTATTTTAATGAGTTGTCGAAGATAAAGAAGTCATCGACATTATGGAGTATGTATTCTATGCTACGGTGTAGGTACTATAAAACCAAGGCATAACATTGACATAACAACATACTCGAAGTTCTTTTTCTCGTAGTCATAGTATAAAGTATAGTATGCAACTCTTGAATAAAACGGATTTATATCAAGGGCCATGAATCACTCGCGTCGTTAAGGATTCTAACACTTGAATCTCTTGCTATGCTCGTGATTCAATCATCATGAATCACTCCCTACGGTCGTGATTCAGTCGTGTCGTTAGAATCCTTCAGTTGCTCGTGATTCATCTATGGCTCGCGCTTTAAATCCGTCCTTTATTCATTGCATAATAGGGAATATGCATGTGATTCAAATATGGGTCAAATATTTTTTTCTATAAACTATGTTACTTCAGAATTAAGCCTCCATCAATATTTTTGAATAAAATTTCTTTTTGAGCGAGAAATTAATTTTTAAAAAGTCCCAAAAAACTGTGGGTAATTCAAATACTTGAAAAGGCTAAGAGCGGATGTGACGTAACAATCCGGGGTAACAATCAAAATGTCAATGTCAAGTCAATCAACAAGTGTCAAGTCAATGTCAAACGCTCATAGAAAAAGGAGTGTTTGACGTTGACTTGACATTTGCTTGTCTGTTTTCACGAACTGTGACGTCACCACACCAAGCGCGCCAAATGGAGGGCGTTTAAATAGCCCGGATCGGTTGGATATTTTTAAACATTTTTTTAACTACTTTAAATTGCTTTTTTGCCGTCGAATTTTTTTTTACTATTATTTGACGATGTAAACTATCGAATAAAAATATTAAAAAAATACATGCATATTCCCTATTGTTAAACATAATCTCACTATAAATATCTCTCTTCCCAGAATCATCTCCCGAACATAAAAGTGCACGCGTACTTCGCGCCCGTCACCCCGCCCGTGGGCGGCGCGGGCGCGCGGCCGCGCTACTGTCGCTGCTGCAACATCATCTGAGAGCTGCGGCCGGGCCGGGCGGGACGGGACAGGCTCCACTGTTATCATTACCATTAGATGCCTGAGAAAATGCCTGGAAAATAAAAAAAAGGATGTTTTTTTTTATTTTTGTCGGAGTCGAAATGAATCCGTTTTCTGTCGTTTGTTGTAAAAGCAATGTTGTAATTATTATCATTAGATTGCGATTTAGGCATCTGGCCTCGAGCTGGCGTTCAGCGAGAAGGGCTAGCAAACTAAAAACGTGTTGGTTGTTTGAGAGAACTCTCGCCGGCGATGAGAGCGATCAACTATTATGTTGAACCATGTTTTTCCCCCTAACTGTGCGTTCACACTGGCGAAACATGTTGAAATCTCTATTTTCTGTCAAATGTTCCATACAATTTTTGACACAAATTACTCCATTTGAAATAGGATTAAACATTTAAACAAACCTTTTTACAGTCCGTTCAACCGATTTTGACTTCTGTACCGTAGGCATAAGGATGCCATTAAAAGCAAAAACCGGCCGAGTGCATGTCGAACCACGCACAATGAAGGGTTCCGTAGTTGGGATGAATATAAACAACATACTTAATATTGTAGTTGAAAAACTTGTTTTTGCAACTGTAAATTTAAGTTGGTCGATTATTACTCGGTAACTTGTGGAGCCTACTTAGCTGTGATAGTTTTCCTTTTAATTTCGTTATATATACTACTGCCGTGAATTTGTTCACATATCTAAAACCAACCATTTAGCTGGCAGGGGGGGGACACTTGACTCTAACAAAAATTGGCACTTTAAAGCTTGCTACCAAATAGTTAATAAGTTTACTAACATAGGTATAAATTCTCTTTTGTTTACTAACCCATATGGATGTGTCTTATCCGAAATAAAGATTTTTTTTTTTTTTTAAAGCTTAATATTTCGCAAACGGATCCCTGAATCAAAAAATGGTTTAAAGCCCAAAACACACACAGAGCGGGTGCGGGGCGGGAGCGGGTCGGGTCGTTTTCATCGCGTGAGTCGCGCGGTTCCTCGTGTTCACACAGAGCGCGGGCGCGGGGCGGCAGCGGGTCGGGCGCGGGACGGCAGCGGGTCGGGCGCGGGACGGCAGCGGGTCGGGCGCGGGACGGCAGCGGGTTGGGCGCGGGGACGGCAGCGGGTCGGGCGTGTGACGACAGCGGGTCGGGCGCGGGACGACAGCGGGTCGGGCGCGGGGACGGCAGCGGGTCGGGCGCGGGGACGGCAGCGGGTCGGGCGCGGGGACGGCAGCGGGACGACAGCGGGTCGGGCGCGGGGACGGCAGCGGGTCGGGCGCGGGGACGGCAGCGGGTCGGGCGCGGGGACGGCAGCGGGTCGGGCGCGGGGACGGCAGCGGGTCGGGCGCGGGGACGGCAGCGGGTCGGGCGCGGGGACGGCAGCGGGTCGGGCGCGGGGACGGCAGCGGGTCGGGCGCGGGGACGGCAGCGGGTCGGGCGCGGGGACGGCAGCGGGTCGGGCGCGGGGACGGCAGCGGGTCGGGCGCGGGGACGGCAGCGGGTCGGGTGCGGATGTACTTTGGCAGGCGGCAACGGTTGCAGTGTGAAAATGTCGGGTGATTCTGACACGGACGAAGAATTATTATTTTTTACTTATTTTAAAGAGAAGAACGCGGAAATGGAAACAGTTGTAGGTTCATGACATTAATAAAAAAAAACATCAATATGGAGAATATCATCGATACGTGTATTGCAACGAATGTAACGCCGCTACACCCACATTGCTATACTGTAACCATCTTACCTTGAAAACTTAGGTGAAGTGAGGGTGGAGTGAGTCATTGTCATCGACACCTACTGATACTAAGGCAGTGACAGTTCACTCCAAGCTCACTTTGATATTTTACTACACTTAGTTTTCACGGAGATATTTTTACAGAATAGCACAACCGCTCCCGTCCCGCGCTGATGTGTCAGCGGGCGCGGCTCCCGCTCCGCGCCCGACCCGCGCCCGCGTTCTGTGTGTTGACATCCATATAATTCCTTGAATTACAATTTATGACACCCGCCGTACTCCCGCGCCCGACCCGCTCCCGCCCCGCACCCGCTCTGTGTGTGTTTTGGGCTTTAACGACCTTTCTAACGATACCCCACACTATGGGACTGATTAGAAGAAAAAAAACCTCCCCACTTTAAGTGTAGGGGAGGTACCCTAAAAAAAAATATATTTTACGATTGTTTTTTACCACTTTGTCGGCGTGATTTATATTTATATCCATACCAATTTACAGCTTTCTAGTACCAACAGTCTCTGAGCTAAGCCCCGGACGGACATGGCGAAACTAAAAGGGTTCCTTGTTGACTACGGAACCCTAAAAAGGTTACACAATACCAACTGTCTACTGCAGCCGCCATTTGTCATGTCACCAACGCAATAAAAGTCAAAATCGATTGTTAAGTTAAGTCGATTGTTACTTTGTTTGTTTACATTACCAATAACCCTGTATGTATCTATTTTACGTACAGACGACCTACAATCTTTTGTACGTTTCTTGAGCTAGAAGATAGTTGATAGCTAATAGAGAATATGCATGTATTTTTTTATATTTTTATTCGATAGTTTGCATCGTCAAATAATAGTGAAAAAAAATTCGACGGCAATAAAGTAGTTAAAAAAAATGTTTAAAAATATCCTACCGATCCGGGCCATTTAAACGCCCTCCATTTGGCGCGCTTGGTGTGGTGACGTCACAGTCCGTCAAAACAGACAAGCAACTGTCAAGTCAACGTCAAACACTCCTTTTTCTATGAGCGTTTGACATTGACTTGACACTTGTTGATTGCCTTGACATTGACATTTTGATTGTTATCCCGTACTGTTACGTCACATCCGCTCTTAGCCTTTTCAAGTATTTGAATTACCCACAGCTTTTTGGGACTTTAAAAAAATTAATTTCTCGTTCAAAAATAATTTTTATTCAAAAATATTGATGGAGGCATAATTCTGAAGTAATATAGTTTATAAAAAAAAATATTTGACCCATATTTAAATCACATGCTTATTCCCTATTGCTTCCTTGTCGGCGCGGGGACGGTACCTGCAAAGTACGACTTTTTTGTCAGTCAAAATGAGTTTTGATCTTTTTTCTGGCGAGTGTGTTGTTAACGACTATACTTACTGTTATTATTATCATTATGTAATGAAAAAAAAAAAAAAATTTTTTTTTTTTTTTTTTTCAAATTTTTGTCGCTCAGATTGGGCTCGTTTTCTGACGAATATGATGCTATTTCGTAATTTCGGCAGCTCATTTTGAGTGGCAGAAATTACGCTGGATAGTTATGACACATTCGGCCTTGCAGAGCGAATCAAGTCAGCTATGTATAGCGTTGTCTCTGTCTAATGCTCGATGTGTCATATTGACAGACATACAGCACTCCTCTGTCTAAACTGGATAAAAAATGCAATTAAAAAAAAAACACGTAAATTATTAATTTTCTTGACTCTAGTCACATGTGCATACAGATGGCTCACTTAGCAAAATAATTTAAATAAAAAGCGACTCTGTTATGCCACAATAAAGTGCAATTCAGGTCGCACAGCGCTAATTACCAACAGTTATATTCACCTACAAGTTGCTTCAGTTTCTATCGCGTAACTCTTATATCTTCTGACTCCGTTACGCTCACTGAATTCACCAAGTCTAGTCCGCCGCGTACTTGTAGCTTCATACCTAAAATGCGGAGTGAACTATCTGTATTCATCTGTGCTCTAGGATTACTTTATCCAATTAATATTCGTAATAAACTCATAAATATCTCAGTGTCGATTAATACGATAATAATACTAATTTAAGAATTGGCTTGTCTATGCCACCTTCCTTGTACAGTTAACTGCACAGCAGTGGTAACCTCTCATGAAAATTCCCGCCACCAGGTGGCGCCACTTTGACAAGAGGTCTTCCATTTCGACAATGTATATGAAATTATGATGACGTTCATCATTCCTTTCATTCATTCACTCAAGATTTAAGAAAATATAGGCGCTTTGACACTTGACAGGTGCCCGGACCTGACGTCTCAGTGCAGCCACCTAGTGGACGTCATTTCAGAAAACCCTCATTTGAGATTGACAGACCCTTAATATCATAGCGATAAGGGCAATTTTTGTAGTGAAAGTGTTAAGTACCAGTGATGTGCGGTTGGCTGTTCTCTCGGACAATGAGATTTGTTGTTATAATATTCGTAGTACCCCGAAATATGTATTTTTTGGTAAACTATAAAATTTTCAAAGAATTTGTGGATCTTGAATATGCGAAATTCTGGTTTATATTACACATAGTAATGGTATCCAAACTATAGTACTTGCATTATGAACTGAGTCGTCAGGCCTTGTATGTCAGTCATCATAATCAGCCTATAACATTCCCACTGCTGGGACACAGGTCTCCTCTCTGTGAGAGGGAGTGGGCCGTAATCCACCACACGGGCCCAGTGCGGTTTGGTAGATGTCACATGTCTTCCAATTTTTGGTCCTAAGACTAGCCGGTTTCCTCACGATGTTTTCCTTCACCGTTTTGAGAGCAGTGGTGATGAAATAATTTACACAAAGTAAAGCCTGTCAGGGTTTGAAACTGCGACCTACAAGTCGTAAGTCGCGACCGTTAGCACTGGGCCACCATGTCAGTAGCAAGAAGAATAACGTCTTGCGTCTTATCGATAGCTTGCTACAGCTTGGCAAAAAAGAGTATGATGCCGTGACAAATGAAACTAAATATTTTTCTTTCAACTACATAGTAATGTTATCATTAATCACTACAAAACCGATCCCAAAGGACGTATTTTTTGCTTAGAACCAAAACAGTGCAGAGCTGTTTTGCAGGGCACTGCAAAACAGTGCAACAATGAAATTTCATACAACTTTACTGCACTGTTTTTAGGGTTCCATACCAAAAGGGTAAAACGGGGCCCTGTTACTAAGGCTCGTCTCTCCGGCTCTGTTTGAGTTGACCTGACTTGACCTAACTTGACTTGATTGGTATTTGAAAGAAAATTAGATTACGCACCTTGCTAAATGCAGCAATCTACTATTACCTAAAGTAATGCAGACCTCTAATGTTGGCACTACTTTGCCGACAAGTGCTAGTAGATTTTCAGTCAGTACAAGCAGCGTTTTTAACTATTTGTTTAAATTATTTTACTCATTTCCCATTTGAAGTGACCTATATGCGGTAGTGGCGCCCTCATTCTTTCCAAACTCTTATTTGCCAAGCTGTACCTGCTCCATGAGCTCCCATAAGTGCGAGCGAGACAGACTCATAACAATGACTTATGGCTCGATGACTCAGTTCTTAAAGTGACATTCATAACCTTTCTCTCTTCTGTAGTTGGGTAAAAATAGTTACTATCCATTTGAAATTCTGTAAAATAGATATTATTTAAGCAAAATTAACGGAATTCGGGGAACTGCATCGATTTTTTCAATAAAATAAAAACTGTTCAGTAGTTTTTAAGTAATATTTAAAACTTAACGAACAATATGAAAGCCGAATTCACAAACGCGTATAGATGTAATGCTTTATGTAGTATTTTTTTTTGTATGTGTATCACAAATGATACAAAAAATGCGTATATTAACTTAAATATACTAGAAATATTGTTAATACGACGAGCTATGTCCAAAAATTATCACTTTTTATATTGCTAACAATGCGACTGTATTGACGCGCTTACGACTAGTCGTACGACTGTCGCAACGCTGTGTTATTAATTGTTATATTATTATTATCACGGTGTACATTTAATAAGGGTAAAACAGTTATTGGTCGTGTAATAATGAAACAGAACTGAGTTGTGGAGGTCAGATTAGGCAGTCGCTCCATGTAAAATATTGGTATTCAGATGCATCTGGTTAGACTGGAAGCCGACCTCAACATAGTTGGAAAAAGACTCCCGTTACGACTGTCAAAGATCCACGAATGACAGCCGGGACCAACGGCTTAACGTGCTCTCCGAGGCACGGAGGAATCTCGGTATGTAAAGATGGTCACCCATCCACAGACCAACCCCGGCAAGCGTAGCTTAACCTGATGGATCGACCCGAGCGGCTGTTATTACTTAGCCACGAGCTTGCTATTGTTATTACACGACCAATAAGCTAAATAAAAATAAAAATGGTCTACATAAAATTAGATTTTAAGTAGTCGCTAATATTCTAACATTATTTTATAACGATTGACTGCCGTGTTCAAGCACGAAGAACGAATAATATTTTGTCGACAAATTATATTAAAACAACGCTTGTATACCCTGAAGGGGTATCCAGAGGTGTATCAGTGAAGCAGTAATGCTCGCGAAGGAGGAGGCGGAACGCGTGAGGGAGACGCAAGGTATGCGCCCTCACGCCCCACCCGCCGCCGCAGGAGACGCCGGCGCGTCGCGAGTGTCAGGCGGGTCCCGGCCAGCACAGGCGCGGGCGTGCGGGCGGCGAGAAATGGGTAGCTCGCCGTCCTAATAAGGACCAGGCCCGGGTCGATGGCGCGTTGTGTTCCACGCGCGTCTCAAAGAGATGTCAGCTCAATTGGCGGAGTCCGCTAGGACCGATGCCTGCCAGGGTTGCGGGAAAGTCCGAAAGGGATACCGGGACCTTGGCAATAGGCAACTGAAGGAACACGGGTGGGTTTTAGTCTGTAAAAGTCTGACACGCCCTTCCGCTCCGCCCAGAGCGGGAGAAGACATATGATGATTTCCACACCACAAAACAAAAAAAGAGAGGTATCAGTAGGTACAATACGGTCGCGGAACCACGGCCGGTCTGAACATAGGCTCTCCGAACTTTCGCGCATGTTCATCCCTTAGTATGGATCTGTGCCATGTTGATGGCAACAGGCTCGCCCGCTATTACATGGGACTTAAATATAACTGGAGAAATGTGGGTGCGTAGGTACAGCTCTGCCTAGCCCTGCGGGGAATACAGGCGTAATGTTATTTTATATAATTTGTGGTCAATATATTAAATTAGTGATATTTCCCATAATATTGACACGAAAGCATTTCAATTTATTTTTACTCAATATTTGAATATTTATAATAACTGTATTAGCTGACGACAAATTATGAAAATCAACTGAATTTATATTTATATATTTTTCTAACCATCAGGCGTTTACTGCTTGTCTATTATTAACATCCACAGGAATTTCCATCTCCACAGAAAATATGTATTCAATATCTACAGGAAAAACATTCTCATGTCCACAGATAATGCCATGCCAGGGTTGCGGGTTAGTCCGAAAGGGATACCGGGACCTTGGCAACAGGCAACTAAAGGAACACGGTTGGGTTTTAGTCAGTAAAAGTCCGACACGCCCTTCCGCTCCGCCTAGAGCGGGACAAGCAATGGATGTTGTCCCAGCCTAAAAAAAAAAATGCCCACAGATAATAAATTATCAATATGCAGAAAAAATACATTATCATGTTCACAGAAAATACATTCTCATATTCACAGAAAATATATTTACAAAGCCCACAGAAAATACAATGTTTAAGAACGCAGAACATTTTTTTTTGCAATGTTAACAAACAATTTTTAATTAAAATGTATTTTCAGTTGATTTTCATAATTCTTCTATTTTTTTTCTCATTCCTAAACAAGTTTAATAAATAAATAATGTAATATAAGACAGTTCGGACTATAATACTGTATCTCTTATAAAATATAGTCACTTGTGGGATAAAACTAACTGTGATTGATCTGTCTCTGATGAAAATGATCTTTATAGGATGCTGTGACAACCAAAAAGAAAATAAAAAGTCATTTATTCAAACTAGGCTGAGAATCAGCACTTTTCGAACGCCAAAATTACATAAGACAGTCCCCCAAAACGCCCACCCTTCACCACTTCCTAGTGCTTTAGCTGGGAAGAAGAAGTGGCGCAACCATAGACATAGAGAATCAAATAAGCGTTCTGTATTCAGTTGTGTGCGAGCGAATGTGCGGCCAGTAGTTGTCTCTTTCTAGAATTCTGATTGGTCCACGTTACTGGCGGTCAGGAGTGTATCATTCTGCGCTGCATATGAGATGACAGCTTTGTTAAAAAGAGACCGATATTGGCCGCACAGTCGCATTGTCCCTTTCTAAAGAGCGGTCACTTTTGTGATTACGCTCAGTCGTTCTATGTCTATGGGCGCAACAAACTCCCATACCATACCATAGAAACGGGTTTTGTCGACGGAAGAATAGACAAAATGACAGATTGTGATTGTTTTTCTATCATTTTGTCTATTCTTCCGTCGACAAAACCCGTGGTCATATACGCGTGCAGCACAGCTGTCTGTTTAGTTAAAAAAAACTTGATGTATGTAAAGTCACAGCATCCTATAAAGATGGGAAAGTATTTAATAATTAATAATTACATGTATGTGATTTAATATAAGTATACATTATATGTATTGTGGTATCTTAGACTCTGTAGTGTGATTTTTCACAGCATTCTATTGAATAAAAACAACTGTTTGTATTTTTAATTTTGGTTTTTTATTTTACTTTTTATCTCACACCACACCCATTCATTTTTATCATCATCCTAATTTATTATTGGTCGGCGCAACATGTCCCTTTCTTCCATACTTCTCTATCAGTCGTCATCGCGGTAGTCACCCCCTTTCTAGCCATATCATCTTTCACACAGTCCATCCATCGTTTTTTTGGTCTTCCCCTACTCTTATGGCCAACAACAACTAGCTTCTTCATATTTCTGACTGACCGACCCCTTGACAATTCAAAAGTACCTGTAATTGGTTTATTTGAAATAAATGCTTTGAGTTTGAGTTCCATTCATTTTTTCACGGTATTACCTCATTCCTCCTCATCTTTCCAGTCACCCGTACCGTTATCCCACTACATAAGTCGTCCGGGCAACATGTCTTCTTCCATACATCTCTATTAGTCGTCATCTCCGTAGCCACCCGCTTTCTAGGCTTCATAATTTCGCACACACATGCCTATGATAATATATTGTAAGTATATATAATTAAGAAATGAATTATGTATGTTTCTATGTATTTACAAAGATTTTGGTAAATAGCCTTAGGGCGTTTGGCCACCGCAGCCGTCACCGATAAACGAGATTATTCGAACTAAACGTGACGTCCTGGTGACGGCCATCGTTTGTACACACGGCTACACATTAAGCTATACATTTCCAGTATAAGCTGACCTTGCATTGTGCGGAAATCCTATACAATGCAAGATCATAAACTGGAAATGTATAGCTTGATGTGTAGCCGTGTGTACATTGCGACCGAACTCGGCAGTTCAGTCGGTATGTTATGTATGGTAGACAAAACAAAATCCGGGCGAGCGGCGCCGGGCGCGACGGACGTGTGTAGATAAGATCAAACGTGTTTTGTATTGCCGGCACATAGGCCCGTCACAATTTCGGGCCGAGTTAGAAACATCGGCGCGGCGGCCGGTAAGACGGCGCTCGGGTGACGAAAGCACGGTGAACACGCGGCCATAGAAAATGCATATATCGCTACTTCAGCACCGTGGTCTCGTTCTCGGTGACGTCTAGGTGACGGCTGCGGTGGACAAACGCACTTACCTTTTGCGGACCGACTCAAAACATCGATTGCACAAAAAATTGCACACATCGACGACAAGTCAAAATTGTTATCTATCATTTTATGAAAATATTAATTAATTATAGAAAATAAGCTTTAAAATTACTTACGAATTAGTTTTTCAATATATTAATGTATTTTTAGATAAAAATAAGTGGTATATAATTTTAAAGAATGGTACAGGAATGGAATGGTCTTGATGTGATAAAAGTTATAATAATAAAGATATTCTGATTATTAGAAGTAGGTAATTGTAAAAATATACAAGCTGTTTGCTTAGGTATGTACCCACGTAGGTTTGTATATTATGATTGTGTGTAGGTATATCTAAGTATATGTATTGTGTAATAGTAAATCTCTAAATGTTTACCTTAACCGAATTTGCAGTCATTTTTGTCGACAAGGTCAAAATAAATAAGATAGCGAAACTCCACAGACGTGGTAGGTGTTTTATGTTGTTGTTTGTTGTTAGATATCGATATACATTACGTCTGTGAAGTTTACACAAACAAAAACTGTTTTTTTCAGACATACGTAAACGTACGGTCGTCCCGTATTTTTTAAATCATTTTTATTAAGATAATAGATAATAGATAGATAATAGATAATATGTTTATTTGCATAAAACATGGTATAAAGGGGTGTTAAATAATACTATATAGCACAAACATGTTTAGCTAGGTTATAACAAAGCATGCAAAATACTTAAAATTAAGCAAGTAGACAAGGAGCCGTCAACAAATTCCTTTAAGCTATAAAAACTATGTTCGAGCATCCATTTGTAAAATTGAACTTTAAACAATTTTGAATGTAAGTTTTTAAATTGCCTCGGTATTTTATTATACATGCGCACACACATTGCTAGGCAGTTTTTATTATACTTAGTTAGGCGAGGCAGATCATTCAACACAAGTTTATACGGATCTCGTCTGTTCCGAGGATTGACATCATTTGCAGTCTTAAATAATTGTTTATTTTTCATTACAAACATACATATTTCGTAAATATAAAGTGACGGTAACGGTAACAAACCAAGTTTCCTAAATATTGGTTGACATGAGTCATCAGGTTTTAGTCCACAAATTGATCTCATGCACTTTTTTTGAGCGATGAATACTCTTTGGAAGTCGGTGCTGTTGCCCCACATTACAATCCCATAACGTAGTAATGATTCAACGTATGCACGGTAAGATATTACAGCAGTTTTTACGTTAGTTACATTTTTGACTTGTTTAAGTGCATATACAAATTTATTTATTTTAGTGCTAATATTATCTATGTGTTCTTTCCAATTTATATCTTTATCTATTATTACACCCAAAAATCTTGTATGCGTTACTTCTTTGATTTTATCAATATTAAGTTTTATGTCATTTTTGTGATTATTAGATTGATTAAATTGAATGTAAACTGATTTATCTAAATTTATCTTTAAATGATTAATGTCAAGCCAATGAAGTAATTTGTTAATTGTATTATTAATGTCAAACTCATGATCTAAAATGGTATTATGTTTTTTATTAGATGTCACTATAATGGATATGTCGTCGGCAAATAATATGCATTTATGGTCAGTTATTTTTGTGATGTCATTAATATAAATGAGGAATAATATTGGGCCCAGCACGCTTCCTTGTGGAACGCCACATTTGTTATATTTATATTCCGATGAGTAGGATATTATGTCATTATGTTCGTTCTTTTTATTGATAACGACACATTGTTTTCTATTACTTAAGTAAGACGATAACCATTGGAGTGCTGGTCCTCTAATCCCATTAGCTTCCAGCTTTTGCAGTAATGTGTCGTATGAAACCAGATCGAATGCTTTCGACAGATCAAAAAAGAGACCAGTAGTCATAAAATTATTGTTAATATTTGAAAGTACAGCTTGCATTAGAGAAAAAATTGCCAACGATGTGGATTTGTTCTTCTGGAATCCAAATTGTTTGTCACTAATAATGTTGAATCTATTACAAAAACTAACTAATCGTTTGTACATACATTTCTCATAAACTTTAGACAAAATGGGTATTAAAGTAATAGGTCGGTAATTATTTATATCATATTTGTCTCCTTTCTTGAATAAGGGCTTAACTAGGGACATTTTCAATTTATCTGGAAAGGTTCCATGGGAAAAAGATATATTTATTAAATGAGTGAGAATGCCAGTCAGTTCATCACTACATGCTTTTATGATTCTTGTACTCATTTCGTCATAACCCTCCGACTTGGTGTTAGACAGAGACATTATTTCCTGTCGTACCTCGTTGAGCAGCATTGGTCTAAGGAACATCGAGTTGGCACATGCATTTTTGCAGGGGTTTTGATGTGAGGTTTTACCTCCTTGTGTATGCGTTACATTAACATAATGATTATTAAATTCTGTGGCCATTTGTACAGGGTCTGTAATTATAGAATCATTTAATTTTATATACTCTATGTTGTCTTTGTAAGAGTTATTATTTATTTCATTTTTGATGACAGTCCATGTGGCTTTACATTTGTTATCTTGGGAATGAATATATTTTATATTAGTGTTCTTTTTGGAGCTATAAATGCATTTCTTTAACAGCCTAGAGTAATTATTATATTTATTTTTATTATCTATATTTTTGTTTTTGTAGTACTGATAACGTAGTTTCCGTTTAATTTTGCAACTTTGTCTCAAACCTTTACTTATCCATTTTTGTGTGTGTTTTTTAATGCTACTGACTTTCACTCTTAATTTAGGAAAACAGAGATCATAAAATAGACACAACAGTTCATGAAAGTCATTGAATGCACAGTTTGGGTTAGTATTTAAATAAATATCGGACTAAGTAGTTTTCGATAGCGATACCTACGACGTCTACGGCGTTTCGCTAAATAATTTAATGTGACCCTGTATAATTGAATTTGAGTCTACGCAATAAGTAAAAAAAATGCCACTAGAATCGAAAAATTTTCAATGTAACTATGTATTGTTCCATAATATATTAATTTCATGTCAACTAAGATTTGTAAATAAATTACCTACTCTATTATTACAGGGTGACAAGCTAGCAAAACTCTGCAGACGTGGTGGGTATTGTCGATATTTAAACAAGATAAAATAAAAAATACGGATTTTCTCAACTCATAGGTACTTCAAGTAACTACAGTAACAGAGGTCATTGACCCCCAGAAAAAATCACCAAATCATTTATTTTTTCGATATCCATTACGTCTGAAACGTTTCGCTAGCTTATTTCATTCGACCTGCTCGTGTAGCATGACCACCGCCACCGTAGATACAGGTTTTGTCGACGGAAGAATAGACAAAATGACAGATAAACAATCACAAACTGTCATTTTGTCTATTCTTCCGTCGACAAAATCCGTTTATACGGTGGTCATGATAGGTAACCGTGCTGGAACCTGTATATTAATGTTTATAAAAAGGGGCAGTTAACTTTATCTATTGTAAAATAGTTGGTCTATAAACTCGACATAAGATTAAATGTGTTCATATTTGTATTAGAAAAATTGTTAAAAATAATCACTGAAGATTAACGTTTAAAACGGATTTTTGCACTAACAAGATGTTATAAAAGCCGTCTGTTAATAAAAATAACTGCTAATGTGTTAGATACAAGGATAATTTTATGACGCTAGAATGACATTGACATCTATACAATTACGGTAAAATTGTATTGAAAAGAAACCGGCCAAGTGCTTGTCGGACCACGCATAATGAAGGGTTCCGTAGTTGGGAAGAATACATCCCAAGGAAAAACTTAACTTATACCTAGTTGAAAAACATGTTCTTCGATATACGTCACGGACAATTTTCCAACAGCAAATGCAAATCTGTAATCGCAAAAAAAAATGTTATGTGAAAAAAACTAAAACTTAACGAAATTTGCATTTTTTTCCTATAATTGTGCTATGAGACCGTCACAGATATTATAATACTACGTACTATAGTATAGGTACTATAGTATAGTCTAGGTTGATTTATTTGCGAATGGCAAAATAAATCACTTAAATGGCCGTATTTTTTTATTGCGTTGACTTGGAACTTTGATTTTTTTAGAGCTCCAAGGTACCGGAGACCTGCGCATTTGATATTAATTTCAACTTTTTTCCTTTTGAGGTACGGAACTCTAAAAACAACATTTGGCCACGCGGAAAACGATCCTTGTATAGTAATAGATTATGTCTTTCGTCAGTGTTTCCTGTCGGTGATTTATGAAACTGAAACTTACTATGAATAAATGCGCAATTCCACTATTATGTAGGATGTGCCGAGGTAAAGCTGTTCCTAGACGGTCATGCGGCATGGCATGCAATTGTTACGTGAATTATCATGCTGCATGAAGGACCCTGCATGACGGTCCATCATGCAGCAAGATAATTCACAAAATTCTATAGAATTGCCAAATCAACTGCCAGCACGTAGTTTGCATGACATGCAAACTACACGTGCACTTGCTGTCATTCGCACCAATCAGTACAACTAATGGCCAATTCCTATAAATTACGGACCGTTATTGGTCTCTTGTATCTTTATCAATAACTTACTTCCGCCCGCGGATTCGCCCGCGTGGTATGTCGATAAAAAGTATCCTATGTCCTTTTCAGGCTCTAGGCTATCTGTGTACCAAATTTCATTTCAATCGGTTCAGTAGTTTTGGCGTGAAAGCGCGACAGACAGACAGAGTTACTTTCGCATTTATAATATTAGTAAGCAAAAACCTCATAGGTTTGCATAGTACCTAGACCCTTCCATATGGAAGTAGCTATCACAGGTATAATTAGCTTACGAATCTATACATATATATCCCTAGTTTGGTTACCATTGCTAAGAAAAACGATTCGTTATTTTTTATAGGAACCGAGCATAAACACGTAACGCATGTCATGCCGCATGATCGTCTAGGGACCGGTTTACGCACGGCGCGGCTAATTTATTTGCCAACCACGCACCCGTGGGTAGCACGGCCGTAGGCCACACTGGATGATTCCTCCAACATTTTCATTCAAAGCGGAGCTAAGTAAGTACATGTGGGTGGCATGGGCAGCAGTGGAACTGCGCCTTTACGAAGTATTTTCATATTTCGGCTCAATAATATTTCAATAGGCCTAATTACTCAAGCTAAGTAAAATAATTATAATAAAACCACAGCATTTAAGTGTTCTACAGTTTCAAATCAATGTTAAATGTATCAAATAATGAAATAAATGCCCACGTCCACTTGGAAATAGTTTCAAACTTTTATTTTATTCCCCGTAGTCCGTACAATAATAAATTAATAACAGTATCCTAGTTTTTTACGAATAGTTTTAGAGAAAGTAGCTAGAGGAGCTCGTGGCTAAGTAATAACAGCCGCACGGGGTCGATCCACCAGATTAAGCTACGCTTGCTGGGGTTGGTCCGTGGATGGGTGACCGTGCCTCGGAAAGCACGTTATGCCGTTGGTCCCGGCTGTTATTCGTGGATCTTTGACAGTCGTTACGGGTCGTCAGAAGCCCGAACGGACAACCAATCTTACCAAGGGGTAACGTCGTATTACCCAGTTACTGGGTTGTGGAGGTCAGATAGGCAGTCGCTCCATGTAAAATACTGGTATTCAGCTGCGTCCGGTTAGACTGGAAACCGACCCCAAATAGTGAGAAAGGGCTAGGCGGATAGAATGCCCAAAAGAATAGAGACTCCATTATTCCACACTCAAAGTCGATGTTATTATTTATATCAACGCCATCTTACGTTTTCGTACATAAATTAAACCAACTATTCTACTCGGAAAATGGAATGCAGGAATTTTCTTTCGCTGAAGCAAGAGTTTCGCGTTTCCACCGCTAGATGGTTCTGAGAGCAAAATATAAAAAAGTACGGAGTATTTTTTACCTATTTGTTTTTTTATTATTCCTAAATTACCTGGAAAAATAAAAAGGTTTCTGCCAAATTTTTAAAGTCGTTCGTCTGTTAGTCTAAATAGTTAAATTAGTAATTAAATACAAAGACCTACTAATTTATTTAACATAAAAATTCCTTGAAAATTTGTTTTTTTTGTTAATTCTTCATAATGTTTGAATCTCATAGGCAAATATATTTCTATCAATCATTTATTTTCAAAGACAAATTAATGTATATTTAATTGATAATATCACTTGTTGTCGGTAAGACAAGAAAATCGTCATAATTTATACTATAGAGCCTAAAATGTGAGCGTTTCCCGTTTTCCGCATAGCAGTAATACAGACCCAATGCCGGAGTGACTGGGTTACCAGATTATGAAAATTTGCGTAATTTTGGGGAAAACTAAATAAAAAATGGGCGAAGTTTTTTATGGATTTTATTTTTTGTGAATTTACTTTAACCATTTGTCTTGTTTTGAAAACTATTCGGCGATAGTCGATCTTGAATAAATAAAAATCTTTTCTATAAAAAAAATACAGCAGTTTCCGTAATGTACCTAAAGATTGAAATACCTAGATAAAAATAAAATACCTACCTTATTTGTCATGTAGGCTCCATAATGTGTCTACTTTATTCTATCAGATAAGAAACAAACATAAAAAATCTCATTTCAGTTATCCTAAAGAAGCCAAAATTAGCCCAATGCCCATTAACATGAACTATATATTGGTCGGTTTCCAGTCTAACCCAATGCAGCTGAATACCAGCTGCATCTAGTTGTTCAGCTGAATATTTCACATTGAGCGACTGCCTATCTGACCTTCACAACCCGATACTGGATAACACGATACCCGTTGATATAATAGCCCAATGCCCATGCATTATTAGGTGAACTGCTTACAACCAACAGTTCCGACGACCCACCCCTCTGGGCTCTGATATTATGCATTCATGGAATATTTAAAAGCAATGCGTCTTTCTCAGACACAATACATCCCTTTACTCTACAAAAATCAACGGAAAACACATAATAGTGTTAAAATTATGAACAAAATCCCTCAAAAGGATATTTTTTCGCAAAATTGTGATAGATAATACGTTATAATTGCTTCAGTATTGTTTTTTCCAACTTGCGTATTGCGTAACTTCGAATATAGGCTGGCAGCCCCGGCAGTGAGTTCGCCGCGCGCTGTCTAGTCGGCGTGTCCCCCGTAAAATGGGCTTAAAATCGCTGCATTCACGCATAACGTTATAAAACATAAAAAATACAACAAAACACACATTTAATTATGATTAAACCATATTTATAACACAAGTTAATTAGGTAACAGTGATTAGTGTTTATTTTTTCACGTAAACGGCTATCATAATGTTAATTGGTAGGTAAAAAATAGCATAAATTAAAAAAATAATTTTTCGGACAAGAAATCGTCTATCTAAAAGAACTTTTTCTATTTTTTCCTATGTTGACAGTATTTTTTTTTTATTGTGGCTGCATGTGGAACCTACATACATTATTCCAGTGAATAATACACCAGTTTTTCTGTGATAATTTGATTGCATAAAATGAATAATCCAGCAGTGTTTTTGGTAAATAATAATCGTGGAATGTAGCGGTACGTAAAATCAATAATGTCCGCGCATTGTCCCGCGTGCTGTAGTACGATTTTTTCAGGTTCCACACACTAATGTCAAAATGATTATACTGCGACAAAATACACATTTATGCTTCTCATTTGTTTAATACTATCATAAATAAATTATTTATTAAGGAGCCCAACTTACGCAGACTTACGTAAATACATAGATTTTGCGAAATTAAAACTCCGCAGTGCCACAAAATCACGAAAACATGTACAATGGTAATAAATTACGACAATTCCCGCCATTTAGTGCCAAATTTCGGAATTATTCAAATGAATGGTGTCATCTGCAATGTCACAATTAAAAATATATATAAAATTCGCTAGTTGTTTTAAAATGCCATAGATGGCGCTTGAATATTTACCTAATTCTCGTATGACAACTTTTGTGAAAGTGCCTGTTTCTAATTACTTATTATCTTTCCAGTTTATTTTTTTATTTTTACTCCAATAAACCATTCGATTTTCAAGTGTTTTTCAGTTTTTGATAATTTGAAACATGAAGGAATTCTTTCCTTAGAATTATTTATATTTATTATTTTCTTTAAGCGTGGTCGCAATTCAACCAAAGCGGCTCAATAAAAAACGATTGTTTTAACGCTTTATGAAAGCGTATAATATTTATTTTTAGTTTCTTCTTATTCTCTTTCTTCTATATCTTATTATTTGTAAATAACCTTCAAAAGTAATACTAATAAAGTATATTTTGTTATGAAAACACATTTAGTTTATAAACACTTACGATTAAAATAATTACAATTAAGATAAAACTGAAGTGGCAATGAGAAGAAAGTCGAGCTGAAAACAGTTGACAAGCGGAAGGAAGAAATAGAAAAAATGCGCTGGATATTTCCTGTGCCAGGTAAGACGTTTTTCAATAAGTAGATACCTACCATTGGCACTACGTGCCATGATGTACAGACGCCAGCACATCAAGCTACTACAATCTGTCAAATTTCTTTAATAGATTTTCAACTTTATCGCTAAAGCATTAAGGTTCAAGGTTGATTGGGAAAATCTGACAGTTTTGGGTAGCTTGACCTGCTGGCGTCTGTACACCACAGAGTACATTATACTATTGATGTACCTACAAACGTAGACTTTAGTCGCCGGCGATTTCAAAACCTTACGTCCACACACAGATGTATGTATGATATGTAACAATACATCGTTAGCGATAGCGACAATCAGTGACGACTAAGTGCCAGCGCAAATTATGCGTCTAGTCGCCGCGACAAATAGCCAGAACGTGCGACTCCTCTAGCACGTCGGCGGCGGCAAAGAGTAAAGTAACTATAAAGGGAGGCGGCGTCGCGCGCGTCGTCGTGTCGCTGAGCTTGAGACTCTCTGCAACTCGACTCGACGCCAAGTGTGCGGAGTTTTGAACAAAATATATGAAAATTGTCGGCCGCAGTTTGTTGTTGCGTCCAGTCGCCGAGCTATAGCAGTCGTATATATTTACTCTTTGGTCGAGTGTGCGCCATGTTAAAATGAAAATCTCACGTCTTCACACAGATTTTTATACATATCTAGCGTAAAATCAGCTGTCAAAATCAGTGGCGAATGGCGTACCTAGCTGATGAAGGCACTGCGTCGAATTTTCTCGAATCACGAATACTCGTACTATACGAATTATAGAAACGCCTTTAAGGGCGCAGTAAGGGCGATTTTCGTAGTGCAAGTGTTACCTCAGACGGTTGACTTCACCTGCTACAAAGATTACTACAGAGCGTACTTTCTTGGAATCGGATTGGATGCATGCAGTACGGAATCTTGAAGAGGTTCAGTTCAAGGTAGTTTGAAAGACGGTAAAAAGAAAAAAACTTCGTTTGTACCTACAGTTGTGTTAATATGGCAGTGGAGCACTAAATATAGGTAAACAAAATTAAAAGCCCCATAAATTCATATTTACATGAAAATCTACGTCAATACCTTATACCTATAAGAAAATTTAAAAAAGTTAAATTCGTGATGATCATTATTACTTTGTTCTGTGCGTAAAACTAAAATAATAGAAATATCCTCGAAAATAAGTTCGTCAACACAACTACAATATTTAAATTTTGACAGTTAATTCAACAGTGTTACCAACCTAACAAAATTAAAATTCCCACTAAAAAAATTAAATGTGTTTAGGTAAGTATGCAAATATTTGTATACTAGCCGTTATTATCTTTTACTGCCTCTCCGTCAATAGTCAACGTAAAATATTACAACAACAAATAACCGATGGAATTCATCCATTTGTGGCCATGGCCCGTCATAGTGAAGAAGAATGTAGAACAAGCTAAAAAAAAGTTAGTTAAAAATCTTATGTAGTACTTGGGATATTTATTTTATTGGACGGCCATATTTCAATTCAATTTTATTCATTCTTTACCGAACACCCTGTTTAAATAAAAATGTAATTCTGTTCATTGGTAAGCGCATCACTTTCCGATTTGGCAATTTATTGATTTAAAATGTTGGCAATTGTCCGAATCAAGTTATTACGGAAAGAAAAAAAAGAAAAGTTGCCGGGAAAATTGGGAAAATTCTGAAAGACTGGAAGTGCCTTTCTATGGGAATTTTGTATGAATAATTATTATGAACAGCCGGTCGATTCTGTAAACACTTCACCGTGAAAACTTAGGTGAAGTGAACTGTCAATCTGTAGCATCAAGTGGAGTGACAGCTCATATTAAGGGCCTACCTCAAATTGCTTAGCATGATCCTCCGTTATGCCGAAAATATTGCAGCATTAATTTTGAAATAAATATATGTTAAAGTTGAGGATTGATGCTGAAATTCCAAAGTTACCTCTAAACCGAACCGCTGGTATTAAAAAAAAAATCAAATTAGATCATGAAACTTTGCATAACAACTGAACTATAAAGCAGGTCTTATGTTTTTTTTTTTAATTATCATTGTTTTTACCGTAAAAAGCAATTACCTAAACTATTAGAGGCTTGGAGCCGGCAGAACCCCACTCCATCTCGTTCTCACTCAGGCCGCGAATAGTATGGTGCAAGCGAGTTAGCGAGATAAAAAGTGAGTTTGAGCTGAGGTAGTATAGGCCTGGGCGGTTAAACGTATTTTCTTTCTTTTCTTTCTTTTTCTTTCTTAAGCTCACTTCACCTAAGTTTTCACGGTAAGATTTTTACAAAACACCACTACATTACCGACGTCTGTCGGGTCAACTAGTGTAATAGTAATAACTAGTTGTGTAGTTGTTGTTGTTGTTGTAGTTGTGCTAATCGATTTAAAAAAGAAGGATTTAATTCGACCCGAATTTTGATGTAAGTATTCAATCAATTTTGATTATTAACCGACTTCTTCAAAAAGGAGGAGGTTCTCAATTCGTTTGTATGTTTTTTTTTTTGTGTTTGTGTCTTACGCGATTACTCCGCCAAATTATGAATCGATTTTGATGATTCTTTTTTTTGTTTGGTAGGTCATGCTTCAGAGGTGGTCCCTTAAAAATTTCATTAACTTTGCTTACGTAGTTTTTGAGTTAGCTTCAATAATTACGTATTTTTCACACTTAAGACGATAATTATGTTGGTCGTCGGCAAAAAACTAAAATTGATAAGCAAAGACACCGACTTCCGAAATTAAAGTAATTTTTCACTTTTTTTGGTTTTTTTTTAATGTTTTTATTTTTCATAAACGACGTACGTTTATTTATTTTTATCTAAATGGTATTAATTAGTAAGGTTTACTCATTTTCTCCACTTTCAGCATAATATTTTTGTTATTGCGTTAAAGTAAGTTCTCTAAGCACACAGACGCACACAGTCCCTTTTAATATAATCCCTTGCACAAACAGAATATTAGAGCATAGGTACCCATCCAAATCTAAGCCCCACGAACCGGCAACTTGACCTGACCTCACTCGAGAGCAGGCTGACCTCAGCTCAAGTTCCTATGTATGTTGTCAACACGGACGAAAATAGACTGTTGGACAGTGAACGAGACAAAAATAGAATCTAGTCACTTTGTTTAGACATGGCGCACAGTATGCGACCTGCGACTACGACAGCTGCGCGACTAGACGCAACGACTGGCTGCAGCCGACAATCCATACTAATATTATAAATTCGAAAGTAACTGTCTGTATGTTGCCTTTTCACGCCTAAACCACTGAACGGATTTCGATAAAATTTGGCAAGGAGATAGATGGCATCCCGAGGAAGGACATAGGCTACTTTTTATCGATGTACCACGCGGACGAAGCCGCGGTTGGAAGCTAGTTTTCATATATTTTGTTGAAAGCATCAAGTTGCGGATAATTCGAAGTCGCAACAACAGGCTAAGGAAGTCGCACGCTCTCTCTATATATCGCACCGCCTAGATGCAAGGTTCACGCGCACACCCAACGACTGTCGAAAATTATCGGTTCCTGCACGACGTCCTTTCGTAACGACTAGTCGCTTGCAAACGACAGCTCTTCGTCTAGTCGCGACAAGATGCAGATGCAAACGACAACCTGGCGTCTTGTTGCAGCGACTAGACGCAAGGAAAAGACGCCAGTTTGCCCTGGCACTTAGGCAATCTTCCATAGGAGTTTAAGGACAAAGTACACTATCCGGCAGCGGCACCCTAATTGCGTAATACACGATCAATCACAATCTGAATCGTTTTGAAACAGATTGCTAATCCATTGATACAAAAGTGCGAAAAAAAATTGTAAAGAACGCAATGTAACCTGAGAATGTAACATACATTGCGTTCATCAACTGAAATGACAGTTCACTTCACTTTAGACTTCACGGTGAGATTTGTACAGAATAGACCGTCTCGGCGGCTGATAATTAGTCGTAATCGTAAACTATACGAGCAATAACTATAGATTTCCAAGTCAGTACCTCGACGGACCGATTGTTAGGGTATCATCCACACAGCATTGTTTTACGCTGTCTGAGTGACGTAAAGAGGCCGGTCTGACCCATAATCTGTGAGTGACAAACGTAAAGCGTTTTATAGTTTTTGAAACAATTATGTAAATTATTAGATATGTTGTCAGGCAGACAACAGGAAAATGTCATCCGTCTATTTAGGGTTCTGTACCCAAAGGGTAAATCGGGACCCTATTACTAAGGCTCCACTGTCCGTCCGTCTGTCACCAGGCTGTATGTCGTGAACCGTGATAGTTAAACAGTTGAAATTTTCACAGATGATGTATATTTCTTTCTTTTGCCGCTATAAAAACTAAACTAAAAACAGAATAAAATAAATATATAAGGGGGCTCCCATACAAAAAACGTGATTTTTTTGCTCGATATTGAATACATTTAGGTATTTATTTACATTTTTTTATTTATTTTTTTATTTAAAATAAATAATTAAATTAAAACAAATATTTAAGGGGGGCTCCCATACAGCAAACGTGATTTTTTTGCCGTTTTTATAGATAATGGTGGAAAAGAAATCTGCTGTTCCCTACATGAACACAGATGTGTGGAACAGCAACAGCTGATTTTTTTTTTCGCGATTTGAATGTTGGTCCCGTAGAAAAAAGAAAACAAAATGATGAGTACAATGACCCCTTTTCGGGTTTAGCATAAACAAGAAATAATGTTGTATATTCTCAACTTATGTTGGGGTCAGCTTCCAGTCTAACCGGACGCAGCTGAATACCGGTATTTTATGCTTATTTTTAATCTTATATTTTGAATTGTTTTTGATTATTTTTCATTTGACATTGTTCTCACATATAGAAGCACCAAGAATACTGTACCCAGGATTTTGTAATATCTATATCCATTTTTAAAAGAGTGTCCTTGGAGTTTCTTGCCCGTTCTTCTCCATAGAGATCTACGATTTGGAATGGGCAACTAGCTTCAACTTTTTGACTAACTGACCGATTCTTTGACAATTCAAAAGTGCCTGTAAATGGTTTAATTGAAATAAATGCTTTGAGTTTGAGTTTACATGGAGCGACGGCCTCTATGACCCGTACAACCCGCTATTTACATCACATTTTCGTGAACGCATAAAGACTAATCTGTTTCATTTTGACAGTTCAATAACATTAATTGCGTTATTTACGTTGTTCAAAAGATTTTTTTTCGAACTTGTGGAGCAATGGATCAAAAATCTGTTTCAAAGTCAAAGCGTTTATTGCGAACTGAGTGTACAATGTTGGTGTTACGGTATATTAGTACTTATGACTTAACAGCCTTATATAAGCATTGCAATTATCATTCGCCTGCCCTTATCATTCTAAATTAGCAAGCATTAACACTCGCTAACTGTAAACGCCCATAGATGTAATAACAATAAAACTTCAATTGTGTCTCATTCTGTGTCCGCAAAAGTGTTAAACAATCCATACTAATATTATAAATTGGAAAGTAACTCTGTCTGTCTGTCTGTATGTTACCTTTTCATGCCTAAACCACTGAACGGATTTCGATAAAATTTGGCATGGAGATAGATGACGTCCCGGGGAAGGACATAGGCTACTTTTTATCGACATACCACGCGGGCTAAGCCGCAGGCGGAAGCTAGTTTTAAATATTTTTCAAAACAATTCAGCACCCCAATTACATAATACACGATCAATCAGAATCTGAATCGCTTTGAAACAAATAACTAATCTATTTCTTCATAAGTTCGAAATAAAAATCTGTCCACCGGCCGATAAGAGGACACTTAAAAATAATAAAATATTATAAGTAATACTCTGGCATTGGAGACGCGGTTATTGCGCATGCGACTCTATTTATTCGCTTGTGACGTCCGAACTACGATAATTTTACTAAAGGTTTATTTCGGGGACATAAGTGATATATTTAATGGGGAAACTCGTTCCAGATTCAAGAATTGAAACTTCCGTTTGATCTGAGTGGAGAATACCTACTTTTTTTAGTTGCAAATTTTGCTAACTAGTTGATGACCCACCTATCATAGGTGAAATAAGGTTGTATAGTATAACACAGTTGTCCATAACGGACAACTGTGTTATAAGTGCCAAATGTCATGATTTCATGAAATAGTCATTCAATACACTTTCATGAGCTTAGAGAGTTGTATTGCTGATTTTAATGGTTATAATTCAGTAAATCCATATTTGTTACGAGCGCTAATAATATTTAGATCAACATACAACCTGATACTGACCTGCAAATTGCAAAAAACGTAAGAAAATTTTGAATTTCGCGGGTCACTCTAGCGCATCCCCACCTTGGTTGCCATGTGTTGAATAAAATTTTCGTTCCATTTTTAAATAACAAGTTTTCATAGTAATTTATTGGGCCGTTAATTAAGACAGATATGGATTTTCATACAAACTACTACAAGCCGGGCGCTCGCATTGTATGCGACGAGTACAGCATTTTCGATTTATCTCGAAGAAGGTTGTCAATATAATGCTCGAATTTCCCAGCATGTTTGAAAATGTGCTGCAATCTGCGACGCGGTCCCAGTGTGGGTTGATGTCACATGTCTTCGATGTTTTTATTCTAGGACATGCCGGTTTTCTCAAGATATTTTCCTTCACCGTTTTGAGAGCATTGGCGATGAAATTATTTACACAAAGTCACAAAGTAAAGTGACTGTCTGGGTTTGAATTCGAACCCACGACATACAACTCGTAAGTCCGGGCCGTATTACCACTGGGCCACCACTGCTACCCTATCATCATCTGCCTAGCATTTTCCCAACTATGTTGGGGTCGGCTTCCAGTCTAACCGGATGCAGCTGAATACCAGTATTTTACATTAAGCGACTGCCTATCTGACCTCCACAACCCAGTAACTGGGTAATACGATACCCCTTGGTAAGACTGGTTGTCAGACTTTCGGGCTTCTGACGACCCGTAACGACTGTCAAAGATCCACGAATGACAGCCACCACTGCTACCCTAGGTAGTATATTAATAATCAGTTAAACTTTAATCTTTTCCAGTTTTGCTGATGTCCTGGTTTGGGGTGGACCAAGTTAAATCCAACTCCTGCATACGGACTGGTAATATGCGACGAAGTACCGAAAAGTGTCAAAATGTCACAAGTGTTGTGTACCATAGAGTACCCGTTGTTAGATCTGTGTCGTGTTGACAGCTGCGAACATATCGATAGAATTGTGATTTGTGGGTGTCACATCACTACGGTTTAGGGTTGGCGCGTACCTAAAATGGCAGAATAAATAAAGTGTTTTTGCTAAAGTAAAATTAAAAGTATACATTTAAGTTCTGATGATGACAATGATGATTTAGAAGTGCAAATGAGCATTATAATTAGCTAAATTAATTAACATGGCTTATATCAAATAATCGAAAATAGTACCTACCAATTTTTTTTTGTTTTCCAACAAAATGCTTTGAAAAAATATTGACAATGATTAAGAATCTCTAAAAATAAAAACAACATCTCCGCCTCCGCTCTTTCCATTCAGGGCACAAATATAATGCATTATTGCCCGTTCTTTCGCACCACTGACCGTGCAGCTACAATACTGACCTTATTATAGCCAAGATAAGGCACCAACAGCTTGGTCAATGAACACGGCGCGATATAGCGGTAACAACGACTCAACTGCCTTCTACGTCCGACGCAAAGGTCATAAGATTAAACCCTGTGACTTTGTATTTCGCTTGGGGACAGTGGGTACAGTACAAAGGGGTGAATATGACATAGACAGCTTTAGAAAGAGAGTGCCTGTCATACGACAGTCCTGTCATGTGAATGACAGAGACACACGCAGCACAGAAGAACTGAACTTCTACAACTCGGATGTGCCCTATGTAGTGCCCGGGTACTGCATTTTATTGTGTCCATAGTTATAACAATACTATACGGGCACCTGTTGAGGTTTTTCTGGGAAAATTAGACACTAAGAGATTAGCTTGTAGAAATGCAAAATAAAATGACAAAAAAATAATAGTAGGTACCTACTAAAGCTATGTATTCGTATATTATTATGCAATATTAAAACAAGGGATATAAATATTAAAAAAAAAAATATTATCACCTCGACGTAATATTTTATCATATAATAAAGTACTAAACCCAATAGTGATGGGAAATTATCGATGTTTTCGCAGCTCGATAAATGTATTGTGTTTGAGTGCCCACAGGAATGCGTGTTTAAATGTTGGAATTGAGGAATGCAATAATTGCATGTCATAATTATTTTAGTCACAATAGACGAACTAAAATTTCTAAAAAAAATATAACTTACAAAAAAAAAATACACTCAAACATTTTTCTTCCTGTGAATAACTGATCTTCGTTTTCAGATTGACACTAGATTATTTCTTTTGAATCACAATGATTCGGTAAGAAATATTTGTAGAAAATTAACATATCAACATTGTTATAAATTACTAATGTTTTTCTAATAATCATTTAGCATTTTTATTTAGGTTTTTTCCTTCTAAAATTCAGCCAACCAGTCTATGGACATGAAAAAAACATAAACAAAACGTTTTTTCTTTTTAATTCAGTTATTTACAGGATGTATCTTTTTACTGTGGAACTTCTTCTATTTAGATAACTGTGTAGTGTTTTCGTTTTTCTTATATGTTTTTTCTTTTTTACTAATTCAAGCATGGATTTTCAGCATTATGGGCACTAAGTCTCAGCCCCCTTGTTCAGGCGGAATGCCAGAGTAAGTACTGTTTTTTCTTTTTTTTTTAACAAAAACAATAACTCACGAGCTTTTAGGCTTTGACAGAAATAAAATAAAAAAGCTAATAAAAGCCATGTTTACACTCGCCAGATGCTTTTACGCTTACATTAATACTAATTCACGAGAAAAACTTAGCAAAAATATGGAAAAAAATGTAAAATATTAATTAAAATGTCGTAGACTGGGTTGGCTAACATAATTAGGCAGAAATTTTTCTTCACAAAAAAGTCACAGTTTCAGAGCTTTTTTGTTTTATTTAATTTTTTTGTTAAATTACTTGACAAAACTGCAAAAGGTAAAACATTTTCAGCTAATCATTTACTAAAAATGTATTTAAATAAGTAAGTAAAATTAGAAAAATACATTATTATTATTATTTTTCTGTCTCTTTCGTAGTTATAGTGCATGAAACTAGCTTTTCCCGTTGGCTTTTGACGGTTTTTATGAATAGAACCCAAGCTTTTATTGATGCGTTACTGCTATTCTACAAAAAAAACTTGTTCAGAAGGGATTGTAAGTATTTTTCTACTTTAAGTAGCCACTAAATTAATCCGTAGAAGCTTGGATACGTAGGAATCATTAATTGTTGTCACTTTTTTAATAGCACCTAGCCAGAATCCATTTGGAACCTGCCATAAAACATGAATTTTATTAGTAGAACGCGTAGTAAAATAGGTGTTGAAAAAACTGTACTAAATACAACTAGTATTTTAGGATAGGTACCATTCCAGGTATAATTCCTTTAATGCCCGTTTTCACTCACACTAGTCGACACCTTATATAACAGCGCACTGTTGGTTTTTTACTCTCGGTTTAGGGCCGAAAGTTGAAAATCCAACAGCTCGAATTTATTAAAGTATTCATTTAGGTGTCGATGTCGCCTAGTGTTATTGAAAATAAAATAAAAATTTGCAAAAAAGATCTCATTGGCCCTAAACTAGGCAAGCCTGTATCTTTGGGCACCAACATGTAGGTTTACAGGTAAACGGGCACGCTTCGAATAGACGCTGGCAGGTGTGATATTGTTTATGCTAGACAGTTTTAAATAAAGCTGTGCTGTCTTCAAACGCGACTGAATGTTTGTTTGTCTGTAATATTTCGTGTGTAATATGTCTATTTAGATGTCTACTAGGGTAAGTACCTATATTGATTTAAAAAAAGCTATGATGTACACATTCACTGATGCACAAAAGCTAACAATACACCTTTTTTTCCAAGACAACAGCTTTTGAAAACGTATCTAAATAAATACCTAATCCAGTATTTCCTGCACCGGGTTTCATTTTGGTTGGGCCAATTTTTTTATATGGCTAGTCTTAGTTGGAACTCGCTCGTTTTCTACCACACATGCCAAATAAAATTGCTAGTACCTATGTACAGTCAACCGCACTACAAATACCGCCCATAAAGGCACTGTCAATGAATTCTTACCATTGATTTAGCGGTTGACAGCTGGGTACCCAGCTGGAAGCACCGCGTTGAAAGCTCAAGTACTGTTTTCAATATCACTTAAAATATAAAAGGCATAACACAACCACGCTTAATATTCATAAAAACTTTGCAAGCAAACACGCGGGAATAAACTAGTTACATTAATAACATCTCAGTCAGAATTTATCAACGCCACATTACAGAAATAATGGGTCGAAGTTATGAGAGAATTTACATGAAGACCGCGCATCAAAAATAAACGGCGATCGTCGTGAATCTAAAAACGGCGCCTGCGACGAACGTAGACAAGGAATTACGATCATGACGTTTAAAACTTTTAAAATTAGCTTTTAATTAGGTAATGACTGTCTTTGAATGTTGTTTGAACGTGTGAGCGATTTCTTTTTGATGTTTTTTTTTTCACTCTGTTTAGGTGTTACACCTAGAATTTTAATGTAACTTTTATAGAAGAAACAGACGTGGTAAATAAACAAGGATAGTGCTTGGTAAAAATTGGTAGATGATGTATGTAGTTCTTTAGATAAGCTAAGCCGTCGTCTTAGGTCGTTGCTGGGAGCCTCATAAACTCATAATAGCGATAAAGCTGATGGAAAAGTAAAAAATGTATCGAATTGACATAGGCTACCGAAAAGCTTATTGCCAATCCTGTTGAAAGTCGTTGTAGAAACGAAACACTTTGAAAGCGATTGCCACTTCCCTACACCCTTTGGTATCTAAATAATTATCTGTGGTGTGGTGTATAATTAACTGCCCCGTTGGTCTCGTGGTCGGGTCGCAAGCGCGACTGCAGAGCGTGGGGTCCTGGGTTTGATTCCTGGGTCGGGCAAAGTGTTATTGGATTTTTCCATTAGGAATTTCGTAGTAACAGCCCGGAGTTTGGAAGATGGCGGTGTGATACCCCCGTGCCTCGGAAAGCACGTTAAGCCGTTGGTCCTACGCCTGATCTCTCTCCGGTCGTGTCGGATTACCGTCCCATCGGACTATGAGAGTGAGGGAAGAGAGAGTGCACTTGTGTCTGCGCAAACACTTGTGCACTATAATATCTCCCGCGCCGAAGGCTAGTCTCCGTTGAGATTGGCCGCCCCGTGGCCGAAAATACGGTCTGGAGGACTATTATTATTATTAATTATCTGTGGAGAAGAGTCTTCAAAAAACATTAAAATAACTGAAAATAAGTAAGAAACAGATAATATTAACCTAAATGATTTTATTTCTGTAAGTAGGTTTGTACAAACACTTAAACACGTCAATCATATTTTAATTAAAAACTAGATGAGGTCGGCGTTTCCTATGTAGTAACGTGGATATTAATTGTACTTTCATTTATATAGCTTTTTGAAAATAAATCAAGGATATAACTAGTCAATAAAGCTTATTATAAAGTTAATTATTATTTAAATGACAAATGTAATTATTTTTTTTTTTTTTGTATGGGTTAGTAATAGAATTATATTTGTAATTAGTAAATTTCATAAATAATCTAATATTTATATTCTTTAAATTAACGAATAATGTACTAAATAATTATAAAAGATATTTGCACACCTGTTTAGGTAGAATACGGTTAAAGAACTTTGTTGTATGTATCACCTCATGTACCCATATTCAAGCAAATAAATTATTTGATTTGATTTGATTTGATTTGATATCTGACTACTCTGAGACGTAAGGCCGAAACGAACTCAGAGGTCACAGTATCTTTTAAAGTCCAGACATAATCTTGGTCAGATCATGTGGAGACCGTGTAAATTGGTGTCTGAAATGAAGTGAAATGGTCTTAAAGCCACACAGTCCCTTTTGATGGTCAAGTGCCTTTTATTGGCTTATTTGAAACAAATGTTTGACTTTTGCAATTGTTTAATGACAGAAAATTGTACCTATCTCTCCCTTAGTGAAATTTTTGTTGTTTCTTACTTCCGATACAATAGTAGGTATTTTCCTTTTAGATAAGATAACCAAGCTAGTAGGTAAAATACAATCGATAAAACTAATTGGTTTATGATATTTGCGGCGCAACCCTACATGTGTCATTAGCAAGATTAGTGATGTAACCATGTCAAATTGGTTTATTGTCGATAAATACAGATTATCAGGAGGATGTTACATCGACTAGGTATTATTTTAATCAACAAATCAACAAAAAATAAATAAAAAATCTATGCCTTGGTAAGTAGTTCATCCATAATTTAATTTTGTTCACAGGGAAATATAAATTAGAGGCTTTTTAATTATATTCTCAGGGAAACGACAGATGAATGACACGGGAAAACGTGTCACGTGTCACGTGAATCGTGAACGTTACATGGGGTATTGCAGTGATAATTCACTGAGGCTACCTACTATGCATGAAAGGAAGGACTGACAAGATAAAAAAGGAAAATATTAAGATACTTAACGCCTTCGTTTTAAAGATAAAATGCAAATGCAAATGTAAAAATAAAACGAAACGATGTGTGTTTACTAATAGTTTTTTTTCCCTGTAGGTACTAAAGAACATAGACAATAAATTCTTACATATTATTTTACATGAAAAGATTATGTTTTAGCTAAGAATAGTAGGTAACAATAGTTTCTTTAATAACAGGAGTTAGAGATGACATTTTTTTTTACTGTGAAGCTCAAATGTTTCCTTGGCCCGAAAGTGGTGAAGTAGGTAGTCTTTCGAATTCGTTGTCTCCTAACTTTAACCACACGGTGTTCGTCCAACAACCTTTTGCCCAGGGCCCGGCACCCATTTACATATTGTGATCGTGCTCTCCAGCACGCGACGCCAGCACGCGTAGCATGACCACCGTAGAAATGAATTTTATCGACAGAAGAATAGACAAAATGACAGATGAACAATCACAATCTATCATTTTGTCTATTCTTCGTCGACAAAACCCGTTTCTACGGTGCTCATGGTGCGTGCTGGTGCGTTTGTTTTGGGAAAGAAGAATATACTTCTCTTGTCCCTTTAAACCAGCCCCTTGGCATCTATTACTTTGTCTCATCTATCCGAAACTTAGTGCTGGGTACTTGTTAGTGTAGCTACCTCCACTCCATTCCAATTAATGTTAATTCCTTTAGCTAAAAGTTAATTCCTTTTTCCTTTGTTAGTTTTTAGCTGCTTATAAGTATCTACTCCTCCTTCTAGTTCTTTTCCTACTCTCATATTGCGAAGAAATTCTTCTTGACCATGATAAGAACCACCAATCCGTACTGTGTCCGTGTGGTGAATAATAACGGCTCACACCCTCTAACAGAGGAGCCTGAGTCCTAGCAGTAGAAATATTATAGCCTTTATAGTCCACTATATGTCAAGAAAGCCTCGCGGCCCTGCTTCTAGTGCCCTAGATTCCACCGGCTGAAACTCAAACCAACCCAGACATTCAGGCGACAGCCATTATATAATCACTGGCGCCTCTAATGGGCCATTTAGCCGCATTTTTTCAATTCTAGCTATTGGAATATATTACAAGGACTGGCAACAGTTTCCTTGACATGCATCGCGTGTTTGAGTAGCCTTGTCACGATTTAGCACTGCTATAAATAGTCTAGGACATAGCATAGATTTTTATCGTGCTGTTGGCAGGTGGGTCTTGCAACAGGTCGAGTTAGAGTCCTCAGTTATCGTAGTAGTAGGTCGATCGATTGTGGAGCATTTGTCGATGTCAAGACAAGAATGGGTCATCATTTAGTCAGCTTGTGTAGTCTACTTTTAAATACTTAGAGTTATAATGGCTTTCCATATCGGCAACCGTAGCCGGGCGTATAAACTAGCACTTGCCCACGAATTCATCCACGACCTAGGATGAAAGTAAGCCTATGTGCCTCCTTCAGTTCCCAGGATACCCGTCAAATTTCATAATAATCGGTTCCGTGGTGTAAGCATGAAAAAGACACGACAGGTAGGTAGATGAGAATAACTTTCACTTTTGTCTCTTTTATATCTGTCGGATTGGACGTTAGAATAGAGACTGCCATGCATGGGTATAAGCACAGCACAGAGCAGTTCAGAGCAAGGAGACGCCTCAGCGCGCGACGGCCACTGCTAGAGGCGTCATTGTCAACACTATTCCTACAAACCAAACGTGTCAGTAAACGTTACCGTTTACTCATAGGAATTGACAGCTAGCTTGCGCTCAGTTGTTATTTCGGACACTATAATATTTTTATCTAGCGAAGCGACGCGCTCTTTACTTGTGGTCACCAAGTATACAAACATGCTGTGAATGTGTGCGTGAAGACGGGTAGCGCCAGGCCAGATGGCCTAGACTAGTGACAATCGTGTCGAAAGCGTTTCGTATTTCTACAACGACTTTCAACGGGATTGACATAGGCGTTTCGATAGCTTATGTCAGTCCTATACATTTTTGCCTTTTCCATCATCGTTATCGCAGATAGAATGTCAGTTTGTCTAGGGCCTCAGGACACAACACACACACGCACACACACATTTCCACTTCGACTTCGCCATTGTCTAGGACGGTACCGAGAGCTCCTGCGTTTACACACACATTCACAGCGTGTTTTTACACTTGGTAACCACAAGTAACGCGCGCGTCGCTTCGTGAGATTAAAATACTGTAATATAATTTGTAAAGGCGGCACTACGGGCATGGTGATTTCGTGCCTATGGGTGTGAGTCGAAAGTCGAACTTATATGAAGAGAAACTTCTTAGGCGGCGATTCGATTATTGAGAGTGAAATTTTAAGCACCGTCACGTTTAGGCACATTTCGTTACACGAGGGAGAAGAAAGATTTACCTCTCTCTGTCTCTCGCATTAAATCTCTCATACTCAGATTCTCTATTTTTTAAGAAGATTTTTTTTCTAAAGCTCTGTTAGCTATATTCATGCCCGGGTAGCAACCTAGGTAATTGTTGATGATGTTTTAACACCAATCAGTCGGTCAGTCGACACCAATCGGTGATCAGTGTTATCACTAATCGGTTTGCCAAAGGAACCCGTAAACGCTCACAGACAGATTTTTTTTTGGATACTTAACAAAATATCACCTCGCTCTCTGAAGTGATTTTTCATGACGTGATAATGCTAAATAAATTATTCCTAATTACTCCTCATTATCTTTCTAATCACACAAATAAAGAATGCAAAAGTAATTCTTATCAACTACACTATACTCCATTTGAACTAAGATTAGACATTTAAATAAACCATTTTTACAGTCCGTTCAACCGATTTTGACTTCTATTGCGTTGGTGGCATGACAAATGGCAGCTGCAGTAGAGTTGGTATTGTGTAACCTTTTTTGCTTTTAATACCATCCTTATGCCTACGGTACTTATGCCTAAGTCAAAATCGGTTGAACGGACTGTAAAAAGGTATGTTTAAATGTCTGATCTTATTTCAAATGGCGTATAGTTTACAATAACATCATGGAGTCCATCGCTATATCACTAAAGAAGTCTTTATTGCTCCTCCCTATAACACACAAAAACACTGCGTTGTGCATCAGTCATAATAATTATAACACCAGCTAAGCTATTAGCTGACCAAGACAATTATTATACAATTGAGTGAAATCCCAGCCCGCCTATACTATGGTTTCCTAGGATAGCTCTGGCCCCCGAAAAACCAGCCGCAATTTTGCGTCGACATGCAAACGTTATCTACCGTAACAACTGTAACGACGAATTCTCGAGTGTCAAAACTGTCCCTACTTCTGCAAGCAGCGATCAACGTGACTACCTACTTTAATCTAGTTAACTAGAGACGAATGTTGTATCATCGCTTCGAATCGGTTTCTAGGAAGCTACTCAGTCTTGTTAAACGGTGTAGCTACCTGGAAACCGTTTTTTGATACCGTAACGTGAAAAGTGAATGTAGGCCGTAATTAGTTTGCGGCCGCAGGGCTGTGCTAGTAAACCGGAGCTTTTTTCAGCCGAATGTGGGGCCTGGGCCGAGTACCATTAAATAATTGAAGATAGCGTCATGTCATGACTTACAATTGTGTTGGTCAGCTAGAACAACCATTTTATTCCAATCGCAACGAATCTCAAAAAAGCCCCAATCATTGAAAATGATCCCTAATCGTGTCTCCAACCTGTTCCCAGCACGAACGATATACTGCTACGAGTGCGACAGCTGGACGGATCCCCGCTGCAAAGACCCCTTCAACTACACGGCCCTACCTCGAGACCAGCCGCCGCTGCAGACCTGCAACGGCTGCTGCGTCAAAATGGTCCGATATTCTAAGAGTCGTGAGTATCAACATCTGCCTAGTATTTTCCTAACTATGTTGGGGTCGGCTTCCAGTCTCATGCAGCTGAGTTCCAGTATTTGATATATGGTGTGATCTCCACGACCAAGTTACTGGTTAATCCGAGACAATAGTCGTATTTTCGCACTTTCTATATTATCCGGTGGAGGTGAATCTGATCCATCTGATGGTAAGTGGTCACCGCATCCTATTGACTTCTACAATACCAGAGACATAGCAGGTGACAAAGTTGATATATCTCATCTGCCCGTAAAGTACTCCGGGCGCACAAACCCTTCACTCAACGCAGCTTGGCGGAGCACATGACATAAGGTATGGTGATGGTTGTATTTCTCCGGACCAGCTTTTACACCATGTGGTCTACTAGTTCCTTTATGATATAATCAGCCTTTAACGTTCCCACTGCTGGGACTCAGGCCTCCTCTCGGTGAGAGGGAGTGGGCCGTAATCCAGAACGCGGTAGATGTCACATGTTTCCGATTTTTTTATTCTAGGACATGCCGGTTTCGTCACGATGTTTTCCTTCACCGTTTTGAGAGCAGTGGTGATGAAATAATTTACACAAAGTAAAGTACCAGGTACTTTACTCTACTCTCAGTTCGAACATACATAAAACCTATAACTCGTAAGTCGCGGCCGTTTTCACTGAGCCACCACTGCTCTGAATTTATAAAGCCGGTGCAGGATGCAATAAAGACACCGCGCCACTTCTTCTTCCAAGCTAAAGCACTAGGAAGTGGTGAAGGGAGGGCGTTTTGGGGGACTGTCTTAAGTAATTTTAACGTTCGAAAAGTGCTGATACTCAGCCTAGTTTAAATAAATGGATTTTGATTTTAGTCCATGCATCTCTATCGATGTAGAAACACGTGTAATTTGTACGAGTTATTTTCCCATTTAAAGTTCTCAAGTAATCGTTCATTAAAACGTTTCTTTTAACTACATTCGAATTTGGCTTGGTGCCAAGCTTCAGAATGTAGTATTTTATTTTTTTTGGCAATCGAAAACGCAGGCGGCGTTTGTCATCGCTTGACAATTTTAATAGGAGAAGACGATACTATTATTCTTTGAGTATAGGTACGCAATTTATATTTTTTTCACGACTGACAGTTGTTTAATTTTCGTGGTAGAGTTAGTGGCACGGTCTTTGAACCGAATGGATTACATCGAACCACATGATAATAATTAATGGGTTAATTTACATGCGTCTTGATTACTAAGAGACCTACTTGACTTGTGATTACTAAGAGAACTACTTGTTCTCAAGGTTTCAAGCCCATTCCATCAGCTCAAGCTCGAAGGCCGAGTCTTTTAAAAACCACGAAATCCCAATCAAATTAAATAATCCATTCTCTCATTCCAGCGTACGAGGTGGTCCGGCGCACCTGTACATCACAACTACAAATAAATCTCTTCATGGTCGATCACGTGTGTATGATGGAAAGTACTGGCACGGGCCACATGTGCTTCTGTGAGGAGGATATGTGCAATGCCGCGCGCACGCCGGTCGCAGCACTGGCCTTGGTCGCAACATTAGTCGCATGCGCATGCCTGAGGTGAAGTAGGCGTAGAGACTGCCCCGAGCGGTCGATTGTCGAGTATCGATGTCGATGAACGACAAATATTGTCCGTTTTTCACTTTCATATGACGTTGCTGTCTAAGCGACGTGGTGTAAATGTCGCCGGTCCGACAATACGAGGAATTCATCGATATCGATAGAAGTGTCAAACTGTCTAATGTCAACCCCTATCTCGGAGCTCACTAGTGATGTGCGTACGATTAGTTAAATATCGATGAATCGACAATCGATCGACTGTACCTTTGGGCCCTACCCTAGCTGAGATTTAATTACATTTTTCGTCCAAACGTAGATGTAGTTTAGTCTTGTGGTGCTTAGTTTTTACAGCACGGCGTTAAACTATTCCTGTTAAAAGCCGCATCAAAAAATGCTTAGCTTGAACTTTTTGAGATCATAGTGAGTAAAGTTTTGTGAGGGCTCCTTAATTTTAAGGTGACTATCATAATTTCGAAGCAAAATAGGCATATTACAATTTTAAAATCGAATAAAAAACAACAACCAAGATAAAAGAAAAAAATGCGTAAAAAGATCTTTTCAACCAGGTAATAGAACAAAAAAAATCCCTCTAGAATTTTTCAAGGGTTATTAAAAATACAGTTTTAATTAACTTAAAAAGTCCTAGATGAATTTCTGATTGCAATTTATATTCGCCAACGGTAGCATTGGTATTAAATTTTTACGACTATGTGAATAAAACTATTCAAATTCATGCCTTACAAAAATGAAGGATTAAATCATAGGTATTTAACTATTCTATAGAGATCTCACCGTGACAGCTTAGGTGAAGTGAGCTTCAAGAGTGCTGTCAGTAGTGTCAATCCCTTGGAATGACAGGTCACTTCACCAAAGTTTTTTGGGAGATTTTTACTAAACAAACAGTTGTTATAATATTCCCTAAAAATCGAGAAGCCCCACAAAATAACGTGAAAGTTTAACATAAAATAAATAGGCTACCAGCTTCAAGCTTCCAGTTTGTGGTGTCAAAACTAAGCACATTTTTCTTCTAAGGCTAATCTCATGTTCAGCAATTTTTGCTCTAAAATTATTAATAAAGTTTTCCTGGATTTAGCATGTACATACAGCTCAGTATAGACGCGTTAGTAATAATAAGAATCATAGAGACGTGAGTTTGCTGCAACTAAATGGCAGTGGCGACTCATTTTTCCGTTACAATTCAAAATGTGGACCCCCACTGCCATCTAGTAGGTTTTTCGAGTTACTAATTTCTCCTGCGAACGCTTCTGATTGGTCCAATTATCGACCAATAAAATTTGCTCATAGTTGCACCTAATCTTAGAAGTGGGCACTTGTAGATAGAAAATGCCGAAATTGGAAAGAAACTAGCGTGTACTGCCGAAATATAGTCGAATAGTTACGAGTAAGTGCATCAGATTGGTGATATCAGTTTCCGAGATTAGTGTTAAAAAACGGTTGTGTTTTTATTGTCTTCTGAAGAGACGTAGGTAATTAAATTGTCAATTCAGTTCTACTTTTAATTAATTTAGCGTGTATCAAATGTTAATTTTAATGAAAACCCATTTTTTACGATAAAAATATTAATTTCGCAATTAACTTGATAAAGTAATAGTCGATAGAAAAAAATATTTTCACATCTCTGTCAAAAATAGTGATGTGAAATATGGTTATCGATATTTTTTTTTAAATAAGTTTTGGAAGTTTGATGTAGTTTAATTTAAATCAGAAGCTAGAATATATTTTAAAGCATTTTAATTTAAAATTAAGGTTCCTACATTATAATTTTGACATTTATTTTTCTTAATCTGCGGGTGACATAGATTATAAAACAAAATAGTGAAAAAGTATGCTAGAACTTAGTCGCAAAGTATGAGGTTTTATAATTATAGTGTAAAGAATAAATAATTTTATGAAATTAAACACCAAATACATTTTAATCATTAATGTTAAGTTATAAATAATAATATATCGTAGGGTTATAAAAATGTGCTTATAGGTGTCAAGTTATACTTGTCACTTAAGCACTATGTGATCTTTGAATCCAAGTCGTTGAAGGCGATAACTTTAAGCGGTATACCAAATTATTTTTTTCATAATCAGCCTATTATACTCCCACTGCTGGGACACAGGCCTCCTCTCTATGAGAGGGAGCGGGCCGTAATCCACCACGCGGGCCTAGTGCGGGTTTGTAGGATATGCCGGTTTCCTCACGATGTTTTCCTTCACCGTTTTGAGAGTAGTGGTAATGAAATAATTTAGACACTATAGTAAAGCGCCCGCAGGGTTCGAACCTACGACCTACAACTGATAAGTCGCGGCTGCTACCACCTTGGCCACCAGTGCTCTCGTATCCTAGTATACTTAAAATTATATTTTGAAGTATTTTGAATTACATCATTTCAATTTTCAGTTTCATTTTAAAAATAAACGGCTGTAAAATATTTTTGAATGCTCAAACATATACAATAAATATTTTGCCCTTCGTCAGTTCGTTTTGCTACGTATAGAGCCATAGAACTCATAGAAGTGTCGCAGTAGATATATGCAGTATTTTTTCCTATTTAATATTTGGACGGTCCGGTATTTTTTAAACACTTTTCTTTCTGTCATTGTTTCCAGCTTAAGACTCAGTTCTTGGCCGTTTCCATCCATCAAAGCTTCGTTTCCATTAAAAAGGAACCTAAACTAAACATTTAAAATAATTATCGTATCGTCGATACGACAACTTTCAGTATGGAATCGAAATCGTATCAATAACGGAACGAAATCGTACGAGATCAGTGTGAAGTCGGAACGACATCGTAGGAATCAAATTCGAATAAATACCTCGATATATTTGCCACATATACCGCTTAAAGTGCCGCAAATTCCGTAAAAATCGTGGGATTATAAATAATATCGTAGACGCGAAATAATGTTAGTACAAAAATATATTTTTCAGCATAATTTTGCTAGATATTAATAATAAATGAAACCCATGTCATAGCCAGACGTCGAAATGTATAGTAAAACGGTTTTTATCGCATTATAGTTTGTCTAGCAATAACTTTTTGACTGGTTAACCAGTCGCATATGGCCTTAGCTTGTGTACTAGAGAGGTTGTTTTATGATTCTTTTTTTTTTTCTCGTATTGAGACGAGAATGCAGCCAGATATTAGCCAGACAGCAAGATGGCCTGGCTATTTTTTTAGAAATTTATTGGGTGGCATGACATCGACGCTCTACCTGGTACCATGGGTTCAGAAAATGATTCTGGACACCCAAAAAAAATCTGCTGTTTCATACAAGAGTTACTTACGCGGTTAAAATGTCAAAATCAATCTGAATAGACTTTTCCCAACTATGTTGGGGTCGTCTTCTAGTCTAACCGGATGCAGCTGAATACCAGTATCTTACATGGAGCGACTGCCTGTCTGTCCACCAAAAAATAAAAAAATATTTTTTTTTTTTTTATCTTATTTTTTTTTTTTAATAACTGGCTTAAAATTTCTACCCTGTCTAGGATCATGTATTGAATTTATGGTTACCTACAGTTTACGCGTCGATGTATGCCACCCTGTATTAAAGGTTCTGTTAAGATAATGAAGGTATTTCATTATAGCCAGAAATATAGGTATTTTCTCTATCTCCTTCGCGTGTCCAAACTTTTGGTGTGTCAAACGTTTTGTGGTCCAACAAGACGGCTGTGGCGGTGCGATTTCTTTGGAAAGTAATTCCCGACTACATTTGATAGTACAGTTTACAAGTGACTAAACACTATCGCTATTTCATAAGGTACTATATCACCGCGTCCAATAAAGCGATCCGCCCGCGAATACGCGATTGTCGCGCTCATAATGTCAATTTTTGTTTGGTCAACCTGAACGCGTTGTCGACAGGGGGCGCCGCGCCGTCCGGATTTCCGAACAAAAAGTGACATATGGACGCGATGATCGCGTATTCGCACGACGATCGCTATTAAATAGGACGCTGGGTAAAGGCTCCCGCAAACAGGCGCGACGCGTTTCTCGTAGAACAATTTCCATGAAGTTTCAATACAAATTGTTCTACTAGAAACCATAGAGAGATAAGGCGTTGATTTTTTAGGTAGTTAAAATAATGTTTGCATTTTATTTCATGTAGGGTAGGATTTAAAAAAATGATACAATGACATTATAAGGTGCTAGACATCGTTACCTGTAGTTAGTTCAACAAAACGCTAGAAAAACGATAGTGCGATAAAAACTAAAATTTATAAATAAAAATAAAATTTTATAAAATTCACAAAAAATATACATTTTTATTAACCCACGCTAGCCAACGCTGAGAATGCAATTTATACATAATTATACATTTAAAAATGAATTATACATTTGGACGTCAAATTCGACACGGTGACGTGTAATACAAAGTTGATATCCGTCATTATACTGGCTGAATATAGCGACAATTTAGAGAGATATAGAACTCTTCGTTTAAAAAATATACGATAATAACTTGACAAACAGATACCGAGTATAGTATGGCCGCTAAATCATGGCCGGTCCGAACTTTGGGGAGGAAGCTGCGCAAGGAACCAACTGGTGAAATGAGACGAGTGTGAGTGAGAGAACATGACCGAAAGTTTTGAGAGCCTATGTTCCGACCAGCCATGATTCATCGGCCGTACTGTAAAATCAAAAGAGAAAAAAAATTGCGCTTCGATTTAAGATGCATTAGAGCAGAATACTTTAGTTTATAGAATTGAGCATTAAAATTGCGTAGGTACTTCTTTATTTAGCAGCTCACATTTCGTCATATTCGGTTTAAAGTGAAAGGATTCGCGCAGTCACTGGTACAGATCGATAGGTAGCTCGGCCAAGAGAAAGGGATGGTGCTATTTGTTCTGTATAGCTTCATTCCTTTTTTGGACTAAATGATAGATTGACTCGTCACGGTAATTTAATGTGAAGTTTTTTTTTTAATGAAGAGTTCTGTCTATCTATTTTGTAAACTTATATTAATTAAATAGGTAGATACGGGTGCAATACTTAAAGAGCAAAGATTAGTGATAAAAATTCGTTACTAGTAATTTTAATAGAAGTTCGTAGTTGTGATTTTTACGGTAATTTAGTTAAGTAGCATGCTTTGGGCAAGTTTCACAGATTCCATTTTGACTTAACTTTGCTACGTAAGTATTTTATATGAATATCGACCTTATTTTCAAGCGAATAATGTTCATATTCGTGTATAGGCGTTTTGTACGAATATCAACATTAATCTCATTGAAATAAAGTTCTCATTTGTATGAAGGGCTTACGTTACTTACAAGTCAAAGGGCAATTTGTGAATCTTGTCCCTTAGTAATAAAACACTGAAATCTTACTCGAAAAACAATTTAAAGATTTAGGGAAAGTGTTTAAATCCATCGAGTAGTTTTCGATATAACCCCGAAAGTAAAAATTGAGAGAGCGGTTAATTCTTATGGCCGTTAAATCTTCCGCGCCCCTGTTGTTCTGATTTATCCAACGTCAGATATCTTTTTTCTGTGAAGTTAAATTGTCGTTTGACAATGTTTGCATGGAAAATCTGGCAAAAACTCAAAATCCCTCATCTGCCTAGCCTTTTCCCAACTATGTTGGTATTCCCAACTATGTTGGCTTCCAGTCTAACCGGACGCAGCTGAATTATACATAGATCGACTATCTAACCTCCACAACCCAGTTACTGGTTATACGATACCTATTGGTACGACTAGTTGTCAAACTTTCGGGCTTCTGACTACCTGTAACGACTGTCTAAGATCTACGAATGACAGTCGAGACCCACAGCGGACTCGGTATGTAATGATTGGTCACCCATATACGGATTATCACCGGCAAGCGTAGCTTATGCCCTTCGTTCGATTCGCGTGCCTATAATTACCCACGAGTTCCTTAAAATATCAGCTCTAAATCATAGACAAAATATTATCAGAACAACAGAAGTCGTAAACTGAGGCGTGCGACAGGCCTATTTATATCAAGGGTAGGTAAACCTTTTTGCGGTAGCTCTCAGTAAATGCCTTTCAACCGCAGTCGCCAGTCTAAAATACAGGGTTTAATTAAATTAGCTAGAGAAACTCGACAGACGTGTTGAGTTTCAATATCTAAGCAGAATAAAGTTAAAAAAAAAATGATTTGATAAATTTTTTTTGGGACCGCTGGTAGTGTCGTTCTAAAAATCTGTATTTTTTTTTGTTTTATCATATTTAGATATCGGTACCCATCACACCTGCTGAGTGTCACTAGCTAATTTAATTTGGCACTGTATGAATAATGCGGCTATCCTATGCTGAGTATAACATTTTACATTATTTTTAGCAAAAGGGCCTCACAAGACTCTTTCACACCGTAAAAATCACAATCATGAAAACTTAGGCTGTATTTAAAGAGGAGTGCAAAGCATATAATAGGTATTATAAATATGTAAAATAATTAATAAATAACAAAACAAATATATAAATATTAATAATAACGACCGTCATGATTATGTACTTCCTAAAATTGTTATTAATTATTTAGTAAATTAAAATTAAAGTAATTCCTTTTTATATTTCTTGCATAGGTGTATTCGCGAGCGGAAATTGTTTGGGTTATAAATTATAATGCTAAGAGAATGATAAATTATAAATATCATAGATGATAATTATAATAAGAAAAATAAATCATCCCGCCAGTGACAGAGCTGATTGGTTTATACAATTTGAATATATTATGAATTATACAATATAAAATGGAAAACGAAAGTATTATACATTCTAAAATCGGAATTTTTTAATGATTAAAAATATCTTGACAATATTTTACAGTAATAATGTATTTGACATCAAGGTCAAATTGTATAAAGCACGGAGCAGGAAAAAAATACACAGATAATACAAAAAAAGGTTAGGATCCTTTTTTTGTATTATCTGTGTATTTTTTTCCTGCTCCGTTTGCCTGCCGCGTTCAGACGAATGACGCTCTCATCAAAACATTGCGATCATTGCATGTTAATTTAAATTAAAAAACTGCGATCCCTAGAATTGTATTGGGATCAGCATGGCACTGTAGAGAGGCTTACCACGACTCACTGGAATGCTGTTAATAAAAATATGAATTGTTCATTTTTGAGTTAGCTGTTATGTAACGATTAAACACCCCGGTAGACATTAGCTGACAGATTGACAAATTCATGTTGTGACAGATTGACAAGTGATTGGCTGACTGAATGATCAAAAGCCAATCAAATCGTTTCACATGACAGTTGTACAAATGACAGCTAAAAGTATCTAAAGCTATCATTGTTCTGTTGCGAAAAAGGATAGTGCTATTCGTCCTGTATAGCTTCATCTCTCTCTTGCAGTGGAATAATGAAGGCTCCTCACAGTACGGCCACTGAAGGGAAATTGTGACTCTTCTCTCCCGATTTTTAACTAAATGAGGGTATTTGTAACTCAATTGTCAAGCGTAACTGTCATTTTGCATACAAAATGGTTGCGAATGCCAAATGGATGGCAATTAGTCCCTCATTATAAAAAAATAAAGGTTTAATTCATCCTTCTGATAAATAATTGGATCACAATTTCCCTTTTGAGGAATAAGTTTAAAAAAACAATTAACAGAATGTATCTCGACGACATATTGGTAGTTCTTAGCCAAATGGCAATTACATTTTGGTTTTAGTCCGACTGCAATAATTGATAGACAAAAATATTTAGTTTTTAGATTTGTACATAAAGTACGACCCATGGATGTGTCAGCTTCAGATGTTTTGAATGAGCCATAATAGACAGTCAAGTGCAAGTTAAAATGTACTTAGTTTCATATCTTAGTTTAATTTCATGACATGTTAGGGCTCATAATTATGCCTCTGATTAAGCAATTTAGGTTATAATTTTAATTGAAAAAAATCTACCATTAATTTTCGTTTATTTGCAGTCGGATTAATATTTAAATGTATCAAGAAAAAAATAAAAAAATAACAGCTGACTCAACGTTACGTATGGATTAGATTTTTTTATTAAAAAAAACTGTTAATATTAACTTTAAAGTTTAAAGATTGATCGCTTTAATTTAAACTAACTAGAATGTTAAGAATGCATTGTAGTGGTGGGTTATATTTTTAAGAAAAATATTTAAAACAAGAAACTTTTTACGAAAATTATAAAAATGAATGAAGAAAAATTGGTAAATTATAAGCAAGTTTTGAAATACTTAGAATCATTACGCTTAATATATCTTAAGTAGTTTAAGGGATGGACATAGACAACGGTTGAATGATAAAAAATACATGAATAAATATACCTAAGGCTCTACAGCCACTATATCGTGGCAATCTCCATTCCCAAAAGAGTATATTATAATTAGGTACCTACCTACTAGGTACGTTGGTTTCCCCACTTGGCAATGACTGCTAGCTAAGGGTATAACCACACCCTCTTGACAAACGTCGATCAACGTTAACAGTCGATGTTGATCGATGGGATCTTTAGTCAAAACTATCGATCAGCCTCGGCTGATCACATTTTCTATTGTTCGACGTCGATACGGTTGGTGCGTGACCCTAGCTTAACGATAATCGATAACGAATGTCTTTATCGTCCGAGCCTTTTCCCAAATATGTTCGAGTCGTCTTCCCATCAAATCGCAGTCAAACCTGCATTTACAACAGCCTTCACATAAAAATATCGAAGTTAGGCTTTTCTTTCACAAACCAATCAATATTCTTAAAAGTGGGGATCTATGAAAAAGGGAGATACAAAAATTTAAAATGAATTTAAAAATATAACCCACCACGTATAGTAATAATATTCTTCTTTCTTCACAATTTTTCTAAATTTTATGCATATCACGCATTTGTTAGATCTGTTTAGCCATCAACTATTAATACTGTCAATTAGATCGTCTACATATCCGCGTAAAATTCGCTTGGATTGTCTCCCCGAGAAGAAAACGCATAGATTTGAAAAGCATGTACTAAAAGGAGGGTAGGACGATGTTTTACGAACATTTCTTTGACATTCGACAATAATTTTGTGAAATATTAGTTTAAAATAAGTTATTTCAATGATTCTACTATTACTAAGCTATTTATTATTGAAAAATTACACATTATTGCTAAGTTTAATTCATTTTATATTTCGCTAGTTTGTAAATCATGTAATGACCGCTAGCGCCATCTATTGAACATAGAAAGTACTATTAGTTACAACAGTTGATACTAGATGGCGGTAGTAATCCTGCCTCGCGCAAGCGAAATTCCGTGGACATCGTTTTACCCAAAATGAAGAATTTATTGCACTTTATTTTAATTAATACACTAACAAGCTAAATGCTTAAAAATGGCCAATGTTGAGAATCTGCCGTGTTATAATGTGAACTGTGAAATTAGCGACTGTGAAGCCAAGAATTTTAAACCATCTAAAAACTGGAGAACTGTTCTAGAAGGAACATCTGAACGAATTTAAACTACTGGTCTTAAAATTTACCCATTGAAAATAAAGACTGCCTAATTTTTAGACCATTTGAATTAAGTCTTTTCTGATCTGTTGGATACAAAAATCTAATATTTTCCTTACTTACAATTTGATTGCCAAAACTTATGTAGAAGGAAGTTATTGTAAGTACCGAAAATAATTATTTAAATATTTTTGCAAACATGATAGATTTTCTATTCAGCAAAAGAGTTCTACGAAAGTATTCATCATCAGAAATACTTTCGTATTTTCGTTCAAACTTCTCTGAAAGGCTAATAAAGAAAAAAAAAAAACATGGCTGATATATTGTCAAACTCATTTTGACTGCTGTGATTGGCTGACTGAAATAGCAATAGCCAATAAAATCATTTGAGATGTGTTTGTCCATAAAGCTCCATTTACACGATGCAAGTTTCTTGCCTGTGGCATAATAAAATGGAAGCAACAAGTGACTTGTCTAACCAATAAACGCTGTTTAGACGGTGCAACTTGTGGTATGCCAAATGCAATAAAATTGTACCGTGTAAATCAGGCTTTAGACAGCAATTTTTTTTCATTTATTTTCCTTTTTGAAACTGTGCGTAATTTTCAAAAGTAAAAGAACAGGACATTTTTCTAGCTTCATGAAAGTCGTTAATTTCTCAGTTCTACGGACAATAGTGGCCCGTTTGTCAGATTTTTTCACATTTCACACGATGATTATACCTGTAAACCGTTTACAGGGTCAAACGTAAATATTAACTTTACATTTAAATCTGTAAACGGTTATGTAAACGTTAATTGTAAACTTACGGTTTGAATCTACTCTGTATTATAAATTTCAAAATGATTTTGAAAATGGATTTTTGAAGTTCGAAATTCCATAATGGAATATAAAATGAAGTTTTAAAAATGGAATACTGTTACGGACCATTCCGAAAATGGAATCTATTTCTCTTGTGCTTGTGGCTGATTAAAAACATGAGCAGAATTACTCCTTCAATATTTTCGTTGTTATAGCTTCAAACCTATGGTATATAATATTATTTCTTGTCAAATATTAAAGTGCCATAATTATAGAGATTGTTATAAAATATGGATTTTATTTTGAAACCCTGTAACCTGATTCGTCATCATCTGCCCAATCTTTTCCCAACTTATATTGGGGTCTACATCGCCCATGCGAACTACGCATCACTCTGACGCCACGCTAAATCCTGCATCGCGAAAGCGGCGTTTACCGCGCGGCTAGCATATATACAACGTTCCAACCTCCATCGTCGGGTAGTAGACCACCCGACAGAGGAGAGATTTTCTATACAGGATGAGTGAACTTTACACCCTGTTCCTCATACTTCTATAATGATGAGGAGCGACTCGAGAAAAAGGAATAATAAAAAACCATAATTAAAAAATGTAAAACAATTTATTATTCTCATAATTAAATTCTTTGATAACAACATTAATTACTTATTCAATAAATAAATTATTTGAGTCATTCATTAACAATACTGGAATGAAAAATAAAAATATTATCCAATTAGGAATTGTATAATATTATAAATAGATTACGTAGGTTTTACACTCATTCTGAGATAATTATTTTGTTTTTTTTTCATCTTACGGTCCGGCGCCGGTATGGCTCCGGCGACATGTACAAGAAGCCAAGCTACATTTCGCCAATTATGTTTAATAACACAATCTACACAACTGGCATAAATCCAGACTCCCGAAGTCTGGATTTAAAATTAGATTTTCGGGTTCAAGTACCAAAATTATCACGTTGGCATCCAGGGGAACGTTTTCTGATTCATTTGTTTACATTTTAATACTTTTGAAACGGACGACACCTCGATCAACCAACAGCATCCAGAATAGACGTCAAACTACTATCTATCTACGATCGACTGTCGATCCACGTAGATCGACGACATGGATCAACGGAGATCGACGACATGGATCAACGTAGATCGACGACATGAATTAACGTAGATCGACGACATCGATCAACGTAGATCGACAACATGGATCAACGTAGATCGACGACATGTACCAACGTAGATCGACAACATGGATCAACGTAGATCGACGACATGGATCTACGTAGATCGAGTGAAAGTAAACCAAAAGGTATACCTCTAAGTTAATCATTGTATACAACTTCTGTGTTACCCCACAAAGGGCCGGCGTGATGTTAAGGCGTCGTCCCAGTATTCTTTAACCTTTCCAATATGTTTTCTGAAACAAAAATGTTGATTTTAGAAATTTGGGTAGGTATAGTTTTTGGTACAGAAAAAGGAATCTTATTGTTATGTAGATAGGATATCTATTCCAAAAGTCTAATGTTGCAGTAAAGGTGCCTACAGGTTTGCTCGATTTTTGAAGATCGACTCGAGTGTTTAAACAAAATCGAGTAAATATGTAAACAATAGACAATCGACAAAAGATAATTGACATTCATCAGCCTCATACGAATTTCTACTTTAGTGTTGTGGTCAATGGTCCAAAAAAAAATCACTCTACGCGCATAAAGAAGATTTCACTTCAAAAATTTGGTTGCAAAGGAATTTGAACCTGATCATGTAAGACATTGAGGATGTATTTCTAATAATTAATTTATTATCTGAATTCAAAGTTACTAGTAACTTACTCAAATCTACAGCATCAGGACACTTCTTGAGATGTTCAGTGATAACAGTCCTTAACACCGCCCTCTCTGATAACAGCTTATCATTCAATTCTTGAAGTTTCTTATTCTCTTGCGCCTGTTGTATCCATGTCTCTTTTAATCTTGCCCTGGGAAAAACAAAATGGCGGTTTTAGTGACGAAAAACCTTAAGGCGAAAGCTTCAGGGTGGCCCGCGAAATTCAAATTTTCTTATGTTTTTTGCAATTTGCAGGTCAGTTTCAGGTTGTCAAAATCAATCTGCCTAGCCTTTTCCCAACTACATATTATGTTGGGGTCGGCTTCCAGTCTAACCAGATGCAGCTGAATACCAGTATTTTACATGGAGCGACTGCCTATCTAACCTCCAAAACCCAGTAACTGGGTAATACGATACCCCTTGGTAAGACTGGTCGCAGACTTTCAGGCTTCTGACGACCCGTAACGACTGTCTAAGATCCTCGTATGACAACCGGGACCAACGGCTTAACGTGCTTTCCGAGGCACGGAGGAGTCTCGATATGTATAGATGGTCACCCATCCATGGACCAACCCCGGCAAGCGTAGCTTAATCTGATGGATCGACCCGTGCGGCTGTTATTACTTAGGTCAGTATCAGGTTGTATGTTGATTTAAATACGATTCGCGACCTTAAAAAATATGGCTTTACAGAATTATAATCATTAGAATCAGCAATACAACTCTCTGACAGACAGACAGACAGAGTTACTTTCGAATTTATAATATTAGTATGGATTCGAAAGTAACTCTGTCTGTCTGTCTGTTACCCTTTCACGCCTAAACCACTAAATAGATTTCCACAAAATTTGGCAAGGAGATAGATGGCATCCTGGGGAAGGACATAGGCTACTTTTTATCGACATACCACGCGGGCGAAGCCGCGAGCGGAGGCTAGTCATACAGGCTGTAAGGGTAAACAGTCTTGTCATTCAAACCATGGGTAGTTGACTTAAATATAAAAATAAATGACCGAACACAAGAAAAAAAAATCGTCGTTTTCATTAAAAGATTTTAAAAAGTTTCTATCCGACACCGTGCTCTCTAGCGAAACAGCTGACTGACTGAGGGAGGGGTCGCGCTCGCGGCCGGTCAGGTCACATCCCACACCCCCCGCCCGTGTTGAGACGCAAGTTCGTTGCCCTAGCGCATAGGGCAACGAACTTGCGTCTCTTGTGGTAAAATGTAGAATTAAAAAAAAGGAAAGAAAAGTTGTAATTTTCCATTGATTTTACGTTCTATAAATGAAACCAAACCACTGGTTGCAAGGATAACGGTGTTTACCCTAACACCCTGTATATAAATTGGAAGTTTACCTATATCTCCTTGAAGCAGCAGATCTACTGTCCAAATCCTTAACTTTCGGCACACTATTCCTTTTTTCCTTATTGTTAACACTACTACACGGTTCCTCACTCCCATCACCTTTTTCACTTTTCACTTTTCGTTTCACAGGTTTTTTATCAAACTCACACATATTATTCAAAGGTATTATAGGCATTTTGTGATTTATACCGTTTATATGAGGCACAAAAGTTATAGGTATTAGCGTTCCAGGCACTATTGGCACATTATTAACAGGTATTAAATTAACTGTATTAAGTTTTTGTGTAGTTTTCTTCGATTCAACTTTATCTGTCAACGCTTTTTTTAGCACTTCCTTCGCAGTTTTTTCTTGCGTTTCTTCGACAGCTCTCATCTTGACTTGCTTACCATTCGGTAATTTGATTATCACTTCATAATCCTCACTATCGTTTTTGACTTTTTTTTTGGCTGTATCTTCAAAATCTGTATTCAGACTATCGACAATAAAGTCTAAGGATTTTTGACTCATAATCGGAGGCACTTCTTGTACTTTTTCCGTACTGTCCCTAATAACAGTATCTTCATAAATTAATGTTTGTACTGGATTTTTTTCAACACTATCTTTTCGGACCATGTTGCTGATTTTTATAACATTATTGGTGTAGGAAACTGAATCTTTTCTAATATCTTTGTTTCGTTCATCGAGTTTCTCTTCAGTTTTGCCGACGATACGGCTTATGGTGGTTACTTCGTTCGTTAGTTTCGATATTGTTGTTCGTTCAAACTCTTTGACGGCGCCTGATTCGTCACTCGATGATCTGTAAGTTATAAAAGGGAGGTTTAAGAGCCAGCTATACTACCTCAGCTCAAATCCACTTTTTATCTCGCTCGCACCATACTACTCGCGGACTGATTGAGAGCGAGACGGAGTGGGGTGCTGGCTACCTAAGACCTGCTTTATAGTTAGTTCAGTTATTATGCAAAGTTTCATGATCTAATTTGAAGTATTTTTTGAATACCAGCGGTTTACAGTTTAGAGGTAACTTTGGTATTTTTTTTTAAATAAATTTTTATATTTACCTATTTTGTCAAACAGGCTAGGGCCTATAGCATCAATCCTCAACTTTAACATATATTTATTTCAAAATTAATGCTGCAGTATTTTCGTCATAACGGAGGATCCTGTTAAGCAATTCGAGGTTGTATAGGCCACATATGAAATCAGCGTTTTGTATGGGGAATTTGAAAGTTGCATTTTTCATACTAACATTTTCTTAATTTTTATAACAACCATGAACACTGTTTTAAAACTTTTATACTCTAATGTTTAAAAACTAAGATAACGTATGCCACTTAGATTAAGCGACAAAAATAAGTTTTGGCTAAGTTAAAAAAAAAATAGCGGTCATTTCTGCTAACAAAATGAGGAGTCATTTTTAAGGTATTTTTTATGTTTAGAAAACTATAAGAAATAAGAATAATAATAATAATATTTTTTATTCAAAAATAACAAGGCATAAAAATTAGTACAGATTTGCTTAAATGTAAATTATTTTTCTAAGACTTACGTGCCTGAACTAGGTTATCCTGTGTTTCAGGCGAGAAGAGCTAAAAATAGAGTTATAAAATAAATAAATAATCAACAAGTTGACAATAAATCACTAACTATGTTGAATAACTTAATTCTTAGTTTCTAAATTCGAAAAATACTTAACTTAAGTGAAGTTTGTACGAGTACATTAGAATATTTACTTTAACACAGTCAGTAAATTTAAATAAGGTTTTTTTACTATTGATAGTTGTCTATGATGGCCATTATTCGATATAATACCAAGCAATTGATGAATATTTTAAATCATAGAAGTGACGAGGTTCTCTACTTGTGAGAAAAATACAGTATTAGTTAGATAGGCCATACTAGCCGTACAACTGATGATCGTTGGGACAGACGTGTTCTTCTACAGAAGGATCTCTACTACAATATTTTTATCTCACGAAGCGACGCGTGCTTTACTTCTGGTAACAAAGTGAACAAACACGCCGTGAACGTGTGCGTGAAGACGAGTAGCGTCAGCACACAACACACACACGCACACTTTCCAGTTTGCCATTGTCTCGGACGGTACCGAGAGCTCCTTAGCTTACACACACATTCACAGCGTGTGTGTACACTTGGTAACCACAAAATAAAGCGCGCGTCGCTTCGTGAGATAAAGTACTATAAGCGCTACTAATAATATAAATTTCAACTTACTTGGCCTCCATAGCTCTTTTGAACTCCTCATCGAAAGGATTGTAGGGGACCCAATATTAGTTAGGATTACTTTAATAAAGGCTTACCTGCTAATAGTAATATTTCTTTGGTTATTGGTGGTGCTGTAGAGAGCCGAGTCCCCGTCGATGAGCGGGAACACCATCTGAGGAGTGTGCAGCTCATCTGATGACGATGCTAGGGCGTTCTCCAGGGATAGGAGGCCATGCCTGAAACGAAACGAAAATAATTACAGTAGTACCCAACTGATATGGCTTACCGATGTACCTGCGCAGAAGATGAATTTTCAAAGCGCGGGAAATGCTATTGACCAATCGGCACGCTGCACGCACCGCGCTTCTTTTCCTGTACCGCTATTGGTCGGTAGCTGCCGCCATGTTAGCGCGCGCCGCGTGGTATGTAAGTCAGCCGCCATACTTGCGAGTGAGACGGAACTAACCACTGCAGTGTATTATGAACCTTATAATAGTGATCTAAGGCAGATTATAAGTTTTAAGCATTCTTTCGTTAATCGTCGGGGCCATACTTTCTTTTCTGTACGAACGAAGATTCACGAAGCGCCTTATCTGTTGGGTACCACTGTACATAATTTTGTAACAAAAAATTCGAAAATAACAGGCAACAATCATCAACTCAAACTGAAAGCATTTATTTGAATCTAACTATTTACAGGCGCTTTTGAATTGTCAAAGAGTCGGTCGGTTAGTCAGAAAGAAACTAGTTTCGACGAGAAAACACGACGAGGAATGTGTTCGCCGAGGGATCGAATTCGGAACGAGGTGCTCCGGCAGGAAACCAAAGTTGTCGACATAGCTCACAGAATAAGCAAGCTGAAGTGGCAGTGGGCCGGCCATATTAGCCGTAGAACTGATGACTGTTGGAACAGACGTGTTCTTCTACAGAAGGATCTATACTACAGTATTTTTATATCACGAAGCGACGCGCGCTTTACTTGTGGTAACAAAGTGTACAAACACGCGTGAATGTGTGCGTGAAGACGATTAGCGTTAGCACATAACACACACACGCTCAATTCCGAGTTCGTCATTGTCTCGGACGGAACCGAGAGCTCCTTAGCTTACACACACATTCACAGCGTGTGTGTACACTTGGTAACCACAAGTAAAGCGCGCGTCGCTTCATGAGATAAAGTCTTATAAGCGCTATTAATAATAGAAATGTCAACTTACTTGGCTTCCATAGCTCTTTTGAACCCCTCATCGAAAGGATTGACACTCTGCAAGTCTTGGAACAAGCCAACTTCTTCACAGTTTCTGATGAAGCGAGTAGGTGTTGGTGTCTGGTCAGCTGGAAAGATGAAGTAGCTCTTATTACGTATAATGAAGACTGGTTTTAAGCAGGTCTAGATACTGAGGAATGGAAGATAAGTAGTAAGGCATTGCCATTGTTCTTTTGCGCTGAGATAGCCCGCGAAATTCATATTTTCTTGCAATTTGCAGGTCAGTATCAAGTTGCATCATCTGCCTAGCCTTTTCCTAACTACGTTGGGGTCGGTTCCATGCATCAACATATAACCTGATAATGGCCAGCAAATTGCGAAAAACGTAAGAAAAATTTGCCTTCAGGACGTGTATGTCCTGAAGGCGATGGCGCCAGGGTAGAGGCAAGTGGCTAATGATGGTGCGGCGTGGGCGTTGCGCCACCCTTTCCTTTTTCATACAAAATGTATAGAAGCGACGAGGCGCGGAACATACACAAGCGGCGGGGTGCGGGCGCGGCACAGGCGAAATATAAAAGGAGCGGCGCAACGCCCGCGCCACACCTTCGTCGCCTCGCCCCCGACACTTTTTATTACTTACTAGCTGACCCGACAGATGTTGTCCTGTCCAAAGGTCTTGAAAAAGTCCATAAAAAAATACCATAAAGAAAGAACGTTCAGCTTTTTTCGAATTTGAACACATTTCGGGAAACTTCCAATTTTTCTTTATGCCTTTAGCCAAGCCTTATGCCAACTATGTTGGGCTTCCAATCAAACCGGATGCAACTGAATACAAGTATTTTACATGGAGCGACTGTCTATCTGACCTCCACAACCCAGTTACTGGGTATTACAATACCCCTTGGTAAGAGTGGTTGTCAGACTTTCGGGCTTGCCAAGCTTCGGCCAAGCCGAAAATTAGAGTTCCCTTTGACTTGGAAGTACATAGAGAGCGTCCTGTCTGCACCAAGTGCAAAGGGCAACTGATAGGACTCCGATGACTGACGAAACACGAACTTTACCGAGGGACATTGAGAAATAGTTGCACTGTACTACAATTATCTAATCAAACAATCTATATAATTAGATAATGAAACACTTCAATAGCAAATATGAATCACTAACAGGAAACTCACAAGGGATTCCAACATAACATCACACCTTGTACCCCCAAAGGGGTGAGCTGAAGTGTACACATGGCTACACATCAAGCTATACATTTCCAGAATAAGCTGCCCTAGCATTGTACGGAAATCCTGTAAATGCGAGCACAGCATAAACTGGACATGTATAGCTTGATGTGTAGCCGTGTGCACCTATAGTACACTCATATTCCAGTTTAGAGTCTTGATACACGGGCAGTTTGAAGCATGCAGGATCAACTGCTTCAAGCTGTGACGGCATAGTGAACTACTGTCTTCTATTTACATACACACATGGAACCGCTTGAGTAGTAGCGACTGCTCTGGGCGGTCGGCAGCTTGAAGCAGTCAGTCCTGACCAGGGACTTGAAAACTCTTCTACTCTCAATCTAAAATCTCAGTTACTCAAAATAGAGGTACGAGATAATGTTATGTAATAGTGTTATGTATAGTTCCAGTAACCATTTAAGAACTTATTTCTTGGTAAATCTATCAGAATGAAATCTTCAACTATTAATTTAGTTACAATCTGGGTAGAACGGTAGAAATTATTTTTACAGGAACTATATGTAACTCTATTGTAACGTTTCAAGTCCCTGGTCCTGACTGCATCAAGTTGCCCGTGAATGGCTGCTTGTAGTCCCTTGTAATAGGGGCAAGCAGCTAGCCTATTGCCATCAACCGGGCATAAATTCAGACTCTGGGTTGTTACTGAGAAAATCCTGATGGAAAAACCCAATTATACTTTTCCATGGCCCTCAGGGTAATAGCCACTCTGTGTCCAATGTTGTTGGAATCTAATTATTTACCTTGAAAGCAGTGTGTACATGGCTGTATGATAAAATTATACAAATACTAGCTGTGGCCCCTGGTTTTACTCACATCCTAGGAACATCTTCGGCATGTTGAACATTCTTGGATTGAAAAATAAGTTTTTGAAACTTTTCTACAGATTAGTTCCCTAGATGACCATGTAACTCTCCCTATTAGTGCCCCAGGTGTCCGTCTAACTCTCCTTATTAGTGCCCCAGGTGACAGTCTAACTCTCCTTATTAGTGCTCCAGATGACTGTCTAACTCTCCTTATTAGTGCCCCAGGTGACCGTCTGACGCTCCCTATTAGTGCTCCAGATGACGTCTGACTCTCCCAAATAGTGTCCCAGATGACCGTCTGACTCTCCCTATTAGTGCCCCAAATTACCATCTTACTCTCCCTATTAGTGCTCCAGATGATCCTCTGACTTAGAGATGGGTTGTAACAGGTGAAACACGATATCTGTGATCACTGTGACTGTGACAAAAAAATAACAGATCGAAATATCTGTTATTAAATCACAGCCTGTGATTTTTGTACGGACGATAAATACGTATCTCAATCGAATATCATCTTTATTTCTTTTGATTTAAAGACGAAAATCGTATCTATCTGTTATAAAATCACAGCCTGTGATTTTTGTACAGACGATAAATACGTATTAACTCAATTGAAAATCTTCTTTATTTCTTTTCGTTAAAGTCGAAAATCGTATCCGAAGTTTTAACAGTAACAGTCTTGAGGATCTGTGACTGTGATTTTAAGTAACAGATATTTTTTATCGTTAGGAGCAACTGCTATCTGCTATTTTTTAATATCTGTGATTTCTATCAGTGACGATAAATACGCCTCACTCCTACTCTGACTCTCCATAATATGCTTCTCTTATAAGAGCATCATCATCTACTGAACCTTTTCTCAACTATGTTGTCGTCGGCTCCCAGTCCCAGTTGGTCTACCGGATACAGCTGAATATCAGTATTTTACATGGACCGACTGGTAGACCATAAAGGTTTAATTCAAATAGTTTTTAGTACAAAAATCCTTACCAACAAAGGCTGCTTTCTGCTCCGAACCCAATGATAAGACCATGTCATGTTTTTTAGTGTGCACATTCAAATGATCCTCATTTGTAAATGTCATACCACAGTCGGGCATTGTACAAGCAAATGGTTTCGCCGGTTCCACCATTTTTCCTCTATTTTTATTAATAAAACCAAGAGCACTTGTCTAGTCCTTTTTTCCTGTTTACATTTTAGGCTACACTATTTTTTTTCATCCTCCAGTTTTGGCTGGTCTTGTTTTGAGAAAAGTATGTTATTACTTTAGTTTTAGTTAATTTTTCGGTTGTTAACGAATTTTGGACATATTTATCTATTTTATTTCACCAATTCACAAATCCGGAAAACATCACTGAATACGTTCCAGTATTGGTGTTTATTTTTACAAAATATGTAATGTTCTGAGTGAAAGGAAGGTGCGAGACTTCAGCTTGAGGGTAAAAGAGACAGCATGCATGCATTGCTTGAAATCAGATTTTGTAAACGGAAGAACCAATTCTCTCTGACAGGTCATTTTGATTTGACGTTACGTTTTGTTTTTTATTTTGTTGATGAATTGAAGGTATAATTTGCAATATCAAAAAGGGTTCTGTACATTTATATTAATGAAATCAAAATATTTACTAAACTTTTTAATAATGATGTTTCAACAAAATTCAGCGGTTAACAAATTGCATAATAACAAAAACAGAACAAAAAACATAAGTACCTACTTTTGCACCATTATTCATACTAAGTACAGTTAACAAAATAAAATACAGTGTGTTGGTGCTCCTAAAAATTATAGTGAAAAAGTGCCATTAGTACAAAAGTAACAAAGAGATAATGTTTTAATTTAGGAATTGATTAGCTTTTAGGATTAGTTTTGGAAAAGTAAGAAGTGTATCTTTCTGGGGAGTATCCGTGTATTTTGACTTGGTGTGGCTGGTAAGAGCCGATTTCACGTCCAAGGGTCTTATCAAACAGGGGGTAGACAGTCGATCTCTTCTTTCTTGGTGATTCTTGCATTTGTTGATTCGGGTATGGATCTACGTAGCGCCGTCCGTTAATATCGTTGCCATCCGCTGTCGGGAATATCGGGGGCTAAATTAATAAAATATTGACGTTTAACTATTCGCAAAATACAACTTACAACTAATATAAATAAAACTTAAGAAAAGGATAGAAAATACTTTATTTTGTTACAATTTAAGTAAGACCAAAAATTGTATTGTTGATTGTGAAGTATTGCAACCAACAAAAGAACAACTAATTACATATTAACGTTACATGCAAGGCCAGTCTAAGAATTACTAGGACACTACCTACACTAAGCATATAATTAACATTGCATTGGTAATAAGAATATTCAAAGTGCACTAATAATTTCTAAGACACCAGAATAATGACATGCTTTCTAAAATTGTGTCAGTTTACTGACAATTACCCAATAGGCACAATGAGTTGGTACTGTGAATTAAAATATTTAGTAAACGAATTGTAATTTCTGAGCCAGTAAGGTGGCCTAATCAAGAGCTAATAACAACTTCTCCTTGCCTGCTCCCCTGCTGTTGAAGATGCCTGGTGCCGGTTGTCCCTGTGCCTCTCCTACGACGGTGTTCTGCTGGATACCGCTCATCCCCACCACTGCCGGGTTCGGCTCGTTCTGCTGGCCCTTCCATGGCCTGTAGAATGATGTCACAAGTTATATAGTTGAAGGTTGAAGGTATACGTAAAAGTTGCAAAAAAATGTAGTTTGATGTTGATTTTACGATTTTACCACTTATCATATTATTTTGTCAAGTTATAATCAATCTTACTTGTCGGGGAACAATTCACCGGGCTGTCCTCTCGTTTGTACTATTCTCTCACCGTTGACTTCAACGACGCACCTCAGACGTGCGCAGCAAGTTGGAAACTCTGAAAAAATTATGGTAAACCAATTAATTAAGTACGTCAAACATCGAAACATTTAAATAACAATAGATTTGATTTAGAAGTCTTGTAAGATATTTCTTCCTATTATCTAGCTTTAATAAATTAGAATATTTAAACTATCTATCTACAAAATATAAGTATGTAAACAGTCAAAACAGTGTTCTGATTGATCGTGTATTACGCAATTAGGGTGCTGAGCGTAGTTTCAATACATACCTACATTTTCATCTTCAATGTATTCGTGACATTCCAATGCATTTTCAGGAATTTTCGGTTTTCTACATCTGAAGGATCAGTAAAATTACACATTAGCTTAAAGAAAAACAATCACTGATTCAGTACAACAGTCATACAAACGCGTTTAAGGGTGGACTCTTGCAATCGACGAATCGTAGTCTTCTTCACTGAGGTGCTTAATAAGGAGCGTTAGCCGAATCAGAAGCGTAGCTACCGCCGTATCAGCCGTATCAATGATACGGGGCCCCCAAGCTACAGGGCCCCCAGGTGTGTAAGCAAAAATTCGTGCAATATTATCCAAAACCTCAAATTCTTATCGATGAGGAGCCCGTTATTAATGAAAACATGAAAATGCTGAATGCATGGTTGTTAATGCTCTCTGGGTGTTGGGTAATGCCGACACTCTCATCCCCTGACCGGCCTACCGCATATTATAGGATTACACTAATGATGGTCCTTGATAGCTAGTGTATTGAAATGGAAAAAAAAATGTGTATTTATCGCTAAACCTTCGTCATCTCATAATAAAAAGAAATCCAACTTTGGTCCAACTCTAAACCTTGGATATTGCAACTAAAGTTTCAACGCAGTGCTTTAGAAGTTTGGTGTTATGGTCTCCTCCTTGTAGACCTCCAATGCTGGCAATGAAATTAATATTTACCCAACAGCAGCTATGAAGTACTTCCCGTCCCGAATCTCACATCGATACCGATGACATGTGTAATGGTCGGACCATTCCTGCCACGGTTGGTAGCCTTTCCTTGAGTATTTATCCACACAGGCTTGATCTGAAATGTTCAGCCATTATGGTGAAAATGTGTGCAAAAAAGCTGATAAACGCGCGGTGTTTAAGATTAGCTTTGTGTAATGTTTATAATTAGTTACACAACACAACACCTAGAAGTGACGTTTACAAATACTTAAATGAACACAATGCCTATAGTTCCGGGTTTTACTGTTTGACTCACTAGAAATTATGATTTACCATTTATAGAAAGAGTAAAATTACCTACTAATCTGTTAATGGGGGTTAATACCGATATATATAATGAATCCATCAAAATCACTTTTGCCGTTGTGTAAATCAAAATTTAAGAATTATAGTTAAATAAATCGATGCAAATAATCACGTAAAATTTGGTAAAAATAAAAACGAAACTTACAGCTCACATCCTCAGCAAAAATGATGGGGAAGATAAGATGCAATAAGAAAATGAGCATTCCCAGCTCCATTTTCACTGTGTCAACTTCGCCTGTAATTAAGCACTACTTTCGTCACCTTGTATGCTCGAACTATAGTAACGAACTAATTAAAATTTGAGCAATGCGGTCTAGAAATACACTTCAAGTGGCGAAATATTTATAAAACAATCACCGAGAAGACACCGTCTAAAAGACGAAACAAGTAAAATATTTTGCAAAGTCTTGCGGGTTTCCGCGAAAAATTTCAACAAACATAATAATGCATGGGATCCAGGTTGAATGTTTTGCTTATTAAACTTCATAACACTCTTCTTCTTCTTCTTCAAAACATGACAAATGAATTAGGAGAAATTAAAATATCAGTCTAATAATTTCCGTGAGAGTGCAACAACTGATAAAATAACTATTATTATTCACCCAAAATAATTAATTAAAAATTAAAATAAAAGTTAAGAACTTATAGTTTTTACTAAGTACTTATAGTTTTTATGGTGAATTCAATAAAGATTCACGTTCATAGAAAACCGTTGCATTAACTTACCATTTATTATTTAGGTAGGTACTGTAGTAGATGTCTAAAATAAGTTCAAATTATTTTTAAGGCAAAGAGAAATAAATGAAAATCATTTGTAATGATTGAACTAAAACTTACCCATTTCAAAAGGTCTCAATAAAATTTTTCCAACAAAACACGGAACAATAGTCGATCATAAAGTTTGTCGTTAAATGATGGAAAAACAGATTGTGGTAGAGTTCGCGGTCGATTTCGCGATGTGTTTTCAGTTGCATAAGTTACATTCTAAGAACTTGACCATTGTCTTTCCCATTCATTGTTGCGTGTCAAGTCAAGTTTACATGTGAGTATTTTTTTGTCTTTATTTATTTAGGCTTATATTGAGGATACTTAAAAAAATCAGCTGTTCCCTACATTTATGTTCGCATTTTTTTTTTTTTTTTAAATATTTTTTTGGGATTTCAATCTTGGTCCCATAGTGAAAGTTGTTCGTATTGATGAGTACAATGACCCCTTAAGATATTTCGTGTAAAAGATACACGGATACACCTTACATAGTGCTCTGTGATAGGAAGAGAAAACATACAGTATATTGAACGCTTCGAGTACGTCATTAGGTGCGTAATGCTGGTGGTGGCTGGTAAACTGAGCAATTTTTTTATACAGTCTCAAATATGATCCAATAAAATGTTGCCCAATTCTAACGAGGGTAGATTCTATTGAAGATTATTATTTATTTTAAATATATATTTGTAGCCGTCGCATCAAATTGTTTTACCATGGAACTTGGTGCTCAGCTGTAAATTGCAAAAAAAACGTAATAAAATTTGAATTTCGCGGCCTACTTTTGCGTAGTCTCCTTGCAATTAACAGAAATAGTAAAAACAAACGTTTATGAGAATTAATATGGTTGTCATTAAGGTTATATACCTTAATGATAACCATATTAATTCTACTTTACTACGCAATCAAATTCAACCGTGTTTCAGTTGACATACTGATCCCCAAAACCATTCTCTATTTAATAACTTGAACGCGTCAATAACATAAACAACGAATGCTTGCCTAAAATAGTAAAACGAAACGTCAGCTGTCAAACGCTCGAAACCCGATGACACAAGCGAGATAAAAAAATACTTTTGTTACTATTCTGATATATTTTTCACATTAAAAGAATATAGAATTTCAAAGTTGAAGAAGTTACAAATGAGGTGAGTGCACTATTTTACATGATTTCGTTCGCTGATCATGAGAACATTTTAATTGAAAATTGAGGTGTCGATTTTTTCGATATTTTGATTAATTTTCCTTGAATTGGTTGCATTTTGTGCATATTGTTTTCTTTTTTTACCTATTTAATGAGTCTGCAAATTCGTAGGTCGAATGAAGTGATTTTAGAACTGGTTTTCTAAATATTCATGATAGTACTTCCTACCCACATTTTGTATTTATTATTTTATTTTATCTTGAGGAAAAGTGGCATAACAGTTTATGAATTACGCATTATAAATTGTTATTATTGTTTTCAAGTACACACATTCAAATGAAACAAGCTAATTAAGTTTCTTTTTTAATAGGGCTACAAATTAACACATAATACTTAATCGAAAAATTACATTTTCATTTTGCCTGAAAAAGCGATAGATATTTTTATCCCTCAATCCAAATAATTTATTTTGTTCTATTTTTAAATTGGCTATTTATTACAAGAAATATGTTAGTCTGTTTAAAGGCAGACGCTTTGTCCAGTGCCTGCATAATCAATTAAAATAAGATTTCGTTATCATAACTGTAACAACAGTTATTAAATGCCATTATACTACTATGAACTTGTAGGATTAGTGCAAAAAAAATAAGATTAAAAAGTTAAATATTCTGACTTTTTTTGTAAATGCCTGGCTTTTTGTCAGGCTGTCAGGACTTTTCAAATTTCGAATTGGTAGCTAGGTGCATTCAAATCTGCTTGGTTCTTTCCTCAAAAAACCATTTCAGACACCAACCTACATGGTCCACCTATAATATGGGAGGACCATCTGTGGTCCTCACATGAACTGACCAAGATTATGTCTCGACTTTAAAAGAGACTGTGACCTCTGAGTTTGTTTTGGCCTTTCTTCTCAGAGTGGTCAGATAGGAAATGCAGACCTCATCTAGTTTTGAAAATATTATGATTGATGTGTAAAACTGTTTGCACAATCCAACTTATAGAAATAAAATAATTTATCAATACTAGATGTACTACTGAAGACGTAAGAAGATATTCTGATAATTTTATATTTCATATAAGTACTTACACTAACACTAAACAATTTTCTAACTAATATTAAATAAAATTAAATAAAACTAACTGTACAAATAAACAACTAATATCTAAAATATGGCGTCGAAAAATTCCACCGCATCGCTGTCGGCTGGTAGTGTACCCAAGAGACTGGCGGCATTGCCACGTTGAATGGCAATGCTTAGCCTCTGAACAAGGTAAAAGCCAGCCCTTGGGTCGCGGGAAGTGTCCCATTTAATTCTGATAATTGAGTAACTGATTATCAACTCTCAACAAAGATTTCCTCTGCTAGAATTATTTTTCAAATACAAATCTCAGCCGTTCAATTAAAGTTCAGTAAAACAGTATAAAAGCAATTGCATTAATGAACATAAAAAAACATTACCCTCCTTCTGGGGCAGTCAGGTAAAAAGGTATCTACATATTAAATATTATATTATTATACTTATACTAGCCGATGCCCGCGGCTTCGCCCGCGTGGATGTCGATACTAAAACCTTCCTCGAGAACCACTCTATCCATTAGTGAAAACCACATCAAAATCCGTTGCATAGTTTTAAAGATTTAAGCATACATAGGGATATAGGGACAGAGAAAGCGACTTTGTTTTATACTATGTAGTGATATACTACTAACACTAGTTTCATAAGTTCTACTGTACTAACATTCTATAGATTTCTAAGTTTGAATTAAAAAGTTTTTATTTTAAATGGACAGTTATCCTTACATATACAAATTTTTCTGTATTTGTGTTTGTCACTGAACTCTTAAATGGCTGGAACAATTTTTTTTAAGAATAGGAATATATTTGAACTCAGTCAGTGCACTCTTTAAGTTTTTAGATTAGATTAAATAACTAAATTATGGAAATCCGTTTGAAAATGTCTACCCATATTTGTAAATAAATGATACTGAATTTGAAAATCATCTTTCACTGGAAATCTAAATCTTATTTTATTTTAATGATCAAACATTTAAGATATTTTACACGATCACAAATCACAAAATGGCGGGTAATATTTAAACAGAGAAAAATCCTTAAATAAGGAATACCAATTAATTACTGTACATAAAGGGATGAATGAAAGGCAATTGTATGCAGCTGAGATGAGAATGCTAAGGCCTCATACGCAGTAGTGTTTAATTGCGGGGGCGGCTCACCGCACGGTTAGCTGCTTTTTCATTGTAATATGCAACCTCTTAAGATTGTACGACCTTTTTGTTATTTATTTTTTCCTATCCTACGCTCTCCCACTCCTGGGCAAAGGCCTCCCTCCACTCTTTCCATCTTTACGAGTCCGCGCGTCCTCTTTCCAGTTTTGATGGAACCTATCCAGCTCGTCCCGCCATCTCCTACGTGGTCTGCCGCGACCCCGTCTCATTGTCTCAGGGCACCAGTTCTGTGCTATTTGGGCCCACAGTTTATCCGGCATGCGGCATACGTGTCCTGCCTAGTCCCATTTAAGTTGGGCAGTCTTTTGAGCCACGTCAGCAATCTTTTTTTGGAACTTAACCGACACAAAATTTCAACCGCGGCGGTTGAATGGAGGGCCGCGGTCCACTTCGCGGCTAGCTGCCGTTTTGTCTATACGCATTAGGCGGTTCATGGGGATAAATTTGCGGCGACCCGCCACAGTGAGTTTGCAAGTTCGTATGTTGCGCAGTCATGTACTTGGACACAGAAAAATTTATTGTTGAAATTCAACAACGAGAAGTTATTTGGAATGTGAAGGAGCAGCATATAAATAGAGATTTAAACAAAGACAATGGGATTTTTTTTATGTTTATTTCGTCTCTCGGGAGTTATTACATAAGCTATATATTAGCATTTTGTTTAAAGACACTTCCGCCTTCGAGCGGTTCAATCGCTTGACGCGATTCAGCATCGCGGTAGGCCGCCATGGCGGTCGGCTGCTATTCGGTTGGCCGCTCAAACAAACCGCCTAGGCGGACAACCGCTAGTGCGTATGAGGCCTGTTTTTTTTTTTGAGGGTGGGAAATCATCCAAGGACTTCTCCCGCTCTGGGCGGGGCGGAAGGGCTGTGAGACTTTTACTGACTAAAACCGACCCGTGTTCCTTCAGTTGCCTGTTGCCAAGGTCCCGGTATCCCTTTCGGACTAGTGCGAATGGTGGAATCCGACGATCGGCAATATTGCAGACGGACACGCATGGCAAACGACCACAGACCGCCACGCAATGCGCACCGAGGAACTTCCGATGTCTGCGATACCCCGCACGTACACCTTCCCACGGTGCGTCGCCGTCGTCCGGGATCGTCGGTGTCCGTCCGCAAAATCGCGGATCGTGGGATTTCGGTATAAGAGGATGTGTGGAAGGATAGAATTAGAAATGAGTATATAGGATGTTTGGTAGAAGGACGAGTTTGAGGAGAATGTTACGTATACATAACACAAAATGTGGGATGCACCCACTTTTTGCTAATATTTAGGTACATCTGTCTGGCCCTTCGTGGTATGCTGGCGTAATGTTATGTGTATTATACTTAGCCACTAAATAACAAGTTTTAAGTCCGTATCTCAAAGTTATTTCACCTTTAAACACATAACTTAGAGTATTAATCATTTTATTAATAGCTTCCAATGATGTAATCTTAGAAAAAAAAATAATGAATGCATTGAGGATATTGAATGTTTTATACTTAATATGCAGTTTTTAGATTGTCATGCTTATACAATGAATAAAAAAGGAAATTATATAATAAAAGTTATAAACAACTTTTTATAAAAATAAAAAAAAACCGACTTAAAAAAAAAACACTAAATAAGTGAAAAATAACTTTAATTTCGGAAGTCGGTGTCTTTGCTTTTCAATTTTCGTTTTTTGCCACCGACTTCCGAAATTTAAGTTTTTATTTTTCACTTTTTAGTTGTGGTACCACACAAGTAACTACCTACTATGTAAATAACAGTGACGGAGTCAAATAATTATATCGTCTGCATAGACTAAGAAGTGGTAAACATACGTAATATTGAAGCTAGCTCAAAAACTATGCAAGCAAACTTAATAAAATTTAGATGGGACCACCTCGGAAGTTATACCCTTTCGAACTAAAATTTTTTTTTAAAATCGGTTCCCAAATGGCGGAGTAATCGGTGAACATACATTAAAAAAAGCAATCATCCGAACGTAGTAACTCCTCCTTTTTTGAAGTCGGTAAAAATAGATTTAAGTGCAAATGCTGGGAGGATGTCCCAGAATGACGTGGGAATGACATACATACACTGAACTTAGGTGATGTCCTTCAATAATAATAATAATAGTCCTCCAGACCGTATTTTCGGCCACGGCGGCCGATCTCAACGGAGACTAGCCATCGGCGCGGGAGATATTATAGTGCACAAGTGTTTGCGCAGACACAAGTGCACTCTCTCTTCCCTCACTCTCATAGTCCGATGGGACGGCAATCCGACACGACCGGAGGGAGATCAGGCGTAGGACCAACGGCTTAACGTGCTTTCCGAGGCACGGGGGTATCACACCGCCAACTTCCAAACTCCGGGCTGTTACTACGAAATTCCTAATGGAAAAATCCAATAACACTTTGCCCGACCCAGGAATCGAACCCAGGACCCCACGCTCTGCAGTCGCGCTTGCGACCACGAGATCAACGGGGCAGTCCTTCAATAAGGACAGGTGCGTAGTACTCGCATCCGACGCGCGTGTATGATCTAATAACCAGAGTGCCTAGACAAGTGACAATCGCTTCGAAAGCGTTTCGTATTTCTACAACGACTTTCAACAGGATTGAGATAAGCTTTTCGATAGCTTATGTCAGTCCTATACATTTTTGCCTTTTCCAACATCGTTATCGCTGATAGAATGTCATTTTGTCTAGGGCCTGTGGGGCGTACCACCACCGCTTACAGCAGTATTATTTTAACATTACTTCAGTGTACGAAAGAGATGAAGCTCTACAGCAGGCGTAGCATGAGCACCGTTTTGTCGACGGAATAGTAGACAAAATGACGTTTCTTGTAGACAGTAGACAGTACGAGACGGCAGCAAAATAGAAAGAGTCAACTGCACTTTTTACGAAATTCACTCTTTTACATAATTCGACTCAGAATTCTTTGTTTTTATCATAGGATTTATCGTTTGTCAGTGTGATTTTGACAGTAAAGATAGAAAACTTTCTTCCGAAACAGTCTACATATAAAAAGACCTAGACAAAGATCGTTAGAAATGAAAGACAAAATGACAGATTGTAGAAAGATTTCTACGGTGGATGTCAAAAATGAAGAAACGAACTGTCACTTTGTATAGAAAAAGCTATGTCTATTCTTCGTAGAGATAGAAAGCACCATGCTACGCCTGCAGGACGTATAGCTCCATCTATTTCCCCCACGAAGTAAGATTAAAATAATACTGCTGGAAGCGGTGGTGGTAAGTCCACTAATATTATATTATGAACATTCGTCCGCGTAGGGCCGGATTTAAGGCGGCGCAACAGGGGCCATGCCCCCGGTTCTCCACAAAATTTATTTATTTATTTATTACAACATGGAAGACTTACATCTTAAAACCACAAAAAAAAGGAAATAATGGTCGACAGACAGCCAATTACATCATCATTATCGTTGACAGTCGTTACAGGTCGTCAGAAGCCCGAAAGTCTGACAACCAGTCTTACCAAGGGATATCGTATTACCCAGTTCCTGGGTTGTGGAGGTCAGATAGGCAGTCGCTCCATGTAAAATGCTGGTACCTATTCAGCTGCATCCGGTTAGACTGGAAGCCGACCCCAACATAGTTGGGAAAAGGCTAGGCAGATGATGAGACAGCCAATTACAAGTCTTCGCGTTTAGAGAAAATAATAAGAAAAAGTTTAACGTGGTTTCCGAGGCACGGAGTAGTCTCGATATGTAATGGACGGTCATCCATACACGGACCGACCGCGGCAAGTGTAGCTTAACCTTCGATCGACGCGTGTGGCGGTTATCATTTACCCACAAGCCACGACTAACTGTAGAAAGTAGTTATTGGGAGCAAAAAATAAGGTAACAGCACCATTGTCTTACTCACTTTCGCTGCATGTGTGGAATGCAGTCTATTCAGTGTGTCTGGACGGGTTCCCTCTATCTGGCAGAATTTTGATGCTCCGAAATTTATTTGGCATAACACACTTGGCATAATCTTCTTTAAACGAATATATATATGGCATAAAAATCATTTAATATAATTATTGTTTGGCCGAATGTTTATATGTCCGAATTTACAAAGGCATACTTTTAAGATGACAGAATTTTATTTGGCATAATTACTTTTGGCAAAGCTTAATTTCGCATAATTTCGTTTCACATAACGTTTATTTAGAGCGACGATTATTTGGAATAATTTCACTTGGCATATTAAGAAGATGGCAGAATTTCATTTGGAATAATTTTTGGAAATAGGTTAGGTTAGGTTAGGTTAGGTTAAAACTGACAAACCGCGCGCGAGCCGAGCGAGCGTAGCGAGCCGAGCGAGCGTAGCGAGCGGTGCCGCGGCAGCGGCCGGCGAGCGCTACTTTCAAGTTGCTCGCAGAAATGATATGAAAAGTATGCCAAAAGATGATTCTAACTGTAAACTTTCTGAGATATGATACACTTACAATGCCAATCTGATAAGTACATAATTGGACATCCTTCTGGCTCCTGGCTTCTGGCGTGAGAGAAACTTATCGCTGCAAAACCGACTCCACTCATTTTGAACTGAGTGAAATAGGTTAGGTTAGGTTAGGTTAAAACTGTGACCAACCGCGCGCGAGCCGAGCGAGCGGTGCCGCGGCAGCGGCCGGCGAGCGCTACTTTCAAGTTGCTCGCAGAAATGATATGAAAAGTATGCCAAAAGATGATTCTAACTGTAAACTTTCTGAGATATGATAGTTCTACCTTTTAATGATTATCGATATGAAATGTATGCCAAAAGACGATTCTGACAGTGAACTTTCTGCAATATGATGGTTCTACTTTTTAATTATTATGGATATGAAATTTATGCCTAAAGATGATTCTGAATTACAAAATTATGCGTTTTTAATGTATTTTAAATGAGTGTATGCCAAACGATTTTCTGCGAAATGAAGTTTATGCTATGCGCTGTTATGCAAAATAATATTATGACATAAAAAGTTCTGCTATAAAGGGTAGACCCGTGTCTGGACATGGAGTAGCGATATTATAAATACTTAAATACAGGGTTATTGGTAAAACACCGACAACCTCTTAAGGAGTCATTGTACTCATCATTATGAACAACTTTTAACAACTTTTAAATGTACGGAACAGCTGTTTTTTTTTCGCGGTATCATATTTGTGCCCATAGTAAAAGTTGTTCATAATGATGAGTAAAATGAGTGTTGGTGTTTTACCAATAACCCTGTATAAACAATTTTATAGTACAATTACACTCTAAGCTGGGGTCCAATACAATTCCCCGCTATGCGGCAGCCATTTTGTTTTTTTGTCGAAATATTCTCTAAGCGAGTACAAAAAATATCATATCTGTTGGCATTTAGTCCATTTAAATTTGCAAAAAATTACCTAATCAATTCTTATTATTTTACAATGGTAACACTGTCTATAATGATCACTATAAAAACAACAACTGCCCTCTGTTCTTCCCTTTTTCTGTTGCTGAGCTTGGAGACAGACATAGAACCTTCCCTGTGAAACATCAGTAAATTAAAGTGAATATTATTTAAATCAAAAGTACTGCTTCTTAATTCCACGCCCTAAACCTGATTTCCTAGAATATCTCTGAAAGTTTTAGTCATACTAAGATAAAAATAGGTTTATTCGAAAGGCAATAATATTGTCTACAAAGCAATGTGTTCGAAACTTTTGAAAAAAAAATGTGAATGTCGAAAAAACTAACGAAAAATTATGGAATTCAACCAATAATTGTTCATTACTACAAAAACACCCCCGACACCTTTTATTTTTTTACTAAATCGGCAAATATTGGGCTAAGCTACAGCTACAATACAACATAAAATTCACTACTGTATGTCTAATACTTTAAGAGTTTTTTTTGTTTGAACATTGCGTACGCGCAAGCACAAAAGGCCATTGTCGGAAACATAAACAGGAAATCATTAAAAAAAAAAAGTACTTTAATATAGTTTATTATTATTTAAGTATTTCTCCAAAACAAAGATAGCTGACGTGGGTCAAAAGGCTGCCCAACTTAAATGGGACTGGGCAGGACACGTCTGCCGCATGCCGGACAAACTGTGGGCCCAAATAGCGCAGAACTGGTGCCCTGAGACAGTGAGACGGGGTCGCGGCAGACCACGTAGGAGACGGCGGGACGAGCTGGATAGGTTCCTTCAAAACTGGAAGGAGGACGCGCGGGCTCGCGAAAGATTGAAGGAGTGTAGGGAGGCTTTTGCCCAGGAGTGGGACAGCGTAGGTTGGGAAAATAAAATAAAATTAAGTATTTGGAATATCGCTAGTCTATGTCCGGACACACTGTATAACTCTGTGGTTAATTGTCACTTATTATCAAAACGCGTGTGAGTTCGCGTCTAAACAGTGTATGTGTACTTAATACAATTATAAGTTAAATATTAATGTACATATATTATATTAATTAATGACACATACAATTCCGGAATACATTCTCTAAATTATGGTGAAAGCCCCATTCAAATTCATTTAAAGACTTATTAATTTTTTCTAATGAAGATACATTTATATAACTTCAGAGGAAGAGCTACTGAGGGGTATATACATGGAGCGGCTGAGATACCTCCACAACCCAGTAACTGGGTAATACGATAGATAGATAGATAGAATACTCTTTATTATGTACACCATTAGAATTAAAGTCATAAATTAGAAATACCCCTTACGATACCTCTTGGTAAGACTGGTTGTCAGACTTTCGGGCTTCTGACGACTGTCAAAGATCCACGAATGACAGCCGGGACCAACGCCTTAACGTGCTTTCCGATACACGAAGGAGTCTCGGTATGTAAAGATGGTCACCCATCCACGGACCAACCGCGGCAATCGTAGCTTAACCTGATCGATCGACCCGTTCGGCTGCTATTACTTACCCACGAGCTCTTAGTACATTCTATTTTATAAAATGAATAAATTCGAATTTAATTTGTTTTTATTAGAAAACATAATTTTAAATATTCATGGGATTCGCATTATCATCGGACGAAGTGACACATGCTTGTTAATTATAAACTCAAGCGCATTGCCCACGCGTCACACATGTAATTTTAACGATGACACATCTGTTGTTCACAAAACGTGAGGATTGCCGATTTTTCTTGCTGACTGTACTATTTTATGAATATCTGAGAATGTAGAATGGAACGTAATCCTATCCTAACTATTATTATAAAATGTGAAAGTGAGTTTGTGTGTTACGCTTTCACGCTAAAACGGCTGAACGGATTTGGATGAAATTTGGCACAGAGGTAGACCATGACCAGGAATAGGACATAGGATACTTTTTATCTCGATATTCCCACGGGATCGAGACTTAAGCGGGTGGAACCGCGGGGCGCAGCTAGTAACTTGGGTAAAGGCTAGGCGATCATACCTTACTTTAAAGTAAGGTACTAACTATGTTGGGTTCGGCTTTCAGTCTAACCATGAGGCAGCTGAATACCAGTATCTTACATGGAGGGACTGCCTATCTGACCTCCTCAACCCAGGTACTCGGGAACAGCATCCATTACCACAAAACCATGTTTATCAGTTGTTTAGCATAAACACCTTTTAAACACGACATTTATCTATGGAGTTTGGCGTAAAACTGTCATTAGATACACGTTGAACAAGTGTCTAAGTTTTTATAGTAAGACCCCATGTCTCTTGGTAAGACTAGTTGTCAGACTTTCGGGCTTCTGACTACCCGTAACGACTGTCAAAGATCTACGAATGACAGCCGGGACCAACAGTTTAACTTCCTTTCCGAGTCACGGAGAAAATGATTACTGTATCTATACATAAGTCGCTTTTCATGTCTGTATGTCCGCGATGTTCTTCAAAACCACGCAAAAGATTTTGATGAGGTTTTCACTATCGTTTAGAGAATTTATTCCGGAAGGTTTGTGTGTATAATACGTTAGTATTAAAGTTACTTAAAACTAAAAAAACTCGATGCTTTGTCAAGTCGCAAAATCCGTGCGAAGCAGGGGCGGCTCGCTAGTTTTCAATAAATAAACAACCCCTTCTTTTTGTTCCAGTAACTTCAAAACTCATCGCTCAAATGACGAAGAATTAACATCACCATCCTCAGATGAGAAGATGGATACAGGGTCCGAATCATTTCGGTCCCAGGACACGCCAAACTCGGTCCTTTCCTCCGACTTCGAAGGAGACCACCCAGAACCGGTCTTAAGACTCCAAAACCCGGAAATACTCCGGCTTTCAGAACCGGAGAGATTTAACGACAGCCTGATAACTAAAATGTCGAATTTACACCTAGATTCTCCACGTCCTAAAAACCTAGGAATCAGTCCCCCGAAATTCAGTTCAACATTAACTTTAACTACGAGTCATCCTCTCATGAGTCCGGATGAAAATTATCCGGATTTAATCCCGAAAAAAGTCCATAAAATCGAGGACGAGAAAGACCTTAGCCTGTCCAGCATTGAGGACGAGAGGCCGAACGAGAATAACGGGTTCTATAGTCCTCAGAGAAATACTTCGAAAAACAATCTTTACTTCACCGAAAGTTTCGCTACGGCCGAAAGCCAGGATTTAACAGGGTTCAGGAGTCAGGACTTAACAGGATTCAGGAGTCAGGAATTGGACCTGACGGTTCCTCCGGATGTGGCTAGGATAGACAAGGTGGAACGAAGGAAGATTGTGCCGAAGTTGAGGGATGGGACGCCCCTAAAGTCGGATGGGATGTTGAAGTATATTGAGGAGAAGCATATGCAACAAAGTACTCCGAAGACGCAGCCTGTGGATATTAGTGTTAATGAGGAGTTTCATTCGGTAAGTAGAACGAGGTCTTATACATATTCTTGTTTTCAGAGCGGCAATTCCCGTATTTTCGCGGACAATTGAGAATCCCGGCATTTTGTCCGCGCCCGCGTTATGCCGTGATCCGACGCGCGACGGTGCGCTATATTGCGGACGGACACAGACGGGCCCGCATGACGCACCGTGGGAAGGTGTACGTGCGGGGTATCGCAGACATCGGAAGTTCCTCGGTGCGCGGTGCGTGGCGGTCTGTGGTGGTTTGCCGTGCGTGTCCGTCCATAAAATCGCGGATCGTCGGATATCACGGCATTAGATTTCGAAACGATTCCAAATTATCCTCGGACAAATTGTCCGTCGTTTGCTCAGCGCCTGATTGTCGCTGAGATGAATTTGCGACTACATATTGATCATTTTTAGTTACAGGATTTGACTTTTATATCTCGAAAAAATGTGAATTGGGTGAAATGGGTTAGGTTAGAACTGTGACAAACCGCGCGCGAGCCGAGTGAGCTCTACTTCCAAGTTGCTCGCGCTAGGCAGGCTATTTAGTATGAGCGCGAGACGCGTTACTTCGCAAGTTTGATACTACACATTGTTCACAATTGTCGGTTTCCCATGGATATATTTTAGGTTTTATCAAAGTCAAATAATTTATTTCAAGTAGGCACATTAAAGGCACTTTTGAACGTCAAATACATAGAAATAGAACTGATTCTAGTTGCCCCTTCCAAAAGGTAGTTTTCGTATGGAGAAGAAGGGCAAGAAACTCCACCGTACCGTATCTACTTAACTATCGAAAAATAATCCGTTGGTTTGTTGTAGTTCACAATTTTTCGACAGTTTATAATCTAACGAAAATAATACTGATAAATTATAAACGAACGAAGTTCATATTTATACGGTGACATTTATATCCTAACTTATAATATTATAAATGCGAAAGGGAGTTTGTTTGTTTGTTACGCTTTCACTCTAAAACGACTGAACGGATTTGGATGAAATTTGGCGCAGGGGTAGACCATGACCTGGGGAAGGACATAGGCTACTACGTTTTTTTGTTTTGTTTTTATCATGATTTGAGTCCCGTCATATATAAAGTTCTTGTAGTTTATTTGACCCTGTTTTATATTTGACCCTGTTCTGTAGTTGACTCTGTTCTGTATTTGACCCTGTTATGTATTTGACCCTGTTATATATTTGACCCAGTTCTGTATGTATCCTGCAGGTGGCTGAATGGTGCGAGTCTCCATCTCATCTACGATCGATGCCTAACTTCGAGTTACCGATTGAGATGTCGAGCAGTATAGGAATGCATAACGTAAGTCATTATCAACATCTGCATAACCTTTTCTTATGTCGGAGTCAGCTTCCAGTCTAACCGGATGCAGCTTAATACCAGTATTTTACATGGAGCGACTGCCTATCTGACCTCCACAACCCAGTTACTGGGTAACGGCGATACCCCTTGGTAAAGACTGGTTGTCAGACTTTCGGGCTTCTGAAGATCCGTAACAACTGTCAAAGATCTTCAAATGACAGCCGGGATCAACAGCTTTACGTGCTTTCCGAGCCACGGAGGGGTTTTGGTATGTAAACATGGTCACCCATCCGTACCAACCGCGGCAAGCGTAGCTTAACTGCAGCAGCGCGCGTAACTTTTTATACTATTTAATATAGATTATTATCTTTCCCAGGACCTGGACTCCCCAGACGTAATATCAGCATCGACGCAAGAAGACAGGTCTGCATACCAGGCGCTCCTAGACCCTTATACCGGCAGTGTGGCGCTGCGCCATACGCCGGCACAGCACAGGAGTCCGGGGACACAACGGAGGAAGATACAACTGGTGAGTGAAAGACGTAAACTGCGTTCACAATTTACTTTCCAAACATCATCATCTGCCTAGCCTTTTCCCAACTATGTTGGGGTCGGCTTCCAGTCTAACCGGATGCAGCTGAATATCTGTATTTTACATGGAGCGACTGCCTATCTGACCTCCACAACCCAGTAACTGGGTAATACGATACCCCTTGGTAAGACTGGTTGTCAGACTTTCGGGCTTCTGACGACCCGTAACGACTGTCAAAGATCCACAAATGACAGCCGGGACCAACGGCTTAACGTGCTTTCCGAGGCACGGAGGAGTCTCGATATGTAAAGATGGTCACCCGTCCACGGACCTGACGGATCCATCCGTTCGGCTGTTATTACTTAGCCACGAGCTCCTCGCTACTTTCCAAACATGTAAACAAATAATGTGTGAAAAGACGCTTAATGAAGCCGAGATCGATACTAAAACGATGGTGAAAACCTCATCGAAATCTGTTGCGTGGTTAAGACATAAGACAAACTCGAAAAGCGACTTTAATTTAAAATATTTATCTACACCCATGCAATAAATCCTCTATAAAAGTTTCTGAAACATTAAAACATCCAGTGTCATAGTAACCATAATATCATTCAAACGGGTGTTATAATGTTGTGCTGAATTTCATAATGCAACTCTTTTAAAAAAAGAACACTATCATTCACGAGCAAAGTTTCACTAACAAAGCACCGTAATGTAAAAACAAAACACATTCGAATTCTAAAATTCGAATTCACGTCGTACAGCGTCATTTTTGTTCGATATAGGTATTGCAAAGAAACTTTTATAGATGATTCATATCATGGGTGTACATAAAATCTTGTATGCAACTGTAAATAATTAGGTATTAAAACAATCATGTGATCGTGTTTTAATACCCCTTATTATATAACAGTTGCATAAATAACTATTATATGGCTTAACCTATGGTACACAGACTTGGTCTTTGACTAACATCCAGAAGTCCAAACTCAAGGTCTGCCAACGAGCAATGGAGCGCAGTATACTAAGCGTTAAATTAACGGATCGTGTTCGTAACACAATACTGCGCTCCAAAACAAAGATAGCTGACGTGGCTCAAAAGGCTGCCCAACTTAAATGGGACTGGGCTGGACATGTCTGCCGCATGCCGGACAAACTGTGGGCCCAAATAGCACAGAACTGGTGCCCTGAGACAGTGAGGCGGGGTCGCGGCAGACCACGTAGGAGATGGCGGAACGAGCTGGATAGGTTCCATCAAAACTGGAAGGTGGACGCGCGGGCTCGCGATAGATGGAAGGAGTGGAGGGAGGCTTTTGCCCAGGAGTGGGACAGCGTAGGACTGTTTTTCTGTAGCTATAACGCCAACGGTTAAAAGTACCAGCCTTTATGGAAACCAAATAACAGTAAATGTAACGTGTTACTATCGACGCCAAAAAAACGACATCACACAGTTCCTACGACTTACAATATTGTTAGTAAACCGTGTCCGTGCGAACTGCCAACAATCGCTGCGACGTACTGCGATATTACACAATGACATGACTTATTTGTGTCGAACTGAATTATAGTGCACTATTGCCTAAAGCAGTAATGGCCCAGTGGTTACAGCCCTGACTTATGAGTTGCAGGTCGTAGGTTCGAACCCAGACAACCATTTTACATTGTGTATTTAATTTCTTCACTACTGCTCTCAAAACGATGAAGGAAAACATCGTGAGGAAATCCGCATGTCCTAAAACAAAAAATTCGTAGACATGTGACGTCTACCAACCGATCACCGTTTTAAAAGCCCTTTTCTTGAAATAGGTATTTCTGAGATACAGTTTTTTGGATTCACACGTCAGCGTTGATTATAGCCCAGTCTCTCTCACAGACAGGAGGCCTGTGTCCCAGCAGTGGGTACATTATAGGTTGATTATCCTAAAACTCCTAATTATAATAGGGAATATGCATGTATTTTTTTAATATTTTTATTCGATAGTTTACATCGTCAAATAATAGTAAAAAAAAATTCGATGGCAAAAAAGCAATTTAAATTAGTTAAAAAAATGTTTTAAAATATCCAACCGATCCGGGCTATTTAAACGCCCTCCATTTGGCGCGCTTGGTGTGGTGACGTCACAGTTTGTGAAAACAGACAAGCAACTGTCAAGTCAACGTCAAACACTCCTTTTTCTATGAGCGTTTGACATTTACTTGACACTTGTTGATTGACTTGACATTGACATTTTGATTGTTACCCCGGATTGTTACGTCACATCCGCTCTTAGCCTTTTCAAGTATTTGAATTACCCAGTTTTTTGGGACTTTAAAAAAATTAATTTCTCGCTCAAAAAGAACTTTTATTCAAAAATATTGATGGAGGCTTAATTCTGAAGTAACATAGTTTATAGAAAAAAATATTTGACCCATATTTGAATCGCATGCATATTCCCTATTCTCCTGCCCTTATCCCAATTTATTTGTCGTCGGCGCGACATGTCATTTTCTTCCATACTTCTCTACTAGTGGTATTCTTTATGATTACTTAAAAACTTCTAACATAACATCACGCCTATAATCCCCGAAGAGTTAGGCAGAGTTGTACCTATAGTACACGCACATTTAGCCATTTATGTGTAAGTCCCATGTAATAGGGGGCGAGCCTATTGCCATCAACTGGGCATTAAACCAGACTCCGGGCTGCTACTGAGAAATTTTGCGTTGGCCTATCTCAACGGAGACTAGCCAAGTAAGCAGGAGATATTATAGTGCAGGCGTGTGTGCGCTGACTCAGGTGCACTCTCTCTTACCTCAGTCTCATAGACCGATGGGACGGTAGTTCGACACGACCGGAGACAGATAATAATATTGAATACTAGCTGCGCCCCGCGGTTTCACCCGCGTAAGTCTCGATCCCGTGGAAATATCGAGATAAAAAGTATCCCATAATCCAGGTTATAAACTATCTGTTTGCCAAATTTTATCCAAATCCATTCAGCCGTTTTTACGTGAAAGAGTAACAAACACCCATCCATCCATACTTACTAACTTTGGCGTTTATAATATTATTTAGATTACTTAGATGGATGTTTATCTTTCAGCCCCCAGAAGAAGACAGATGTAGCCTGGACAGCGTGAGTGTGTGTTCCATGGAGTCGGAAGACGAACCCCCTGAGCCTCAGGAGTTGGAGACAGAACCTGTCAACCAGCACCTGGTCTTGAGTGACGATGAGGGCAGCAAAATGTAAGTTACTTGTTTTGTTTCAATGGTATTATGCAGGCAAAAGCTAGTCTACACTAATTCTATAAAGAGGAAAGATTTGTATTTTTGTGTGTATATTTGTAATGAATAAACTCAAAAACTACTGCGCCGATTTCAAAAATTCTTTCACCATTAGAAAGCTACATTCACCCTGAGTAACATAGGCTATAATTTATAAAGATAACACGCGGGCGAAGCCGCTGGCGGCAGCTAGTGATAAAATAATCACTTATAAGAAAATTTATCATCAATATGATATAGCAGAGACGAACCGTAAACATCAATCGAAATCAATAGATTTTGTCAAAAAATAAAATGTACCCACAGGAAGTGTGTACAAATAAAACTACAAATAATTTATCAGAGCAGTGTTGGCCCCAACTTACGAGTCGTAGGTCTTGGGTTCAAACTCAGTCGGGTGCTTTACTTTGTGCAAATAATCTCATCACCACTGCTCTCAAAACGGTGAAGGAAAACATCGTTAGGAAACCGGCATGTCCTAGAACCAAAAATTCGACATTGTGACATCTACCAACCCGCACTGGCCACTCCTTCTCGAAGAGAGGAGGCCTGTGTCCCAGCAGTGGGAACATTATAAACTGATTATGTATGTATGTAAATTTATCATTACAGGTCAAAATCAACGAACACACTATCAGAAGGAAGCGACCCCATCCCTGAGTACTCCGCGGCCGAGGAGTTAAGCAACGAACGAGGTTGGATCAGTGTGCCCAGAGCAGGGGGACATGTTACTTGTGATATGAAGGTAAACCATCATCTGCCTTTTTCGAACTATGTCGGGGTCGGCTTCCAGTCTAGCCATATACCAGTATGTTAAGCTACGCTTGCCGCGGTCGGTCCGTGGATGGATGACAATCTTTACATTCCTAGAATCCTCCGTGCCTCGGAAAGCACGGTAAGCCGTTGGTCCCGGCTGTCATTCGTAGATCTTTGACAGTCGCTACGGGTCGTCAGAAGCCTGAAAGTCTGACAACCAGTAAGAATGTTTGTTTCAACTGATCATCATCTACCTAGCCTTTCACAACTATGTTGGTGCCGGCTTCCAGTCTAACCGGATGCAGCTGAATACCAGTATTTTACATGGAGCGACTGCCTATCTGACCTCCACAACCCAGTTACTCGGTAATACGGTACGACACCCCTTGGCAAGACAGGTTGTGAGACATTCGTTTTTTTTTTTTTTTTTTTTAAGTTTTTTAATATATATTTTAATTAATGTAGGTCATCGAGCCCTACAAGCGCGTCATATCGCACGGCGGCTACGACGGCGGCGGCGCGGCGCTCATAGTGTTCAGCGCGTGTCACCTGCCCGACTGCGCGCGACCTGACTACACCTACTGCATGGATAACTTGTTCCTGTGAGTATTGGGGCGAATTGGGGTGGGTTTAGAGTGAGTGGGAATAGTTTAGAGGCAATGGGAATAGTTTTAGAGTCAGTGGGAATAGTTTTAGAGTCAGTTGAAATATTTTAGATTAATTTATAACTGTTTCAGGGCCAGTTATTTTAAGTTCAATTCGGTTTTATATATTTTAGAGTCAGTTTTAATATTCAAAGAGTCTGTTGTAATATTTTAGAGTCAGGTGTAACCATTTTAGAGCAAGTCGTTACACTTTTAGACTAAGTTGTATCAGTTTTAGAGTGACTTGCCACACTTTTAGAGTCAGATACCACACTCACAAATTAACTTAAACTACCCTCTCCCCAGCTACGTAATCTGGACGCTAGAGCGCCTAGTAACAGATGACTACATACTAGTGTACTTACACGGCAGCGCTGGAAGGAGACGCCTGCCTACCTTCCATTGGCTACATGAGTGTTATAAACTTATTGACAGAAGGTACGTATCTGGTAAAAAGGTATAGGATAAGGTAGTGTCGGACACTGTAACGCAGCATTTTATCGCATAGAACCCTTTCTTATAAAAATACAAAATACAAAAATGTTTATTTCATGAGAAGCTGTTGTTTACATTTTGTTGCTGAATGGCGCCTTTCTTAATGTGAAAGCGCTGAGATCCCTGGCTAATTTCTAGTATTTTTATTTAATAAAATTTAAAAGTGAAAAATTATCGATATAATTATGATTTAGTGCTCAATACTCAATATCTTTATTGCTTTACCATAATGTGTACTTAGGTGGTAACTATATAATTAAGATCATTATGGACCCTGTAGGGCACAGCAAAAGGGTAGGGAGAGGAAGCCCTGTTTTAGAAGATCATTAAGTTGTTATTGTGGGAACAAGTTTTAACATGGACATAATCAAAGTCGGGAAATCCTCATAGGTTTTTACCAAAGTGGTTGAAAACGTATCTGAAGTATCCTGCCACAATAACTCTGACTGAATCTTTCTAAAACCTATTTTTCTTTGTTTATTTTAATTTTATCTGACATTTTATTGACAAATAACCCTAGTTTTCTTGCTTTTAATTTTTTTCTTTAATTTTATAGACCTATTTTAAATATACTAATTATTTTAATATACCTAGTTTTCTTTCTTTTAATTTTATTGTCAAATAACCCTATTTTAATTTTTTTCTTTAATTTTATTGCCTAATAAACCAATTTTCCTTTCTTTTTTTTTAATTATATCCTAAATTTTATTGACAAAATAAACCTATATTTTTATTCTTTCTTTTTACCTAAACGTGACGCGTGTTTGAAATTTCTCTCTCAATTCTCGTCCAATTATCGAATCGCTGCCTAAAGCACCCAGTACACGTCGGGCGAGCCCGTCGCTCGGCCAACGCATACCGGGCCTTTTTGCGTGATTTGCCATTCGATTTGCGTGTATTTTGGGCTCGCCCAACGTGTACTGGGGACTAACTTCAAAACATACCGCTAACATAATAAAAAAAATTGTTTCAGGTTACGTAAAAGCTTGAAACACTTGTACCTGGTACATCCTACGTTTTGGCTAAAATCGTTTGTCATATTGACTAAGCCTTTTGTAAGGTAAGCTTTCATTCTTTATTTATTTACTAGCAGTGCCCCGCGGTTTCATCCGCATACGTCTCGTTTTACTGGGAGTATCGGAATAGAAAGTATTGTATGTGTTAATCCAGGTTGTAAACTATCTGCACGCCAAATTTCATCCAAATCCGCTCAGCCGTCTTTGCGCCAATCCGCAACATACATCCAGACAAACGGGCAAAAATTCTTGAAACTATAATTTCGGCATCAGACTTTTCCCCACAGTTCATACAGTTTGATTCAAACTTAATGGCGGCTCGGAACATGAGGCGAGTCGCTGCGCAGTAACAATTTCATGTGTCAGCGGGGGTGAGAAGTGGGGTACTGCGCAGCGAGTAGCTAACTTCCGAGCCGCCATTAAGTTAGAATCGAACTGTAACAATTACTTTTTTTTCAAGTATTCAATGTATAGTTTAGACTTCGTAACTATTTAATTAGATAGAGAGCAGTGGTGGCCCAGTGGCAACGGCCGCGACTTACGAGTTGTTGGTCGTAGGTTCGAACCCTGACAGGCGCTTTACTTTGTGTAAATTATTTCATCGCCACTGCTCTCAAAACGGTGAAGGAAAACATCGTGAGGAAACCGGCAAGTCCTAGAACCAAAAATTCGAAGACATGTGACATCTACCAACCCGCACTGGGCCCGCGTGGTGGATTACAGCCCACTCCCTCCCACAGCGAGGAGGCCTGTGTCCCAGCAGTGGGAATATTATAGGCTGATTATGAACTATTTAATTATAAAGCCTATAACGTTCACAACGTGTTTGTACAATTGGTTATCACAAGTAAAGCACGCGTCTCTTCGTGAGACAAAAATGTTATAACAAATTATATGTTCTCTCCCCAGTTCAAAATTCTTCCGCAAACTATCCTATGTGCGAAGTCTGTCCGAGTTAATGCAGAAAGTGCCGGTCGAACCCAATGCTATACCTGAATTGGTGAAACAATTCGATGCTACTCGACGATAGAAGATTTAACAGTGTCCACACGAGTCCAGTCTTTAGTAGAGTGCAAGTAAGTTGATAGTTTCGTCACTTGAACTGTGTAAACGTGAGATATGCTGTTTAGTTGTGATAAATGTACCAAAACAGGTGAGTAGCCAGTTCATTTGGTTGTTTGACCAGTAAGTTTTAGTGATGTCCATCTTTTAAACATACTGTTTAGTCGTTAGTCGAGTGGGTGGAAGTCACTAGAATTTATTAAGTTAAAACAGTCAATAACTAAATTGAGTCTATCACTAATTAAGTGAAACTTGAACCATGTAAACAGACAAATTAGTAGCTAAACGTTGTTTAACAATATTGTCAAGTAGCTACTAAAGACTGGTGGTATCTAAACGGAGCCTAAACACGGTAAAAGATTGAAAAATATAGTGATTCTTAATTTCTTGAAGGACTTACTATTATCACAGATATTATAATACTACGTACAGATACCCAATCCCATACAAAGAAATGACACCACCCTAAGCCTGGCTATTGAGCTGGCTATTTTTCATACTCCATTTTTTTAACAGATGGCAGCATCAGCGACTCACTAATTGCCAGAGACTGTAGTTTTACAACGATATCGAAGAAAAAAAATTTTTTTTCTTCCTTTTTTTACGTTTTTTCATTCCTAGGTTTTCAATTCTTATATTTCTATGTAAAGTACTAGATTTAAAAATAAATATGCTGCCATCTATGATTTTTTTTCAAGAGTAATTATTATTTGTTCGAGTTGAGACCCCATGCTATTATCGATTTTGATCGAATGTATGTTATTTTCGCATAACTCTAACTTTTTGTTTTCGATATCAGGTTTGGTCACATAGTAAAAGTGGTTCATAATCAAGAGTACATGTACAATGACCCCTTTAGAGGTTTTCAGTTTTTCAATTACACTTTGTAGTAGACAACTGATTTTTAAGTTTTAGAAAACTGGTCAAGTTTGAGAATCACTGTATTTTTTAACATGGAAATTATAATTAATATACAATAATATCAGTGGTTGGTCTTTTTATACCATCAAATATTGTTCTTTACACGCACAGTGGAATCTCTTAATTTGCTTAATCTATATGGAGGGTAGTTGGAAATTATTTGTAAACTCTCGTTCTGTGTTCGTGAATAAGGGCGCTTTCAATTTATGCGTTTCTTGACGGCCTGCTGCGATGCCGAAGCGGTGCGTTAGTCGTACAGCGCACGGACGATCCTTTTTTTTTCACACAAAACGCGCGGAGCGGCAACAGTGCGGCGCCGGTACCGCGAACGCTCGACAACAGGACGGCAACGTCGCAAGCATCACGTGTTCATGTCTTTGTCAGAGTCCATGGCTTGACTGATGTCACATCACTGGGATAAAAACGCACGGCAGTAAAATACGCTTTCAATTTAGGCGTTCGGTGCAGGACTGCTACCGTACTGCAGCGGCCCGACAGCGAGATATAACCTGCGGCACGGTAAGCGTGCGGCAGCGGTCCGACACGAAACGCATACATTGAAAGCGCCCTAAGGGTTCCGTTTGATTCCGAAGCATTTCGGCCTATCCCGAAATAAATTCGCAAGTAAATCATAATAAATATAAAGTAAAACTACCCTGTATATTTTTATTCTAAATAATTTGTAAAATATTTTGGTAGAAACAGATTAACTACTGATTGTACAAAATTACAATAATATAAATAAAACAATAATATATCCGGTTCATATATTTTTTGTGAAATATAATTCGATTGAAAAATAAATAATTATTTATTAGAAAAAATTTAGGACATTCCATATCACAAGAATTATATAAAAATGTACCATTCCAAAATGCACAGATTATAATTATTATTCACATGAATTAATACATTGCAAAAGAAAATTATTATTTTTGACATAAAGCTGTGTTCAGCCTGACGACAATTATATTTAAAAAAAAAATCTTTTGTATATTAATTTTTCCTCTTTGCTGGTTATAGGCCTTTCTCAAGTTTACCTACATTTGAATTCAGAATCTCAGATAATATCAAGTCTTGGGACCACAAACTACATACATACATGACAAAGTTCAAATTTCATTGCGACCGAAATTTATTTAGGATTTTTTTATTATTACAAACAGTCAAACAAAAATCAATCTACATAACGCTAAGGTAGATAGTTGATTAAGTGGCAATACATGTAAATTATCTAAGATTATGTATTCAAGTATAACTATATCCTTCTGTGGTTTATTTCTCTGGTTTGATTCTATAGAGCTGCATGACTTGCCAACAATAGATATACTCCTTCACAACTTCGCTTACCGACCTTTAATTAACCTTAGTCTTCCATAATAAATTGACAATAATTGGCTTAAATATTAGCTAAACATATTTAAGGATTTTCTCATTTCAATCTTGCATTTTCAAATCCTTTTTTTGCCTAGAAAAAGTGGTCTTTGAATCATCAGCGACCAATTTCTATGACAATGATTTTTTCTAATTTTTCTCTATTCTTCAAACCATCTTACAGATAAAAAAACAATGACGAGTTTTGAACTCTTTGTTGTCAAACTAGTTAGAGCTGCCGATACCATTTTTATTTTACACGATATCTCGATTAATCGCAACGATAAGTCGCAGGTGTGAACACAACTTTATATCTCTCACGACTCTGTGATAAAATAACATAGCAATACTTGCAGAAACTATAAATAATTATAAAAAAACTACATAATAAGTGTATATTATTATAATCGGAAAGCCTATAGTAAATATAGGTATTTTAGGCAAAAAATAATAATTAATAATTATTGCTTTAATAATATGTCGTTTATTAACTTGATTATAAATAATTATGACCGGTTTCTCGAACGAAAATTTTAACAAAATTAATGTGACAAATTGACAAGAGCACGTGCTGTGATTGGCTGTTGATACATCACTCGACCAATCACAGTCGTTTACGCGCGCTTGGCCCTTTATCCGATAAATGGTATTAGAATCGCTCCATTTTACACGAAACTTAAGACAGCAAACTTCTTTTTTGAGGGTGGGAATTCATCCAATGACTTCTCCCGCTCTGGGTTTAGCGGAAGGGCGTGTCAGACTTTTACTGACTAAAACCCATCCGTGTTCCATCAGTTGCCTGTTGGCAAGGTCCCGGTATCCCTTTCGGACTAAATATCTAGACTCCCAATCGCTTCCATTTACACGGAACTTAAAACAGCACCCTAATTGCGTAATACGCGATCAATCAGAATCAAAATCGGTTTGAAACAAATGTCTAAATGTCTAATATGTTCATAAGTTTGATAAAAAAACCTGCTCAACAACATAACGCAATGAATGTTGTTGAACTGTCAAAATTAAACTAATTAGTCTTAATCGGTTACGATACTAAGTTACCGGGATTAAATAAATGTCAGCATTAAATAATTAATATAAAATGGTTATAATTATTTGTAATTTAAGAATAATAAATGGTAATTATATGCCATAGCTTAGTAAGCATTGATGTTCAATAATTTAAGGTTTATAATAATAAATACAACACTTTGATGTTTAGTCAAAATAGATTTTGTATTAATATAATATAGTTATTGGTATATTTATATATCGATTGATAATCATCTGAATACGACTGCCCATCTGACCTCTACAACCCAGTTACTGGGTAACACGATACCCCTTGGTAAGACTCGTTGTCAGACTTCCGGGCTTCTGAGGCCCTAGACAAAGTGAATTTCTATCAGCGATAACGATGGAAAAGGCAAAAATGTATAGGACTGACATAAGCTACCGAAAAGCTTATGTCAATTCTGTTGAAAGTCGTTGTAGAAATACGAAACGCTTTCGAAGCGATTGTCACTTGTCTAGGCCCTCAGACTACTCGTAACGACTGTCAAAGATCTACGATCGACAGCCGGGACCGGTTTAAAATTTTTTCAGAGGCAATGAGGCACTTATAGCGATCGATATATCAATATATTTAATAATAAATTTATAATTTATCGGTAAAATGCACTGATTTTGCAATTATTGTTCTTAGTTCTAATCGAATAGATTGATTATTTTCAACATCCCACTGTTAAGATTATCCAGGCACTCTCGACATTGCTTGCTAATATAAAAGTTGCCATGTTCATGTACATAATGTGGTAGGTTTAGTAAAATATAGTATTTTTTGTTAATTATTGTAAAAATAAAAATAAATAGTTTTAAGCAGAATTACAACGAAGTTTAAGGCACAAGTTTAAAGTACCATTTTAGTGTCTAAATAAGACTTTTTTAAGTCTCTCAGTGATACCAGTTTCTGAAAGCTCCAAATCTGCTGTGAAATATCATGTTAGCTGCCGTGATTGGTTGACAACGTCAAAAACCAACCAATAAGGGTCCATCACACAACCACACAACAACGAAAACACGTGGACGGGTGCTAATTTGTATGAATATGAATAGTTTGTTCACACTGACCACATTTGACCGTCAAAATCAACGTGTGGGCGATAACGACCATAGAGTCTGGCCAACGAAAGTCTGTCAAAAAACGAGCGAAATTTAAAACAAAAAAAAATATCTGTTTTTGCCTAAACATAGTGCGATAACACGTGTTGATACTTGAAATGTTTACTTTATTTAAATGAATTTAAATTTCAATAATCAACATTAATTATCGCACTATGTTTAGCGACAAACAGTCTTGTATTTTTTTTAATTTCGCGTGTTTTAAGGATCGACTTTCGTTGGCCACGTCGCAATCACCAGCGAGACCGCGCAGTATCGGCCGGCCACATCGCAAACAAAACGATCTGTCTGTTTGCAAATACTAGCTACAAAGTAACCACTGCCTGCCCACATTTGTCGCTGTTGGTGTGGTTGTGCCACGTGTGTGCGGGCCCTTAGATGACAATGGGATTTGACAGGAGATTAAGATCTTTTAAGAAACTTGGAAACTGAAGGTAAGGCTGTAACTTTTCGTATGGGATTGTTCAGTAAATAAGTTTGAAATGTCAAATAATAGGTTTAAAAAAAAACCGGTGAATATAGTATCCAAGGGGACTCCTATAGGCCTGTATGCGTTTATTATCTTCGCCTGAACGCGTTTCTAGGGACACCTATAATTTTCATCGTAATAAAAGTATTAGTGCTGTAGCGAAAGTATCGATACTTTAGAGATTTTTTACGAATGAAGTTTTTATGAAATCTGAAAAAAAGGCTGACATCAACCTTAGTTAAGTATTGATACTACGATCGCCTGCAAAGTATCGAGTAAAAATATAAGTTACGTGCCAGAAGTATCGATACTTTAAATATCGAAGTAAGAACTTCCTTACGAAATAATACAACATATTTTTGACACATTAACTTATATATTAAACAATCTACAGAATTTATTATGGTTTGCTGAACATTGCAAATAGTATAGATTTTTTATTAGCCAGTATTTTTTTTTAATTTTAGTTATTTTAGTAAAGATTTCACTAATAATATTTTGCTCAATAGAATCATCATTCTCCTGCACATATCCCAGTTTATTTAGAATCGGCGCAACATATATTTTTCTTCCATACTTCTCTATTAGTCGTCATCTCGGTAGTCACCCACTATAGAGTCTATAAAGAATCTCAAAATTAAATGCAAAATATGACAAAAAAGCGATTATAATTGTAGTCGTTAGCATTGGTTTTTCTTTTTTCATTTTTAATTTCTCATTAGCAGCCCGTAGTCAGGATTATTGCCCGGTTGATGGCAATAGGCTCGCCCCCTATTGCATGGGGCTTAGGCTCGGCGCAAACGGGCCACCGACCACAGGCACGTGTAGCCGGTTGCGGCAACTCGCTAATATATGAAAAAGTGTGTATGTCGGTGTACTATTGCCCATTTTATGGCAATAGACTCGCCCCTTATTACATGGGACTTAAACATAACGTAACCCTGGTTACCAAATTCAAAATCCCTTTAATGCTACATGACTTTTGATCTCAGGGAAAACGTAGGCTTTATTTAAAAAAAATAAAAAATATTATTTGTGAAATCTTCATATTTGTAAATATTCAGAGTTATATTATCCCTATATCGTCAGGAAGCGATGCCCACTTGCAATAGCAATCGAATTTAAATAAAAATTGTAACATACATCAAAACTGTCACATTTTATATTATTAGTTGGATTATAATACCTTTGCTTGGGGTCCTATTTTAACCCAGCATTGGAGGTCACAAAGACCTCCTAAACTTAGTACAATTCCGATGGGGTCGTTTAAACCTACTGACCGCTTAGGATCTTAACGATTAGGGATTATATATCTCAAACGCGCCAGTATTTAGCTTTATTTTCTAAAATAAACACTATAAAAATATGCTTTTCCACTGTTAAAATAAGTTAAGTTAAGGGAACGTTTGTATGTATGTCTGTAAAACAAAATCTCGTGAATAGCTTTACTTAGACTAGTGATGTACCTGTGTGTTGAATTTAAATTAAATTAAGGTGAAGCACAAAACAAAAATATTTGTATTCGTCTAATCTACGTTGTACCTTCGAAATTATTTGAATTTTTGGAGTTTATTAGGTAATTATATCTCTATGCTTTTTGATTTAGAAGATGGGTGAAATTCATTTATGGCAATGTTTCAAAAATATATTTTTCTCGTCCTTCAAAAGTAAAAAGAATGAACATATAAAAAATATTCTTCGTCATCTAAAGTATTGAATCCTAAAATTATTTTTGTATCAACCGCCACTTCTAGGTACCTTACCGAAATTCATATTTTTTGAAAACCACTTGTTAGTTTTAAGTATGTGATGCATCTGGCTTGTTTTTCTAAACCTTCTTTGCTTGTGTTTAAATACTCATTTATAATTAAAATCATGCAAGCATGTGAGGGAGCAATGGTGGCTCTGTGGTAACGGCTCCGACTTACTAGTTGTTCGTCGTGGATTCGAACCCAGGCATAAATTTTGTGCAATTTATTTCATCACTTCGGCTCTCAAAACGGTGTTTATCGTATGGAAACTCTTAGAAAAGCATTCAAAGGCGTGTCACTGACTCTGGCAGGGCCACCATCAAGGATTTTAATTTTGATTACACAAAGAATTAGTCGCTAATTATTCGAATTCAATACGATATCATAGTCCAAGACCTAGATCGCAGAGTTTACGCGTAAACTCTGCGATCTATAGCTCTTGGACTATACCTTAAAAATTGAACTCATTATATCTTCTAGACTAAGACCCGAATAAATCTGTGACTTGGCGACTGATTCCGACTAATTAGCGACTAAATTTAGGAGAAAACAGATCTACGCCAGATGCCCTAGTTTTTGAGATATAAATGTGGCCCTGTTGGGGAGACTCTCCAGATCGGCCACCTATAAACCCTTATATCTTTTGAAACAGTCACCGACAAATTCTGATATTTGGCGACAAATTTCGACTAATTAGCGACTATTTTTTTTGTGTAATAAAATTAATATCCCTGATGGTGGCCCTGCCAGAGTCAGTGACACTTCAAAGGCATGTGACGTCATCTCCCCCGTATTTTTCGCGTGGAAGATCAGCCTACAGTCTTACCACTGCTGTGATGCAGATCAAGTAGTAGCAACATTACAGACTGATTATTATAAGCAAGGAGAAATGATTTATGGCACACTCTACTCACCGTTCACAATCTTGCTTGATTTTTTGACTTTACATTCAGAAACTTGCATTTTGATAATTATATTTTATCATTCCTTTATCTCATTCCGTGATATCGCTCAAAAGATGCTTATTTTCAATATAATCTGTATTTTTTATTAGTAGATTCATAAATATACTCTTTTCATAAATAGACTAGTTTGTAACTATAATAATTTTGTATTATTATTTCTCATTTTAAAGTTACTTTACACATACTATTATTAAGGCCATGTTTAGTATAAATAGTCTGGTATTTAAGATATAGATTCCTAAATATTATTTAGAGGATTTTTCCTATGATATTATTATTTTTGTACCAATAATAATGTAATCAAAAACATAAATTAGTTATCTACTTGAATTATAAATATTTAATTTAATAGTAAAGAACCTACTCGTAAATTTCTGCTAATTATTGAAACCTTGAAACCGTTTCTTTATGGGTTTTCAAATAAGATTCATTAATAAGGGTTTTCTCACTACGTGTCAGCACTGAGGCGTGTCCGGGCTCCTGTCAAAAGTGTCAAAGCGCCTTTATATTCTTTAGTCGTGACTGAAACTGAAACGAATGATGAACGTCATCATATTTTCATTATCGAAATGGAAGACCTCTTATCAAAGTGGATAAGTGAATTTTCATGAAATTGAAAACCTTCATTGACTGTCTCTTGGCAATACATCTGTGATGTCTCTGAGGCCCTAGAGAAGTGACATACTATCAGCGATAACGATGATGGAAAAGGCAAAAATGTATAGGACATAAGCTATCGAAAGGCTTTTGGCAATCCTGTTGAAAATCGATGTAGAAATACGAAACGCTTTCGAAGCGATTGTCACTTGTCTAGGCCCTCAGGTATTGCAGATGTCATAGAAGGTTGTTACCATTTACCATCACGTGGACCTTGGCGTGTTCGCCATTGAATTACATAGAAAAAAACCCTTATTATGAGTCACATTTGACCCCATAGACTTAACAAGTCTGCAGGTGCCATTACTTTTACAAAGCACAATAAATATATCGTTTATATACCCATGAATATATAATATATGTATAGCGAACATGTACTTGTCTGTGTGTAGAGTTTAGAAGTGTGTGTGTGGTGTTAAAATTAGATACAGACCTTTTTTACACAACAGATTAATTATTAGTTAAGTTTTGTTTAAAAATGGGTGTATTATTGTCAAATGTCATACTGTATAACGTTTAAAACACAATGCAACCTTTGTAATTCGCTTTATTTTTAGTTAATTCATATTGAATCTCATAACACGATTTCTTTAGAATCTAAGTAACTACAAAATCGGCGTTTATGATGAGAATCTCGTATATAAGCTTTAAACTGATCCGTTTGGCACTATTTCTATCAAAAATAGCTTTAAGGTACGACTTGACTAAAAACATGTGTTATAGTAAGACACCACGTAATGCACGTGCTAGTAACTTGTACAAAACTATGCAAGTTGCTCGCATTTCACTGTAAAAGGCATTTATTATCCCTATCTACCTACCTGATTCAAGACCATTTAAACTCTGGTGAAATTGTTACAGTTAGTCAGTAATTAAAAAATATATATTTTTCCATACATTTTGACGGTGTAGGTCCATGTATTTTTGTTTGAAACTGATTTTTTTTTAATAACCGACAAAAAATGTCTGTGCTGGGAGGTTTAGTAATCATTTGCTGAATTAATGGTGTAGTATGACCGGTACCGCTCTCCCGCGCCTTAGGGAAGCGCGGCAAGGGCAGTGTTGACCAATCAGCGGCGGGGCCCCGCGCCGTGAGCGTTGACGAATTAGCGGCCTGCACTGCCACCCCGCAGGTCACGAACATACCTCGGGCGCGGAACAGCGTCCTCGGTCATACTATAACAGATTGCGCGTCGTTACACTGTGTATGTTGTGTCTTACTATTCGTAAAAGAATTTTGATGAAACTGTATCGCTTCAAAATTTAAGAAACTTGGAATAAAACAGACACTTCTATCATAACAAGTACGTACCTAGCACTTAAATTATCACTGTAAGTACTTAAGTTTGGGAGGCCACGCTTGTGCTGCTCAGTAATAATTATTTTCATTTGCAGACTGATATTTGTGTTGTACGATATAATTTGTAATAAATACTGTGAACCGTTGTGGTGTTATTTTCATAAAATACCTGTCCCTCTATCCAAAAGTATCTGCTAAAAGTGTAAACAATCCCTGTACTGATTAAATTCTTACTCAATCACTCACTAAAATTAAAAGAATTAGTTTACACAACATCTCCATGTAGAAAGTTTCTACATTATCATCATCTAAGGCTTTACAGCCGCAGATGGGCCTTAGCCTGGTCGAGTGACGTACTGCGATCCCTCGCTGCGATCAGGATTCTACTTTAGCATCTTTCGCTCAACCCTGGATTCAAAGAAACAGTTGTTTACTCAACAATCTACTATTTTATGTAAACAAATGAAACAGAAACATAAAGGCTTAAAAATCATTTTTATTCATAACTATCGTACATTAATAATCAATAATTATTAATTATAAATTTAAATACAGTAAGTAATTACGGGTATTTGACACTGCGTCACTCGCACTCAAGCGTTATTTATTATATTTTAAATGCACTTCTTATACATAACTATGTTACATAGTACATTTATATGACACTATTTACAGAAAAATGACCAGCTTTAAAAAAAAATCTACTAATATTTATAAACAAAAAATGTAAAAATAATCCTGAGTTGTAATTTCTCAAAAAATAAAATTCAATTAAGAAATATTTTTCTCATTTTTAAGTAAACAGTATCATGGATCGTTGTTCCAAACATTTTTTTCCAACAAAATGGTCATTTTTTTTTCCAATTAATAACAATAACAAAGGTCAGTTAATCAATGAAGGAATGATATTCCAATGTCTGGGAATGTTTTCGATAATTTCCCACTTGCTGGAAACATTCTCAAGTACCAACTAGTGTGTTTTATACGATTTTAATATAGGTCTGATTGGAAAATTATTTACCCTATTATAATATCTCCGACACTTGCTCAATATAGAGATTTTCCTATTTTACTGTGCCATACATACATATTTAGACAAGAATGGATATCAGGGCACACCGCACATATAGGTATCAATTATTTCATCTTGAAATTCTGAAGAGTACATCTAAAAAGAAAATGCTAATTCAATCAATTTATCGCATTTGGCCTTTGAACAATGAACATGCAAAGTTAATAAAATTTATATGGGACCAGACCAGCAATGAAAAATACGCTTTCGAAACAAAAATTAATAACCGAAATCAGTGTACAATTGGCGAAGATATCGCTGAACATACATTTTTTTTAAACATACTGACAATCATAAACCTCCTGTTTTTTTTGCAGTCGGTTATAAAGAAATACACATATTACATACACAGTTTTATTAATGAGAATACTTGGGAATGGCAATGTTCGACACAACGATACGGAATGCACTACATAACTTGCAACAATCAGACTTCAGTGTTTCAAAACCTAGTGTAAAGCTGTGCGCAGGCGCGTAATATAATAATGTCCTTTTGAATATGAAAAAAATTAAAGTCTTTTTGAAAATCCTAATTAAATAAGTAGATAGATTTTTACATCGTTGCAGTTAAATTCCTACCTGTAGCAAATCTACTACGCAAGCGTAATTCGCTTTGTATGAAAATGTAGGCTGGACGTTCGCTACGACCCACGGCCACGCGCGGCTGACAAATAAATGAACCACGCAGCTAACGTGCGTAACCTCTCCGTGCACATCTTAACTTTCATACAAAAGGACATGATTAAATACACACAAACATTCAAAGCGTTCCATACAAAATGAGATTCAGTACATAATTTTAAAACACTGACGCCAGGCGTTGGTTTACGGCGTCCATATCGAGACCAAGTGATGGAAACAGTTGTTAATGCCGCAAACCAATGCACTACACAATACATAACATATAATACATCAAAAAAAAGTATACAAAATGATAAATATATTGTTACAAAACAAACATGAGAATAGTAAAGAAAAACGACTTATCACACGAATCGGCTTTTTTACAATTTGAATAACAGTTTTAGTATTTTTACAAGAAAAATGCTTAAAGCATTGTAAAACGAATATAAGATATTCTTATTAAGATAATTACATATATCAAATTGTTGGAAATAAGCCATTTTTGCAGTACTAACCTCAAAAATTAACCGCTTAAAATAATACAAGCGTTATGAAAAACAAAATGTACGTGATGAAATGGTTTTTAATATAAAATAGTTTGTGAGTTATGTCGTATTCATTGCGTAGGTTTATTAAACGAGAAATCTGGCAACACTAGGATTTAAAAAGTGTTCTACTCACGGCTACACATCTAGCTATAAATTTCCAGTATAAGCTGACCTCGCATTGTACGGAAATCCTATACAGATCAACATAAACTGGAAATGTATGGCTTGATGTGTGCAATATTGCAAGATTAGAGGGACTTTTTAAAACAGAAAATTAATGTTAAAAAGTACAGTTTTCTTGCAATATTCAGTCGTATTAAGCTGTGATTTCTCGCGTGATAAACCAACGGAATTTACACAAAAAAGAGAAACAAAGAATTACTAACTTTGGAAGTTAAAGACAGCACTAAATCGTAACGAATCGCGTAGAAACGCCGCACGCCGTCCTAACAGCTTCACAACATACAACACAAGCTCTTAAACCCTTTGTACAACTCGCACAGTCTCAAAAAATGTCTTTACGCAGCAAAAAACGACATTTAAACGCAACATACAACAAGACAAATTCAACTTTAACACCATTACCCACGATTCAAGTTGAATATGCTACATTTCCACAAAGATTCACGTCATTTTGTTAATATAAAATCAACCTTATCTGAGAAGAAATAGGATACATTTTCCATTAGCCAAATAACGCATATATTTTTACAAACATGACAAGTGAAATGCCTTGACTACACTGTGCTATGTAAAAATTTGTCTTTTTGTACAAAGCATCTATCGTTTTTTCTATACAAATGCCACTCTCCTCACACCAAAGATTCTTAGTTCGTATGTCCACTAAGACATCATTTATTTATAATTAAAAAAAAATCGCTGCGATTAATAGTCGTTACAAAATCGTTAGTCGTTCGCACTTATTTTTAGTGCTTTTAAGTTCTGGCCACACTGAGACGCGATCTTGCGCGGGAGTCGTTTCAGTTTAGCCGGAGTTTTAGAAGACCCAAATAAAAAGGCCTATTTTGGGCTAAACTGGGTCTTCCAAAAGCACTCTTATAATCTCATGGCCATGGCAATACCATTTGGATAAAATTACGTTTAGTCCAGGTTCGCACGGGCGATATTTTTCGCGCACTGGATTTTGAACGCTCAGCTTTAGAGCCGAGAGTTGGAAATCCAACACTGTGTTTTCTAAACACGCTGGGATGCCCTCTGTTGGATTCTCAATGCTCGGCGCAATAACGAGAGTTCAAAATCCCGTGAGCTATAAAAAATCGCCCGTGCGTACCTGGGCTAAATATAAATCCAAGATGGCGGAGAACACCACACCTAAATATGAACATAATAGTGATTTCCACATACAAATTAGCAATTATTTACCCACAATTACAATAAGACTGATGAATCACGGCCGGTCTGAACATTGGCTCTCCGAACTCACCTTCACCCTCGCCTCTTGTCACCCGTTAGGTTCATGTTATTGCGCAGCGTTCTGCGCTAACTTCAGATCGGTCACGATTCATCGGTCGTAGAGTAAAAATTAGCAATTATTTACCCACAATTATCTTTGATTCTTCCTGTTGTTCGTTGCGTGTTAAAACACAGTTAGTTATAACATTTTTTTAAATATTATTTTTTATTTATTTCTATGTTAAGGCAGACCGTTATACTATTTTGTCACTTGATCGGAAAAAAATATTTTTTCTATATTTCTTTTGTTAACTTTGAAAATTCTTATCGTATTCTATTTTTGGCCTACAGATGCCAGAATGTTCACTGAATTTCTGAATTGGGAAGTTTTTGGGCGAACTGGGAAAATTATTCCATTTAATTGGAAACGAAACTAGGTTTTATAACATTACAATTTGCCTAATCAGGGTTTTCATAAAAATTTAAGCCACCAGTTGGCGCCACTTTGACAAGAGGTCTTCCATTTCGACAATGAATTTAAAATATATGATGACGTTCAACATTCGTTTCATTCATTCGTTCGTCATTCAGTCACGACTAAAGAAAATAAAAGCGCTTTGACACTTTTGACAGGTGCCCGGACCTGACGCCGCCTCAGTGCCGCCACCTAGCGAAAGTCATTTCAGAAAACCCGAAAACCCTTATTTACATGAAATTAAGGCTTCTGTAGGCAAACAGTTCTAACTAAACGGGGTACTACTGTATTCTTTCTCAAAGTTCCGTTCACACAATAATTTAAAATGTCACAGTCAGTATCTAAAGAGATATTAATAAGCATAATTATCTCTATATTACGGTTGGGTGGCCTTGCTATACCATTGTGACTTATGTCATGAATTTGGTCATATCTCACAAAAAATGCGACAAAATTCGTGATACTTGTCACTTAATGCCTTAGGCCCTTATTGGAATTATGCCGGTGATGGGCGAAGACTACACACGAGACATGATACCGCCATCAACAGCAGTAGATGTACAACTCTACCTATCCCTTGGAAATAAGAGTGAATTAAACTCATAATTTTTAACCAAAAACAATTCATGATTTTCAATGATTTCTCACGAATAATTTTCAACAATTAGTGAAAAGGCACATGCATAATTTCAGTTGGAAAACAATTTAGTAGTAAAAAAACATGATTTATACTTTCAGTATGGGAAAACGTCATGGGAATAAACTCCATGGTATTGGAAAATTGATTCCGAACGGGGAATGATTCCTAGGAATGATTTTCTATCTTGTAAATAAATACCCTTCTTTATACCTTAATTTTCGAAAGCCGATTAAGATTTTTGCATCATTTCAGCATAAATAACGTATACCGGCAGCGTTGGCGATTGTGCAAAAATTACACAACGCACACTTTTTCAGTTCGTTCCGAATTCTGCAGAGATCAAAAAACAGTTTCCAATTTAAACAAAAATTCCCATCATCTGGGTAGACTGGGAAACTGCTCAATGGGAAGATTATTTTTTACCATTTTATTAGGCTGTGGTATTTTTACCACAATTGTATCCAAAATGACAACATTTAATGCCTCCATATACATACACAAAAGGCCTGTACATACACAATTTAGTTCATTTTATACAATACAGCTCACTGCCTTACTCTATGGGGCGAGACTTACATCACTCACTTCGATAAAGCACCTTTTTTACCCGACTACGACAAAGCCAAAAGGAAGGGTAATGATTTTTTGAAAACAGCGTTTTTACTGACAACTAGTTGACCCGACAGACGTAAAGGTCTATTTAAATCCATGTTTCTAATTGATGTTATTTCTACTTATACAAATATCAACCTTATATTGATGTCAATTAAGTTAATTGAAGCATGACTAGTAACTGGAAAAGTCATAAAAAATGTTGAAGTTGTATGTAGCGCAAACTGAACTTTATGTGTAGCATTCAGTAGTTCCCCAATTTCAAAATTTTGTCAGTAACTTTTCCAATTTTTCTTTCTAATTCTAAGTTCAAATTAGGTTTTAATGAAAAGTAAAATTGGAAAAGTTCCCGGAATAATGTTAAGTTCGGGAACAACTGAACACTCTTTTTACAATGGGATTTTGTATGAACTATTTGTACAGGACAACGTCTGTCGGGTTGGCTATTGCTATATTTACGGCCGGATACCGTACATTATTATAAAACGTTTTACAAAGCCCTTAGCCATTATTAGTCACTCTTAGCCGGCTATTACCCGGACACAACTCGATTCTCAGAATTGACTATACTTTTATTTACCTACCAATCATTTCCAGAAGCCTGAGCCCCTAGACAAAGTGACATTCTATCAGCGATAACGATGATGGAAAAGGCAAAAATGTATAGAACTGACATAAGCTATCGAAAAGCTTATGTCAATCCTGTTGAAAGTCGTTGTAGAAATACGAAACGCTTTCGAAGTGATTGTCACTTGTCTAGGCCCTCAGATCAACATAGCTATTCACAACCGTTCGATACGCTTCCGTACCGAGGCTTTTCACAGATCCAAAACCGGTAAATTTTGTCAGTTTCAATCATATAGGCGACTGCCATTCTTTTGACAGCTATTTACGGTTGGGGACCAGGCAGATTAGTGATTGAAAATGTTTCATTTTCAATTCGAAAATCTCTCGAATGATTGTGAATGGCTATACGATTCTCTGATCAGTCAATCTGTTGCCAAATATCATAATTATTAGCTTTTCTGATAAATACCAACAAACAATAATATACGGTGACATAATATTTGGTACTTTCTTACCTTGATATCAATAAAAAATACTGGAATTCAGCTGCATCCGGTTGGACTGGAAGCTGCCAAGGCTGCAGATTAGCCTTGGCAGATGATATCAACATTGCATCCCAAGCCACGTACATCGATATTAACAATTTTATTCTATAGTACAAGAGCACATTAAATTCTCGCCCCTAACGCCTTCACAATACAGTTCAGTTCACCGCACATGATTCGCGCACGATTTTCACAGTCTTTCACACGCGTAACACGATTTTTGATGTTTATTCTTGTTCAAAAAAGTAGTACAAAGTACAAAATGATATTTTAAGGTATTTTAAATTACAGTTTTATATTAATGAAACCAATTTCAAAGTGTGAGCGAAATTAAATCGTTATTTCATGTAATTTGAAACATTTTTATGTAATTAAATTAAACTATTTGTAAATTTTATTTTTAAATCAATTTAGATCTTTTAGATTTCTCTGAAAGTAGTTTTATTAATACAAGTTTTAATACATAGAGAATAAAAAAGTAGAGACGTCTAGATAATTCGATTCTTCCAGTTAGTCTTAGTCAAAATAGACCTGGGCTAAGGATGTAAACATATTATCCAGTTAGAAATATCATACCTTTGTCTAGTAACTGGGATGTGGAGGTCAGATAGGCAGTCGCTCCATATAAAACACTGGTATTCAGTTGCATCCGGTTAGCGTGGAAGCCGACCTCAACATAGTTGGAAAAGGTTAGTTGGAAGTAGATTTTTAAGAATCCAAGAACCTAAATACATCTCTATCTTTTTAAAATTGATTTTTTATCATACAGTACATATATCACCGGGTATTTAAAATACAGGTATTTTAGTAAAGAAATACTTTCGGGAAGATTCTTTGACAGTGGTATTTGTTTTTCAGCCTATTTTTATCGTTCTTCTAAGAAAATGGTTTGTTTTTAAAACAAAAGTCTTTTATTTAGGAATAGAATTCATTTGTGTGTGATGGCTAGCATTTAGACAGTGGAAATATAATTGTTATAGAGAAGTGTTGCCACAGAATGATAAAGCAACAGTATTAGACTCGCGACAATCTAAGAAGTCCGTTTTGACAGCTATAAAAATGATCTGTGTAGCGATGAAAAACAAAATTGGTTTCTTATAAACTAATTCTCGAGACATATCGATTGATCATACTTAGAGAGTTTGTAATCGAAGAGTTATCTACATTGCTTAAAACTGATTCTCAAGGCATAACGTTTTATTACATGCACGAGAACGAAACGTCAAAACGGACTTCTTAGATTGTCGCGAGTGTATGTCTTAGTAGTGACTTTAAATAATTACCTACGACCGCTCGGTAGATAAACCTTTCAACGTCCGTGCGTTACTGCCGAGCCGTCGAGGCTGTTGCGTACTGGTATATATTGAGACTTCCAAGCACATTTGTTTCGGCCGTTTTCTATGAAGACGTAATACTGCAACTGTTTTATACTGTGGTGTTACTAGGTTTTTCCATCAAGATTTTCTCCGTATCAGTTTGGAGTTGGATTTCTGCCCGGCAATAGGCTCGCTCCCTATTACATGGGACTTAAACATCAACTGGCGAAATGTGGGTATATTTTACTTATCTAAAGTAATTTTACATTCTATAAAGTCTATTAAGTTAGCCATTCCACACAAATAATTTTAATTCCCAATACATTAGCACACTGGTCAACATAATTATGAGTACACGACACCCTATATGATGCACTCGAGTTCAGATACACCTATCTAAACTGGAGTACAGTACACCCTACACTGTTGAACATACTTTTATTTACACTCGAGTACACCCTGCAGCGGTGATGTAATAGTACTCATGTACAGTACATCTACAGAGCACGGAATCACCGGTAGTTACCAGAGACGCCATTACTAATATTCGTGCCCGCGCAATAGGGAATATGCATGTATTTTTTAATATTTTTATTCGATAGTTTACATCGTCAAATAATAATAAAAAAAAAATTCGACGGCAAAAAAGCAATTTAAAGTAGTTAAAAAAATGTTTAAAAATATCCAACCGATCCGGGCTATTTAAACGCCCTCCATTTGGCGCGCTTGGTGTGGTGACGTCACAGACCGTGAAAACAGACAAGCAACTGTCAAGTCAACGTCAAACACTCCTTTTTCTATGAGCGTTTGACATTGACTTGACACTTGTTAATTGACATTTTGATTGTTATCCCGGATCGTTACGTCACATCCGATCTTAGCCTTTTCAAGTATTTGAATTACTCACAGTTTTTTGGAACTTTTTAAAAATTTATTTCTCGCTCAAAAAGAAATTTTATTCAAAAATATTGATGGAGGAATAATTCTGAAGTAACATAGTTTATAGAAAAAAATATTTGACCCATATTTGAATCACATGCATATTCCCTATTTGGCTGTCAATCAAAATCCAATCAATTTTTTTTAATTTATTTTTTTCTTTTTGTCATGGGCCGACAGTTTCTATGAGTAACTGATGAAGCTGGTTTGTGTATGGAGTGTTGAAAATACCGTTTAGCAGCAGCCGTGGCGGCGTCTCCGTGCTCTGTGGGTACCTTCAGTGTCATGGTACTCGAGGACAGTACACCGTACAGCGGTGTAGTGTGGTACAGTGCGCTCATAGCGCTTGTGCGTCGTGTGTCTGCGTGCTGCGGGTGCGCGTGTGCGCGCGCGCGCGCCGGCGCTACGAGCCGCCCGCGGGCGCGCGCGGGGCCTCCTCGCGCTGCTTGCTGATGTACACCTGCACGAGAACGGTACAATAGATACACACTCATTTTAGAACTACTACCTAATTCTCCATCAAAGACAAAACCAACATTTTAAAGTTTTCAAGAAAATTCTCTCCAATGTGGAGTGAAACTCTAGCATTACTACCTTTTCTTGGAAATATTCCCCATAATAACATTAACATAATAGTTATTTATGCAACTGTTATATAATAAGGGGTATTAAAACACTCATGTGATACTATTATCACACTCGGCTTAAGTGTTTTCATACCTAATTATTTACAGTTGCATGCAAGACTTTACTACACCCATGATATGAATCTTCTATAAAAGTTGCTTTGCAATACCTCATCGAACAAAAATGGCGCGGTACGACGTGAATTCGAATTTTTCGAATTCCAATGTTTGTTTTGTTTTTAAATTACGGTGCTTTGTTAATGAAACGCTCGTGAATGACAATGTTCTTTTTTTAAAATGAGTTGCATTATGAAATTCAGTACAACGTTATAACACCCGTTTGGATGATATTATGGTTACTATGACACTGGTTGTTTTCTAACTGATTCAGAAACTTGTATAGAGGATTTATAGCATGGGTGTAGATAAAATATTTTAATGAGTCTATTATGTTCTCTCAAAGCTCAGGCGTTCCGTGTATGAGAGAGAGCAGGCTGTAATCAACCACGCGGGGCAAGTCCCGTTGGTTGGTTGTACCCTGCAGTATGTCCTGCTCCTCACCTGCAGTAACCGGTACTTGCTAACAGATAAATGCTTGAGATGCGGCTGCATGCGCTCCTCGCCCAGCGCAAACGTGAACGCGACCATACAGAACACGGCCGCTTTGCGGACCGCACTGTTTTGATGGTCTGCCAACTGTAGACGAAAATAGTTATTTATGCTACAAGTGCGGAAAGTAGGTGACTCGTCTCGACTTGTATAAATGCCACTCGTCGGAAATTATCTTACACATGTGTATCATAAGTTTTACTATGCATTGTGCGAGGAAATAAAAAAATATAATGAAAAGTAACGACTTAAGTTAGACGCGTGCTTAGACTTAAGTTTGCAACGTACAAATTGTAAAGTAATTGTGTACCCATTGTTGAAGAGCCTAATTAAAAAAAAAAAAAAAAATTTTTTTGATCAAAATCTATTATTCTAATATTAGTTTTATTGTATGAGTGATAATCTGTACTCAAATAAATTGTAAAACTTTTCTCAAATAATAAAAACTATGCGTAAGTCTGACGACGGAGTTAAAAAGAAAAACGGAAAACTAAACAGCACTAGTGTGACAAAGTGGCACTTTTTGGGTTGAAATTGTAAATAATAGTAGACCTGTCCAACCCCCTCCATGAGGTTCTGCACGACGTCGTCCGTGAGCTCGTTGGGGCGCGCCTTGGCCACCTCCGCGGCCAGCTTCAGCGCGCACAGCGACGTGGGGTAGCCGCGCGTGCGGATCACGGGCTTCAGCAGGGCCAGCACCTGCGGGGGCGGGCTTGGGTTACTAAATAATACATAATTATAATAAAATCGTAAGCGGTCCGTGTCTGTACATTAAAGATTTTTGCAAAAAAGTACTGGAAGCCGCGAGAAATAAGTAATAGAAAGTAAAAAAACATTTTTTGACATTTTTGTCTGTTTGTTTGTTCGTTTGTGAGCGCATCACGTAAAAGCCACTCATTGGATTCCAAATTGAATTACTGAACAATAAGAAGCTTTATTGTGAGTAACATTTAGTCTTTATTTCATCAAAATCGACCTGCAGAATCAAAAGATATATGGATTTAACACTTATGATATTTTTTTATCCTTTTTTTTTTAATGCACCGAAAAAGTCGGAATTACACCCGGGCGACGCCGGGCACGAGCAGCTAGTAATACATAAATTAGTGGTAAGCTGAACGTTAGCTGGACTATAAAAGCTGTTGCTACAGCTGCGGTATAAAGAAGCTGTTGAAATAAATAAAATATAAGTAAAAATCTTTTTAAAAACAAGCTTTTAATTAACTAAACAGGGTTTTCCGAAAGCCACTTTCCGGCTCCATCATCAGACCCTGATCACCACCTAGTGTCAAAGCACTTTTTAATACATAGCTATTGAGTCCAAACACGATCGTACTATCTAGTTTGATTGACGAGTTCCTATGGCCAACTTCCGGATCCATCATCAGATCAGTTCCATGGTATCATTTTTTCCAAATGTCTTGGTAGTTATATGTATATGTATGCCAAGTTTCAGGTCAATCGAATGCCAGGAAGTGCTTGAAAAATGGATGACAATTGAAGTAACCGGAAACACATACGAACAGAGCAAGCTAATATAAAGCTTGTAAAAATACCATCCGACATGTGTGTGTGTATGACAATCAACTGTGATTGTACTGTGGCGGGAAATAAAAATGTACGGTTTTGAAAGCTAATAAATATCTCTTTCAATGAATCTATTACCGTCTAATATGCATGCATTTTTTGTGGTATTCAGCTGCATCCGGTTAGACTGGAAGCCGACCCCAATATACTTGGGAAAAGGCTAGGCAGATAGCAGATGATGCATGAATTGTGTACACCTTTAAGGGCTAATTTTATCAAAGTCAGATATCTTTTAACCGTGAAATAAAATTGTCAAAAATTCCTAATTTATTCGCAGGATAAGACTTATACTCGATATAAAAGTTAAGTAAAACTCGCCCTTAGTGACATATTAACACAGAGCGAAGATCAATGTAAGTATGTAGTTGGTGTTCCTAATCAATAAATAAAAAATAACAGTTATAAAACTAAAACCCAACTACGGCAAAAAAGTCAACTTAGAAGGTATAAACAAGACATCACAGACAGTCGGAGTCACACGTAAATAAATCGGCATAAATCGAACAGATTACATGTGACTCCAGATTATCTTTACATACCGAGACTCCTCCGTGTCTCGGAAAGCACGCTAAGCCATTGGTCCCGGCTGACATTCGTGGATCTTTGACAGTCGTTATGGGTCGTCAGAACCCCGAAAATCTGACAATATTACCCAGTAACTGGGCTATGGAGGTCAGATAGGAAGTTGCTCCATATAAAATACTGGTATTCAGCTGCATCTGGTTAGACTGGAAGCCGGGCATTGGCTTCCAGTTGCAGTACATAGTTGGGAAAAGGTTAGGCAGATTGATTTAGGCTACGTAATCCTAAAACCGATGATCTTCGACATAGTAACTGCTCCGTGTGCCCTGTCCGTGCCTCACCTGGTGCGCGGGCAGCGCGCCGGCGATGTGCGGCATGCCGGCCTCGACGGCGCGCATGAGCTCCTTGTTGAGGCTCTCGTACGCGTGGATGAGCTTCAGCAGGATCAGGTCGAAGTAGTCCTGCCACTGCGGCCGGGTCTCGGGGCGCCGACACAGCCAGATCAGCACCTTCACGGCTTCCGCGGCCGCGCGCTCGTTGGCTGTGCCCCAGCCTATGACAAGATATAAATATATATATATTTTTAAGTCAGTTGTTTTTTTTTTATAAAGCATTTTTATTTTTCACTTTTTAGTTGTGGTACACACGACTACACATCAAGCTATACCTTTCCAGTTTATGCTGATCTCGCAGAGTATAGGATTTCCGTACAATGCGAAGTCAGCTTATACTGGAAATGTTTAATTGTTGAAGCTAACTCAAAAACTACGCAAGCAAAGTTAATAAAATTTATATATTGAACACAAAGTCACAGTAAACTATAAACATTGAAAAAACATTTTTTACAGTCCATTCAAACAATTTTGACTTCTATTGCGTTGGTAGCATGAAAAGTAGCAACTGGAGTAAACAGTTGGTATTGTAACCACTGTTAGCTTTTAATGCCATCCTTATGCCTTTTTTGTTTTTGAAGGTGGGAAATCATCCAATGACTTCTCCCGCTCTGGGCGGAGCGGAAGGGCGTGTCAGACTTTTACTGACTACTTCAGTTGCCTGTTGCCAAGGTCCCGGTATCCCTTTCGGATTAACCCGCAACCCTGGCAGATCCTTATGCCTAAGGTATAGAAGGCAAAATCGGTTGAGCGGACTGTAAAAAGGGTTTATTAAAATGTCTAATCTTATTTGAAATGGAGTATAGTTTATATATAAGAGCAGTGGTGGCCCAGTGGTAACGGCCGCGACTTACGAGTTGTAGGTCGTAGGTTCGAACCCCGACAGGCGCTTTACTTTGTGTAAATAATTTCAGCACCACTGCTCTCAAAACGGTGAAGGAAAACATCGTGAGGAAACCGGCATGTCTTAGAACCAAAAATTCGAAGACATGTGACATCTACCAACCCGCACTGGGCCCGCGTGGTGGATTACGGCCCACTCCCTCTCATAAAGAGGAGGCCTGTGTCCCAGCAGTGGGAACATTATAGGCTGATTATGTATAGTTTTTAAAAAGTTAGTTAAAAATAAACTCACCCGAAGTCTGTTGTGCATTACTAGCGTTATCAGTATTTTCTTTATCTCCCGCCGTATCCTCTATTGATAACGCCGCGAGCGCCACTCGCACTATGTTTCTGAAAGACATATTACATTTTATTTCTAAAAAATTACAGAGAAATCCGACCTCCTCTGTGAAAGGGGTCCGAACGTAATCCACCTCGCGAACAGAGTGGGGGGAGGGGGGATGGATGTAACTTGTCTGAAAAGCTTTTTTTTACAATGTTTTCCTTCGCCGATTAGATTATTGTATGTTTTGAGAGCAATGGTGATGAAACAATTTGCAAAAAGTATATGTCTGGACTTTAAAAGAGACTGCGACCTCTGAGTTTGTTTCGGCCTTTCTTCTCAGAGTAGTCAGATAGGAAACGCCGACCTCATCTAGTTTTTAAATGTGATTGACGTGTAAAAGTGTTTGTACAAACCTACTTACAGAAATAAAATCATTTATCATTTACATAGAGATACGACACAATTATAATATGAGTACAAAGGTACTGCTTATTTCTTAAGAAATTACAATTAGAAATGAATTACAATTGAAATTAGAATATAATTTTTATTTTAATACTACTTTTTTTTTTCCTTGAGAAGACTTGTATTCCAGACGAGGGACATTACAGAATCAATCTGCCTAGCCTTTTCTCAACTATCTTTGGGTTGGCTTCCAGACTAACTGGTTTTTTGTTTTTTGAGGTTGGGATTTCATCAAATGAATTCTCCTGACAATTCGACCCCTATTGTGTATTTATTCATGTGTTGTTTAGGTAGGTAGGAGGGGCGGCGACCTCGGGCGCATATCCATGAATTTGCGGACGGTGTCGAATAGAAACTTTAAAAAATCTTTTAATGAAAATAATGATTTTTTTTTTTTGTTGTGACGCGGCCATTAATTTTTATATTTAAGTCAACTACCCATGGTTTGAGTGACAACGGTGTTTATCCTTACACCCTGTAGAATAATTAATGATTATAATTTTGTTGTTATACTAACTTGAAGTATTCCACAGGTTTCCTGCAGTCTCCGTACTTGAGTAGCTCGTGTGTGGCCAATAGTAGCCGCTCCCACTGTTCAGGCGGCGCTTGCGACACGTCGAGTTTACAGAGGGCTTCTAGTACTTCGGGTTCGCGGAGACCGCCTGGGGAGAGAGTAATATTGGTTTTATTAATCTGCAATAGCTTGGGTGGCCGTTATATGAAGCCGTATTATAACGGTTGTCTATACAGAGAGCGTGTTATGACACTCTAATTCCATAGACGACAATACACACGATAACGACACGGTTGGCGCAGTGGCTGAGCGATGGACTGCTGCGCAACGTGTCGCGGGTTCGATCCCCGCACGGAACAAATATTTGTATGATCTGCAAGTAGTTGTTCCGGGTCTGGGTGTTAGTGTATGTGAGTTTCTATGTTTGTAAACGCACCCACGATACAGGAAGAAATTCTTAGTGTGGGGCAAGGTTTAAAAAAAAAAAAAAAAAATTGAAAAATGTAATAATTACGCAATATTATTCATAAACAGGTTAAAGGACACTGAACGAGATGCTGATGATTAGTATTTCATTGTTATTACGTCTCCCCAGACGTACTTAATAACAATAAAACTCCACCTCATTTCGTGTCCCGTAAAATGTTAAATACTAAATAGGTACCTATCATTTTGGGATTGTTGTTAGATTTTATGTAAATACAATAGGCGTAGATATATTTAGTAACCTATTCCGCTTAACTATTCTTCAAGAGTCATAAAAATCCCTGTAAGAAATCGACACCAAGCGCCGGAGGCAGGACTTCCTGCGTCCAGCGCTCGGTGTGGCAACAAGTCATGTTCTGGTTTGTGACTGGTCAATCGTCATCCTGAGGATGCCTCGTTGAGAGGTGAAACACGTGTCGATTTCTTACAGTGTTTTTTTTACCCTTGAAGAATAATTAAGCGGAATAGGTTACTAAATATATCTACGCCTATTGTATTTTTTAGATTTAGACTAGATGAAAACTAAACTTACATTTAGTAATAATATATCCGTTCTCGTCTGTCTCGTAAGGTCTAATCTTGTCGCGTCCGAGCTGACTTGAGTTGAACTCACTGTAACCAAACAAATATTTATTAGTTTCTCGCGTCGAGAACTCACCCATGTTCACTCCAGGCCGCCAAGTTTACTAATTTCCAAACGTGTCAGTGGTCTCACAATGATCAGTTTTTGACACATTTTGTATGGCATATCTGTCAAAAACTGATCATTGTGATACCACTGACACGTTTGTACCCCCTGATAGGCAGTTGCTCCATGTACCATACTGGTATTCAGCTGCATCTGGTTAGACTGGAAGCCGACACTAACTGTAAAAGGCTAGGCAGATAATGGAGCAAATAAATAAGTATTTGGATCTCACCCGTGTTGCAAGTCGAGTCTATGGTGAGCCGGCACGGGCGAAGATTCCTTCGTGCTGTTCGCCTCTTCCGAGCTGTCAGCTGATGCCGCGCGGTTTAACGCCTCGCTATGAAAGATACATTATGTAAGATTAAATAGCGCTCACAAGAACCATTAAAATGACAAACATAACTTAAAATTTACAAATTCTGATAGATCGCTATCTTAGATTTTGATTTTTTTCGGCATCATTTCTAACGGAAACTATGAAAATACGACCCATGTCGAACCACTTTTATTTTACCATATCACCACCCTTTAATTTGATATTATATACCTAGAATATTCTATTATAAAAAAAATTGTTACAGTTGTAGTGGCAATCATGTCACTTGCTTGAAATAGGTTTTTTTTACTTTTTATTTTATTTATCTTTTTATAGATTCTTCTAGATTTTGTGAATGTGAGAACGTTGCGTTGTTGGCTCAACAGACCTAGATTATATTACATACAGACATGTAGATTTGTTGACCATTTTCTTTTTTGCTAAGTACCTGGTACTTGTTGACAGGCCTACACTGTCCTCTCATACCTATTAACACTAATTTGAAAACATCGTTGAAGCCATTTATTATTAAAACAGTAACCGTGGAGTTTCTTGCCGGTTCTTCTCCATAGGAAACGACCAATTGGAACCGTGCACCTAGGTTCTGACGTTTCATAAGTGCCCATGTAGGTTTATGTGAAATAAAATATTTTGATTTTGATTTTTCCAAAAGTTCGGGGAGAGCATAAGTTAATTCCATGATAGTGTGAAAGTGGTAACACCGAACAAGTACTTACGCATTATAATGTCCGTTGGGCACTCCGTTGTGTCCCTTATTAGATAGTGTGACGTCTGACATCTGACTGATGCCAGAGTCTTTGCTTGACATGTGGTTACCGCAGTCTGCTGTAAAGAGAAAAAAACCAGCGAGCCGTAAACAACCGATATCTTGGCTGACAGTACCAAGCTCACGGGTTGGTACCATCTGATGGCCAACTCTAGCACAGCGTGCGCTGATTGGTCAAATCAAATAGAGTGCGCTTCCCCGGCTTCCTGTTACACACTTCCGTCCCTTTTCCGGAAATCACTCGCACAGATTACAGGAAAGCGAGAGGAAAGATGTTACATATTAAAAAGTATATTTTATAACATCGGTTCGATTCCGAGGTAGGACAATGTTATTAGGATGTCATATTAGCAATTTCTCAAGAATAGACTGGTGTACTTTTTTTATGGATAGCAAACTTGTCGTTGGCTAAACTGATGACAAATAAACAATGCTGTCTATGGACATCTGCAAACCCAGAGGGCATTCCAGAAACGTTGCCTTCCCAGCAACAAAGCTAGAATATAGCGTTATTTTTACGTTATTTATTAAAAACTTAATGCAGAAGTAAAAAAGAAAACGGTATAAAAGCGAACTTAACCGCCTGACCACGGGACAGGCGGCGCTAATTGCGGTGCGGCGGGCAGTACATTTTTATTCATTTGTTTTAGTCGCAAATACTTAAGCCCAAAACACACACAAAGCGGGTGCGGGGCGGGAGCGGGTCGGGTCGTTTTCATCGCGTGAGTCGCGCGGTTCATCGTGTTCACACAGAGCGCGGGCGCGGGGCGGCTGCGGGTCGGGCGCGGCTCCCGCGCGGGTCCCGCTCCGCGCCCGCGCTCTGTGTGTTGACATCCATATAATTCCTTGAATTACAAATCATTATACCCGCCGTACTCCCGCGCCCGACCCGCTCCCGCCCCGCACCCGCTCTGTGTGTGTTTTGGGCTTTATGGTCCGGGGTTTCAAAAATCCCCAAAGACGTAAAAAACAATGGCCGCTCGAAATTGTCTATGGTTTAGTGATGCGGCAGTATGACTATTAGGTTTTGGTGTTATCGATGTTACGATTTTTCAGTAGTGCTTCTTTTTATATTGAGTAACTTTCAAATCAAAAGCTATTTTTATTCCAATACTATTGAAATATGATCATAGATTATAGCAGTACAATATTCTAAAATTTGAGAGGGGACCCCCTCCAATTAGGGTACCCGTCTATGTGCGTGCGTCTCTTTGCGCTCATTGTATAGAGCCGACCTTCTATATCTATCTAGTTTGTGGTAGGGTCCACCTGTCATGTACGGAACCCTATAAACAGTGGTACCTACCATTGCTATGCTGCGCCGTGTAGGTGTGTATCTCGGAGGTCGTCTTGCGTATGCGCGAGTACACGTCGTCGGCCGCCGAGTTGGACGCGCCGCTGACCGAGCGCAGCGGGCTGTCCGAGCCTGCTGGGGGAGGAGATGGCAACAGTTTTTTATAATGCGGCCCATAGATGTTCAAGTAATTCGATCAAACAGCCTGGTTAAAACAGTTTGAACGTTAATGGCCCGCTTAAGACTTTTGGCAGTCTAAAAAAACGGAATATATGCTTGCAGAGCAGTGGTGGCCCAGTGGTAACGGCCGCGACTTACTAGTTGAAGGTCGTAGGTTCGAACCCTGACAGCGCCTTACTTTGTGTAAATTATTCATTATCACCACTGCTCTCAAAACGGTGAAGGAAAACATCGTGAGGAAACCGGCATGTCCTAGAACCAAAAATTCGAAGACATGTGACAGCTACCAACCCGCACTGGGCCCGCGTGGTGGATTACGGCCCACTCCCTCTCACAGAGAGGAGGCCTGTGTCCCAGCAGTGGGAACATTATAGGCTGATTATGCTTGCAGATTGGTGTCTGAAATGGGGTTTTGAGGAAAGAACCACAAAAATTGAGTGAACATTTCAGACACCAATCTACTTGGTCTTCTCATGATGTGATCAAGATTATGTCTGGACTTTAAAAGAGACTGCGACCATGACTTTGTTTTGGCCTTTCTTCTCAGAGTAGTCAGATGTCATCTAGTTTTAAAAGTTCGATTGTAAAAGTGTTTGTACAAAACTACTTACAGAAATAAATTATTTATCATTTAAGCTTTTTGACGTGACAACGTCTAATAAATCGATGAACGCCGGCTGCACGCACGAAAAAGGATGACTCATTGTCCCGTTACGCGCATTGTAACGTTACGATCGGAGCGAGAGCGCTACACGAGCGAGCGAAAGGCACTTAAACTATCGTCCGTAAACCGACTTTACCGACAACCAATTTTTTTTTTTCTAAGCCTTTTGCTTATTTTTATATAATAACGTATAAAAGTGATTCCGATATCCTATTTACAAAATAAACAATTTCATTTCCGTATAATAATGATAATTATACACTTACAATGCAGCAAGCCTATGTGGCCCGGTGACGGTGGCGCTGCCGATGGACAAAAAATTCCAATCTCGTAAATTTTGTCATTTAGTTACGTTTTTAGTAATTAAAATTAAAGCCATCTTGCCAAATAAGCTTGCTACACTATGCAGGCTGGTGCAGTATTGTTATCTCACGAAACGACGCACGTTTTACTTGTGGTACCCAAGTGAACAAACACGCTGTGAATAAGACGAGTAGCGTTAGCACATATCCCACTTCCCACTTCGCCCGTGTCTCGCACGGTACCGAGCGCTCCTGCTCTTACACACACATTCACAGCGTGTTTGTACACTTGGTTACCACAAATAAAGCGCGCGTCATTTCATGAGATAAAAATACAAATTCAAGAAAGCATTTATTCATTATAATTATGTCTATAAGCAACTCGCATGTTTATAATAGAATTTAATTTATAAGGTATGTTTGTCACTCACTGCTGGAAGTTCTCCTGACATGTTGCTGCACCACTCCGTTGACTAACGCCTGGGTCTCTGCTGGCAGCTCGCTCATTAGCGTCGTGAACTGTACATAGGAGGAATAGGGTGTAAAGTTCACTCATTCTCTACAGAAAAGGGAGGATCCTCCGACCAGATGGGTGTTTTTTTTGGTGAGTTACTGCCTGACGATTGATGTCGGGACGTTGTATATATGCTAGTCGCGCGGATAAATTTTCCTGCGCGATGTAGGAAGTTCGCATAAGGCGTTGCAGATGGCCGGCCACTCTTTATATTTTGTCGCCTCAAAAGGGCTTTCAAAAGTAAAGCCGGGGACTCACTAGTGAGCTTGTGTAACCGAACATGTTACTGTTTATATTTTCGCAGCTCGCGGGTACGTAAATTAATTCCACATTACGTTCGTTTAGAGTCACAGCAACTCGTTAATGAGTACTTGGCTTAACTATATTATTCAGTACATGTGTATAGTGCCAGTTCTCGCTGCACTGAGCGCTATCGCCATGCTTAACCTACAACTAAGTATAGCGAGGTAATTTGTAAATTTGCTTATGAAATTCTGTGATAAGGCAGTAACATTTTGAGATAAGGAGTTTCAATTATTTGCTGGCACGATTTGTAGTTAGGGCTACATACCCTAACTACAAATCGTGCCAGCTAGTACTTCAGTTCTTCAGTTATACTCACGGGCACAGGGTTACAGTCGTACAGATGCGCGAGCGCACGCCGCGCGCACACGCGCACGTCGGCGGCGCGCGGGTCGCCCGCCAAGGTCGCGACCTTGACCAGCGCGCGCCCCGCCACGCCCGTCGCGCCGCCTGGACAATACATATCAAAGTGTTTAATCAGCACATCATAAGGGCCGGCGCACACCTGGTAAGGCGCAACGCGGCGCGGTTGTCACTGTTAAACAAATATCAACGTTGCGTGCCTAAAAATAAAGTTGAGAATAGATAACATGAGACGCGCGCCTCTTGCCGCTTACGGCGCGCTCGAGCTGATGGAAGTTTATTTATTATCAACTTTATTTCAAGTGACACAAGGTAGATATTTGTGTGGCAGTGACGAATGCGCTGCGCTGCGCCTTGCCAAATGTGCGCCGGCCCTAAATTGAAGATCCGATACACACACAGACAACGTTAAAAATATAGGGACGAAGGAGTTCAAAATGTTCTGAACATTTCCGAAAGTTAAACACAGTCATGGAAACTTCTGTTTAACCCTGCGGGGAATACACAATGCCCCAAGAGTTAGACAGAGCTGTACCTATAGTACAACCACATTTCTCCAGTTATATTTAAGTCCCATGTAATAGGGGGCGAGCCTATTGCCATCAACCGGGCACAAATCCAGGCTCCAGATTGCTACTGAAAAATCCCTGATGGAAAATGCCAATAACGTTTTGCCCGCCCTGGGAATCGAACTCAGAACCCCATGATCAGCTTACGATAACAAAACTAAAGCGATAGAAATATTAAGTTCATATTGTTGAATCCCTGAATGCCACGAGAGATGTGATGCGATGCTTGTTGAGTCACATACTATATTATTGCAAATTGCATTGCTAATATCTAACTAACATTATAAACACGAAAGTTTCTAAGTATAGATGGATGGATGTTTGTCACTCTTTCACGCAAAAACTACTGAACCGATTTGGATGAAATTTGGCACACAGATAGTTTATAACCTGGATTAACACATGGGATACTTTTTATCCTGATATTCTCACGGAATCGAGACATATGCGGGTGAAACCGCGGGGCGCTACTTATGGGTTATATTTGGCAAAATGTTAAAATCCTAACTAATAATATAAATGCAAAAGTGAGTTTTGTTTGTTACACTTTCATGCTAAAACGGCTAAACGGAATTGGATGAAATTTGGCGCAAGGGTAGAATTTGACCTGGAATAGGACAAAGGATACTGTTTATCCTTTTCCGGCGCACACAGCCAGCCATTTTCGAGTTTTTGTGAGACTAACGCACGGTAATTAATATCTTGGGTATTATAAAACGCTACGTACCATGTAAAGCTAACGCCAAACTGTTGGGTGTACAGTAGTCGTGTGCGAGGTCCGCTAAGAATCGTAGAGCAGCCGCCTTGGTCTTGGGAGTAGGGGCCGTCGCTCCGTCGGCTAGAAACCTGAGGAAAGGGGAGGAAAGTAAGTTAAACCGTAAGAATATTTCGATAACAAAATAAATATTTTTCAAACAAATGAAAATGTATTTGATAAACTCAAATCGAAAATATATTATGTTAAACTAATGTACGCCATAAAACGGCTCTATTTAACAAAAGATTCTTTGGTACTAAGGAACTTCCAGTATTGAAAAATAAATTACGAAACTTTTAAATTAATAAAGCTTACTACACGATCCAAGATTTCTTGAATTATTGATTGATTTGTTGAACATGTATTAATTTCACTGTATTTTGATATTTTGACATTTATATTACCTAAATTTGACATGTAAAATAATTTTAAATTTAATGCCAATACTTATTTATTATATGTCTATTAGGCAGGACATATTGGAACTTTAATTTTTTGTTTAGACCCGTAACAAACACAATACCGATATTTTGAATTTCAAAATGATTGTCATTGCACAATAAATACACAATGTTCAAAATCAAATCAAAATCAAAAGTCATTTATTCAAACTAGGCTGAGAATCAGCACTTTTCGAATGTCAAAATCACATAAGACAGTCCCCCAAAAACGCGTTCGTAAGCAGACCCGGGTTATTTTCTTGTATATTTTGTGAAATTATTTATTTCAATTATCATCCATGCGCGACTTTCTTACCTAAATATATTATGTAGTTGCAGTTCAGCGGGAAAGCATTCGTGGATGACGTCTAACGTCTTCATGATCTTGCTCTGGACCGAGCCCAGGATGTCCGTGCCGAGTTTCATTAGTAATCTGTAACAAAATTATAATATGCAGTAATTTTTCCTTATATGAGCCTCTGCAACCTCAAATTGTTTACCATGATCCTCCGTTATGTCAAAAATACTGCAGCATTAATTTTGAAATACAGGATGTAAGGGTAAACGCTCTTGTCATCCAAACCATGGGTAGTTGACTTAAATATAAAAACAACGGACCGAACACAATAAAAAAAAAACGTTATATTCATTAAAAGATTTTAAAAAGTTTCTATCTGACACCGTGCTTGCTAGCGAAACAGCTGACTGACTAAGGGAGGGATCGCGCTCGCGGCCGGTCAGGTCACATCCCGTACCCCCCGCCCGCGTTGAGACGCAAGTTCGTTGCCCTAGCGCATAGGGCAACGAACTTGCGTCTCTTGTGGTAAAATTTAGATCTAAAAAAAATAAAAATAAAGTTGTAAAATTCCATTGATTTTACGTTCTATAAATGAAACCAAACCACTGGTTGCAAGGATAACGGTGTTTACCCTAACACCCTGTATATCAAAGTTGAGGATTGATGCTAGGTACTATGTTTGACGAAAACACGATTACATAAAATTTTCTCTATCTTCTATAATATAAAAATGAATCGCAAAATGTGTTGGTAAGCGCATAACTCAACAACGCCTGGACCAATTTGGCCAATTCTTTTTTTGTTGTGTTCGTTATCCTCAAGGGAAGGTTTAAACGTAAAGTAGGTGTAGGTAGGGTAGGTAGGTAGGTAGGGTAGGTAGGGTAGGTAGGGTAGGTAGGGTAGGTAGGGTAGGTAGGGTAGGTAGGGTAGGTAGGGTGGGTAGGGTAGGTAGGGTAGGTAGGGTAGGTAGGGTAGGTAGGGTAGGTAGGGTAGGTAGGGTAGGTAGGGTAGGTAGGGTAGGTAGGGTAGGTAGGGTAGGTAGGGTAGGTAGGGTAGGTAGGGTAGGTAGGGTAGGTAGGGTAGGTAGGGTAGGTAGGGTAGGTAGGGTAGGTAGGGTAGGTAGGGTAGGTAGGGTAGGTAGGGTAGGTAGGGTAGGTAGGGTAGGTAGGGTAGGGTAGGTATGGTAGGTACGGTAGGTACGGTAGGTAGGGTAGGTAGGGTAGGTAAGGTAGGTAGGGTAGGGGTAGGGTAGGTACTTAGTGCTACCCGTGCGAAGCCGGAGCGGGGCAGCTAGTAGAAAATAAAAATAAAAGTTACCTCTAAACCAAACTATAAACCGCTGGTATTCACAAAATACTTCAAATTAGATCATGAAACTTTGCATAATAACTGAACAAACTATAAAGCAGGTTTATTTCGTTACAATTATTTTTACAGTAAAAAGCAATTAACTAAACTATTTGAGCCTTGGGGCTTTAGGGGTATGAGGAACAGGGTGGACATTCACTCATCCACCATAGAAAAGGGAGGTTCGACCAGACGGGTGCTGTGTCTGGCGGGCAACTGCCTAACGATTGATGTTGGGTTCTTGTATATATGTCTATTGCACGGCAAACTCTAATTGTGCGATGCAGGATTTTTGTGTCGTCAGGATTTTTGTGTGACGTCAGGTCTTTGATACGTAGTTCGCATGTGGCGATGTAGTTACCACCACAGAGCTACCAGCACCCTACTCCGTCTCGCTCTCACTCAGCCCGCGAGTAGTATGGTGCGAGCGAGATAAAAAGTGAATCTGAGCTGAAGCTCTAGGCATAGGTTCTTAAGGGCGATTTTTCAATCGTCAGACAACTTTTAAGATGAACGTCCAGTGGAACGCAATTTCCTTTGTATGAGATCATATAGCACTGCGTCCACTATCGATATCGGTAACGCCCGCACCGAGCACTCGATTCAATTTTTCATACAAAGCTAACCGAAATCAAGCAGAGGCCCTAGACAAAGTGACATTCTATCAGCGATAACGATGATGGAAAAGGCAAAAATGTATAGAACTGACATAAGCTATCGAAAAGCTTATGTCAATCCTGTTGAAAGTCGTTGTAGAAATACGAAACGCTTTCGAAGTGATTGTCACTTGTCTAGGCCCTCTGGGCTTCATGAAAATAGAGCTGGCAATGAAAGTGTTAACGTCGGCTCTACCTGAACATGAGCTGGTACAGCCAGTCCTTCAGCTGCTGCCAGTGCACCAGCAGCAGCTCGCACACAGCGTCCAGCAGCAGGGAGAACACTTTGGTGTGCGCGTCCACGAACATTTTGTTGAGCAGCTCGGTCAGACGACGCAGCTGTTCGTCGGTTAGCAGGCGCCCGCTATTTAGGTAGTTTGCCTGGGGGGAAGTAAAAATTGTCGGTGAAATATAAAAATGGTTGTTAGCGGGGTCAATCGAAGCCAGTTTTCGTCAAGTTGGTCTAAATTGACGATCATTCAGAAGTACCTAACCCGTCAGAGCGGTAAATACGGAATATGAAATGTGTTGCGTCAGCATTCACGGATCATCAAGTATAATATGGAACAGTAAATAAATAAAAGCTAAAAATCTTAGACCTAATAAAAAACTAAGATAAAGCGACACTCGTTACGGGTCATCAGAAGCGCGAAAGTCTGAAAGCCAGTCTTACCAAGGGGTATCGCATTACCTAGTTACTGTTGTAGAGGTCAGATAGGCAGTCGTTGCATATAATAAACAACTGACTTTCAGAAAAAAAGTGAAAAATAACTTTAATTTCGGAAGTCGGTGGCAAAAAACGAAAATTAAAAAGCAAAGATACTTCCGAAATTAAAGTAATTTTTCACTTTTTTTGTTTTTTCTGGAAGCCGGTTTTTTATTATATGGACCGACTGCCTATCTGACCTCTATAACCCAGTAACTGGTTAATACGATACCCCTTGGTAAGACTGGTTGTCAGACTTTCGGTCTGAGTCGGTAGGTGGTCAAAAGTCGGTTGTATTTTTTTTTTTTTTAAGTTTTTATTTTTCACTTTTTAGTTGTGGTACCTACCAAACACAAATTAGAATAGGTGATGAACGATGATGTGAGTGTACTCACCAGATGCGTCAAGCCGTCCTTCCGCTCGGTCCAGTGCGTGCAGGCGCACAGCGCGATGATGTCGTCGGGCGGCGGCGGCGGCGGCGGCGACGCGCAGTCCCAGCCCAGGCGGGAGGCCGAGCCCGACCACGACACGCTCTGGGGGGGGGTTATAACGGTTCAAGGCTCATTGATCATCGCAAGGCGAGCAACTAAGATTTTAGTTGCTATTTGTACAGTCAGGCTAAATGAATCATGACCCACTTTGACGATAAATCGTTTGAAACCATCAATATAACAAAAATGGCAGATGACAAATTCGTTACCAAAGAAATGTATTTTTACGCGAATGTCGACCTAATTGTATTTGAATGTCTGTAGGAAAATAAGCTTATGGTGGGTCAGAATTCAATTTTTTCGACTGTACCACAAATTAATAAAACCTATCAAAAGCAGCACAGGCTGTTAGGGTAAACACCGTTATCCTTGAAACCAGTGGTTCAGTGTCATTTACAGAACGTAAAATCAATGGAAAATTATGACGTTTTATTTTTTAAATTACATTTTCACCCTTTCCGAACTTGCGTCTCAACACGGCTGGAGGGCGCGGGACGTGACCTAACCGGCCGCGAGCGCGACCACTCCCTCAGTCAGTCATCTGTTCCGCTAGCAAGCACGGTGTCGAATAGAAACTTTTTAAAATCTTTTAATGAAAATAAGGTTTTCTTTTGTTGTGCGTCATGCCTCATATGTTATAAATCCTCTCTAAAAGTTTCTGAAACAGTTAGCTTATAGCCAACATTAAAACATCCAGTGTTATCCATAATATTGTAAACGGGTGTTATAATATTGTACTGAATTTCATTATGCAACTCATTAAAAAAAAAAGAAATTTGTCATTCACGAGCGTTTCACTAATAAAGCACCGTAATTTAAAAACAAAACACAATCGAATTCGAAAAATTCGAATTCACGTCGTACAGCGCCATTTTTGTTCGATATAGGTATTGCAAAGAAACTTTTATAGAAGATTCATATCATGGGTGTAGATAAAATCTTGTATGCAACTGTAAATAATTAGGTATTAAAACACTCATGTGATACTATTATCACATGAGTGTTTTAATACCCCTTATTATATAACAGTAAGTCAACTACCCATGGTTTTAATGATAACGGTGTTTACCCTTACATCCTGTATAATAATAATTATTGGTATGTACTCACATCATGTCTTCTATAAGAGTCGAGACTTCTCTCCGAACATACACTGGAAGCTTCCGAGTCATCGTCACGACCGCGTCCACCTTCACACGCGGAACTATCTTCTGGACTCTGTGGGGGCAGAATAAGTTCTTACTAAATAGGGAATATGCATGTATTTTTTTATTCGATAGTTTACATCGTCAAATAATAGTAAAAAAAATTCCGACGGCAAAAAAGCAATTTAAAGTACTTAAAAAAAAATGTTAAAAATATCCACGCCCTCCATTTGGCGCGCTTGGTGTGCACACAACAAACAAGCAAGTGTCAAGTTAATGTCAATCACTCCTTTTTGTAGGAGTTTTTGTCATTTGACTTGACACTTGTTGATTGACTTGACATTTTGTTTGTTGTCCTGAATTGTTACGTCACATCCGCTCTTAGCTTTTCAAGTATTTGAATTAACCACCGTATTTTGGGACTTTTAATAAATTAATTTCTCGCTCAATAAGAAATTTTATTCAAAAATATTGATGGAGGCATATAAGAGAGAGGATAATTAAGTCAATAATATGTTGTGGCATCGAGTTGCCGTGTCTGGCCATACCGCTGTTAAACCCGCGATAGTTTGTGTGGTATTAAAGTCTAAAAAAATGTATGTAAACTTTTTATATTCTATATCTCTAATAAAAAATAAAAATAAACTATTTGCTACTTGTGATACTTACTCTAAGCAAAGCCTCAGCATCTCTGGTCTGTTGTAACAGTCGTAAGGTGGCGGCGGGGGCCCGGCTGGGCGCGGTGCGCTCGATAGACTCGCGCCGACGGACACCCGCGCTCACTACACTGCTTGACCTGCCACTCCTGTGAGAAAAATATAAGATATGATGTTATCAGATGTCGTTAATAGGAAAATAGGCCACATTAAAACTTTTAACAAAAAAAAAAAGTCTGTCCGCGGCTTAGCTCAGAGACTTAGTGCTAGAAAGCTGTAATTTGGTGTGAAATGAAATTGTTTATTCTGTAAATAGGATATTGGAATCACTTTTACACTTCATATTAAAAAGTTGTAAAAATAAGCTAGATGAGGTCGGCGTTTCCTATCTGACTACTCTGAGAAGAAAGGCCGAAACATACTCAGAGGTCAGTCTCTTTTAAAGTCCAGACATAATCTTGGTCAGGCCATATGAGGACCATGTAGATTAGAGTCCGAAATGGTATTTTGAGGAAAGAACCACACAGATTTGAGTGGACCTGTCCAGCCAGTGCAAGCATTTGTCAGTAATAGTGGAGCTCAACTCAGAACTTAAGGAGCTCAACGACTATGAGTATACATATAAATTACGCCGACAAAATGGTAAAATAAATTCGTAAATCAGCCGCCCTACGAAGATCGTCGCTCCGCCTGCCTGAGGGCGTCCTACCTTACGTTTTCCGATTCGCGGTCTCCACTCAAGAACACGTCTACTCCAACGGTCATCAGTTCTACGGCTAATATGGCCGGCCCATTGCCACTTAGCTTATCCTGTGAGCTATGTCGACAACTTTGGTCCTCTGTCGGATTACCAAGTTCCGGATTCGATCCCTCAGAGACACAGGCCGGTGCAGTTTCACCAAATAAATTTAGAAAAAACTTTTTACAAAAGAAAAACAACCGACTTCCAAAAAAACCACTAAAATAGTGAAGTCGGTTGTGTTTTTTTAGTAAAGTGTTAATTTTTCACTTTTTAGTTGTGGTACCTACCCCACACAAATAGTATACCGTTATCTGCTGTGTAAATAACAGTGATGGAGTCAACTAAGATATCGTCTACATACGCAAAGTGGAAAAAATACGTAATTATTGAAGCTTACTCAAAAACTACGCAAACAAACTTTATAAAATTTATATGGGACCACCTCTGAAGCATGACCTTCCAAACAAAAAAAGAATCATTAAAATCGATTCATAATTGGCGGAGTAATCGCGTAACACAATCACAAAAAAAAAACATGCAGACGAACTGAGAACCTCCTCGTTTTTGAGGAAGTCGGTTAAAAAGACGTCACTAACCTGGTAGGACTGGTCTCTCTGGAGCCTGCTAGAGAGCGCGGGATTCCTGAGGGTCGTCTGCGAGCGCTCGCTAGCGACATGGGGCCACTGCTGCGGGATGATGGCGACGAGGATCGGGATGTCGCTGTGGAAATAAAGATGTTATTTATTTAGATGAAATTACTTTTTGTTGTCTACAAGAATAGTCGTCACATCCATGAAGACTGAGAATAACTACCGATTTTTAAAGAAGAACGTATTTGACTGTTGAAATCAAAATCAAAATATTTTATTCCACATAAACCTAAGGGTATATTTTAAATCCTTGTTTCTAATATTGATGTTATTTCTACAAAAATAAAGTTTATGCAATTATAAATAAAGTTGATTTTAGACTGACTAGTACCGTTGATCAAATTAGGCAATGCTGGGTTTCCTATACAAACATTCATACCCTATATCACCCCCTTTTTTTTTTTTTTGAGGGTGGGAAATCATCCAATGACTTCTCCCGCTCTGGGTGGAGCGGAAGGGCGTGTCAGACTTTTACTGACTAAAACCCACCCGTGTTCCTTCAGTTGCCTGTTGCCAAGGTCCCGGTATCCCTTTCGGACTAACCCGCAACCCTGGCAGGCATCGGTCCTAGCGGACCCCGCCAATTGTGCTGACATCTCTTTGAGGCGCGCGTGGAACATGACGCGCCATCGACCCGGGCCTGGTCCTGATCGGACGGCGAGCTACCCATTGCTCGCCGTCCGCAAGCCCGCGCCTATGGTGGCCGGGAATCCGCCTGGGATTTCCGACGCCCAGGGCGTCTCCAGCGGCGGCGGCGGTTAGGGGCGTGAGAGCGCAAACTTTGCCTCTCCCTCACGCGTTCCGCCTCCTCCTTCGCGAGCATTACTGCTTCGCAGAAGGAGGTGACTGCTTCCCATGCCCTCTCGCTCCGTACCATGGCCTGGACCAGAGCCGGACGCGAGAGGTCACCGCCGCCAATTGCCTCCAAGAGGACACGGCGGGGCTCCGCCCAAGCGGGGCAGACCTCCACCGTATGCTCCACCGTGTCCTCCGGGCGATCCACACAGTGGTGACACCCGGGCGTTTCCTCCCGCCTTATACGAAACAGGAACCTCCCGAAGCAACCGTGTCCGGTGAGGACCTGTGTCAGGCGGAAGGTGAGGACGCCGTGGCGCCTCTCTAGCCACTCCTCAAAGAGGGGACTTATCGCCGCAATTGTGGCGTGCCCACCTATATCACCCCCTATAGGATTATTTTGAAACAAAAAGTAGCCTATGTCCTTCCCCAGGATGCCATCTATCTCCTTGCCAAATTTTGTCGAAATCCGTTCAGTGGTTTAGGCATGAAAAGGGACAATACAGACAAAGAGTTACTTTCGAATTTATAATATTAGTATGGATAATAAGTAAGTAAGTATGATAAGCCTGGATTGCAAGTAAATACTTACGTTGTGATTGTGACACGCCAGGTCTGGAACGGGACCGTCCGACTGATCGCTCTGGACTAGGAGGTACACCACTCGCTGCGACTGGCGAACGCTTTGCTCTGGCTGGTAAAACAATGACAATAATAGATTGTAGATATGTCAGAATTGTATCAAAGATTTTTGACAAAGAAATGTGCTATAAATAGTCCGGGCGAGAGAATGCGGTCTTGACAATTTCTTGTAGAGTGCGTTTCATCAAATAGTTCCTATGCCGTTATGTTGGCTCCACTGTTGTAGGACCAATAGGAATACGCTACGCCGCGACGGAGCTACCTAACAGGTCCGTTTTTTTAAATTTTACAGTGGAGCCAACATTACGGGAACGGAATTATTTGACGAAACGTACTCTAAGGATCAAATTCGCAAAACACATCTTCGTTAGTATGAAACTGACAAGTGTCAAGAACGCATTGTCTCAACGGCCGGACTATAATATTTAAAGTGCAGTGAAACTGGCTGTATGTTAAGCAAGGGAAAATTCATACTTATAAAATTGCAAAAACATTGCATTTTTATGTAATAATTTTCCAATACATATTTGAATTTTAATTTTTATTGCTTCCGTACCCGTATATTATAGCAAGAACGAAGAGATGAAAATAAGCTCGAAGTAAGGGAAGGTTGAATTTTTGATTTCAGAGATGTATATGTACAGATAGTGCCATCCACGAAGACGCGTCCCACGCCGCCATTACTGTACTGCAAGCTGTACTTTAGTACGGAGCGGAGCGGACTGGCGCGTCTTTGTAAATGGCGCTATCTACATATAAGAAACTATGATATCTATTTTAAAGGTATTTTCATATAATTTCTGTAATGCTTAATTTTCAAACATCAACCTATTCAATTACTCGCAGAAAAGCAACTAAACGTAAAGACTTAACGTTATTCAAAAAAGCATTATGACGTGACAACGTCTAATAAATCGAGGAACGGCGTATAATGACGTATTGTCCCGTTACGCTCATTGTCCCGTTACGCTCATTTTTATTTTTTTTAACGTTGCCCCACTCTAAGAATAACTTCCTGTATCGTGGGTGCGTATACAAACATAGAAACTCACATGGTACACTAACACCCAAACCCGGAACAACTACTTGCAGATCATACAAATATTTGTTCCGTGCGGGGATCGAACCCGCGACACGTTGCGCAGCAGTCCATCGCTCAGCCACTGCGCCAACCGTGTCGTCATTGTAACGTTACGATAGGAGCGAGAGCGCTACACGAGCGAGCGAAAGGCACTTCTTATGACGTTGTCACGTTAAACTTTCGTCCGTAAATCGACTTTACAGACAACCAATATTTTGTATGCATTCAGTGAAAGGGCTTGTTTCATTATCTCTGAGTAGGCACCCACTCAACAGAAGTTGAAAATCCAACAGTGTCTTCTTGACGCGCTAGGATGCGCTTTTTGGATTCTCAATACCGAGTTGAAAATCCAGTGCTCGAACTAAAATCGTCGAATAATGTAATCGCTCGTGCGAAACTGGGCTTAATTGGAACTTGTCCAGTGATGGTAAAACAGGCCCTTAGGCTGAAATTGATAAACGAGCTCATGCTTTGGCTTAGATATGTTCCCGTCTCTATCTAGCAATTGTAATTAGACTGTGACAGAAATCTAGTCTAAGTAACGTCTATTAATCTCGGCCTTCGATCAACAATAGTAATAAGACCATTCTTATCATGCAACATAGGTTTTTTAAACTTATTGCTTAGAAATTATGTTTTATTTTAGCATCAATATTTTTACTTTTACATTTCAATCGAAAATAGTAAATACAATATTGCAAACGATAATAAACTTTATGTTTGAGTGTTAAGTTTTATAATCAAATTAGATGCAATCGCGGCCAGGTGAGCGATGTGTTTTTGTTCCAAATCATCTTAACGTACTTTGACACGTGTCAACGTTCGCACTGAAATTATACCTTTTCGTGAAGAAAATAAGTTCGATAATTGTTAAAATGTGCGCGCAGCGTCGCGTCACTTCACGTCGCGGTCAGAGGGCCTAGACAAGTGACAATCACTTCGAAAGCGTTTCGTATTTTTTCAACGACTTTCAACAGGATTGACATAAGCTTTTCGACAGCTTATGTCAGTCCTATACATTTTTGCCATTTCTATCATCGTTATCGCTGATAGAATGTCACTTTGCCTAGGGCCTTTGGTCTCACAAAACCAGCAGCGAGAAGCGATGGCCGAGAGAGGCAGCTTGAATCTAGTGCTATTGTTGATCGAACATCTCGGGCTTTGCCTTTTTGCTTCTTTGAATAAAGTAAACCAACTACATTAGCATGTATTTAATAGTTATTTATGCAACTGTTATATAATAAGGGGTATTCAAACACCAAGTGATAATTGTATCACATGAGTGTTTTAATACCTAATTATATCAGTTGCATACAAGATTTTATCTACACCCATGATATGAATCTTCTATAAAAGTTTCTTTGCAATACTAATATCGAACAAAAATGGCGGGATACGACTCATACGACGCACGTGAATTCGAATTTTTCGAATTCGAATAAACTATAAGCTTTTTTTTTTAAATTACTGTGCTTTGTTAGTGAAACGCGCCTGCATGACAGCGTTCGAAATGAGTTGCATTATGAAATTTAGTACAACATTATAACACCCGTTTGGATGATATAATGGTTACTATGACACTGGTTGCTTTAATGTTGGCAATAAGCTAACTGTTTCAGAAGCTTTTATAGAGGATTTATAGCATGGGTGTAGATAAAAATAAAAATAACGTCTACTAATAGAAAATAAAATAATAATATTCGAATTAAAAAATACCTGGTTGTGATACATCTCCTTCTTCGGCATAGCATAAATTAAAGTTAAGCTTATTTATAATTATTTATTTATTATTTATAATTATCCCTCTACATGTACACTTGTATTTATAATTATATATTATCTAATATACATTCTTCGTTGTTCGTTCATTCGCTTATATCTTCCTCGCGGTCATATTGTGGGTCCGCTGAAATTCAAAAACTTTACTCAGAATATTTCCTTTTAGATTTTGAAAATAAAAATAAAAATTATGAGGTGAATGGTAATTTGTTTTAAATTAAAATGTAGGATGACAATGAGTAAAAGAGTAATGTTTTTGAATTCCGTTGAAGTATAAGGAACATTTTATATTTTTTTGAATATAAACCTTTTATAAATGGAGTGTAAGGTGTATTTTTCTTTGACGAAATATATTATAATATTGTCGATTTGAAACACCATTTTTCTTTTGTAAAATATTAATTTGTTATATATATACAATGAAAGATAAAAACAGAACTCATTAGAATTATTGTTATTGTGTTAGTTTGAGCGATTACAGCTTTTTATTGTTAAAAGATACCCCACAAAAATGTAAATTTCATTCATTCATTCGCAATTTTTTTTAAATTAATGAATTTGTGTGAATGAATTCCGGGTGTGCTTTTAAAGACATTAACCGGTAAGCCACTGACCGGCGCGCACGCGCATCCAATTAACGAATTAGTTATTTAACAAAGTTGTTTACCGGTCAATTTTACATTCTATAAAATAGACTTGCGACACCCATTTGTTAGTATTTTACACACTCACACACAAATATTTTGTTCCATACTAACGCCGGCCACACACATTCAGAATTCCGTTTCGAAATCTATCGAGGTGCCGTGGGCGTTGACGAATGAGCGGCCTGCACTGCCATCTCGCCGCGCATATTTGTAACGAAGACGCGGTACAGCGGTAACTATAGAAAGCAATGTGCGCAATGCATGCAGACAGGTTGATAAGGCAGTAAACCCGTTTTCCATCGCTTAATGGCTTTTCCTCACATTCGCTTGTCTGTGGGGTATCCTTTACAGGTAAAACCGACATCCAAAGCACATCAGTTCGAACCAAAAACAATAGATTTACCAAAAATTGCTCTAATTGCGATGACACCTAGCGCCTACCACAAGCATATTTACGCTTTTATTAATATAGCAACCCAATTTTCGTACAATTTTAGCGTAAAATCAAAGTTTAACACGACCTCGTGTTTTTAGTAGGTAAATGTAGAGTGAAGGGTTAAGTTAGATGTATAATGGATAACCTTCATGCTGTAATACCACATACCTCCCTTTATCTGCAGTTGAGCAGCTTCCAGAGTAATAATTGTTAATATTTATAGTGTTTCCACCCCCTAGTTATATATACCTTTCCGTAACACCCTGTATAGTAATTATTTTAAACAGAGATCTCAAGCAGAGCAGATTTAGAAAAAGTAAAAAATCTGTTTGGCCAAAGGACTTATGCGCTTAGGTAGCTAAAACTAGTTTTTTTTTTTTTGATCTTTGCGACAATACTATCTTTGTAGCCGAATTAGAGATCCTTGTTTAAAAACGCACTCTTTATAATATGACACTGTTATAAAAATATGATTGTAATGTCAGTGGCGAAGAGTTATAACACTATTTCTTTCAGCCAGTCGGTTATTTCGCTTCTAAGGACCGTCGTACATATACTAAAACAACTTAACATAACTAGATTCAAAGTAAAGCATTGAATTGTGACCTTTACGACCTCAAGACCAAGACGTTGTCCTGTCAAAATTTCAATCTATATAAAACAAAACACTTGAGTTTTTTCCCCGAATTTTCTCGATAACTTTTCCAATTTTTCTTTATGTAACGTAATTCTTTACTGATTCGGACTCTTACGAACAATTTAAAACAAAAATTTGTTTGTAAATTGAAGTGATGCGCATATCCCTTCGCAATGTCAAAGTTGATCGGGTGAAGTATCAACGTTTGCATTTAATTATCCAGGCGGCCAGGGCCAAATAAATTAGGGCTGAGTAAGTAGCAGATGACCCCACCTATCCACCATTTTCGTATGTTCAACGTTCTGCCGTACACCCTGTATAATATCATCTTCCAATTGTTAGCAAACAGATTGAGAGCGTATTGAATGCTCGAATACATTGATTTATATCGTGTAACCTAAATTTATGTTCCCCAGTTGTTGATGAATCGTTATCCTATATTTCAGGTAATCATAAATGTCACATTTCAATGCTTTACTTTTAAATCAAGCTATTCTCCAGTCATTTCAACCTGTGACAACCACTCCCCCCACATCCCCTACCCTCTCCCCCCCCCTTCGCCACTGGCCCCGCTACTAATACACAGTACTCACGCAAGCTGGCCGTGGGCGGGATCTTGTTGCGGCTCATGTGCGAGTACAGAGCGCGTGCGCGTGCGCGCTGCGCCGCCGCCGCGTCCAGCGCCGACACCGAGCGCGCCGACACGTGCGCGCCCGCGCGCTCTGCGGGGCAGAAGAATGTTATAATAAAAGCTTCGTAGTTCATCGGCGGGGTAATTGGCTAACACATTTGCAATGACAATGCGATTTATTTGACAGTTCAACAACATTCATTGCGGGATTTACGTTTTAGAAAAGACGAATTTTTCAAATATATGAAGTAATGGATTAGATCCTTCAAAATCCTTCGAATTGTGATAAAAAGTGTAAAGCTGCCATCAGACGACCTGCATCGCAGCAACCGCGCTCAGTCAATATATTCAACTGCATACAGTTACCGCCTTACTAATAAAGTTGTATAGCGCCTGTATAGTTACACAACGCTTTGTCTTCTTCTTTCAAAAGTAATTTGACTTTTGAAAGAAGAAGACAAAGCGTTGTGTTACCGCCTTACTAATAAAGTTGTATAGCGCCTGTATAGTTACACAACGCTTTGTCTTCTTCTTTCAAAAGTAATTTGACTTTTGAAAGAAGAAGACAAAGCGTTGTGTTACCGCCTTACTAATAAAGTTGTATAGCGCCTGTATAGTTACACAACGCTTTGTCTTCTTCTTTCAAAAGTAATTTGACTTTTGAAAGAAGAAGACAAAGCGTTGTGTAACTATACAGGCGCTATACAACATTTATTAGTAAGGCGGTTAGTGTGCAGAGCAAACCGGCGCACTAACTGTATGCGGTTAGCGATGGACAGCGTGCGTCGATACTACACGACTGTAGCCGACCGCGTAAAGTTGAAGTCACGACTGTATGCAGTTAATATTGACTTCACACGACTGCAGCCGACCGCGTGACGTTGATATCATGACTGAACGAAGTCGAAAGTACAACTGCATGCAGTTGAACATATAGACTGCGCGCGGTTGATGCGATGCAGTCCGTCTGATGGCAGCCTATTACGGTTTTGCAGTGCGGCAGACGATGAGAAGCGTAAAGATAGGCTTACACGAACAACTAAAACTGCGCATTAATTGGCAATCTATGACGACTACAACAGCGAGCAATTTTCTGCAATGAGAAATACAGGATGTGGCGTAAATAATGGATAACCCTGAAACTGTCGATTGGCCAGATTATCATCTATCATTTACCCCACTTATATCGCCATATGCCCATAATTATTGTATTTTCTTCATATTTTTTTTTTCGTGAACTTTTCCGATGTTGTAATAGTTATTCTGCTATTCTGGGCGGAGAAAAATCCATTAAAGATCATGTGCTTGAACAAACCCGACTTTGTTTAATAAGATATAAAAAATATCAATAATTTGGTCATCCATGGGCATATGGCGACCCCACTTAGGGGTAAATGATAGATGTAGTCTGGCCAATCGACAGTTTCAGGGTAATCAATTATTTACGCCACACCCTGTATGTGGGCTAAAAACTACAAAAAATTGCGCAATTTTTGCTGTCCGTATAAACACAGCTTGCAGTTGGACGTGACTTATCATTGAAGGACTATTCAGAAGTCCTATTTGGCCACGGCCATGGACAGGTTTTTTTATTGGTATTTTTTTTAAATGCAATACTTTTTCCTTTATTTTCTATCTAAAAACCCGAATTCTCTCACCGTCGCCCCTCATAGCGACGGGTATGTGCGACACGGGCGGCCTCTCCTGCGAGGCGCGTCGTCGCCGCAGTGAGCCCGTGCGACTCACGCCCGACACTAAGTTCTCAGTCGACGCTGTGTATAGTTACCGATATCCAGGTAGCGTGCAAAGATTATGATGATGGTTCAGTGAGATATACAAAAAACGTGAGTAAAATTTAAGTGTTAAAATATCATCCCCTATTCAAGGAGTTTGGGATCCCGTGCACTAGACGGCCACGGCCAAGACCAGCGGTTGCAGCGACCAGGGGGCTTAAAACGTTCACTTTAACAGAATCATAATATTATGAATCATCGTAAAATGTCACAAACTGACAATCCTTACTAATATTAGAAATGCGAAACTAAATCTGTCTGTCTGTCGCGCTTTCACGCCAAAACTAATGAACCGATTTAAATGAAAGGAGATGGAAAACGGTGAGCCCAAATGTAATAAGTTGAGATATGATCTAAAAAATTAGACATATTTTTTTATCTAATAATATGAAAAATCACTTCAATTCTCAATCTGGAAGCGGAGAAATATGAGAAAGATAGTTTTCGTGAGATTAACGATTCAATAATCGATTACACAGTTACGAAAATAAAACTTTTGCACTAAACAATTAACTCAAAGTAATTAAATGCACTATATATACTTATATGCAATATAGTGCATATAATTACAGTCATATTAATAAATCAAATATCAATTAATTACTGAAAAACCAATATTAATGATTATCGATTTCATATCGATTCAAATCTCTCTTATATTTTTAGTCTATGTCACTGACATGACAGCTGACTGACATTGACACTAGACAGTTGCCGACTGTTCTTGTTTGCTCACTCGTTTAGTGTTTTCCGATGCGTTTTGAGTGCTTTCCCGATTATTCGCCATTTTTCACGACCACTGCTTTGTATTTTACGGATTCTGACCCTGCCTACCTTGTACGACCCTTGCTTTCACCTTGGACACCTTCAGGAATCAGCTGTTAGTTATAGATTGTAACATAACCTCACTTTTACTTAATCTCTTTATCTCTTATATCTCTGTTCTCAGATTGACAAAATCCGCAGAATTTTCAGTGAAAGGTTGATAATATATAAGCTATTAATTGACACCACTTTCATCTTCTTACACCTAGGCCCAAGATTGTATATAATCGTTTCAGTCTCCTTTGGTACATAGACAGTCTAGAGGCTGAGAAAGGACATAGGCTACTTTTTGTCGACATACCACGCGGGCGAAGCCGCGGGCGGAAGCTAGTTCATAATATGATCTGCGTGTAATTCATATTACGAAATAATTCATCTGTTTGACAGTTTTCTATGGAGATTCGTAAAATGGTCCTCAAATTATGAATTGCTTTTATGACAAATTAGAGGAATTGCTAATGACAGCTATTCAGGAAATGAACTGGTTTTAGAGAAATTGCTAATGTGGCCGGTTTAGGCCCCCTGATAAACTATAGAAACCAATACGAATCGTGCACTTGGTCGCAATGGCCAACTAGCCACAGACCATACAATACCACTAGACCCGAAAAGGCCACGAATAGCCGGAGTCGTGGCCGTCCAGTGCGCCAGATCCTTAATTGTAATAATTCAAAACTCAAAAAAGGGTATTTGGAACTCGTTAATATCAGCTGTTTCATACAATTTTGTTACCGAGTTATGTAAACATCAGTAGACAACTGACATTTTCATAATGACAAGGTCAATCACCTCTTTTCAAGTTTTGATTTTTTACACCTTGTCACAGATTAATACAGATGGTTCACTCCGCAAGATCATTTAAGTATAGAGCGACTCTTGGTACGACACAATAAAGTGCAATTCAGGTCGCACAGCGCTAATTACCTACAGTTATATTCACCTAGAAGTTGCCTCTCTTTCTATCGCGTAACTCTTATAATATCTTCTGACTACGTTACGCTCACTGAATTGGCCCGACAAGATGAGCCCGGCGCGTACTTGTAGCATCATACCTATTATCCTACCTATACCATATACCTATATTTTATTGTAATCTATAGAATAATAAATAACTAGGTAAGTTGGAAAATAAAAGCCCTCTTCCTCTACTAATTTTGCTGTGCCCGACAGGGTCCATAATGGTCACATACAGTATGTTAACTAACAAAGGGCGTTCCCGTTAACCTGCAATTTAGCATAGCGTGTATACATGCTAAAAAAAATATTACAACTCAGAAAAAAAAAAAAAATAGTGTCAAGAAATGTTCACAAAACGATTAAATTTAAACGTAAAAGAAACACTCTGTACATGCACACTAGTATTTCAACGTAGAAAAACAAGTGTGACAAGCGAGTACAGAGTGGGCGTATACAGAGAGTTTATTTTCCGTAACAATTTAATATTTTTTGTGAATATTTTACTATACAAAAACAAAAAAAAACATATTTTTTTTAATGGTAATATTTTGTTTAGCATGTATACACGCTATACTATTGCAGGTTAACGGGAACGCCCTTTGTTAGTTAACATACTGTATTTGTAAAAACCTACCACCTAAGTACACATGTGGAAGCAATAAATATTGAGTATTGAGTACTTAAAATGCAGAGTGCGCCTTCTGTGGTATTCTGTGACCTTGTGAGGATGAGATATTGTTTCACAATGCTATTACATGTAGCATCTGTTGTTGTTATATACTTATTTATCGTATCTACTGACCTGATACACTGGCCGATGGACTCCTAGGACTTGTGATAGCCCTCCTCTCTGTAATAATACAAATAATATTATTTTTGTAATATTTTATTTTATTAATTTTAGGAAAACTTACAGCTAATACATTTTAATGTCTAGTACAATGTGTACACTATGGCCAATAGGGAATATGCATGTGATTCAAATAAGGGTCAAGTAGACATTGACATTTTGTTTGTTGTCCTGAATTGTTACGTCACATTCGCTCTTAGCTTTGCAAGTATTTGAATTACCCACACTTTTTAAAAATTGGTTTTTCGCTCAAAAATAAATTTATCTCAAAAATATTGATGAAGGTATAATTCTGAAGTAATATAGTTTATAAAAAAAATACTTGACCCTTATTTGAATCACATGCATATTCCCTATTGTTCAAACTTTTCTTCACTTCCTTAACGCTACTAGTAAATAAATCTAAATCTAACTCCACATCCTGACACACCACATTAAAGGTAGGACAAGCTGTTATCACGTACGAGTTCTGTCTGTAGTTAGCTCTGACTTGAGGCACATGGAGAAGATATGCGACAGACAACGACACATATGAGAGCAGTGGTGGCCCAGCGGTGACGGCCGCGACTTGTAGATCGTAAGTTCGAACCCTGACAGGCGCTTTACTTTGTGTAAATTATTTCATCACCACTGCTCTCAAAACGGTGAAGGAAAACATCGTGAGGGAACCGGCATAGGACCAAAAATTCAAAGATATGTGACATCTAGCAACCCGCACTGGGCCTGAGTGGTGGATTACGGCCCACTCCCTCTCACAGAGAGGAGGCCTGTGTCCCAGCAGTGGGAAAGTTATAGGCTGATTATGCTTATGTGATAGGCAACGTTTTGGTTATTAAAGTACTGACTGGTAGCAGTTATACAGCAAAACAGTGACCCCGCCTGCGCTGCATTGAGATGACAAACTTTTACATAACATCACTCTAATTGATTCAGGCGTGGCTCAGGATGACGATTGACTTGTCGCGAACCCGAACGCGACGTGTTCGGTTCGTAGAGAGGTGAAACACGTGTCGATTTCTCACAGGTTTTTTTTACGACTCTTTAGGAATAGTTAAGCTGAATAGGTTACTAAATATATCTACGTCTCAACCAATATGCCTAGCCTGTTCCCAACTATGTTGGGAGTCGGCTTCCAGTCTGGCTGCAGCTGAATACCAGTATTTTACACGGAGCGACTGCCTATCAGACCTCCACAACCCAGTAACTGCGTAATACGATACCCCCTGGCAAGACTGATTGTCAGACTTTCGGGCTTCTGACGACCCGTAACGACAGTCAAAGATCCAGGAACGACAGCCGGGACAAACGGCTTAACGTGTCACGGAGGAGTCTCGGTATGTAAAGATGGTCACCCATCTACAGACCAACCCCGACAAGCGTAGCTTAACCTGATGGATCGACCCGTGCGGCTGTTATTACTTAGCCACGAGCTCCTATCTACATCTATTGTATTTTATAACATCACGCCTGGTTTCTCCAAAGGGTTTGGCAGAGGTGTACAGTCACGGACTTTAATTGATGAGCCACCTGGTACTGTTCGCATTTTAGCCGTGTAATGCAAATCGGGTTTATTCGGTTCCCGACACGCAAAGTCATATGTCTTCGTATTAGAAGAAGAAAATTATATTTCATATCTTTACCGGTTGGCTAACCTGAAAGCAGAACTACAAACTTGACAGCAGTGACTACTCAAAGTCAACCAATTGCAGGTCTAGCAACAGTAACCTAGCAACGATAAACAATTGTTGCTAGGTTACTGCTACATAGTAAAGTTAGCGTACGGAGAAATTCTCTGACATCGATATTTCAACTGTCACTGTCTTCAGTTAAGTTTTCAGAATTATTGAGTTAATAAGCTATGATTCAAAGGAGGTCAGTATCAAATAGATTGGATAAACTTAATGCAACATTGTATTTATTTTTATCATTAAGAACTTATTAGTCAACCTCCATGGATAAGACTATTTCCGATTAAAAGTAATTTATTTGTCATCTTGATATTTCAACTGTCACTGTCTTCAGTTATGTTTTCATAATTATCGAGTTAATGAGCCATAATTCAAAGGAGGTCGGTATCAAATAGATTGGGTAAACTTAACGCAACATTGTATTTATTTTTATCATTGAGAACTTATTAGTCAACCTCTATGGATATTTCCGATTAAAAGTAATTTATTTGTCATCTTGATATTTCAACTGTCACTGTCTTCAGTTATGTTTTCATAATTATCGAGTTAATGAGCTATGATTCAAAGGAGGTCGGTATCAAATAGATTGCATAAACTTAATGCAACATTGTATTTATTTTTATCATTGAGAACTTATTAGTCAACCTCTATGGATATTTCCGATTAAAAGTAATTTATTTGTCATCTTGTTTACGAGCGTGCGATTTGAGTTCGTGTTTAATCGTGTAATCTCGTGAATGTATGAAACTGCAAAATTGAAAAGTTTGAAGGTGGCTCATCAATTAAAGTCCGTGACTGTACATATAGTACACCCACATTTAGCCAGTCAATTCGTACACGTTGTCGTCGTTCGTAATCGTTTCGTTCAATAAACTTCATGTAATACCTTGACGGATCCCCCGTAACAAGTAGGCAGATGATATTGTTACCTGTGCCAACATGATGCAGACTATCAACGCTTCCGATATTTCTCTCTCGCTCTATCTGCTTCTGCGCGGCCGAGTCGAGCCGAGCGAACAGCTGTTCTGCGTCATCTGGGAAGTGGCGTTTGTAGGCGGCGTATGCTCTGTAGATGATAATATTAAAATTAAACATAATAACAAAACAGGACGTAGTTCACCTACATTTTATCAGTTATGGAAATTTTACATTCACTTAGGAATATTTAACACCTAGCTGCGCCCCGCGGTTTCACACGCATAGTCTCGATCTCGCGGAAATATCCGGATGAAAAGTATCTTATGTCCTAATCCAGGTCCATGGTGTACCCCATTTGCCAAACATCCAAATCTGTTGAGCCGTTTTAGCATGAAAGCGTAACAAACAAACTCAATTTCGCATTTATTAGTTATTTATGCAACTGTTATATAATAAGGGGTATTAAAACACGAATTAATAGTCTCACATGAGTTTTAATACCTAATTATTTACAGTTGCATACAAGATTTTATCTACACCCATGATATGAATCTTCTATAAAAGTTTCTTTGCAATACCAATATCGAAGAAAAATGGCGCGGTACGACGTGAATTCGAATTTTTCGAATTCGAATGTGTTTTTTTGGTTTTTAAATTACGGTGCTTTGTAAGTGAAACACTCGTGAATGATAGTGTTCTTTGTTTTTAATGAGTTGCATTATAAAATTCAGTACAACATTATAACACCCGTTTGGATGATATTATGGTTGCTATGACTCTGGATGTTTTAATGTTGGAAATAAGCTAACTGTTTTAGAAAATTTTATAGAGGATTTATAGCATGGGTGTAGATAAAATACTTAATTAGGATTAGGATATTCCTGACAATATTCCCTCCTTGTCCTTGGCAATATCACCTACACAGTACAGTTGGCGATAAACTCCCTAATTGGCAATTTTCCCTTTACTAATATATCCCATATTGCAAAAATCCCTGCCATTGGCAATTCTCCTATTGTCCAAAACTTACCTCCTGCCGTAAGTCCTACAAGTACTGTCTGCATCGACACACGCCCTCCTGATAGCGTCCCGCACGGCCGCTTGCTGCTTCTCTATGGTCTGCGCCGGCCATTTTTCGAGCATTAGTACCAGAACTTCGCTGTAAACAAATAAAAAAAAAATATTAACTAGCTGACCCGACAGACGCTGTCCTGTTAAATTTTCTAATTTTCCGCGCAATTTTCTTATTTTTTTCTATCATAAGAACCTTCTCCTGACAATAACAAACACAACAGAAAAATAATTAGCGAAATCGGTCCAGCCGTTCACGCGTGATGGCGTGACCAAGGGAAATAGGGATTCATTTTTATTTAAATAGATATTACATTTATAATTTTACTAGGTGTCGCCTCCGACTTTGTCTGCACCATCATTTTTAGAGTAAAACGGGACCCTATTACTAAGACCCCGCTGTCCGTCTGTCACCAGGCTGTATCTCATGAATCGTGATAGTTCGACAGTTGAAATTTTCACAGATGATGTATTTCTGTTATAACAACAAATACTAAATTTTTACAACCGCCCGTCTTGCGATCATCGCCCGCCAAGTTTGCGGGCGATGTACCACCCGCGGCGGCTGCGGGACCGCGCAAGTCACCGGTCTCGTGAGATTAGAAATAAACCCGCAGTTCCACCACCGCAGCGGGCGCGGGTGAAAATCGCTCCGTGAGTTCTTAGCCTAACAACTCTGTTCGTCGGGTCCGTAAACTGGGGGCCTAGACAAGTGACAATCATTTCAACAGGATTAACATAAGCTTTTCGATAGCTTATGTCAATCCTGTACATTTTTGCCTTTTCCATCATCGTTATCGCTGATAGAATGTCACTTTTTCTAAGGCCTCTGAACTCTACTTGATTTTTTATTTATTATTAGGCTCTTCAACAATGAGTACACTATTACTTTACAATTTGTATGTTGCAAACTTGAAGTCTAAGCGCCTCATTAGCACAACATGCACTACATTATGCGCAGATAATAACACAATTAATAGTTATTTATGCAACTGTTATATAATAAGGGGTATTCAAACACTCATGTGATAAACCCACATTCGTGTTTTAATATCTAATTATTTACAGTTGCATACAAGACTTTATCTACACCCATGATATGAATCTTCTATTAAAGTTTCTTTGCAATACCAATATCGAACAAAAATGGCGCGGTACGACGTGAATTCGAATTTTTCGAATTCGATTGTGTTTTGATTTTAAATGACGGTGCTTTGTTAGTGAAACGCTCGTGAATGACAATGTTTTATTTTTAAATGAGTTGCATTATGAAATTCAGTACAACATTATAACACCCGTTTGGATGATATTATGATTACTATGACACTGGCTGTTTTAATGTTGGCTATAAGCTAACTGTTTCAGAAACTTTTATAGAGGATTTATAGCATGGGTATAGATAAAGAATTAAAAACTAGTAATACATCGTTTAGACTGATAAAAGTAAGAAATAAATAAAACGATAAATTATATACATTAAATTAAATGATTGAATTCTTGTACTTTTTTTTTTATTTTTTACTTTTTCTAGTTCTTTGAATAGGTTAAAATTTTGATATGATAGTAACTCGTCACCTGAGCGTGGAGCGGATCTCCTTGGACTTGTTGGTGGTGAGGTTGGTCATGATGACCGGCAGCAGGCGCGGGGAGTGCACGTACGACACGATGTAGCGCACGCAGATCGTGCCCGCTGACGATATCACCTGGGGGAGGACATGTTGGTTATCTATACAGTATGTTATCTAACGAGGGGCGTTCCCGTTAACCTGCAATAGTATAACGTCTTTACAAGTAAAAAAAAAAACAATTAAAAAAAAAGGTTTTTTTGTAGTTAAATATTAAATTTATACGGAAAAGAAACACTCTGTACACGCACACTTGTCTTTTTACGTTGAAATACAAGCGTGCGTGTACAGAGTGTTTTAAAATTAAGAAAGCAAGGGGCCCTAACCCAGCCACAGCCCACTTTTATTTTATAAAATCAGGCGATCAAGAAGGCGGAGCACGCTTCCGAAGCTCTATATCTCTATAAAATTAAATAATCTTTTACATTATGTAAGTAGGTGAATACTTAGTCACACAATTAATTTTACGTATGGGGAATTATTTATTGTATTCAATTTCAATGAATAAGTATTTAATTTACAATTTTAAATAAAATATACAATCTAACACTAAACAATTTTCTAACTAATATTAAATAAAACTAACTGTACAAATAAACAACTAATATCTAAAATATGGCGTCGAAAAATTCCTCCGCATCGCTGTCGGCTGGTAGTGTACCCAAGAGACTGGCGGCATTGCCACGTTGAATGGCAATGCTTAGCCTCTGTCCAAGGTAAAAGCCAGCCCTTGGGTCACGGGAAGTGTCAAACAGCCGTTTGGAGATTCCATTAAATAAACCCACGGACCCCTCGGACCCCACGGCCCTAGGGGCTCAAACGGCTCGAAAATATAATTGCCTATAAGGCTATTATACTTTCGCCGCTTGAGGTTTTCCGCAGCCGCAGCGGCAGCGCCAGCACAGCACGCCGAGCCAGGAAGATGGGATGGCGCAAGAGTATCGACGTTTTACGTTATTTTTTTTTGTTATAAATCTTCTGCGCACGCCCCTAGGCACGTGCCTAGTTTGCCTTAGGGTTAATACGCCACTGCCTGGGAGATGGGGTGGCGCGAGGGTGTCGACACATTGGTTGGTTGATATATCTTACCTTGGCAGCATTTTGTATGAGATTGATGAGCTCCTGCATAATGTACAGACTGAACTGCTCGATCTTATTTCTGAGCACCTTCGACATGTGGGCGATCGTGATACATGCTTCACGGACCACCTGAGAACAATACATGGACAATTAGTTATTTATACACATTACTTGACCGAACTTTGAACTTTTGGAGAGGAGCTCGTGGCTAAGTAATAACAGCCGCTCGGGTCGATCCATCAGTTAAGCTACGCTTGCCGGGGTTGGTCCGTGGATGGGTGACCATTTTTTTACATATCGAGACTCCTCCGTGCCTCGGAAAGCACGTTAAGCCGTTGGTCCCGGCTGTCATTTGTGGATCTTTGACAGTCGTTACGAGTCGTCTGAAGCACGAAAGTCTGACAACCAGTCTTATCAAGGGGTATCGTATTACCCAGTTACTGGGTTGTGGAGGTCAGATAGGCAGTCGCTCCATGTAAAATACTGATATTCAGCTGCATCCGGTTAGACTGGAAGCCGACCCCAACATAGTTGGGAAAAGGCTAGGCAGATGATGATTACTTGACCGAACTTTGTTAATATAACTAGCTGCACCCCGGGGTTTCACGCGTAACAAAACGGCTAAACGGATTTAGATGAAATTTGGCACATGGGTAGACCATGACCCGGAATAGGACATAGGATACTTTTTGTCCCAAAATTCCCACGGGATCAAGACTTACGGGGGTGGAACTGCGGGGCGCAGCTAGCAGGCTATAATTTATAGAGATACTGGTTGGTATATTAGCGTGTGCTAGCTGACATATGGCTAATAACTAGATATATGTTTTGTGTTGCATAATGTAAATGATTTTGCATACTTTTGTATAGAATCAATTTTTTCTAACTGAACAGACAGCTGTGCTGCTGGGAAGTTTGTTGCGCCACTTCTTCTTCCCAGCTAAAGCACTAGGAAGTGGTGAAGGGTGGGCGTTTTGGAGACTGTCTTATGTAATTTTGACGTTCGAAAAGTGCTGATTCTCAGCCTAGTTTGAATAAATGACTTTTGATTTTGTTTTATAAAATGAACATATTTAACACAAGTTTGTCTACCTGACTCCTCAGATCCTTGATAACGACTAGGAAGGGCACGGATAGCTCCTTGAGATGAGCCGCGAACTCCGCCGGGTACTGCTGGTGAGCGTTCGCCGTGAGGAGCGAACGAATCTTCTTCAACTGTAAACAAATAAAAGATTGATTAGAATAATGTTAATAACTTTAATTTTTGAAGCTGGAAGTTGGTGTCTTTGCTTTTCAACTTTCGTTTTTTGCTATTTCCGACTGCAGTCTTCCGAAATTAAAGTTATTTTACACTTTATAGTGTTTTTTTTTTTTTTTTTTTTTGTAAAACGTTTTTATTTTTCCCTTTTTGGTTTTGGTACCTACCCCACTCAAATTCGCACCTGCTATGTAAATAACAGTGAAGGAGTAAATTAAACTAAGTGGGAAAAATACCTAATGTTGAAGCTAACTCAAAAACTCCGTAAGCAAAGTTAATATAACTTATATGGGACCACCTCTGAAGCATGACCTACCAAACAAAAAAAAATCATCAAAATTGATTCATAATTGGCGGAGTAATAATGGCGCGTAACAAACAAACACACAAAAAAAACATACAGACAAATTGAGAACTTCCTCCTTTTTGAAGAAGTCGGTTAAAAATGGAAAGACTTTTGTGAGAATAAGGAGAAAAGTAAATATTTCTGTCAATTTATGTTTTTTTTTAACCACAACTGGAAAGCTCTTGGATCTTCATCTCACCAGCAGGCGTAGCATGAGCACCGTTTTGTCGACGGAAGAGTAAACAAAAATGACGTTTCCTGTAGACAGTAGACAGTACGAGACGGCAGCAAAATAGAAAGAGTCAACTGCACTTTTTACGAAATTAACTCTTTTACATAATTCGACTCAGAATTCTTTGTTTTATCATAGGATTTATCGGTTGTCAGTGTGATTTTGACAGTAAGGATAGAAAACTTTCTTCCGAAATAGTCTACATCTATAAAGACCTAGACAAAGATCGTTAGAAATGAAAGACAAAATGACAGATTATAGAAAGATTTCTACGGTGGATGTCTAAAATGAAGAAACGAACTGTCACTTTGTATAGAAAAAACATCTTCGTAGAGATAGAAAGCGCCATGCTACGCCTGCTGATTGTAAATGATGATCAGGCCGAAGTTGGAAGCAAGGTTCACAGGGAATCCTCAACCACAGAAGGACTAGCTATCTTACCTCTAACTGCCGAAACACAACAATGCTGTTAACATTGCTCTTATGGCGACAGACTTAGATAAAATGGTGGTAGTACGCCAGGCGGACTTAGAACAAGCCCTACCAACAACCAAACCGAGCAGAAAATGTTGCCCCTGTTGGGTATCGAACCCGAAACCTCTGGGTCTGAGACAGGTGCTCTTCTACTCACCGCATCCACCCTCTTCTCCCAGTCGGCGGCGCGGTCGCCCAGCAGGCCGGCCGCGTGCCTGCACAGGTCGTCCAGGCCGCGCGGCCCGTACACTGCGGCGGGCGCCGACGACAGGAAGGCGGCCTCGAACGCTTCCGACGACACGGCGCCCGCCTCGCCCGGCGCGGACGTGCTTATGCCGCTTGATACTGCGGAATGTTGGAACTTGGTTAAGGGAGTCTTACTCTTGGAGTCGAGTGACGTTGGACATAATTTGACCCAAGATGTAGCCTTGGAGCGCTGGCCCCAATGTATATCAGGCTTGGACAGGATTTTACTGATTTTTGCATAACATTGTATTTGGTGCCAAGCCTGTTCCAACGGCCAAGGCCAATGTGTGGCGCCGACATAATAGGGGTCCCCATAAACCTCATGTTAAATATTGTAAGGTGATACGGAACGCTTTCTGTGCGAATCCGACTAACTTTTCATCTTGCTTGAATGATTGCAAGAAACATGAAAAGTTAGTTTTTTTTAATAATACCTGATTTTTACCTATGGCTGTATTTACAAAGATCATTTGGCGCGTGGCCATAAACGGAACTAACACCGCCATCTTGGTTTTTTATACATTTAACAAAACAATTTGCACAAATGTTAACCTACACCCTGGCAGCGTCATTCGAGCGCCAAAAGGTCCTTGTACCAGTGGTATGAAACTATTTAGGAAATATGAGAATTTAGTACCAAATGAACAGAAAATTAATATTTTAATGGCAACACTTAAAACTATTTAAGAAATATGACAATTTAGTACCAAATGAACAGAAAATTAATATTTGAATGGCAACACTTACCACTACCAGCACTAGTTAGCTTAGCAGGCGGCGGCGGCTTCCTATTGGCTGACGGCAGGCTGTACAACCCAGGAACCGTCCGTTTCGGCGCCTCGCACGCTATGATTGGTGATCAGTGATGCGAGGTTATTGGTGATTGGTTATTGGTAGCCCGGTGGAACATGGTCAGAGAAAGATATTCGTGGGTTAGTTTTATGATAGTATTTTATTTTGGTAATTAGTTTGTTTGATTATCATTGTAAATGATAATGATGGTGATAGAAGAGTTACGGTTTTATGTGAGAAAAGTATACAGGGTCACAGATATTATAATACTACGTACAGATACCCAATCCCATACAAAGAAATGACACCACCCTAAGTCTGGCAATTGAGCTGGCTATTTTTCATACTCCATTTTTTTAACAGATGGCAGCATCAGCGACTCACTAATTGCCAGAGACTGTAGTTTTACAACGCCATCTAGGAGTCTTGCCTAGATACTACGCAAGACTCCTAGATGCTTTTCTTTTACGTTTTTTCTTCCTAGGTGTTCAATTCTTATATTTCTACGTAAAGTAATAGATCTAAAAAAAAATGTTGTTTGATTTTCCTTAATAATGAAACGACAAACGCAAGTTTAAAGTGTTAAGTTTACCCTGTCATCACTTGAGTAAAACGCCATCTATCGCAAAGAGCTCTCGACAAAATGATTTACAGATGGCTACTTTATCATTCTAAGGGTTCGAATTGAAGTAAACGGCTTAATTTAAGTTTTTTGTTGCCACGGCATGGGGTCTCAACTCGAACAGCATAAGTAATAATTTATGAAATTAACAATCACAAAAAAGCGTTATACGGCAAATTTTGGCTGAGGTAATATTAGTAAAAATCAAAACATCTTTGTTTAATGCTGATTTATGTATTTACACTCATAAATCTCGTATTTTCAACAAAAAACTCAAATTAAGCCATTTTACTTCAATTCGAACCCTTAGAATGATAAAGTAACCATCTGTTAATCATTTTGTTGAGAGCTCTTTGCAATAGATGGCGTTTTACTCAAGTGATAACAGGGTCACTTTAAACTTGCGTTTAAGTCGTTTCATTAATGAAAATCAAACAACTTTTTTTTTTAATCTAGTACTTTACGTAGAAATATAAGAATTGAACACCTAGGAAGAAAAAACGTAAAAAAGGAAGAAAAACATCTAGGAGTCTTGCGTAGTATCTAGGCAAGACTCCTAGATGGCGTTGTAAAACTACAGTCTCTGGCAATTAGTGAGTCGCTGATGCTGCCATCTGTTAAAAAAATGGAGGAAGAAAAATAGCCAGCTCAATAGCCAGACTTAGGGTGGTGTCATTTCTTTGTATGGGATTGGGTATCTGTACGTATTATAATATCTGTGACCACGGGCTCCTCCGTTGAGATATTAAAAAATAAACTATAAGTCCATCTTGGGTACAGATGTTCTGGAACTATCCCTGTCTGAAGTGGGTGTGGGTCATGGGTGGAATGTAATCTATTGCATATAGTACAGACCTGGTGTGGACGCCCCGGAGCTGTCTCCGTCCCTTGAGCGCGAAGAGGTTGGTATCGTCATGGTGCGCTTCACTGTGCGGGCCACGAAGTCCGGCTCGTCTGCCCCTGAAGTGGCTGTAGAACCGAAAAATTCAGATAAAGTAAGACAGTAAAATAACGTCGAGGATTGGGGAAACTTAACACGTTAACTATTCGCGAAGCAGACACAATACTACAATCTATACTTATATATTATATTATATTATTATATATTATATCTATCTATACTAATATTATAAAGCTGAAGAGTATGTTTATTTGTTTGAACGCACCAATCTCAGGAACTACTGGTTGGAACTGAAAAATCCTTTTTGTGTTGGATAGTCCATTTATCGAGGAAGGTTATAGGCTATATAACATCACGCTACGACCAAAAGTAGCGGAGCATAAATGATGTTGCAAAAACGGGAAAAATTATGCCTTTTTGAGAGCTTCCGTTGCGTGCGCTGCGTGATGCAGTATGATGGAATTGTTCCTCTTTAAAAGGTCTAAAAAAAGGTCGAAAGAAGAAGTAATAGCCCGCAGGAGGCTGGACTTGAGCCCGGTTAGTAGCAATAGGCTCGCCCCGTATTATATGGGACCTAAACATAACTGGCGAAACGAGCTTGTACTACGCATCTCTGTCTACCCCCTTTTTTTTTTTTTGTTTGTGGTTTGGAAATCATCTAATGACTTCTCACGCTCTGGGCGTAGCGGAAGGGCGTGTCAGCAGGCGTAGCATGGCGCTTTCTATCTCTACGAAGAATAGACATAGCTTTTTCTATACAAAGTGACAGTTCGTTTCTTCATTTTTGACATCCACTGTAGAAATCTTTCTACAATCTGTCATTTTGTGTCTCTCATTTCTAACGATCCTTGTCTAGGTCTTGTTATATGTAGACTATTTCGGAAGAAAGTTTTCTATCCTTACTGTCAAAATCACACTGACAACCGATAAATCCTATGATAAAACAAAGAATTCTGAGTCGAATTATGTAAAAGAGTGAATTTCGTAAAAAGTGCAGTTGACTCTTTCTACTTTGCTGCCGTCTCGTACTGTCTACTGTCTACAGGAAACGTCATTTTTGTCTACTCTTCCGTCGACAAAACGGTGCTCATGCTTCGCCTGCAGATATTTACTGACTAAAACCCACCCGTGTTCCTTCAGTTGCCTGTTGCCAAGGTCCCGGTATCCCTTTCGGACTTTCCCGCAATCTCTGTCTACCCCTGAAGAGATAAAATCGTAATGTGATGCTCACCAGTAGGCAACAAGAGTCCCGCTTCCCTCGCCTCGTCGAACTTCTGCTCGAGTAGAGCGAACTTCTGTGCCGGTAACAACTCTTTCTTCTTCAAGTCTTGTCTTAATCTTTCACCTGGAAATTAATAAAATGATTTGAACTACGAACATTGCTAAACCATGCTGTAAGATTGTGGAACTCACTTCCGCCTAGTATTCGTGATTTGAAAACTGTTTCTCTATTTAAACTTCGTGTAAAAGAGCATTATCTTTCCTCTCAAATTTGAGTATTTATTATTATATACCTATATAGTATTTATTATTATAACCTACCTATAGTGTATTTATGTTTATATATTTAAGCTTTATGTATTTATTTAAGTATATGTTAATTTTCTTGCGTATATGTGTAGGTATATTTGTTATTTTTAGTTAAGACTTCGCATATTCATGTTTTTTCTCTTCTTGTTCTCACACACTATTGTCTACATTTCTTTCTCATTTCTCCTTTCGCAGGTCTGCTGGACGAAATTTCTTAAGAAATAAGCAGTACCTTTGTACTCATATTTTAATTATGTCGTATCTTTTTTGTATTTTACTGTGTGTACATAAATAATAAAATAAATAAATAAACATTATTAACCATTATAATCCTAACTTATCCATACTAATAGATAGATAAATAGATAGAATAGTCTTTATTTAAGTAATCCATAAATATTATAGTCTGACAACCAGTCTTACGTATCTATCATATTACCTTAGGGTATCGTATTACCCAGTTACTGGGTTGTGGAGGCCAGATAGGCCGTCGCTCCATGTAAAATACTGGTATTCAGCTGCATCCGGTTAGACTGGAAGCCGACCCCGACAGAGTTGGGAAAAGGCTAGGCCGATGATGATGACATTATTAACCATCATAATCCTAACTTATTCATACTAATATTATAAATTCGAAAGTAACTCTGTTTGTCTGTATGTTACCTTTTCACGCCTAAACCACTGAACGGATTTCGATAAAATTTGGCAAGGAGATAGATTGCATCTCGGGGAAGGACATAGGCTACTTTAATAGACATACCACGCGGGGGAAGCCGCGGGCGGTAGCTAGTAATATAGTAATATCATAAATGCGAAAATGAGTTTGTTTATTTGTTTTTTACGCTTTTCCGATATTCCCACGGGATCGACTTCATATTTGCACGCCATAATATTGAAGACACCGTAAACAAAAGGACAAACATACAACTAGTGCCGTTTTATGACCTTTTAGATCCATGTTTCATTGTGAGAGAGAGAGATGGAGTTATACCACAGAAGAATCCAGATGGGTGAACCATCAGTATTCATCTCTACCAGCGCGGCGAGGTTCGCTATGTACTCACCAACATGTCTGTACACATCGACCAGCAGCTGCATGGCGGCATCTCTGACGGCGCTGCTCGGGTCTCCGACCAGCGCGGCGAGGTTCGCTATGTACTCACCAACATGTCTGTACACATCGACCAGCAGCTGCATGGCGGCATCTCTGACGGCGCTGCTCGGGTCTCCGACCAGCGCGGCGAGGTTCGCTATGTACTCACCAACATGTCTGTACACATCGACCAGCAGCTGCATGGCGGCATCTCTGACGGCGCTGCTCGGGTCTCCGACCAGCGCGGCGAGGTTCGCTATGTACTCACCAACATGTCTGTACACATCGACCAGCAGCTGCATGGCGGCATCTCTGACGGCGCTGCTCGGGTCTCCGACCAGCGCGGCGAGGTTCGCTATGTACTCACCAACATGTCTGTACACATCGACCAGCAGCTGCATGGCGGCATCTCTGACGGCGCTGCTCGGGTCTCCGACCAGCGCGGCGAGGTTCGCTATGTACTCACCAACATGTCTGTACACATCGACCAGCAGCTGCATGGCGGCATCTCTGACGGCGCTGCTCGGGTCTCCGACCAGCGCGGCGAGGTTCGCTATGTACTCACCAACATGTCTGTACACATCGACCAGCAGCTGCATGGCGGCATCTCTGACGGCGCTGCTCGGGTCTCCGACCAGCGCGGCGAGGTTCGCTATGTACTCACCAACATGTCTGTACACATCGACCAGCAGCTGCATGGCGGCATCTCTGACGGCGCTGCTCGGGTCTCCGACCAGCGCGGCGAGGTTCGCTATGTACTCACCAACATGTCTGTACACATCGACCAGCAGCTGCATGGCGGCATCTCTGACGGCGCTGCTCGGGTCTCCGACCAGCGCGGCGAGGTTCGCTATGTACTCACCAACATGTCTGTACACATCGACCAGCAGCTGCATGGCGGCATCTCTGACGGCGCTGCTCGGGTCTCCGACCAGCGCGGCGAGGTTCGCTATGTACTCACCAACATGTCTGTACACATCGACCAGCAGCTGCATGGCGGCATCTCTGACGGCGCTGCTCGGGTCTCCGACCAGCGCGGCGAGGTTCGCTATGTACTCACCAACATGTCTGTACACATCGACCAGCAGCTGCATGGCGGCATCTCTGACGGCGCTGCTCGGGTCTCCGACCAGCGCGGCGAGGTTCGCTATGTACTCACCAACATGTCTGTACACATCGACCAGCAGCTGCATGGCGGCATCTCTGACGGCGCTGCTCGGGTCTCCGACCAGCGCGGCGAGGTTCGCTATGTACTCACCAACATGTCTGTACACATCGACCAGCAGCTGCATGGCGGCATCTCTGACGGCGCTGCTCGGGTCTCCGACCAGCGCGGCGAGGTTCGCTATGTACTCACCAACATGTCTGTACACATCGACCAGCAGCTGCATGGCGGCATCTCTGACGGCGCTGCTCGGGTCTCCGACCAGCGCGGCGAGGTTCGCTATGTACTCACCAACATGTCTGTACACATCGACCAGCAGCTGCATGGCGGCATCTCTGACGGCGCTGCTCGGGTCTCCGACCAGCGCGGCGAGGTTCGCTATGTACTCACCAACATGTCTGTACACATCGACCAGCAGCTGCATGGCGGCATCTCTGACGGCGCTGCTCGGGTCTCCGACCAGCGCGGCGAGGTTCGCTATGTACTCACCAACATGTCTGTACACATCGACCAGCAGCTGCATGGCGGCATCTCTGACGGCGCTGCTCGGGTCTCCGACCAGCGCGGCGAGGTTCGCTATGTACTCACCAACATGTCTGTACACATCGACCAGCAGCTGCATGGCGGCATCTCTGACGGCGCTGCTCGGGTCTCCGACCAGCGCGGCGAGGTTCGCTATGTACTCACCAACATGTCTGTACACATCGACCAGCAGCTGCATGGCGGCATCTCTGACGGCGCTGCTCGGGTCTCCGACCAGCGCGGCGAGGTTCGCTATGTACTCACCAACATGTCTGTACACATCGACCAGCAGCTGCATGGCGGCATCTCTGACGGCGCTGCTCGGGTCTCCGACCAGCGCGGCGAGGTTCGCTATGTACTCACCAACATGTCTGTACACATCGACCAGCAGCTGCATGGCGGCATCTCTGACGGCGCTGCTCGGGTCTCCGACCAGCGCGGCGAGGTTCGCTATGTACTCACCAACATGTCTGTACACATCGACCAGCAGCTGCATGGCGGCATCTCTGACGGCGCTGCTCGGGTCTCCGACCAGCGCGGCGAGGTTCGCTATGTACTCACCAACATGTCTGTACACATCGACCAGCAGCTGCATGGCGGCATCTCTGACGGCGCTGCTCGGGTCTCCGACCAGCGCGGCGAGGTTCGCTATGTACTCACCAACATGTCTGTACACATCGACCAGCAGCTGCATGGCGGCATCTCTGACGGCGCTGCTCGGGTCTCCGACCAGCGCGGCGAGGTTCGCTATGTACTCACCAACATGTCTGTACACATCGACCAGCAGCTGCATGGCGGCATCTCTGACGGCGCTGCTCGGGTCTCCGACCAGCGCGGCGAGGTTCGCTATGTACTCACCAACATGTCTGTACACATCGACCAGCAGCTGCATGGCGGCATCTCTGACGGCGCTGCTCGGGTCTCCGACCAGCGCGGCGAGGTTCGCTATGTACTCACCAACATGTCTGTACACATCGACCAGCAGCTGCATGGCGGCATCTCTGACGGCGCTGCTCGGGTCTCCGACCAGCGCGGCGAGGTTCGCTATGTACTCACCAACATGTCTGTACACATCGACCAGCAGCTGCATGGCGGCATCTCTGACGGCGCTGCTCGGGTCTCCGACCAGCGCGGCGAGGTTCGCTATGTACTCACCAACATGTCTGTACACATCGACCAGCAGCTGCATGGCGGCATCTCTGACGGCGCTGCTCGGGTCTCCGACCAGCGCGGCGAGGTTCGCTATGTACTCACCAACATGTCTGTACACATCGACCAGCAGCTGCATGGCGGCATCTCTGACGGCGCTGCTCGGGTCTCCGACCAGCGCGGCGAGGTTCGCTATGTACTCACCAACATGTCTGTACACATCGACCAGCAGCTGCATGGCGGCATCTCTGACGGCGCTGCTCGGGTCTCCGACCAGCGCGGCGAGGTTCGCTATGTACTCACCAACATGTCTGTACACATCGACCAGCAGCTGCATGGCGGCATCTCTGACGGCGCTGCTCGGGTCTCCGACCAGCGCGGCGAGGTTCGCTATGTACTCACCAACATGTCTGTACACATCGACCAGCAGCTGCATGGCGGCATCTCTGACGGCGCTGCTCGGGTCTCCGACCAGCGCGGCGAGGTTCGCTATGTACTCACCAACATGTCTGTACACATCGACCAGCAGCTGCATGGCGGCATCTCTGACGGCGCTGCTCGGGTCTCCGACCAGCGCGGCGAGGTTCGCTATGTACTCACCAACATGTCTGTACACATCGACCAGCAGCTGCATGGCGGCATCTCTGACGGCGCTGCTCGGGTCTCCGACCAGCGCGGCGAGGTTCGCTATGTACTCACCAACATGTCTGTACACATCGACCAGCAGCTGCATGGCGGCATCTCTGACGGCGCTGCTCGGGTCTCCGACCAGCGCGGCGAGGTTCGCTATGTACTCACCAACATGTCTGTACACATCGACCAGCAGCTGCATGGCGGCATCTCTGACGGCGCTGCTCGGGTCTCCGACCAGCGCGGCGAGGTTCGCTATGTACTCACCAACATGTCTGTACACATCGACCAGCAGCTGCATGGCGGCATCTCTGACGGCGCTGCTCGGGTCTCCGACCAGCGCGGCGAGGTTCGCTATGTACTCACCAACATGTCTGTACACATCGACCAGCAGCTGCATGGCGGCATCTCTGACGGCGCTGCTCGGGTCTCCGACCAGCGCGGCGAGGTTCGCTATGTACTCACCAACATGTCTGTACACATCGACCAGCAGCTGCATGGCGGCATCTCTGACGGCGCTGCTCGGGTCTCCGACCAGCGCGGCGAGGTTCGCTATGTACTCACCAACATGTCTGTACACATCGACCAGCAGCTGCATGGCGGCATCTCTGACGGCGCTGCTCGGGTCTCCGACCAGCGCGGCGAGGTTCGCTATGTACTCACCAACATGTCTGTACACATCGACCAGCAGCTGCATGGCGGCATCTCTGACGGCGCTGCTCGGGTCTCCGACCAGCGCGGCGAGGTTCGCTATGTACTCACCAACATGTCTGTACACATCGACCAGCAGCTGCATGGCGGCATCTCTGACGGCGCTGCTCGGGTCTCCGACCAGCGCGGCGAGGTTCGCTATGTACTCACCAACATGTCTGTACACATCGACCAGCAGCTGCATGGCGGCATCTCTGACGGCGCTGCTCGGGTCTCCGACCAGCGCGGCGAGGTTCGGTACTGCGGCGCGCAGCTGTAACTCGTTGGCGCCGTGGCTGGAGTAAGAAAGGGTATCCGTTATTACGTGTTATGGAATTAAATTATAGAAAATTGTTTATTATTCAACGATGAACGACAATACAATAATGAACATGAAAATGCCGGAGTAAGTTCTCTATTAGGTATAAGATAACCTGGGGGCCTTCTTCAAGTTTCGAATGAAAACGTTACTTCTGCTTGCGTTTGCAGTTAGCTAAGGTACTGGTAGAAAAAAAACATTGAGGTGGCAAACAGCTTCAGCGCCTCAGTTCAATTGCAATTTATTTTATGTTACCAATATACACCATTTTCTTTTGACGAATCATACACCAGGTTGTCATCTATTATAGTCAAAATCTTTACCAAAAATGGCAATTTAGTAACAATAACGATCCATTTAGTGACCGTAGAGCTCCATTTTTCGCTAAACTCCTAATTGGTAACTTAAACTAGCTTTAATTCATAGCGCGGTACTGACTGGTCCAGCAGCGCCTGTATGCAGCGCAGCGCCTCCTCGCGCGCGTGCGGCGCCTTGTGCGTCAGCGCCGGCATGAGGCGCGCCAGCAGCGCGCGCGCGTGCGCCGCGCGGGACGTGGCCAGCGACGCCACGCACGTGCGCGCCGTGTGACGCACCGCCTCTTTCGTGTCCGCCAATCTGAAAAAGAAATGTAAATTGTTTCATTTTGCAAATTCACTCAAAAACGGTAACTTTAGTAGAATCATAATAGGGGGTGACTTCCAAGCCGCCATTAAGTGGATCGAACTGTACTAACAGTCTATTACAATGAAAATACCCAAATAAAACATAACATGACTATCAATACATACCATAAACAACATTATTGTCAACTTATTATTGTTCAGTTTCACTTGAGTGCATCCTAATTGAGCATTGTGTTGTGACGTCACTTCCGTCTCGCGTCTCAAGATGTGCGAGGACATGTCGTTTATTATTGTGCCGTGTTGTTTACGGTTCGCTGGAGGGTAGGCAGAGCGGGAAGGTCGACTGTGAGTCTATGGTACACTACATGTAGTATTTGTCTTAAGGCTCTACCCTACCTCAAATTGCTTAGCATGATCCTCCGTTATGCCGAAAATACTACAGCATTAATTTTGAAATAAATTAAATATATGTTAAAGTTGATGATTGATACTAGGTCCTATTTTTTGGCGAAAAGACGATTACATAAAATTTTCTCAATAGAAAAAGTTACCTCTAAACCGAGCTATAAACCCCAGCGGTTCAAAAAATACTTCAAATTAGATCATGAAACTTTGCATAGCAATGAACTAACTCAGGGGGTCAAGCCTACTAATTTACAAACGTGTCAGTGGTCTCACAATGATCAAGCTGTCAAAAACTCATCATTGCGAGACCACTGACACGTTTATAAATTAGTAGATTTGGCCCCCAGGTCTTACGCTTTTTATTTACCATTATTTTCACAGTAAAAAGCAGTTACCTAAACTATTCGAGGCTTGAGATCCGCCAGCACCCCACTCCATCTCGCTCTCACTAAGGCCGTGAGAAGTAAGGTGCGAGCGAGATAAAATTTGAGGTAGGAAAGTCATGTTTATATGGCCTTCTCCTTTTATAATGCCAAAGTCCTTACCGGTCAATAATATGTGGCAGCACGGTGGGCACGTAGTGTGAGAACTCGGGGCCCATGCGCTCCGCCAGGGCCGTTAGCACCTCCAGGGCATTTTGAGCCACCTGCGAACAGAAAAACGACAATAATAGTAAAAGGCTGATGCAGGGTAGAAGGAGCTCCATGGGTAACAATCAAATGACAACATGATCAAGTCTGCTCGACGTCCGTATGTCACTGCAGGGATCCAGCAGAATATCAGCGTCAGGTATGTTTGCCTGACACATGCTGAGTTGGACTCCCATTTGGTGCAAGGTTGAGACGCACACCACACTTTGTAAAAAAACATAACATAATCAGCCTATAATGTTCCCACTGCTGGGACACAGTTCCCACACTTTGTATCTTTCGTTATTTTTTGAAGTGTGTTATAGACAATATTGTTATCACTGTGTCTAGTTTTCTTTTACTGTTTTTTTTTTTTTGTATTTTGTCACCTTGTAGCTATTTATTAATGTAATTAGTTATTATTAAACCGTGTTTTTGTATGTTGTGCTGTCTTTTGTGTGCACCAAATAAACGTTTTATCTATCTATCTATCTTAGTGACCACTGAAAATCAGCGCTGTGCTGTGGGTCTCCGATAGCACAGCATCATGCTGAGTGGAAGCCTTCTTGTCACAGTCATGACGTGCAGCTGCCAACTGTTTATTTTTATAAGTAGGTAATACGGGCTGATATCCGCAACTCCACGACAAAGCGCGTATTTTGCGTACGGGTAGAAAATCGTCTATTCGATCCGCCCCAGAGGGCCTAGACAAGTGACAATCGCTTCGAAAGCGTTTCGTATTTCTACAACGACTTTCAACTGGATTGACATAAGCTTTTCGTTAGCTTATGTCAGTCCTATACATTTTTGCCTTTTCTATCATCGTTATCGCTGATAGAATGTCACTGTGTCTAGGGCCTCAGCTCCTCCAAGAAGGCCAGCAACGCCTTGGTGTTACTGACAATCTCACGTAGGGTACCTGGGTTACCGAAGTACTTTGCCCTGTATGTGGCGACCACCGGGCAGTATAGTAGCACATGAGCAGTTGCTGTCTCGTCGTATTTTTATAAGTACTACTGATCTCATATTTCTACTTTGTTTAATTTCTCTAAACATTCTCATCTCTGCTGCATGCAATCTTTTTTCATCCATCTTCTTGACGGCCCAGCATTCCGACGATCCATACTAAACGACAGCCATGATCACGGACTTGTAAGTTTTCTCCTATAAGATAGTATAAAAATCCCCCGAAATTCTGACAACAAGTCTTTCCAAGGGGTATCGTTTTACCCAGTGATTGAGTTGTGGAGGTCATATAGGCAGTCGCTCTATATAAAATACTGGTATTCAGCTGCATCCGGTTAGACTGGAAGCCGACCCTAACATACATTAAAAGGCTAGGCAATGATGATGAAGATAGTATTAAAATATGTCACACTATTTTCGTCATCGATTTCTTTTCAATAATGTACTAACACCACAACACTAGTCTTTTATTCAAACTAGACTGAGAATCAGCACATTTCGAACGTCAAAATTACATAAGACAGTCCCCCAAAAACGCCCACCCTTCACCACTTCCTAGTGCTTTAGCTGGGAAGAAGAAGTGGCGCAACAAACTCCCCAGCAGCACAGCTGGCTGTTCAGTTAGAAAAAACTTACATTTCTACACCAGCTTCCCTTCTCAAATATGTCACCCTTTCACCCACTGATGCACTTCAAACTATAGTTATTTGATTTACTTCTGCTTACCCCGTTTCAACACACGAATGATATAAGGTATTGCACTAGTAGTGCACCGCGTCGCGGTTTGTTACATACTGGTAACTAGTTCGATGTGGTCTACGGCCATGCCACTATTCTGAACGAATATTTAAGTGGTTTAACGGGTAGTTAACTATGGATAACTTTAAAAATTATGTTATGTGCTGGAGTTACGTTATAACTTTAAAAGACTATTGTGTTGAGAGCCAGGCGTGATCATCAATCTTGAAAGTGTGTACTGTGTGCGAGTCATTTCTGAAATCTTGATTACACAAAGTTTCAAAATATATTTAATCTTGAGTGAGATTATTTTACGGGGTATTCCAACTACATAGTATCGCACTTAACCGGAGGACTTAGGGCAAGATTCATAGAGCATACTACGACTTTTCGAATTAAAATTTTCGTCTCATAAGTAAGTAGAGGAGCTCGTGGCTACGTAATAACGCTTGCCGGGATTGGTCTGTGGATGGGTGACCATCTTTACATACCGAGACTTCTCCGTGCCTCGGAAAGCACGTTAAGCCGTTTGTCCCGGCTGTCATTTGTGGATCTTGGAAAGTCGTTACGGGTCGTCAGAACCCCGAAAGTCTGACAACGAGTCTTATCAAGGGGTATCGTATTACCCAGTTACTGGGTTGTGGAGGTCAGATAGGCAGTCGCTCCATGTAAAATATGGGTATTCAGCTGCATCCGGTTAGACTGAAAGCCGAACCCAACTGCGGCTTCACTCGCGTGGATGGCGGAAAATATCCCACGGGAATTATTATAATTATCTAGACTCCATTTAAAATAAGATTAGACATTTAAACAAACCTATAAACAGTCCGTTCAACCGATTTTGACATCTATACCGTAGGCATAAGGATGGTATTAAAAGCAAAAAAGGTTACACAATACAAACTGTCTACTGCAGCTGCCATTTGTCATGCTACCAACGCAATAGAAGTCAAAATCGGTTGAACGAACTGTAAAAAAGGTTGATTTAAATGTCTAATCTTATTTCAAATGGAGTATAGAGGAAGGCTTTTGCTCCGTAAAACTATGAAAATACACTTCAAATCAGCATATTTGAAGTGTATTTTCTATGTTTTTACAAAATAAAAGATACGAAAGTCGTTAAATTAACGCATCGAACATCTTCAGAATAAGACTCCGGACGCAATGAAGCGTGTATGGAGCGGTAATATGAATCGCAATCAGAGTGTGTATGATACATCGAGAGCACGCCGCGATCTTGTGTTTGTGGCGAGGTTATACTGGGTGGGCAGGGAGTCAGGGACACAGTCATCATAATATATTATGCCTAGCCCTTTCCCAACTATGTTGAGGTCAGCTTCAAGTCTAAGGCTGGTTTTAGAGTCACGCTAAGCATCGGCGCTGACGGCCCCACAAATTTTCCCGATAGAAAAATAATAAAAAAAACTTCAAATTAGATCATGAAACTTTGCATAATAACTGAACTAACTATAAAGCAGGTCTTATGTTTTTTATTATTTTTAAATTACCATTATTTTCACCGTAAAAAGATTACCTAAACTATTCGAGGCTTGGAGCCGCCAGCATCCCACTCCGTCTCGCTCTCACTCAGCCCGCGAGTAGAATGGTGCGAGCGAGATAAAAAAGAGAATTTGACCTAAGGTAGTAAAGGCTTTCAGAGGCCTTATTCAAATTCAAATTCATTTATTTATTGTTTCCTTAGTAGGTCATAGCTGTGTCTCACCTTAAAATTCCCGCCATTAAGCCACGCGACCATAGAGTCGAGTAACTGCCCGGCTAGTTCATGCGTGATCTCTGGCTCGCGTCGCACGAGGGCGGTCAGCTGATCGCCCAGCTGCTGTCGGAGACGCAGGTCGGGCCGGTTGAGGAGAGGCAGGGCCGCCTCCAGGTTCGCCGGTTGAGGGTAGTGCGCCATCTGGTGAGGGAAAACACGTATATGAAAAAATGTACTGTAGGTCATCATCTGCCTAGGCCTTTTCCCAACTATGTTGGGGTCGGCTTCCAGTCTAACCGGATGCAGCTGAAAACCAGAATAATTTTTATCGACATACCACGCGGGCGAAGCCGCGGGCGGAAGCTAATATGTAAGGATATATATATTATTTACATCCTTATATGTGTATATCCATATATTATGTTGATCTAAATATTACTAGCGCTCGTAACAAATATGGTTTTACAGAATTATAAACATTAGAATCAGCAATACAACTCTCTAAGTTCATGAAAGTGCCAAATGTCATGATTTCACGAAATAGTAATTCAATGCACATCAACATACAACCTGATACTGACCTGCAAATTGCAAAAAAACGTAAGAAAATTTGAATTTCGCGGGCTACGCTAGCGCATCCACCTTAAAACAAAATAATTATGGACAACTTCAAAACTCACCGTTGCCAGGTGTCCAGCTGTTTTCACTTGACGAAGTCTGCCCTATTGTTGCACGGAACTGTTCTACATAATATCATCTCACTCACACTACACTGTCTGCTATAGTTCTTACTCTGTCTAACACTGTTAATCACAGATAGGTTTAGGCACTCATCACTTTTGTTCACTGAAGATCTGGAAAGAGTAAAAATATTGGTTTTATTAGGAAAACTAGCATAACCAAAATTACAAGGTAATATGGGCTACGATGTCCAATCTGACTAGTCTTTTCCCAACTATGTTGGGATCGGCTTCCAGTCTAAAAGCCGATCCCAGTATTTACACATGGTACATGGAGCAACTCCCTACCTGGCCTCTAGACCCAGTTTCTGGGTAAGACGATACCCCTTGGTAAGACTGGTTGTCAGACTTTTGGGCTTCTATCGATATAGTCAGAAGTCCAGGGGACAATCCCTAATGCCATGGGACCACGGGTAAACACTCCATGTAACGACTGTCAAAGATACAAAATGACAGCCGGGACCACCAACACATGCTTTGTTATTATGCAATGCAAAACGAATCATCAATCGAACTACCAATCGGCTATCAATATTATACCTATCCTCCAAAGAGTGATCAAAACTAATTAACAATCACAGATAATCAAGACATAATATAAATAAAAAATATCAACAGGCCTCAACGTGGGCTGCTTTTGCCTAACAGGTGTATAAAAAGATAAACCATACTTAAAATACAAATCAACTACCCACATAATAATATTAATGAACTTCCTAATAACGTTGAATATAAAATTCGATAACTCAATAAAGGAAACCAGAGTTAAGGCTCATGCAGACTAGCGCGACACCGGTAATTTTTCTACCGTGAAGTTTTCTAAGAAATTGTTTTGTTAAAGGTACTTTCTTTTTTCTTTAAAAAACATTAACATGATGATTATTATTTATTTATTGATGTGATTTACAGGTTTTTATTTGCAGAATGGATAATCTAAAAAGATTTGAGTCAATGAGCGGCGGGTCGCAGTGAGCGTTGACGAATCAGCGACGGGACGCAGTGAGCGTTGACGACTAAGCGGCCAGCACCGCCCCCCCCCCCCGTCACACCGCGCGCACGCGGTACAGGGGTTTCAGTCAAACTATAATAGAGCTTTGAGATTTTTATTAAGCCAGACATTATCATCCATCCCATTAACCTTACCTATTTAAACTTTTGAACCCAAAATAAAGTATACCATAGGAGTTAATCATCATTAATCTTAATAATGTACTATTCGATAATACAGATGGTAGTCTTGCTTCTAAATAACTAAAGGTGTCGACACAAGAGATTTAAGAAACGCAGGAGTAGCTAAAAAACGTTAAAATATTTTTTATGATCCGTTCCTACAGACATACTGTACATAGTTTTAAGTAATATAATAAGACTCCTAATAAAAGAAAAACATGAGGAACGAAGTTCATTCTCACGTGAATTTAAAAACTAAATTACCCAGCCGCCATCTTAGATTTACACCTCACTATCGACTTTAGCACCCTCGATAACTATGAAAACGATACCCATCATCATCTGCCTAGCCTTTTCCCAACTATTTTGGGGTCGACTTCCAGTCTTCCAGTCTGTGTCAGTATTTTACATGGAGCGACTGCCTATCTGACCTCCACAACCCAGTAACTGGGTAATACGATACCCCTTGGTAAGACTGGTTGTCAGACTTTCTAGCTTCTGACGACCCGTAACGACTGTCAAAGATCCACAAATGACGTGCTTTCCGAGGCACGGAGGAGTCTCGGTATGTAAATATGGTCACCCATCCACGGACCAACCCCGGCAAGCTTAGCGTAACCTGATGGATCGACCCATGCGGCTGTTATTACTTAGCCACGAGCTCCTCTAGATACCCATGATGCTATATTTAATTTAAAAACTGCCGTAAATCTCTCCAGAAAGACAATACCACCTCTGTCTTATCAGCAGTTCAAATGGAGCATAGAAACGTGCCACTGCAACCGTCCTAACACATCCAAAAATAAACCCACTCCAGTAACTAGGTAACTCGTTATTTACGAGAACTATTTTAAGAACACTTTGATCTATTTCATTTGCCGTCTGTCTATGAAATATGCCAAACCAATACACGAGGGAGTTCCTGCTTTAGTGTTGGTAGGTTCCGTACCGAAGAATGACAAACGGAGCCCTATTACTAAGCCTTCGCTGTCTGTCAGTCAGCGGGTTGTATCTCATGACTGAACTATAATAGGTAGACAGTTGAAATTTTCACAGATTGTGAATAATTAAAAGGGACTATGAGGACTCATACAAGAAACGTGTTTTTTATTGTTCGATCTTAAAGGCTTCGGTGCCGTCGTCACGCCTGTCTGCGGGAGCTTTATTTTTATTTTATTTATTTATTTGTTTTTATTTATTTAAGGTACGGAACACTGTACACGACTCCGTGCGTCCGAATCGCACTTGGCCGATTTTATTAATTTCCATATTATAATTTCTCACACAATTCATGCATCGTTTCTTGAGCGACTGTGCAGTACTCAATCAGCATGTATTTACAGTAACAATAAAAGCCAATTGATCTCCAAGTCGACGTGACGTATGTCAGGTTAATAGTTCTCTCAATGATAAAATTACTTGATCACACTGTCTGCGCATTACGTCAAAGTTGGGGACGAGGTTATCAATGTTTGTTGCTGACCTTGAGCTAGAATATAGGTCATTCAGTGCGTACTTAGATTAAAACCTAGTCTTTTCGGGTAATCGGGTTCTAGTTTGTTCGGTGACAAGAGAATATTGATAATTAATCTTAACATGATTTATCTTATAGTAATATTAATTAATCAAATAATTCGGAGAGCAGTGGTGGCTGGTAACGGCCGCGACTTACGAGTTGTAGGTCGTAGGAGCGAACCCTGACAGGCGCTTTACTTTATGTAAATAATTTCATCACCACTGCTCTCAAAACGGTGAAGGAAAACATCGTAAGGAAACCGGCATGTCCTAGAACCAAAAATTCGAAGACATGTGACATCTACCAATCCGAACTGGGCCTACGTGTTGGATTACGGCCCACTCCCTCTCACTGAGAGGAGGCCTGTGTCCCAGCAGTGGGAACATTATAGGCTGATTATGCTTATGCTTTCTTATCGGATACCTAAGAACACACTCTCCAAATTTCAGGTCTCTACGATCAGCGGTTTAGGCTGTGCGTTGATCCGTCAGTCAGTCATTCAGGACAAAGCAGTTTATATGCATAGATTAATTAATTAAACTACTTAATAAAATAAATCTATACTTAATTTAACCTTACAAGAACTTTTTACAAAAAAAACAACCGACTTCAAAAAAAACACTAAAAAAGTGAAAAATAACTTTAATTTCGGAAGTCCGTGTCTTTGCTTTTTAATTTTCGTTTTTTGCCACCGACTTCCGAAATTCAAGTTATTTTTCACTTTTTTAGTGTTTTTTTTAAGTCGGTTGTTTTTTTTTTGTAAAAAGTTTTTATTTTTCACTTTTTAGTGGTGGTACCTACCCCACACAAGTTACTATCTGCTATGTAAATAACAGTGAAGGAGTCTAATAATTATATCGTCTACATACTGTGGGAAAAATACGTAATATTGAAGCTAGCTCAAAAACTACGCAAGCAAACTTAATAAAATTTATATGGGACCATCTCGAGAGTATACCCTTTCGAACTAAAAAAGGATTTTTAAAATCGGTTCACAAACGACGGAGTAATCGGTGAACATACATAAAAAAAAAAAAACAATCATCCGACGGTAGTACCTCCTCCTTTTTTGAAGTCGGTAAAAATAAACGAAAAGGACGCTGGCATCCTTATTAGTTCCCAATTCAGCCGCGCGCAGCTGCACGGTTAATTCGGAGCTGCACGATTAGAGTGCTCAGAGGCCCTAGACAAAGTGACATTCTATCAGCGATAACGATGATGGAAAAGGCAAAAATGTATAGGACTGACATAAGCTATCGAAAAGCTTATGTCAATCCTGTTGAAAGTCGTTGTAGAAATACGAAACGCTTTCGAAGCGATTGTCACTTGTCTAAGCCTTCTGGTGCTCGTAAGATAAGTTGTTGCGAGCACTCTACTCTCTCTCGTGAGTTTACATGTTTATTGTTCGTGTTATTGTCTGTTATTGTCTGTCGTAGTTCACTCAATTGTCAGGAAGAAAGGACATGTAACAAAGCCTTTATACTCTTATGTTTTTCATGAATACATGAGGTCCGCCAACAGAATCTTCCAGAGTCTTCGAATATAATAAACTGTATTACAATACGACATATTTCAACCGTCGATTGTAAGAAACGACTTCATTCGATGGAACTGTATGTATTCAGTGAGTAATAGCGTATAAATGAATCACTATTAACATGATATGCAGTGCATAAGGTGCTGTTTGACCCGACGAAGGTCCTTTGTATACGGCACAGTTTCTTTACGGTACGGCGTATAAAGGCTTTTTAATAAAACAATTTCTGAGAAAACTTCACGGCGAACAATGCGGCGGATTTGCGTCGTGCGACGAATTGCCCCAGTATGTAAGAGCCTTAAACCGCGCCGTAGAAAAAAAGTCCAGCCAACAAGCTTCCATACTGATCCATACAACACTAACAGCGGTGGCTACAACGGCGAATAAACCGTAGTTTTTCTCGGCAAGAAAAATGTGGCCTGTTCCTGTGGCCAACTTCCGAATTCCGGAAGTTGGCCATAAGAACTCCTCAATCAAACAAGATAGCACCTTCGTGTTTGGCCTCATTAGCTATGTATTAATTAACAAGTGCTTTGACACTAGGTCGTGTTCAGGGTCTGATGATGGAGCCGGAAGGTGGCCCTGCGAAAACCCTTTTTAGTTAATTAAAAGCTGTTTTTAAAAAGGTTTTTACTTATATTTTATTTTTATCTTACTTCGTGGGGGAAAGTGATGGAGCTATACGTCCTATAGAGCTTCATCTTCATCACAACCCAGTAACTGGGTAACACGATACCTCTTGGCAAGCTTCTGACTACCCGTAAGGACTGTCAAAAGATTGGTCCTTGGTCATTCTGGATAAAAAAGGGGTGGAAAGAGGTAGGAAGGCCGTTGCCCTGCGGTGACACAAGACGGGCTTCACATAAAAGTATAATCCAAGAATAGATGTTACGTCATTGGCAATAGGATTGCAATCCCCTTGTCATAATAATATTAGTCATCAGTTACAAACAGACCTCAGCCAGGCGCCTAACAGCTGTATTTTATTTATTTTAAACGACAATTTATATACAAATGAGTCATTGTTGTATGACGAGCAAGTGGAAATTGTCAAGTTGTATCACATTACAAGGACAGAAGACCCACTTCATACACGAGACTAAAGAAACAGAAGTTAGAGAAAAATAAGTTTTTAAGGGCGCACCCTACCTCAGATTTTATCCCGCTCGCACCATACTATTGCACCTACCACTGTTTGTCTCTGCTTCACCCAAAGGTTGACTGGTAGCTTCTGTACATTTGTGTGCTTAATTAATTAGATAAAATAATAAATAAATAAATACTACTCGCGACCTGAGTGAGAGCGAGACGGAGTGGGGCGCTAGCGGCTCTCAAGCCTCGAAAAGTGTAGGTAATTCCTTTTTACGGTGAAAATAATGGTAATAAAAAAATTAAAAAAACATAAGACCTGCTATATAGATAGTTCAGTTATTATGCAAAGTTACATGATCTACTTTGAAGTATTTTTTTAATACCAGCGGTTTATAGTTCTTTTTAGAGGTAACTTTGGATTTTTTTTCTATAGAGAAAATTTTATGTAACCGTGTGTTCGCCAAACATAGGACCTAGCATCAATCCTCAACTTCAACATAATATATTTATTTCAAAATTAATGCTGCAGTATTTTCGGCATAACAGAGGATCATGCTTAGCAATTTGAGGTAGGGTGCGCCCTTAAGCCGTTGGTCCTGCGCCTGATCTCTCTCCGGTCGTGTCGGATTGCCGTCCCATCAGAGTGAAGGGTGGGCGTTTTGGGAGACTGTCTTTTGTAATTTTGACGTTCCAAAAGTGCTGATTCTCAGCCTAATTTGAATAAATGAATTTTATTTTTTTGACTATGAGAGTGAGGGAAGAGAGAGTGCATCTGTGTCTGCGCACACACTTGTGCAATATAATATGTCCCGCGCCGAAGACTAGTCTCCGTTGAGATTGGCCGCCATGGCCGAAATACGGTCTGGAGAACTATAAGTATATAATATCCTGAGTTTAATGATGTACTTCTCCATTTATGGAGAGGAAGAGGCAGGCCAGCGAGAAGATGGATGAATATGTGAGAAACGATATGAAAAAACAGGGAGTGAATGATAGCGTGACGTTTGACAGGGGAGAATGGCATAAGAAAACGTGTTGCGTTGCGCCGACCTCAAGTAACATTTGCCTCTCTTTCTATCGCGTAACTCTTTTAACTTCCGACTACGCTACGCTCACTGAATTGGCCCGACAACGCGGGCCCGCCCGCGTACATGTAGCATAATCAGCCTATAATGTTCCCACTGCTGGGACACAGGCCTCCTCTCTGTGAGAGGGAGCGGGCCGTAATCTACCACGCGGGCCCAGTGCGGGTTGGTAGATGTCACATGTCTTCGAATTTTTGGTTCTAGGACATACCGGTTTCCTCACGATGTTTTCCTTCACCGTTTTGAGAGCAGTGGTGATGAAATTATTTACACAAAGTAAAGCGCCTGTCAGGGTTCGAACCTACGACCTACAACTCGTAAGTCGCGTCATGCCGAAAATGTAGAGTGAACCATCATCTGTATTCATCTGTGATTGAAATTACGCTTTCCGCGCCTAGTGTGTGAAACTTCTGAATTTATCTTCCATTCTGGCATTCATTAACACTTTCATTGCTTTCATGGTCAATGGCAGACGCCTACACTCCTTTGTTGACATTTTAATTAAAACTATTGTATCATAATGCGTTGATACCACGCTGAAAGGTTGTATTTTTTTGTTTTTTTTAATGTTAGTAGTGATCGATACTTGTTCCTTTGTTTTGAAGTGGGATGGTTAGTGACCGGCTGATAATATGTGACACCAGTGATTTTGTTTTTATTTACGACCAGCTGCACCCTGCAGTTTCACCCGCATTAATGCTCCTGCAAATAGGCGCGACGTGACTTTAACAAAACAATTTCTGAGAAAACTTCACGGTAAAACAATTACCGGTGTCGAGAAGTCTAAATCCCGTGGGAATATCGAGATAAAAAGTATCCTATGTCCTATTCCAGGTCATGGTCCACCCCTGTGCCAAATTTCATCCAAATCCGTTCAGACGTTGTAGCGTGAAAGCGTATGAAATTCACTTTCGTATTTATAATATTTAGTTAGGATTTTCTAATAGGTAAGTAATGCATAGGTAATGGGTAAGAAAGAATATTTGTCAGCATATATATTATACTGTACTAGCAGCGCCCCGCGGTTTAATCTGCGTAAGTCTCGATCCAGTGGGAATATCGGGATAAAAAGTATCCTATGTCCTATTCCAGGTCATGGTCCACCCCTGTCCCAAATTTCATCCAAATCCGTTCAGCCGTTTTAGGGTCAGCGCAACCAAGAGCAGAGCAGAGCATTTTCTGAGACTACTGAAAAATTAATCGCATGACAATTCCATACATTGCAAAATTAAATACACGTCCAACTTGATGCTCGACCATGCTCGAGCTTGCAAGATGCGTTTTCACAAATAAACGAACTCACTTTCGCACACACACAGTTAGGATTCTAAAGTACTGGTAAACAGAGCTTCCCCACGAAGCTACTCAGGTGAAAACAATCCTAATCCAATTACGTATTTTGCTGCCACACAATAACGTCGTACGTTATGTAAATGGCTCGAACACTTAGCTGAATTCCTGATAAACAAATAAGTATTCATCCATCCCCATTCACGTAGCTTTAAAAATATCTTAAAGTAGGTAGGGAGGAAAATGACACACATAAGACCTGCTATACAGTATGTTAACTAACAAAGGGTGTTCCCGTTACCCTGCAATAGTATAGCGTGTATATGACATGCTAAAAAAAATATGACCATTAAAAAAAAAATTTTTTTTTTTGTTTTTGTATAGTAAAATATTCACAAAAAATATTAAATTGTTACGGAAAATAAACTCTCTGTACACGCCCACTTATCACACTTGTTTTTCTACGTTGAAAAACAAGTGTGCGTGTACAGAGTGTTTCTTTTACGTTTAAATTTAATCGTTTTGTGAACATTTCACGACACAAATAAAAATTTTTTTTTTTTTTGGTGTGGTAATATTTTTTTTAGCACGTATACACGCTATACTATTTCAGATTAACGGGAACGCCCTTTGTTAGTTAACATACTGTATAGTTAGTTCAGTTATCATGCAAAGTTTCATGATCTAATTTGAATTATTTTTTGAATACCAGCGGTTTATAATTCTGTGCAGAGGTAACTTTGGAATTTTTTTTCTATCGAGAAAATTTTATGTAATCGTGTTTTCGTCTCACATAAGACCTAGGATCAATCCTCAACTTTAACATAATTATATTTATTTCAAAATTAATGCTGCAGTATTTTCGGCATAACAGAGGATCATGCTAAGAAATTTGTGATTGGGTGCGCCCTTAAACCCTGGAGCAGACTGGCGCGTTTTTGGTCATTATGTATCAGACCACAAAACGCTACTGTAGCGGGTTCATTGGTTACATTTCGTCTCATCAGGCAGCTAATGGGTATGCAACTTGACCGGGTTCAAAACGGAGAAGGTCCGATTTTTTCAAGAAAACACATACTTGTACGTAATGTAAAGTCCATGTTTTTATTTTTGTTAAAAGATTACACAAACTAATCATGTCATGGTAAAATATCGGCCAGTCGGAAAAGTGATAGAAGAGCAGCCTGCCCAAATTCTTTTTTGATGGTGGTATATCATCAAATGACTGCTCCCGTGCTGGGCGGAGCGGGAGGGATGTCAGACTTTTACTGATTAAAACCCACCCGTGTTCCTTTAGTTGCCTGTTGCTAAGGGTCCCGGTATCCCTTTCGGACTTTCCCGCAACCCTGGCTGCCTGCCTGACCTACATCTAAGAATCACCATGAAATGGTGTCGGATTTAATATCAGCCTATTGTCCCACTGCAGGCAAAGGCCTCCTCTCTCCTCTCTCAAACTCATACAGTGAAGGCATGAGTAACGGTGTAATTTTTGAAGTGAAAACTTCTTTAGGCGCGTTGAGCACTATTTGGGTGAACAAAAATCACGGAACTCGCGTCATCGTCACGCTTGAAGTGATTTTTTTGTTTAGCGCCATCTACTTACGCGAATTACGTTGAGGTTACGCATTGTTGCTTAGTTTTCATTTCTATCGGCAGTCGCCAAAGACTGCCCCGCATGTTTTTTTTTTTATATGACGTGTAAAATTGATTCCGATATCCTATGTACAGAATAAACAATTTCATTTCATTTCATACATGTTAAAAGACGTTAAGCCGTTGGTCCCGGCTATCATTCGTGGATCTTTGACAGTCGTTACGGGTCTTCAGAAGTCTTCCGAAAGTCTGACAACCAGTCTCACCAAGGGGTATCGTATTACCCAGTTCCTGGGTTGTGGAGGTCAGATAGGCAGTCGCTCCATGTAAAATACTGGTATTCAGCTGCATCCGGTTAGACTGGAAGCCGACCCCAACATAGTTGGATAAGGCTAGGCAGATGATGACATGTTAAAAGATAAATACTGTATCAGATGACTATCGCCTGACGATCGTTCATAATGAAGGTTATGAGGTGTCACCATAGCAACCAAGGCGTGCCGAAAACGACCGATGTGCGAAAGCCGAAGTACACGAAACACCATTTTGTTTTGCCGTGACGAGAGTGGTGAAATGATTGGTCTTTATGGGTGACGCAGAGATGTACCTTTAGTTACACTCACATTTTACCAGTTATGTTTAAGTCCCATGTGGGTGGCGAGCCTTGCCATCAACCGGGCAGAAATCCAGATTCCGGGCTGCTACTGAGAAATTCCTGATGGAAAAACCCAGTAACTCTTGTCATAACTGGTAATCGAACCTAGGACCTCATGCTAGACCAACGAGTTATTCAAACTCGACGTGGCACATTTACGGTCCGGTATTGTGAGTTTGAACATGTTACTGCAAAAAACCTCAAATACCATAAGCATGTATTTCTTTAATATTTTTATTCGATAGTTTACATCGCCAAATAATAGTAAAAAAAATTCGACGACATAAAAGCTAAGTATTTAAAGTACTTAATTTTTTTTTTTTGATATCCAACCGATAAGGGCTATTTAAACGCCCTCCATTTGGCGCGATTGTTGTCATAGACTGTTACATCACATCCGCTCTGACCAATAGCGTCACTTTTCAAGTATTTGAATTTCCCAGTTTTTCGGCACTTTCAAAAAAATAATTTCTCGCTCAAAAAAATATTATTCAAAAATATTCATGGAGACATAATTCTGAAGTAATATAGTTTATTAAAAAAAATACTGGACCCTTATTTGAATCACATGCATATTCCCTATTCTAATAACACTGAAGGAACCCTAAGAATGCTTAACATACAATAGCATTTTTTTCCACATAATTTTTTCACAAGCTTTCTTAATCCCCATAGTACATAATGATTGTGAGAAAATAATTATTGTAAACTTCCTATGTAACTATGTTGACATCAGATTGTATCTAAAGTCTAACAAATTCCTTTTTTTCAATTTCTGTTATTTCCACTTAAAACTAATATCAACTTTATGAGACTGTAAATTAAGTTGATCTCTGAATGACTCGTACCATTGTGAGAGACAGAGGGAGAGGGAGAGAGAGGGAGAGGGAGGGAGAGATAGAGAGAGAGGGAGGGAAAGAGGGACAGGGAGAGGAAGAGAGAGAGAGAGGGAGGGAAAGAGGGAGAGAGAGAGAGAGACTTATCTAGCTCTTGCAATGGCTATAGGATAGGTGAGGTAGTGTTTTCTGGCTGATTTTAGACATCAATAAGTAATGTCTTGAAAAACCTAAAGTTAGTTAGTTAGGCAGAGTAGCAAACGTAGCTAGATTTACTTAATGAATGCACAAGCATAAAACACTATTAATCAGGTTAATAGGTTGCAGTGACTTAGCCACAGGTTATTGTGTTTTAGTTGTTTTTTCCCTGAGGTGACTGTTAGTAGGTATGTAGAATGATAGTTTAATGACTTGCTTCAATAAACAATGTTTTCATACATTCTTACATTTGCTTGAATAACACTAGTAGTTCTGCGAACAGTAGGCCTCGCGAGCACAAACTTTGGTAGGGAGTAGGAATCGCCTTGTTAACCCCATAGACCCCCCCATATGGCTAGGTAATACGGGCTGGTATCCGCAACTCCACGTCAAAGCGCGTATTTTGCGTACGGGTAGGAAATCACTTATTCGATCCACCCCAGCTCCTCCAAGAAGGCCAGCAACGCCTTGGTGTTACTGACCATCTCCCTTAGGGTACCTGGGTTACCTAAGTACTTTGCCCTGTAAGTGGCAACCACCGGGCAGTGTAGTAGCACATGAGCTGCTGTCTCGTCGTCCTCCATGCAGGCCCTGCACAGTGGACTGTCTGTGACTCCTATGACAAAGAGGTGTTTATTCCCCATATGGCTAATAATAGATTTATGTTTTGTGTTGCATAATGTAAATGATTTTGCATACTTTTGTATAGAATCAATTTTTTCTAACTGAACAGACAGCTGTGCTGCTGGGGAGTTTGTTGCGCCACTTCTTCTTCCCAGCTAAAGCACTAGGAAGTGGTGAAGGGTGGGCGTTCTTGAGGGACTGTCTTATGTGATTTTGACGTTCAAAAAGTGCTAATTCTCAGCCTAGTTTGAATAAATGACTTTTGATTTTGATTTTGATAGGGTTGGGAGAGGTGTACTGCGAACAGTAGGCCTCGCGAGCACAAACTTTGATAGGGAGTAGGAATCGCCTTGTTTCCTCGTAGAATTGGGCAGAGCTGTACCTAGAGTACACCCACATTTTGCCACTTATGTTTAAGTCCCATGTAATAGGAGGCGAGCCTATTGCAATCAACGGGGCACAAATCCAGGCTCCGGGCTGCTAAAAATGGAAAACCCAATAATGTTTTGTCGGATCCAGGAATTGAAACTATTTATTCCCAAGGTCAGTACTTAAATAAGTACTAAGTATTAACCTTTAGGTTATCTCATAAACCGCACTTGATATACGCCAGTGATCTCATTACTAGATAAGGGAATATTGTTTACCATTTAAATGACATTTGTGAGATCATTTCTGACATAATTTTCCCAGTGAGGAAAATCATCATCTGCCTAGCCTTTTCCCAACTATGCTACGTTGTTGTCAACTTCCAGTCTAACAGCTGATTATTTATTTTACATGGAGCGTCTGCCTATCTGACCTCCACAACCCAGTTACTGGGTAACAATATGCCCAATGGTATTACTGGTGCTATGCTGACCCCCAAAACTAACCTAACTAATATTATAAATGCAAAAGTGAGTTTGTTTGTTTGTTACGCTTTCACGCTAAAACGGCTGAACGGATTTGGATGAAATTTAGCACAGGGGTAGACCATGACCTAGAATAGGTCATAGGATACTTTTTATCCCGATATTCCCACGGGACCGAGACTGACGCGGGTGAAACCGCGAGGCGCAGCTAGTTAAGTATAATAAAGAATATTGTTTAAAAATGTATGGGGTAAAATGTTCATTATAACCTTGAGTAAGGCTACATTGATTTAATTTTAGCTTTTTTCCAACTTGGTATGTTGTAATGGCCTCTAATCTAACCTGTTATGACTGAATTTGATATTTGACCTTACATTATGATTTCATTCTTAGTCTAAAACCCTGCAAATGGCACTTTCAAGGCTAAATGATACCTAAGATACATAATCAGCCTATGACGTTCCCACTGCTGGGACACAGGCCTCCTCTCTTCGTGACAGAGTGAGCTGTAAACCACCACCCAGGCCCTGTGTGGGTTGGTAGATGTCACATGTCTTTGAATTTTTGGTATTAGGACATGCCGGTTGTCTCACGATGTTTTCCTTCACCGTTTTGAGAGCAGTGGTGATGAAATAAATTATAAAGCGCCTGACTAGGTTCGAACCTACGACCTACAACTCGTACGTCGTTATCACTGCACACTAAATGATATTTATTTCTGTAAATTGGTTCATATTTCTGGATGGCATGTGAAGCCAAGTCAGAGGCCCATGGGCGGTTTTAAAAAACACAAACCACACGGAAAGAAGTAGAATTGGTTAAAAAAACTTTTACACTTCACAATCAAACTAAACCGAAACAACTCAGAGGTGAAGTGACTTATAATATTAAATACTAGCTGGTCGTGCCCGGCGTCGCCCGGGTGTAATTCCGACTTTTCCGGTGGATTAAAAAAAATCATGTGTTTAAATCCATATATCTTTTGATTTTGCCGGTCGATTTTGATGAAATAAAGACTAAATGTTACTCACAATAAAGCTTCTTATTGTTCAGTAATTCAATTTGGAATCCAATGAGTGGCTTTTACGTGATGCGCTCACAAACGAACAAACAAACAGACAAAAATGTCAAAAAAAAATTTTTTACTTTCTATTACTTATTTCTCGCGGCTTCCAGTACTTTTTTTGCAAAAATCTTTAATGTACAGACACGGACTGTTTACGATTTTATTATATGTATAAAATAGAAGATAGATGAATGAATCATAATAAAAAACATGTCAATAGTCCTATAAATAACTTGAATAAAACCTCTATGAAGATAATTATGTTAAGAATTCAACCATGGAGTTTATTTTACCGACTATAGAAATGACATTTTAAAAAGGTCAACAAGTCTTTACTGTATAAGGGCTATATCATATTGGCGAATCGCGAGCGTATTTCCAGGAAGGCGATTCCTTGACACACACCCCCTTTTACCCCTATCGAGGCAGCCACGTATAAACAATTAAAAAAAAAAAAACAACCGACTTCCAAAAAAAACACTAAAAATGTGAAAAATAACTTTAATTTCGGAAGTCGGTGGCAAAAAACGAAAATTGAAAAGCACCGACTTCCGAATTTTCCGAAACCTGTTGTTTTTTTTTTGTAAAAAAAAAAATATTTTTCACTTTTTTGTTGTGGTACCTATCCCACCCTAATTCGAATACCACTACCTGCTATGTGAATAACAGTGACGGAGTCAAATAATTATATCGTCTACATAGACGAAGTGGGAAAAAATACGTAATATTGAAGCTAACTCAAAAGCAAAGTTAATAAAATTTATATGGGACCACCTCGGGAGTATACCCTTTCGAACTAATTTTTTTTTTTAATCGACATTCTCCATTGGATACATACAGCCGAACATAGAACCTCCTCCTTTTTGAAGAAGTCGGCTAAAAATATCTACTTATTTACGGATGCAAGAGCGAGCTTGAGACGACACACCCCTTCCCTCTACCCCCTATCGAGGCAGCTACGTTTCAAAACTTTAACCAATCTTTGTTGTAAATGGTTTCATTGACATAAATTCTTTGACTTCCTAGCCACACATCATAAGGTCATGGTAAACTTAGTCATCTATAACTCAACCTTCATCCCAACTAATATTATAAATGCGAAAGTGAGTTTGTTTGTTTGTTACGCTTTCACGCTAAAACGGCTAACGGATTTGGATGAAATTTGGCACAGGGGTAGACCATGACCTGGAGAAGGACATAGGATACTTTTTATCCCGATATTCCCACTGGATCGAGACTTACGCGGGTGAAAACTAATCCATACTATTGTTATAAATCCGAAAGTAACTCTAGTCTGTCTGTATGTTACCTTTTTGACGCCTAAACCACTGAACGGATTTCGATAAAATTTGTCAAGGAGATAGATGGCATCCTGGGGCAGGACATAGGCTACTTTTTATCGACATACCACGCGGGCGAAGTCGCAGGCGGAAGCTAGTAATATTATAAATGCGAAAGTGAGTTCGTTTGTTACGCTTTCACGCTAAAACGGGTGAACGTATTTAGTTCAAATTTGGCACAGGGGTAGACCTGACCTGGAATAGGACATAGGCTGCTTTTTATACCGGTATTCCCACGGCATCGAGACTTATGCGGGTGAAACCTCGGGGCGAAACTAGTATAGCTACAACTATGACTTCAATAAAACCTTGTCTTTACATTTATATAGTACAAAGCCTACACACAAGGCAAGCACATTGGAATAACTTTATTATCTGAATATACGACATTCTTTCTTTAACAGATAACAACATTTTGATAAAGATTATGACAAATAAACATAAATAAGGTTTTTAAATTATCTGTTTCAAGTTCATTAGTGATTTTTTTAGTTAAACTTTTGTTATTACGGTAAACATATCTATGTATTACACACATATCTATCTATAACAGCTAAAATATCTGTGAATCTGTGTTCAATCCTTGTTTACTACAAGCAAAGTACTGGCTTACTTAGCCATAATGGTAATGAATTTTATTAAGATAAATAATTGTATTAGAAACAATTATTTATCTTAGCCCTAACAGTTATTATGGCTAAATTAATAACAGCAGCTTGGAATGATCAAAGATAAAGCTATGCTTTTCGAGGTCTGTCAGTGGATGGGTGACCATCCATAACATTAAATCCATAAGTGTCTCGCAAAGCATGTTAAATTTGGTCTTGGATGTCATTCATCAATAATTGTTGACAGTCATTGCAGGTATTCAGAAAGTCTAACAACCAGTTTTACCAAAGGTATATTTTTTTTATACAGAAACTGGGTTGTGGAGGTCAGATATGCAGTGACTCCATGTAAAATACTGGTAACCAGCTGCATCCAGTTAGGATGGAAGCTGACCTCAACAGAATTGGGCAAAACCTAGGCATATCATAAGTAATTATAGCTAAGTGAGGCACTATTAATAGTGTTATACATGTAGGGAACCTTTAGTTACAGCTTGTATACACACCATAGTTCGCTAAGAGGCTAGGCAGAGAACTAAGACTTCTCAGTTTTTAAGCTGCCCAAGGGCTTCTGACTTGGCTTCACATGCCATCGAGAAATATCTCTCAGGCATGCTGGTTTCCTCATGATGTTTGTTTTAGAATCATGACTATGACACACCTTATGTTTATTAATGATAATTATTGTTTTCTGATGTAAAAATAATGTGTCAAACAGGCAAATTTTGTTAATTAATAATTATAATCCTTACTAATATTATAAATGCGAAAGTAACTCTGGCTGTCTGTCGCGCTTTCACCCCAAAACTACTGAACTGATTTAAATAAAATTTGGTACACAGATAGTCTAGAGCATGAGAAAGGACATAGGCTACTTTTTATCGACATACCACGCGAAGCTGCGGGCGGAAGCTAGTTAATAATAATTCTTGATACAGGAAACACTAATCCATCTATTAAGTAAGGTGATTGTAGAAGCAGACCAGAGGGGCTATTCCAGTAATTTGTAAGAACACTCGGATTTGCTTCTGATTTGCAATCTGTAGACAAGTTTTTCTTAGGATAAAGAAGAGTTCTGTTTTAAGAAACATACAAAATGTTATTTACTACCACTGACAACCAGGCGTGCTAAGGGATATCATATGTGTGAAGGTCAGATAGACAGTTGCTTCATGTAAAATACTGGTAGTCACACTGGAAGCTGACCAGGCTGGGAAGATGATGATGACAAAATGTTATTTACAGTTATAGGAATACTTTTCAAATAATAACTTGTACTATCAATTAGAGAAAACAGACCAGCAGTAAGAACATTTTTTAGAAAGTGACCTATTTAAAATAATCCAATTAAGTACTCAAATTGAATAAAAAAGGCTATGTTTTAAGTCCGTAATGAACTAGCACCGTAATTAATTGGCTCAATGACATAATTGAAGGCTCCAATGAAGATAACTTGGCTCTCTATTGTAATAAAATTCGATTGTATGTTTATAAGTTGCATGCTAAATCTTTTCCTCGACATTGTACGATGGCCTGCTATGATGTCATCGGCAATCTCCAATTGAGGCTTGTTGGCTAAAATTTAGCTTGCTGTACCCTTGGTTCCAACAATTTGCAAGTGAAAAAAAGATGACACATTTTTTTCCTATTTAAGAAGTTTTAATACTAATATCGTGCAGGTGTAGGTTTTTATTGAATTAAAAACGTATAACAACCAGAATACCGAAGGATTCTCGCAAGGAATATCGAAATCTGCAAGCTGTATGACAAAGCAACTGTCATGTAAAATCTTGCAAACCCGTTTCACGACCGTTGCAACCTCACAAATTCACAATACAACAGAGATAAAACTATAAATACATGTTTGTTACCTGAAGTAACTCGATCGCTAGTAAAACAAAGCACTGGATAACTATTTCGACGCAAAAATATCATTAAAAGGCATCATTACCATGTATAGGTACGACCTTTGGAAACAAAAACTTCCTTGACCAACACTAATCAACTGATCACACGCACAGTTCGCGGAACACAAGTAATTTAACACCAGATATAACTAAATAGGATCACTATAACTAATTTTAAACAGTATTTTTACGAGACGAAACCCTCACCATTTCAAAATCACTTGAAAAATTCAGCGATATCGCGCATGTCCGACGAAAATTTACATCACGTGACCTGTCATGGCGTCTTACTAACTTTTTAATTGTTTTGCAGCATTGCTTTGGAATGTTGTCATACTTCCTAGTAGTGTTATATTTTTTACTAGAGTAGTGGTTAATTTTTTATAAAATTATTATCTATTTGGATATTTATATATCTCTCTTTTATCGATATTTTACGAAAATACAGAAGATAGAAAAGGTAATAGAGGCATAGATTTTTATTGCTTGCATCAGTTTATTGCTACTGGCAATTGGCCAACCATAAACCATATATTTCGCCGGCGACTAGCTTTACTCTGTTTTAACTATGACTTTACTTTTCGCGCGTAAAGACGAAGTTTTCTGTTTATCTCTGCAGGTAATGTTTTTGCAATTTGTTTTATTATTTTGTTATGATGAAATTGATGCTGTTCTCTTTATTTTAATAGAAATAGTACAGTGTCTATTGTTTCATTCAATATGTTATTGTTGCACTTGTATTAGGTACCTATGGATTTATGATGTGCGAGTGAACTGAGCGGAACTGAGGGATGCCACTCATTGGACTGGAATGGAAAAAGAAAAATCCTAGGATTTAAAAACATAAAACAATAAAGTTGCAAACGCACAGGGTAGCCCGGGAAATTCACAACATTAACAACAAAACATGTTGAAATCTCTTTCTGTCAATGTTCCAAACAATTGACAGGAAGAAGAGATTTTAACATGTTTTGTATTGAATGTTTACGCTTTGCTATTGCCGATTCTAAAGATTTTATTTCTGTGTCGGTCTGAATGTTTCGCCAGTGCAGTAACCGTACCTACTACCGGCTTCACCGGACCCACCGTAGTCCGTAGTATAGTATATCTATTCTCTAGGTAGGTCTGCTGGGGGTCTACACACCTAAGCATAAAATCCGTAGTTTCGACCTTAGTTACGGGCGTTCCCTGTTCCGTATCACCTGATGACTACACGATTTGACAGTTGTTTCAAACCCCTTTTTTTCCCGTCCGTCCGAAAATTGAATTGACTCTTGTGTTGACGGAGCGATACGTCATCAAAATAATGTGCTGTCGGCAAAAGTTAAAGATAATCTTAAATATTAAAAACTATTGCTGCTTGGAGGATGCATCACAATATAAATATGGAACCGCATGTTCACCAGTAGCGCTTGCGACCACGAGACCAACGTAGTTGCTATCTATCAAGAACTAGAATGAATACCAACCTCAGACCAACAAAGTCTGAGATACCGACCTGCTCAAGCTAAAAAAAAACAGTTTTTTTAGGTTCATGTTTTATTTTCTTTTATCATGTACTTAACATAGGTACTTGAACAGATTTGAATAAGAGGACAGGTACTTGTGAAGGTTCTTCAATAGTAAAAGCAGTCGGGGAAATGAAAACCATAAAACAAAGGGATGCCCAGACAATCTTCCAAACTGGGGTCCAATGGCATCAAACAGAACGGGATTCCTCTACGATTCATTCGAGAACATCTTTCACACACACATATTTCATCGTCGTCAGAACTCTCGACGACCTTAGCTCTTTTGTCACCTGCTATCGGGCAACATTCTGCTTGCATTGGAAAAGCACGGGCATTATCTGGATCTGCCAATGGCCTTCGAGCACCTTGCTTGCCATAACCTGACCTGGCAGAACGAACTAATTCTGATGGATCAATAAAAGGATATGGAATGGGTTCAAAAATTGGTGCTTGGAATAAAGAATCGGAAGTAGTATCCCTAACCGGTGTCGATCCTTGAGTCTGTGGTGCGCATTGGCTCTGTCCTACTTGACGGGGTGTCGCATTCTGACCGAAATATGGACGCGATGGCATCGAGCCTGACGTTGCTGGGCTCATGCGAGGGGTCTGTTGGACTTGTGGGTAGCTTTTGTTCAAAGCTTGTTGTGTTAATCCAGGACTTGGTTGTGAACATCCAACCGATGCATTTGGTTTCACTTGAGGCCTACCTGCAACACTGTTAGGGCAGGGTGGAGTCTGTGCCCGTGGGTCTTGAACAGCAGAGGAAGCCAGTATGTTTCCAGCTCCAAATTGTTCGGCTCCAATGGGAGATGGACTCAAACTTTGGTGAGGATGTCCTTCATTCGGACTCCAGTTGCAAACCTGGGATCCATAGGCGTTCATAGATACGGGGGTATGATAAGCTGCTTCACGCATTGAAGGTGGCATTCCAGGTCTTTCCGTCCGACCGTCTTGGTTTAAATTTGAAGCTTGACTACAAGTCATGGGGGGCGCCTTTCGTTCTGACTCGTTGAGTTTCAATTTATTCACAAAGCCTGTCACTGTCTCGGGACTTACGTCTTTTTTCAACTTTGTAAAGCACCTAATGATATCTGACTTCATTTTGTTTTCGTTGGGTGGGCTGTAACCTGACTTTTCAACGTCACACAATCTTTTTGCTAGATGTTTTGTCATTGTGTCTTTGGCATCCCCTTCAGGAATCGATTGTTCTCGTAAAAATTGTTCCACTTCTTTCTTCATTTTGATTTCAGCAACTTCTTCTTTCAACGCTGACTGCGGTACCGGTATTTTTTGCAATTCACATAACAGTTGGTTTCGTCTTACTAAAGGATCTACTTTTTCACCCGTACCTACAGTGTCTCTTATTTTTTCACAAAAGTTAACAACACCGTCATGGATTTGGTTCTTGTAAAACTTTCTGGTTTCCTCATCATTAATGTGATAATAGTATTGTACAAAATTTTCAACGATTTCTTCCTTCAATTTATTAAATGTTGCTAGTTTATCGGCAGAAGTGTCGAGATGAGGTTCCTTCAAAATACTAGTAACTGTGCTATTGAGTTCTTGTTTATAGTCGTACCTTGCCTTTTCTTCCCTAATTAGTGGTTTAATAGACTTAATCTGTTCTTTAAGTTGGTACTTCCTTGCAGTTTTAGTTTTCTCAAAATCACAGCATACAGGTAAGTTTGCTAATACATTTTCTAGTTCCTCATCCAACAATTCATCGTAAACTACGTCATCGTTAAATATTTCTGAGTCCATATTAAATTCGCTAATTTGTATAATAATTTTGGTTGCTATATTGTCTAAGATGGTTTTATTATTTTCCTCAGTTGATATTAGGGGCAATTGATTGCACCATTCCTCTACTATTTCTACTATCAAGTCACCTGGTTTTTTATTTGTCATGGGACTGACTGGGGGACAACAAGGTTTGGCGGTGGTTGCTTTAGATTGAAGCGCACTAGTGCGTGGAGGTGGAGGGCTTGGACGAGGTGGAGCACTGGGACCAGGCGCTTGGCTGGTATTAGGATCCTTTGCTCCTTTTTTGCCCTTGCATTGTTTTACTTGTTTACTCTTTCCTTTAGTTACCGTTTCCGGAGGGACATACTTTCTGGCAGTAGCTGTTGATTTCAATAAACTTTGCAATTGTTTTACGTGTTCATCTAATCCTTTCTGATCTATAAGTGGAAGTTTTTCAAGCCATTTACGAGTTTCTTTATTTATTTTATCATCTACATGACATCCATCTTTTTCGATTTCTTGAATTCTCTTAGCAAATGTGGATAGAATATGGTCCCTCTCTAGTAACTCATTAATATTATCAGTTTGTTGTATAGGCAGCTTTTCATACCATGTGTCTATTTCACATCTCGTTTTAACTTGTTCAACTTCATCAATGACTGAGTTTTCATTTGGCATAGGGACTTTGAATAACTCACTGTAAATTTCGTTGTAAATCTGATCTTTGGTCAAAGGTACAGCATTCTTATTTCGTGCACTTTCAAAGTGTTTATCAATTTCCTTGAGTACTCTTTTTTCGTATGTTGCTTTAACATCATCATTACCGTGATCGAAATTTTCTAATATAAACATATCAGCTAAATGGTTCTTGTATATTTCAAATCCTGGATCAAATGCTTGCACACTCTGAACCGGGTTAGGGATTGAAGCATCTATAGTGGTTTCCAATTTATGTCTATAGTTATCCCCTGCTGATTTTTCTTTAATAACTTTATTAGTTCCTATAATTTGATTTATTAATCCTTCTTTTATCTGCTCTCTATTTTCCTGTAATTCGGAATTTTGTGGCACATTTTCTAATTGTGTTTCGATTTCATCATCTAACATTTCTCGGTAAAGTAGTTCATCGTTAAAGATTCTCGGGTCGACGTTTAGTTCGCCAATTTTTTGGTATAATTGTCTGGCAATGCCCTCTTTCATAGCTTTCACTGTCTCTTTATCATCTAATTTGATTGGTAACTTGTTAGACCAGGTTTCAATGGCTTCGACAATTATTTCAGCCGGAGTCTTGCCTTTACAGGACTTGGAGCTAATTACGCAGTCTTTACTTCCTTTTTTACTTTTTTTTTGTTTGCTTTCACTTTTTTCCTCAGATTTCTTTTTTTTGGGCGTTTTCTCGCTACTAGGTGTGCTTACAGTTTTTGGTTTTTCCGGACTTGTTGGTGGTTGTATTTCAAGAGATGCTTTCGAACTATGTTTGCTACCTTTTTCCATCCTACTCATTAGTTGTTGTACGAGAATTGGCAAAATAATCTCCTTGCTCTTATCTAGTGGCAGACTTGAAATCCAAGTAGCAATATATTCTTCTAACTTTTTATCAGCACTATTGTCGCTTGGGTGTGCTCGTCTAAATGCTTCAGTATCACACATCTTTTCAGATAATTCGCTGATCATTCGTATTCTTTCCTCGGCGTGTTCAGGCTGGTTTTTTATTGGTAGCAGGGGAAGATTTTTCATCCAATCAGTTATTTCTTTCACATAATAAATTTTCAAGCCAAAGGCCTCAACGGAATCTTCGGTTGGTATAGGAACTGCAGCAAACTTTTCATATACCTCTGCTTTAGTTAATGTCGTAGGATCAGCGCCTTCATGAATCATTTTTTTTATTTCTTTCAGTAAACGTGCAGTCCAGGCTTCTAATTTGAGCTCATCATCAGCTATTTCTCTTCCATTGATGCGAATATAATCATTTATAAAATCGCTCAGATTTTGTTCTTTTATATCGCTCATGACAAAGGATGAACTGAGCGAATCGTTTCCTGGTGATTGTTGTGGTGCAAATACATCAGTAGGACGTATATCGACAAGTTTTTCAAGTAACTGATGCGCCATTATTGGCGTATTATCTCTGTGTTCGCGTGGTATCGGTAAATCGTATGTATTCATACTTGTAAGTATTGTTGAAGCTATCAAATAATTGTAATCCATTGCACGGGGGCTTTCAGTTCTCTGTTCTTCTATCTCTTGAATGTCTTTAGCGAGATCATTTATAAATTCAATTCGGCGTTTGTTGCCAACAGTGTTGTAAGATGGATCTATGGGTAAATTATTTAACCAGTCCGATATTATCTTTATGTATTCTAATTCATTATTCAAGCTCTCGGGCCTAAATCTCTGGTGCGTTTTTAATTGTTCGAAGTTTTCGTATACTTCTTTTCTAGTAGGTGGGGCTAGTTTTCTTAACTCGGTTTTGAGTAAATGAGCAAAGGCTCCTGTGGCCATAGGATCATCAATATCATAGTAATGTTCTATATACTTGCCAATAAACTCTCTAATAGTCCTATCGGGATCTCCTTGGATATTTCCTATATTACTAACTTCTTCCTCATGTTGTGGTAAATGTTCTTCTCCTGCTTTCTGTTGTCGTTTTGCTGCAATTTTTGCCTTAATTTCACGTTGTCTTTCCTCGTGCCTAGCTCCTAATGTTCGATCTTGGGGTATATCAATAATTTTAGCTTTAAGATCCTGAGTTAACAAATTTATGTGTTCCTTTTCTTTAGGTTTTACAATTTTTTTGAGCCACTGGTTTATATCTTCTTCAATTACAGATTCTGGATTTTTGTTTCGAAGATGATCTTGTAAATTAAGAGCTAAATCGTGAGCCATTTTATTTCGTTTACCTTTATCTTTGTTACTGTATATTTCAGAGGGTTGATCATTCATCCATACCGATATCTGGTCTTCTAACACGTCAATTCCTTTTGCTACATAGTCTTCGTCCCAACCACCTTCACGCTCCATGTGCTTGATAGCTCCCATCTCTTGACGGGTACCATGTTGTGATGCTGTCAAATTCGGTACTGCAATATCTTTCAGTCTTTTCTGGAAGTCCGCTACTAAAGGCACGGATTCAGTACGGATTTTATTATCATCGAAAAAGTCGAACTTGCATAACCATTTGTAAATAAGGTACTTTTGATATTTTTCTTTATCAGAAACTGAGTCAGGGGCCAGTTGTTGTAGCTTCTGATGGTCCATAATGTCGCCAGCTAAATCATAGATCACAGTTTTCTTAAAACCTGGCTCTTCATTGAATTGCTTCGGTAGGGTGTTCATCCACACTGTGACTAAAGCTGCCACTTTTTCCAAATAAGTTGTTTCTTCAGGGCTTAATTTGGGTACATCCTTTTTTTGTGCTTTTTTCGGAGTCGATGTCACTGGAGGGTTGTCTGATCCCGATCTATATACTGAGATTGTTCCTGATAATCGTGGCATTACAGAATCAAAACTAGTAGTGGCTGACTTTTTAACATCTTTTAACCCGTCGTTTACATGTGAGATTATCACATTAGCAATGATTTGTGCTTTGTTGGCAGAAACTTTACCAGTATCTCGTAAGAATTGGATAATTTCTTCGTTCATGTTGATTCCATTTCCTTCGTGTATACAAGATTTCGAATCTAAGAAAGAAGAACATATTTCTGTTTGAAGGTCATTGCGGTTGCAGACTGGGAGTCTGTCTAAGCATTCACCAACTCTTTGAGATACTAAATCTTTATAACTATAAAGCATTTTAGGTATGGGTAGTCCCGTCACTTCGCAAGTTATCTGATGGAACACAGAGGGTGAAACAATACCCGCATTTTTGTGACTCGATAATTCCTGTTTTATTTGTAAACTCAGTAATCTGTTAGCAAGTTCTTCTGCTAACTTGTTCAGTTGTACAGTTTTATATTTTGGGCTTGTGAAAGTTATCGGCAAATCATCTAAAATGTCTATGATTTCTCCTTTTATTATAAGCTTGTAGCTTGTTGTGTGAAGTGGTATCTTTAGCAATGGAGATAGTTTTTCCATTAGTAAATCGACTACTTTTCGTCTAGTTACAGTGCTCGCAGGATCTAACTGCAACCAAAGTGACCATTCCACCATTTCCTTTTCATACGGCACTTGTGATTTAACTTTTTCTTCTACTTTTGCGTCTACCGCTTTCTCATTACTTATACCGAGGAATTTTTTATTCAGTCCGATTATTTTATTCCACAGTTTGTCTTTCAAACTGTCTTTGAAGAGTAGTTGTGCTTGCTTTGTCCCGTGTAACCACATAGGCAATTTGTTCAGGCAATCGTCAATTTCCGTTTTCGTTTTTGTCTCGTAAGCCCCATCTTCAGCGTCTACTGCAAGTGCATTAATTTTCCCTACTAGACTGTAGACTACGTTATCCTTTATATCTTGAGTCGTGAAATTTAATGAGAAGAACATTGGCACGTTACGTAACCAGTCCAATACCACAATTAGCAAATGCTCTTTATAATAGTCTCTCTTTGGTAATATTTCCCTGGTTTCGGTCTTCTTAAGGGGTATTTCGTTGTTATAGTGGTCACTGGTTGGCCTTTGTATAAAGAGGCGCGATGGACTGAAGTCTCTCATGGTAATAATCGTTTGGACGCTACGGGCCTTGTCTATTACAGGCAGGGTGAATTTCGGTAATCGCAGTCTTGATAGCGTCGGGGAAACATTTATCTGGGCAAAAACAAATAGTATTAACAGCGATCACATTAGCAAAAATAAAATAGATCATCGCGCCACCATCAGCGACACATCTGAGAGAGCATGACATACCTACTCACAACCGCCTGCCACCGAGCATATTTAAATCAATGATAAACATATTACCCGGTAAATGGTAGCTCTACACTCGTAGTACTCCTCACACCTGTGCTATGCAAATATATACAACATGCCGCTACAATGGCGATTAACACACGGGTAGGGCTCCAGTAATAATTAAAATCATAGTCTCTCATAGGATCATCATCATAGGATCATATTGTCATAGGATCTCTGTTATCTGATTATTTGAAAATAAATAATAAATAGTAAAATAAAATAATTCGTAATATAAAAATTTAAATTTTCAAACAAACTAAATAATTAAAACATAACCAACATTGAGATCGCTCTGTGTAAAAGATTCATTCATAAAGCTACCTACCAGCTGACTTACTTTCTATATCGGTCGAATCCTTTGATGGCATAATTTCTAAGAAATTGCGCGGCATATTCCTTCAATTCGCCTATTTATGATCCGTGACCCCGGCAAATGAACTCTGGCCTACAGTTCTTTAAGTACAGGTTGATGATGCTAATTTAGAAAATTGTTAATAAATCAATAAATAATAACGATTAATGAAAATAAAATAATATTTTTATAAAATGAATACACGAAATCGTATACGTGTGTTAAATTAATGTCACCATTAAAGCGGCACGCTGTATATATACCTCTACGTAGAAGCTCTTGGCCTGCATCTCACCAGATGATTAGTGTTAGCGACGTTCACCCGGAATCCTCAACCACAGAGGAACTGGCTAAGTATCTTGCCTCTAACTGCCGAAACGCAACAATGCTGGTAATATTGCTCATACGGCGACAGACTTAGATGAGATGATGGTAGTAAGCCAGGCGGACTTAGAACAAGCCCTACCACCAACAAAACCGAGCAGGAAATGCTCCACTTAAATGTCTCGCTGATGGTGGCGCGTGTGTTTGATCATTCGGTTCCCTACAAAATGGTTGAGCTGGATGGTGCTGATCTACGCGTCATGTTCGTGAACGGGCGTGCGTCGTTGGTTGAGACTGGTCATCTCTTAACCGCCAGGACTTGTTTTTATTCATATATTTTGAATTGGTTTTTATTTCATTTTATTTTTCTCACTTATAGAAGCAACAAAAATAATGTATCCAGGATTTTGTAATAATTATGTTGATTTAAAAAAGTGTCCTTGGAGTTTCTTGCCCGTTTTCCTCCATAGAGATCTACGTTTTGGAATGGGCAAATTGGACAACTAGCTTCCACTTTCTGACGGACAACGAATTTGAGAAGACCAAACGCTTTGAGTTTATTATTAATGTATACAAAATTATTTTTTGTTTATGCTAAACCCGAAAAGGGGTCACTGTACTCATCATTTTGAACAAACTTGAAATCGCGAAAAAAAAATCTGCTGTTCCATACATTTTGTCGATTTAAGTGAACACAAATGTATGGAACAGCTGACTTTTTTCGCGATCTCAAGGTTGGTCCCATAGAAAAAGTTGTTCAAAATTATTAGTACAATGACCCCTTTTTGGGTTTAGCATAAACAAAAAATAATGTTGTATATTGATTTGTAAACTTACTGATCGATCACGCGTTCCCGTTCGCGTACCGCTAGCAAATTCCGCCTTTCTTAACTTGGAGTGATGAATTCGCTTGTGTTGGTTCAGTCTCTCCTGGATCATCGGACACTGCTGCTGATCGCAGGACTGGAAGAAAATTGTATGTAGTAGTTAGCTCTTTGTGAACATACATATCGAGATGGGCCTCCGTGCCTCAGAAAGCACGTTAAGCCGTTGGTCCCCAGTTGCCGGGACCGGGGACCAACGGCTGTCATTCGTACATCTTTGACAGTCGTTACGGGTAGTCAGAAGCTCAAGTTTGACAGCCAGTCCTACCAAGGGGTACCGTGAGGAACTTGTGGAAGTCAGATAGTAAAATTAGTCAAACCATGTAAAATACTGGTATTGAGCTGCATCAAAAAAAATCCAAATCATCTCAATCAATCCAAACTATGTCGGGGTCGGCTTCCAGTCTAACCGGACTGGAAGCCGACCCCGACATAGTTTGGAAAAGGCAAGGATTATATAATAAATAGGGTGCGAGTGGCGAGCCTATTGCCATCAACCGGGCACGAACCGTCGCTTGTACAGCGACGGTTCGTGCCCCTCCATATATTACATGGGACTTAAATTAAATATATCTGGCGAAATGTGGGTGTACCATAATAGGTACGGCTAACTTACCAGTAAACAAGAAGATTTAATCTTCTGCGTTATGTTCGCATATCTGACGTCCATTTTGTTCGCCATTTTCTTCTGCAATACTGGTCTGTCTCTAGTGAAACAGATTTCTGCTGACATGGAGCTGTATCTTTGTTTCTTGAGATCATTGTCTTGGTATGAGATCGGCTCCTCATGACCTCTAACTTCAGCATCTCTGGTTGGATTTTTTGAATCGCAGTCGTCTGACGACTTTGTTTGCTCTAAAGTTTTTAGTAGATCGGAAGATTTTGAACCTGTGTGAGTAGTAAGTAGATATACAGGGTGTAAGGGTAAACACCGTTGTCACTCAAACCATGGGTAGTTGACTTAAATATAAAAATAATTGACCGAGTAACATAGTTCATTGATTCAGGCGTGACTTTGCGGAAATCCATTATAAAATACAATAGACGCTGATATATTTAGTAACCTATTCCGCTTGACTATTCTTCAAGAGTCATAAAAACCCTGTAAGAAATCGACACGTGTTTCACCTCTATACGAGGCATCTTCAGGATGACGATTGACCAATTGCAAACCAGAGCGCGACGTGTTACCACACCGAGCGCTGGACGCAGAACCTCTGCGTCCAGCGCTCGGTGTGGTAATGTTTTTATGACTCTTGAAGAATAGTCAAGCGGAATAGGTTACTAAATATATCAGCGTCTATTGTATTTTTTTTTACCGAGTAACAACAAAAAAAAAACGTTATTTTCATTAAAAGATTTAAAAAAAGTTTCTATCCGACACTGTGCTCGCTAGCGAAACGGCTGACTGACTGAGGGAGGGGTCGCGCTCGCAGCCGGTCAGGTTACGTCCCGCATCCCCCACCCGTGTTGAGACACAAGTTCGTTGCCCTAGCGCATAGGTGAAAGGGTGAAATAATCTTTAGGAAAAACGTAATTTAAAAAAAAAGTCGTCATTTTCCATTGATTTTACGTTCTTTAAATGACACCAAACCACTGGTTTCAAGGATAACGGTGTTTTGTATACCCTAACACCCTGTATTATTATTTCGTTTATTTTTTTTTTTCTTCTTACCTTTTTTACACTTTTAAATATTTCTTATGATAAAAATATTTAAAAAATACATTTAAAAATTTAAAAAAGTAGAGGTCCGCCGGTGTCGGGTTAAGTGATAAGTCTCTAAAACTTGAAAAATAAAGTCTTTTGCAATTTCAATTCTAATGTTAATGTTATGTCTATGTTTTTAGAATAAGTTGTATTGTAATAATGATAAGTCCTCTCCACATTTATTTATTATATCTTTTGCTGTGCCCGACAGGGTCCACGATTGTTACCTACCATGTTTACCACCTAAGCCTACATTGTGGAATGCAATAAAGAATTGAGTATTGAGTATTGACCAGGGTCCAAGCTACCGGTGATTATGGCTACAGAGACAGGAACTTCCTCACAATGCGAGCCGTATCCAGAAGTACTGCCTTCTGAATCAGGCGGATCCAACCGCCTAACGAGAGCCTCGAGATTTGTTGGTCAAGGCTTTCGGCCATCAGGCCATTGGCCGTTACGACAATGGGCACAATGATAGCCAAGCTCACATTCCACATGTCGACAACCTCGTGTGCTAAGTCGAGATATTTTATTTATTTCTCTTTCTCAGTTTTCACGAGCGCGAGATTCTCGTCATGTGGGATGGTAACATCGACTCTCATTGCGCGGCGCGCTAATCGGTCTATCACCACTATAATATATTAACACAGGATCAAATAAAATTAGCTAGCCACACTCCGCAGACGTGATCGGTTTAGATATATGTATATGTCGATCGCGCGGTAAACTCTGTTTGCGCGATGCAGGATTTGTGTAACGTCAGGTCTTTGATGCGTAGTTCGCATGTGGTAATGTAGATGGCGCTACAGGTCTTTAAATAACGAATGAAATGCGGGAGTGCTATGGATAGGTACGTCTGCCTGCCCCCTTTGGGAAATGCTAGCGTGATTATGTTGTATGTCGTAAAAGAGCTCACACACTGAGACGCCTTGGCGGCGCAGCCAAGTCGCGTCGCCAACATAATGTATGGTTGGCTGCGTAACCAAGCGGCCGGCAGATGAGCCACTTTAAATCTGTACATTTAGTTCGCAACCTGGCGACCTCGCCATGGCGTCCCAGTGTGTTAGCGCTCTGATACCTTCAGAACTTTTATCAGGGGCTCCAATGAGGGTGGCAGAAAGCCCAGTGCTGGATAGTTCTTGAACTAAAGTGAAGACTTCGTCTTTCAACAGCGTCATTGTACTTCAAAATCGCTTTCCTTCTTACACTTCTTTGTAATATGCTTCCCTAGTACTAAACTCAAGTTCATGATAAGTTTTGGTATAATTTTTAAGTTTTTTTTTATTCATTTAAATATTTTTTTATAAATCATCATGGTGTCACTTGTGAATCGGTTTTCGATAATGAAAGATTTTATGGGATTGTCTATGGAAAGTAGAGAGAATTGTCATAGTTATAAACAAAGAGTATTTACTTACGTACTTATTTTTCCCGAGTTTTCTTCATTTCTGGGTGCTTGCTGATAACCAGCGATTTAAATCTTTGGGCCAGCTTATCAGAAACGGCAGCAAAATATTGCCCTATCCTAAAACAGATGATTATTATCGTAACAATATAGAAAAGAAAGAAAGAAAAGAAAGAAAAGAAAGAAAAGAAAGAAAAGAAAGAAAAGAAAGAAAAGAAAGAAAAGAAAGAAAAGAAAGAAAAGAAAGAAAAGAAAGAAAAGAAAGAAAAGAAAGAAAAATAGTTTATTCTGGACAAACAAAACTAACATATCAAAAATAAAAAGAGGTACTTGTTTCCGCCAGCGGCTTCGGCCGCGTATCATTTATATTATAACCTATGTTACTAAATGATAATATACCTAGCATTCTACTGGTGAAAGAATTTTCTAAATCGATCCTGTAGTTTTTTATCATTACAAACAAAAAATCAAAAAGCATATGGATAGACCTTGACCTGGAGAACGACATAGGCTACTTTTCATCCTGGATCGCAGACAAATTCGCAGGCAACAGGTCCTAGGCTATATCTGCTCTTGGTCTTGGAATTTCCATCCTCTATTTTTTTGTTGAAAATATAGCAATTCTATTGATCCTTTTTAAAACCATTGTCAACTTTGAATTCAAAAAAGAAAATCAAAATAAATCTGTCAGTTTTATTCCGACATCTCTACCGGAAAGATCACTAAATTCTAAATTAATGTAAATGAGAAGTAGCAGTTAAAGCTAAATTGCTGTGAGAGTAATTATTTGAACGGGAAATTAACACATTCTACTTAAATTCTAGCGAGAAATGTAAGTTTTACGCTTCCGTTGTCATCATTAACCCCAGCCATGTTCGTCTGCCTCTCGGTCTGTCTAAGGGTTAGCTCAGAGACTCTTAGTACTAGAAAGCTATAATTTGGCATGGCGGTCTTTAACACGATTAATTGTCTCCAGGCCCATACCGCACGGTGACGACTGGCAGGCTTCTTACAGGCCTGATCTGTGTTACTCTTGTCTAAGATTACTGAAGATGTCTGTAAGTACAACGCTAAGTTCTTCTAACGTAACAAACAGCTGTGCTGCTGGAGAGGTTGTGGCGGTATCTACATCGCCACATGCGAACTACGCATCAAAGACGACACATAAATCCTTCATCGCGCAATTAAAGTTAACCGTGCAAATGGACATGTAATAAAATCGTTGGGCAGTTGCCCGCCAAACACAACACCCGTCTGGTACTCTCAGTCTTTACACCCTGTTCCTCATACCCCTAAAAGGTTGTTGCTCCACTTCTTGTCAGGAAGTGGCAAAAGCGAGGCATATTGGGGGACTGCCTTATGTAATTTTGACGTTCAAAAAGTGTTAATTCTTAGCCTAAGGTAGCCACTCGGCTCTTGTGTGTCATCATCTGCCTAGCCTTTTCTCAACTATGTTGGGGTCGGCTTCCAGTCGAACTAGATGCAGCTGAATACCTGAATCTTACATGGAGCGACTGCCTATCGGACCTCCACAGCCCAGTAACTGGGTAATACGATACCCCTTGGCAAGACTGGTTGTCAGACTTTCGGGCTTCTGACGACCCGTAACGACTGTCAAAGATCCACAAATGACAGCCGGGACCAACGGCTTAACGTGCTTTCTGAGGCACGGAGGAGTTTCAGTATGTAAAGATGGTCACCCGTCTATGGACCAACCCCGGCAACCGTAGTTTAACCTGATCGATCGACCCGTGCGGCTGTTATTACTTAGCCCACGAGCGCCTCTTGTGTGTGTCTCGCGCCTAATTAGAATAAATGACTATTTGATTTGATTTAATAGTTAATTGATTCAGGCGTGACTGCGGAAATCCAAAAATACAATAGACGTAAATATACCTATTTAGTAACCTATTCTGCTTGACTATTCTTCAAGAGTCATAAAACTACTTTACTTTTTCTACTTTACTTGTTCTTTGCGTCCAGCGCTCGGTGTGGTAACACGTCGCGTTCTGGTTTGCAATTGGTCAATCGTCATCTTGAGGATGCCTCGTTAAGATGTGAAACACATCTAATCTCTTCATCACCCTTGGTTGACTGGTAGAGAAGGCATTAAGTCTGCCTTTGTACCTTTTTTAGTGCGAAAAGTTTAAATAAATAAATAAACACGTGTCGATTTCTTACAGGGTTTTATGACTCTTGAAGATTAGTCAAGCGGAATAGGTTACTAAGTATATCTACGTCTATTGTATTTTTTTGATTTTATTTGTCTTTTCTTCCGTAGCACATCCCCTCGGACCAGAATTGATCTGTTATCATGGAGGGTGACGGGATGGTGGCGGTGGTGAGGGGCCTGCGGGAGGCTGGGCTGGCGGTCACGCTGCTGGATGGCAACCGACAGTACACTCTGTTGCCTAACACTAGTGAGATTCAGAAGCAAAATCAAAATATTTTATTTCACACTAGCTACCTCGCCCCGGCTTCGCACGAGTGCAATGCTGATACTCAATACTAATGGATGATATTATACATATAAACCTTCCTCTTCAATCACTCTATCTATTAAAAAAAACCGCATCAAAATCCGTTGCGTAGTTAAAGATTTAAGCATACATAGGGATATAGGGAGAGAGAAAGCGACTTTGTTTTATACTATGTAGTAATAAACCATGGGCGCTTTTGAAACGTCAGAAGGATTAGCAATATCCTTCAAAACTCTCGGATTGTGATTCAAAGTGTGTTATGTAATTAGTCTCGCTAAATTTCGTCGAAATCCGTTCAGTGGTTTAGGCGTGAAAAGGTAACATACAGACAGACAGAGCTACTTTCGAATTTATAATAATCGTAACACTTCCACGTTGCTAACTGGTTCAAGAAGCAGATATAAAAAATAAACGTCCTCAATTTTACGTCATTTTTTACAACAATAAGTCTCGTTGAATCTCAAAACTACCCTCTTTCTCTAGCAACACAACCACAGGCAGCGCCGGCGCAACGCGCAGCACCTATTATCAATGTCGTGAACGCGGGAACACAACAGTGTCCGCCCAAGATTACGATAGAGAACTGCACGGAGCCAGTCAACCAGCAGTCAGCGCCACAGTGCGACCGAGATGCGCAGGCAGTTGATGGGAGATATGCCTCTATGTATAAGGTACAGCACTGATCATCTTCTTTTTAGAGTTCCATACCCAAAGGGTAAAACGGGACCCTATTACTAAGCTGCCGCTGTTCGTCCGTCTGTCTGTCTGTATGTTCATCTGTCACCAGGCTGTATCTCATGGAACCGTGATAGTTAGACAGTTGAAATTTTCACAGATGATGTATTTCTGTTGCCGCTATAACAAAAAATACAAAAAAAATTGAATTAAATAAATATTTAAGGGGGTTCCCATACAACAAACGTGTTTTTTTGCCGTATTTATAGATAATGGTACGGAACCCTTCGTGCGCGAGTCCGACTCGCACTTGGCCGGTTTTTTTAATAATGTGCCAGGATCGTCAAATTTTACAAAGTTGTCTGATGACGGGCGACTTGGACTCATTTTTGACGGATTGGCTAGTGACGGCATCGGAAAGAGAGATTTAAAAAATCAAGTAATAAAAACTAAAACCCAACTACGACTGAAAAGGTATAAACAAGACACCACAGACAGACAAATTAAAAATCCGGAGTCACACGTAATCTGTTCGATTTATGCCGCCCTAACACGTGTGACTCCGGATTTTTAATTTGTCTGTCTGTGGTGTCTTGTTTATACCTTTTCAGTCGTAGTTGGGTTTTAGTTTTTATTACTTGATTTTTTTTTAAATTCTTTTGGCGTTATAATATATATATATTTGAAATGTGCTCATTAAGCCCTTTCATTTGATACCCAACATGGTACGATTAAACCATATTTTTTTTAAGTTCCTCACTTTATGTCCTCTATAGGGCGCCATTTTTAATTTAATGTGACTTGACATAGCCTATAACCAGCGGACAATCACGACGCTTCTAACGATACCTCATTTGTCAAATTGTGATAAGTGGTTTGGAAGATAGGAGGGAACAGATGAACATACATATATACATACATACATACATACATACCGGTCAAAATCATAACCCTCCTTTTTTCTTCGCCGTAGTTGGGTAAAAATGAATGGGAGAGGCCTTTGCCTACTATTATATTAATATTTGGTCAATTAAAAGAAAAAAGGCCTCGTTTGAGCATGCACCTGATGATAAGAAGGTCAGGTTGGGCTTTCGGAAGACACAACGCCAGCGGGGAGTTCCACTTCTTAGATTTACGCACAATTAATAATGTATTCTAAACGCATCCAACTGAATGCCAGTGTTTTATATGGAGCAACACCCTATCTAACCTCTACAACCCAGTTACTGGGTAACACGATACCACTTGGTAAAACTGCTTGTTAGATTAAAAAACGTTTAAAGAATTTCGTTTTTTCAATCTGATTATTTCCATTGGACACTGTGGCGGCATCTACATCGCCACATGTGAACTACGCCTCAAAGACCTGACGTCACGCAAATCCTGCATCGCGCTAGCAGAGTTTACCGTGCGATCGATAAGACTTCCCGACATCAATCGTTGGGCAGTTGCCCGCTAGACACGACATCCGTCTGGTCGGAGGATCCTCCCTTTTCTACGGAGTCATGCCGTGAATACTTTATTATGATTGTTGATTGTAACTTTCAACAGACGATGCACTGCAATATGCGTCCCACGTCACCGCCGGTGCAGTTATCTGAGTTCCCACCACAAAGACCTGAAGTTTATCCTGGTAACTGCACTTCTTCTTCCTGTCACATTCTTCAATACATAAAGAAAAACACCAATCGACCTATCGTAAACGTTGTCACAAGTTCTAACTTTTGTATAAACACTGTCCATAAGGGGGATGCGCCAAGGTAGCCCGCGAAATTCAAATTTTCTTACGTTTTTTGCAATATGCAAGTCAGTGTCAGGTTGTATGTTAATTAAAATATGATTCGCGACCGTGACAAATAAAGCTTTACAGAATTATAACTATTAGATACAGGAATACAACTCCATAAGTTAGATTAATCCTCAAATGTCATGATTTCATGAAATAGTAATTTAATAAGATTATATGATTTATGAGAGTTGTATTGATTACTTTTATGATTATGATTCTATGTATAAATATTTGATACGAGCGCGAATCATATTTAGATCAACATAATAGTTGATTTAGTAGCAAAAAACGTAAGAACATTGAATTTCGCGGGCTATCCGGAAGCTTTCACCTTAAGGATTTCACCTGTATCGTCAATCACAGTAAAAAAATCTCAAATACTAAGCTGTAACGAATTATTCAACCAATAATCTGGTATTCTACCATCATGCGCGAGTTCCAACCTTTCTCTCAATTTATATTGTCTAAGACACAAATAGAGTAAATTTTCTGCCAGGACATGGAAACTTCATAGTGGGTGGTGGTGGTAGTGGCGCAACCGGCTCTCAGATTAGAGCTAGTTCTCCTGTCAACAGCTTCAGAGGAGGCATGTGTTGGCCTGATCGAGGTAAGTACTATAGTAGATTGTTGCATCGAGCGCAAAGTGAGTTATTAATGCACGAGGATTATGTTGGTGCCCGAGCGCATGCAAGGGCACTAAATGAACACAAGTGCATTAATTACTCACTTTAGCAAGGTGCGTAATCTACTTTTCATTCAACTACCAATGTACCTACCGTGATAAAATATACCTACTCAAGTTAACGAAAACAAAGCTATCCCGCGATTTTTGCGGCTCAGCTCAACTCATACCAACTCAGCTCAACTCAGCTCAACTCAACTCAACTCAAACATAACCGTTTTACACTTTGGGTATGGAACCCTAAAAACAGTGCATTAATGAAAAACAGTGCAACCATGAAATTCAACTTTACTGCACTGTTTTGGTTCTAAGCAAAAAATACGTCCTTTGGGAACGGGTTTGTAGTGATAAATGATAACATTACTATGTAGTTGAAAGAAAAGATAATTTACACCACGCCCTACACGTAACTGCCAAATAATTTGTTTAAGGTCTTCCAAAAGTTAACTCTTAATACTCTCCAGGTTCAGTGTGCTCTCCCCGACCTGCCCGCGTGGTGGATGAGTTCGCCAAGTCCCTTAGGAAGTATCCTAATTGCCTGTCACCCGATAGGTCTTCCGAAGTCATGGAGAGACTTGTCAATTATAGTCAAGCTAATAAGGGCGGTAAGTAATATTCTGTTTTTAACGACTTCTTCAAAAAGGTTCTCAATTCGTCTGTTTTTTTTTTTTTTTTTCGTTTGTATGTTACGCGATTACTCCGCCAATTATAAATCGATTTTCATGATTCTTTTTTTGTTTGGTAGGTCATGCTTCAGAGGTGATCCCATATAAATTGTATTAATTTTACTTGCGTAGTTTTTGCGTTAGCTTCAATAATTACGTTTTCTTTTTCACTTTGCGTATGTAGACGATATCTTAGTTGGCTCCGTCACTGTTATTAACATAGCAGGTAGTGGTATACGAATTTGTGTGGGGTAGGTACCACAACTAAAAAATGAAAAATAAAAACTTTATACAAAAAAAAAAACAACCGACTTCCAAAAAAAAACACTAAAAAAGTGAAAAATAACTTAACGAAAATTGAAAAGCAAAGACACCGACTTCCGAGATTAAAGTTATTTTTCAAATTTTTTGTGTTTTTTTTGAAGTCGGTTGTTTTTTTTTTAACTGAGGAGTTTCTCATATTTTTTTTGGTTACGCTATTCCTCCTCCAATTATGTATTGATTTTGATGATCCTTTTTTGTTTGGTAGGTCATGCTTCAGAGGTGGTTCCTTAGAATATAAAATAGGTGGTTCCATAATAAATTTTATTAATTTTGCTTGCGTAGTTTTGGAGTAACTTCAATAATACATATTTTGCGCACCACCACTATATGGATGATGTTTTATGTTACTTACATAGTAGGTAGGCAAGTACCACAACTAAAAAGTGAAATATAAAAAAAAATATGCAAAAAAAAACAACTTTGGAAGTCAAGTGTCAACATAAGTTTTTATTGACGTTTTCATATAGCTTTCCTATTGCTAACTTATATGTCTTATAACTCTCAATCTCATAAATAGCTGCTGAATAATTTTCCAACTATGTTGAAGTCGGCTTCCAGTCTAACCGGATGCATCTGAATGCCAGCCTGGTATTCTACATAAAGCGACATCGGACCACCACATACATCTGCCTAGCCTTTTCCCAACAATGTTGGGGTCGGCTGCCAGTCTAACTAGATGCAGCTGAATACCAGAATTTTACATGGAGCGACTGCCTATCTGACCTCCACAACCCATTTACTGGGTAACACGATACCCCTTTTTAAGGCTGGTTGTCAGACTTTCGGGCTACTGACGACCCGTAAAAACTGTCAAAGATCTACAAATGACAGCCGGGACCAATGGCTAAACGTGCTTTCCGAGGCACGGAGGAGTCTCGGTATGTAGAGATGGTCACCTATGCACGGAGCAACCCCGGCAAGCGTAGCTTAACCTGATGGATCGACCCTTGCGGCTGTTATTACTTAGCCACGAGCTCCTATAGCCTGGTGGCTATAGGAGCTCGTGGCGCTGATAGATAGGCGCTGGGGCCGTATTATGAAGTATTAATTCCATCATTATTCCACTTCGATAAAAGGATGGTGCTATCGGCCTTGTATAACTCCGTCTCTCACTCACACTGGAAAAATGGTGGCATTAACACGTCATATGAAGTATTAATTCCATCATTATTCCACTACGATAAAAGGATGGTGCTATCGGCCTTGTATAACTCCGTCTCTCACTCACACTGGAAAAATGGTGGCATTAACACGTCATAATACGGCCCCTGGTGCGCCTATCGGACCACCACAACTAACTCTGTCGATACGTTCAATCTAATAATTAACGACATATTCACCATCTTCCGTAGCATCAAGAACCTTCAGAAACTCTCCTTCTCCAACTCGAATCTCGGAGAAATCATCCCAAAATGTCCTGGAATCGAAAGCCACATTCACAAAAGCTGTTCGAAGTCGTACTTTCGAGCCAGATGTTATCATTCGTCCTAAGAAGACTGACGATCTCCCCACTCGGGATAGGAAGAGGGATGAGCATCAAGACAGGCCTGTCAGGGGCTACGATGTTAGATGCGTTCGGGATATGTCGAAGAGGATGAGGGAGGGGGTGAAGGCTTTTATGAGTTATGTAAGTAATCCTAATCCTCCTAACTAATAATATTATATATGCGAAAGTGAGTTTGTTTGTTACGCTTTCACGCTAAAACGGCTGCACGAATTTTGATGAAATTTGGCACAGCGATAGACCATGACCTGGAAAAGGACATAGAATATTTATCCCGATATTCTCATGGGATCGAGACTTACACGGGTGAAAACGCGGGGGCAGCTAGTTTTTTTGTATTGTGTTAGTATGGGAATCTGCGTCCAGCGCTCGGTGTGGCAACACGTCGTGTTCTGGTTTGCGGCTGATCAATCGTCATCCTGAGGATGCCTCAGTGAGAGGTGAAACACGTGTCTTACAGGGTTTTTATGACTCTTGAAGAATAGTTAAGCGGAATATGTTACTAAATATATCTTCGTCTATTTTATTTTATTCCCGTATTTTCAAGAACGTTCCCATTCAAATATTAGTCTCAATCTGTCAAAAATACCTTTAACTTACCCTACATTTTTCTCAACACATTTTTTTGGCATTTGTCGCTAAGATGACATTGCAACAAATTAGCCTTCTAGTGCCATATTTTTTCCGATTTTTGGGACGTGAGGCCGATTTCGTAAAAATGTGTGCACTTAGTGAAGTGAAGTTTGATTGTAAATGGTTGTAAATGTGTGCGTGTGAGCCCAGAGCGGAGGTGTAGTTTTGGCATGTTTCACTGTATTGTTCGCAGCACTCTATCTTTGTGTTTTAATTGGTTTGAGTTGTTATGTAATCTAATTTATATCTATGAAGAATTCACCAACTTATTTAAATTATTTTTCCATTGACAGCCGTACAACCATCCAGTATGTCCTCCAACAATCAGAGAGAACCAGGATTATCACTCGTTGTCCTGTGATTATCAGACTGTAAGTGGAGAATTTACAATTGATTTCCTAAAAGAAACATACATAGCGTCTTATGGTGTGTCCAAATATTGAGGGGCAATTGTGCGCGACTGCCGCGCTTTGATTGGACGACAGCCGCGCGCGAACGCTTCTGTCTACCTGCCGCGCACAAACATTTCTAGCAATTTATCAGCAAATGAGGGAGGAGGGAAATAGGAGCTCGTGGCTAAGTAATAACAGCCGCACGGGTTGGGATGTGGATGGGTGACCATCTCTACATACCGAGACTCCTCCGTGACTCGGAAAGCACGTTAAGCCGTTGGCCCCGGCTGACAGTCGTTACGGGTCGTCAGAAGCCCGAAAGTCTGACAACCAGTCTTACCAAGGGGTATCGTATTACCCAGTTACTGGGTTGTGGAGGTCAGATAGGCAGTCGCTCCATGTAAAATACTGGTATTCAGCTGCATCCGGTTAGACTGGAAGCCGACGCCAACATATGTAGTTGGGAAAAGGCTAGGCAGATGATTCATCAGTAAATGTGTTTGGACGAATTAATAAGCGAGCTTGGCTTATAAAGAGCTACGACACATGCAACCGCTTTCATTTTAGTTCTGATGCCAGCTGAAGTGCGCGGCGTGTCTCGGGTATGCCGCGCAGTACTGCCGCGCAAACATTCGTCGGTTTAGTCCACACTAGAGCGCGGCAGTAATGTGTCCTGCAAACGCGGCGTGTTGCTGCCGCGCTCTTGCGTCTCAATGTTTGGACACACCTTTACCCTACACCAAATGGTAGGTGTATTATGTAGAACCCATTCCCACACTTTTTTTTATCCACAACGGTGATTCTCTTCGCCTGCATCTCACCTGATGGTAAGTGATGATCAGAGCAAAGGTGGAAACGAGCTTCACCCGGAACAATCCTAACCACAGAGGAACTGCTTATGTTACCTCTAATTGTCGAAACACAACAATGCTGTTAACATTGCTCTTATAGCGACCAATGGTGACAGACTTAGATAAGATGATGGTAGTACGCCAGGCGGACTTAGAACAAGCCTTACCTCCAACCAAACCGAGCAGAAAATTTTGGGCCCATTGGGCATTGAACGTCGGGGCCTTTGGGCTTTTTTTTTTTTTTTTGAGTATGGAAAATCATCCAATGACTTCTCCCGCTCTGGGCGGAGCGGAAGGGCGTGGCAGACTTTTACTGACTAAAAGCCACCCGTGTTCCTTCAGTTGCCAGTTGCCAAGGTCCCGGTATCCCTTTCGGACTTGCCCGCAACCCTGGGGGCCTTTGGGTCTGAGACCTGTCTCACGGTCTAACCACTGGACCACAGTGGCGGTTAAAACGACTTCTCCAGTTATGTTCATGACTCATGTAATACGGGGAGAGTCTGTTGCTATTGGCTGGGCATAAGTCCAGACGCACAGATTCCGAACTACTATTTTAGAAATAAAAAAAGCCTAATGGCTTCGATCAACAATAGTACTAGATTTCCGATGAGCGTATCAAAAACGGCCGGAAAAATAAGGCCACAAATAATGTTGTGGTCTTATTTTTACCCAACTGCGGCGAAAAAAAAGGAGGGTTATGATTTTGACCGGTATGTATGTATGGATGTTCATCTGTTCCCTCCTATCTTCTAAACCACTCATCACAATTTAACAAATGAAGTATCGTTGGATGCGTCTAGATTGTCCGCTGGTTATAGGCTATATGACGTCACATTAAATTACAAATGGCGCCCTATAAAGGACATAAAGTCAGGAACTACAAAAAAAATGTCGTTTAGTCGTACCATCTTGGTTATCAAATGAAAGGGCTTAATGAGCACATTTCAAAAATATACCTATATATTAATGCCCCAAAATAATTAAAAAAAAATCAAGTAATAAAAACTAAAACCCAACTACGACTAAAAAGGTATAAACAAGACACCACAGACAGACAAATTAAAAATAAGGAGTCACACGTAATCTGTTCGATTTATGCCCTAACACGTGTGACTCCGGATTTTTTTCCGGGTATCATGTTACTGAGCTACTGGGTTGTGGAGGTCAGACATTCGCTCCATGTAAATATTCAGCTTCATCCGGTTAGACTGGAACCCGACCTCAACATAGTTGGGAAAAGGCTAGGAAGATTGATTAGTCGCATTTTATGTGCTCATCATAATGGGCTAAACCCTTTATTTAAACTGCGCACTACATATAATTATTAAAATTTTATCATTTTGGTTTCAGAGTTCAAATTCAGTGAACATGGAGATCCAAGGTAAGCTAGGCCTCATTAGTAATCCATTAGGTTTGCGGCGGCATCTACATCACCACATGCGAACTACGCAACACACTGACGTCACGTAAAATCCTGCATCGCGCAAGCAGAGTTTACCGCGCGATCAGCATACAGGTTGTTAGGGTAAACACCGTTATCCTTGAAAACAGGGGCTTGGTGTCATTTATAGAACGTTAAATCAATGAAAAATTACGACTTTAAAAAAAAATTACCGCTAGTGTATTTCACCCTTTCACCTATGCGCAAGGGCAACGAACTTACGTCTCAACATGGGAGGTGACTTGACCGGCCGCGAGCGCGACCCCTCTCTCAGACAGTCAGCTGTTTCCCTAGTGAGCACGGTGTCGCATAGAAACTTTTAAAAATCTTTTTATGAAAATAAGGTTTTTTTTTTGTTGTTACTCAGTCATTTAAGTCAACTACCCATGGTTTGAATGACAAGACTGTTTACCCTTACACCCAGTTTATATAACTTCACGACAGCTATCGTTAGGTAGTAGCCCACCAGACACAACACCCGTCTGGTCGGAGGATCCTCCCTTTTCTATAGGGGATGATGAAAAATTAATATATTGATCAAAAACTAGAGTAATTAATAATTAATGAAGTATTCGTTTTATTGTACCTTGTTTATGAATGATAATCTGTAAGTACTTAAAACTTTTCTCAAATAATAAAAAGTCTATACGTCGGGCGGACGGCGACGCTAAAAATAAAAAAAAGGTGAAAAGTAAAAAGTACTAGTGTGAAAAAGTGGCACTTTCCGGACAATTTCGCTCTTTTCGAGCAAATGCATTGTAAAGTTTTTATTGAATTCATTGGTGCACATCACCATATATAGTAATATTTTCTGTTACAGCTGCTGTCAAAATGATATCCAAAGAAGTTTCGACGCTACCCCGAGGAGAGATTACTAGGAAAACTGTAAGACCTTGGTTTAGCATACCATAGCATCGTTTGTATTCCCGGGATTCCAGAGTTGTAAAGGGTGACGTATATAAGGAGCGGGACATACATAAGTGGCGAGTGGCGCGGGCGTTGCGCCATTCCTTTCCATATTTCATACGAAATGTATAAGAGCGACGAGGTGCGAAGTGGCGGCGGGGCGCGGCCGTGGCGCAGGCGAAATATGAAAGGACCGGCGCAACGCCGCGTCACACCATCACCTTGCCCGCGCAACGCCTCTTGTGTATGACCCGCATCTTAGGCTGCACGTCTGAGGTAAAATTTTGACCCTAGCCTAGTTTTCAAACTCTAATGTAGCATTACGTCAGTTGCTAGCACGCCAAATTCAAAATTTCTTTGTCGAGAAACCTTAGATATTTAAAATTTCGCGGGCTACTTTAATGGCGTCACCTTAAGGCGAAAGCATCACCTTAAGGCAAAAGCGTCATAGGAAGTCCGCGAATTTTTTTTTTCATTTTCATGTCCTGTATTGTCCCACTTCTGGGCCATCTCCGTAGCGTATCCCCCTTAAAAAATGTGTTTCAGGTAGCTGTCCCTGAATCCCCCGAATCCCCCATATCCTCTGCGGGTGAAGACTACATGGAAGGTGAATTCTACTTCGTTGAAAACCTGGATATTAGAACCTCAATAAAATCCATACAAACGAATTTCTATCCGTCCGATACCACTTTAAAACCTAAGAAATCTGCTCAAACAGTTTTTAGTACTATAGATTTTCATTCTAGCCGGAACAGGACCATAGTTAGTAGGAAAACGAAATCACAAGAAGAAATAAAGGTTACAAAAGATGAATTGAAAATTAGCCTCTTACAGCTTATTAATGAAATCTCTGATACTGTTTCTAAGAATACGATTCGTGATGAATTGATTAAAAAATTGTTCGTAACTGATAACTGTGAGAGACATGACCATAAATGCGATAGGGGGAAAATTAATTATGATAAGTGTCACAAATATGGTTCAAGTTTTTTCCCCACAGTTTGTGATTATGTAGGAGATTACCAAGAGCTCGTAGGCAAATTCAGACATTGCTACGGGGGCTCCCAACATGTGTTACGATCCGAAATAAAACCGTTTAGATTATCTGAGTACAGACAACTCGACTTTGTTTTAAAAGACTGGGTCAGTCATTTAAACTTAAAAAAAAGTGACATAGGCAGGTATGAAGATAGAAGTGAACTTCTAAATTCAATTGAAGATAGAATTAAAGAACTTTTGAAAAATTGGACTAAAGAAGATTTCGATTTAAAATCGGAAATCGTAGACATTTTAGAAGAAGTTCCTATTGAAGTTAATAAAAGTTACGGCATAAAATCTTATTTACGGAAACTAGTAGATGTGTTATTGAAAAGAATGAGAAATGTAATAGTGACTCAGCAGAGTAGAAGAATTAGGAGACGATCCTTCGCAAGTAGACCAAGGAAGATATTAAATGAAGAAGACATGAGAGATTACGTAAGAGCACATTTACTGGATTTTCTTAACGAATGCAACTCAAGAATTTGTAGTGATACGTTAGATGATGTAGAAACCGAGCTGGTGTATCTTATGATGGACTCAATCGATTGTATTTGGTGTGGACACGACGATGAAATTTTAGAGGAAATGAATATGATACTCCAAGATCTAGGCAAAATGACTGATAAGCAGGCAAATTGTATTTCAAACATAATGCTCCAAGATCTACAGGATATGCTTAATAATTGTGTTTTCAACCAAACTTATACAATCCTTAACGTTAGCAATAATTCTGGGCCATATATGAATTCAACCGACAATACAGATTTCAGCATCGGATCCATTGATGAGGAAGATTTGGATGCGAACCTAGATCGTTATACGAATCAACTCTGTCTTCAAATCAACCAATGGTTAGACACCTTAAATATACCCCGAATTCAGGACTCCGGGTTTAGAGAAGTAGTTGTTAATGACTTAGCAGGGGATATAGTCGATAGACGTAAATATTTGGAGCTTAATCATACCGGCAAAGATTCTACACAAGACCAATTAGAAGCTTTAAAATATCAGATATTTAAATGGATAAACAAGTTAGTTGGAGATGAAAATCAGGAAACTATAAGTCAAGCCGAAAATTTATTGCAAAGGATCAATAGTGTACCTGTTCCTATGCTTGTTAACCCTAAGCATCTGAGTGGAGGACCGTGCTGTAAAGTGGATGTTTGTCCTGACAGTGGTCAGGGTAGTCCAAAACCTTCTTTAGAAGCAGCTCAGGGACTCAATGAATCAAAACCATGCTGTGGAGTGGATACTATGCCAAAAGAAGGGCAAGGTACTTTACCTCAGGGAATCCAAGGTCACCCTGGGTTTTTACCACATACAGACCAGACTGACCATAAATGTTATGGCCAAGGTTCACAAACTGCTAATGTTTACTATCCACCACAAGGGCAAACCAGTCCGTACAGCGGAGGATGTGGACATAGTTTTGGTCCAGCTTCACCTAATAATCCATGGGGTTCAAATACTTTTTCAACGGGGTTCGAACCTTCTATAGGGGGCAATCTTACACAGGCAGGGAATGGCAGACATGGTAATGCTAGCGCTGGAGGAATGGGCACCTCTGGAAGAACCTGTGGCCCTATGGTAAATCCAAATCAGCAATCAATGCATGACCCAAATCCACAAGCAATGAGCGATTGCTGCACTGAATCTTCTCCGACCAGCGGTAAAGATTCAGTGCAGCAACAACCTTATTTGGAAGCAACCCAGGGACTCAATCAATCAAAACCATGCTATGGAGCAGATATTATGCCAAACGAAGGTCAAGGTACTTTACCTCAGGGATTCCAAGGTCACTCAGGGTTTTTACCACACACAGACCAGACTGACCGTGGATTTTATGGCCAAGGACCACAAACTGCTAATGTTTACTATCCACCACAAGGGCACAGCAGTCCGAACAGCGGAGGATGTGGACATAGTTTTGGTCCAGCTTCACCTAATAATCCATGGGGTTCAAATACTTTTTCATCTGGGTTCGCACCTTCTGTAGGCGGCAATGTTACTCAGAAAGGGAATGATAGACATGGTAATGCTAGCGCTGGAAGAATGGGTACCTCTGGAAAAACCTATGGCCCTATAGTAAACCCAAATCAGCAATCAATGCACGACCCAAATCCACAAGCAATGAGTGATTGCTGCAATGAATCTTCACCGACCCGCCAAGGGGGTTCAGTACCAGTCAAAAAATTAAACGAAGACTATGACGAATACCTTAAAGAATGGGTTAAAAAAATACCAATAGCAGCTAAAAAACCAACTGAAGAACAGAAAGCAGAAACAGCAAGACTAGGCGTCTACAACGGGATATGGAAAGGTGTTACCAAAATGAAGTTAGATCCCAACATTTTTGGCAACCAGTATTATTGCCAAGATGTTTTTGAGGAAGAGATGGAACAGTTATTGAAAGATGTTCCACAATCAAAGGAGTTAGAAGCAGTAAAGCCTACGTTGAAAGCGGAGCTGCTTCAAAAGACTTTGGCTATGAATGACTTGATCAAGTCAACAAACGCACCAGCTTCTTTTAAGCAGCAACTTATAGATAATATCGAAAACAATTTACCAAAAAGGACGCCCACTGAGAATGAAGCTGATAAAGAAAATGATGAACTAGACAAACAGAACATGGTAGACTATTACATACTTTACACGAGATATAAAAATGACGACCACGGTAAAGCGACTGTTCATCAAAGGAACTTCTTGAAGAAACTTGATGAATTCCTCAATAAAATTAAAAGTAGACATAATATAGCAGACATGGATACAACTGCGTATGCAAATGAAATCATAAATTCTCTCGACAAAATCCCTACACCGACTCTCCTTGCCATAAAAGATGAAGCTGATGATATTTTACTCGCAATGGAAGTTGAAAACTGGATATCTGATATTCCACAAAAACCTGATACTGCAGGTCCTTTAGAAAAAAGGAGAACAAGAGACGCCATAGTGAAAAAAATTCAAGAAATTGCGACAGGCGTTAGCTGTTGCGATAACGCTTTTAGAATACCATTGAAGGTAGAGCTGCCGAGATACTTAGAAAAGATACCAATACAAGAAGGGACTAACGTGGACTATATGATTGATGAACTTGCAAACAGAATCAAGAACTTATCAACATCTCTACGACGAGTATCGTTTCAAGATCCACAAAATTATGAGGAGTTTAGCAGAAATATGCCAGCTGCATCTAGTATGCATGAAATGTCTGATGAAAGAAGTTCCTATTTAATAGTTGGAGGAGATGTTGTAAAAGACCCTGGTCCTAGAAGACCGGCTTGTGTGAAACAAGCTGCAGTACCCGAAGAGGACATTGAATGGCTTTCTATGGAAAACACCCAAATGCCATCACAAATGCGTAGTGGATTTCAAGGTATGCGATCGCCACAAGTGCATTTTCCTAAAGATTCAGGTCAAATGCCTCAGAGAGCGCAATCGCCTCAAAGTTGTCAACCAAATGCTTCCTACCTCGGTGAAGGGACCGGGAGCGAGAAAGCAGCTGTACCCCAAAAGAGGCAAAAACTTTCTATGCAAGAGAGCCGAACACCCAATATGCGCAACAGGTCTGGACGACTTGAAAGCATGCATTCCCAAATGTACAATCCAAACGAATCGCTTACCGCAAGAAGTTATCCAGGTGAAAAATCAGCAGTAACCGACGACAAGATTCAATGGATTTCCATAGAAGAGACCCAAATGCCATCACAAATGTGCAGTGGGTCGGTAGGACCTCAAACTATGCGATCTCCGCAAGTTTATTGTCCTAACACGTCAGAACAAATGGTTTCCCCGAGAAGCTACCCCGGGGGTCCTCAACAAGTACTAGGCCAATATCCCCCTAATGCCCAAAGTTTTGGCCCTAACAGCCAAGGACCATTTTCCCCTAACGTCCCGGGTCAATTTACTTCATATACTCAAGGCCATTTACCTTCAATCGCTCAAGCCCAATTTCCCTCTCATCTGCAAGATGAATTGTGTACGGGACCGCCTTGTTGTCCCAAACCGCTTTGCCGCGACAGAACTCAAAGTTCCCCAGGATCGGGAGCGTATCCGCATCCAGCTGCTTACAGCCCAGGTCCCAGAGGACAATATGGGCCAGGTTGTCCTAACGACCAAGGTTATCCTAACACCCAAAGTTATCCTAAAGCCCAAGGTGCATCTAATGCCCAAGGTTCTCCTTGTGCCAAAGGTTCTCCTAATGACCAAGGTTCTCCTAAAGCACAAGGTTCTCCATGTTGTAATGTTCCAAACGAAGCTCAAACCAGCCCAACAGCTCAAAGATTCTCTGGCCCAGGCAGTCCAGATCGTTACAACCAAAGTTTTGGAGCAGTACCACCAAATATTCAAAATACCTCAGTACCTGGGTGCCAAATGCAACCACAAGCACCACATGCACCTCGACAGAGCCCCCAAGCGTCCAATGTTCAAGGTGCGCCATGCTGTCCAGTTCCTAACAATCAAGGTCAAAGTTTTAGACCTGGACAACCTGGTTACAAACAAGTTGCACCAGGTGTTCCAGGTGGACAGCGTTATCCAGGACCGCGATTTCCGGCTCCCTCAAATGTTGGTCAAGGCCCAGCTTTCAACAGCAATGGAAAATGTTTTGGTCCTCGTATTGGTCAGGGCAGATTAGGACCAGGAGCACAAATGCCTTTTCAAGGGTCAAATGGAGCCCAGAAGGGCAAAGTTGGTGAAGACTCCTGCTGCCCCAAACCTAATGTCCCAGACAGTTCACAACATACGGATTTCGACGCTCACCATAATGCCAGCGCCCAAGCTACAGTGAGTAGGCATTCGCTTACATTGAACCAGACCTCACAGTGTCCTGGACCTGTATCAGCTGCCAGTCAAGTTCCTGACCATGCACCGAAGCAGTTTAATTTACAAAAAATGAGTTGCGGTGGCTTGGGACTACTTGGCACAAGTCAAGTACCAGGTCCTAGTAATCGGTCAGTAAGTGTCCCAACGGACAGTGGGCCAGGCGCCTGTTGTACACCTTTCGGAGCAGAAGCAGTAGAAAGGGACGCAATTCCAGCTATACTCATATCTACAGACAGTAGATGTGTAAAACAAACAACTGATCAAAACCGAGATGTACAACAGCCTTGTGGCACAGCTGATGAGAACTTACAAGTAGTTTGCATACCCCCCTTATTTATGGGTCGCCCAAAAGGCTGTTCTGCCCCTGACAGGGAAAGGGAAAGGGAACGATGTAAATGTATGAGACGTGGGAGGAAGTTCAAACCGCGGATCAAAATGGATCCCAATGATGGTCAAGTGGAGTACCATCCTTGTATGTCAATAGGCCGTTATCCGTGCCATTTTTAATTTGTTGTTCTACATGTTTTGCGTACACTCGATGATCACTACAGTAAGCGGCCGCGTAACAGTTGATCTTTGTCTCACTTTGTCTGTTATTCATACCTACCTGTGTGACAGTATTTTTCTAACACTCGATGTGTTATATCAACGCCTGGGTATAGCTTGTCTAGTCTGAAATGACGTGCCCCACTACCGCATTTTATTTAAAAGCCGCGGCGCCACAGTGTATGTAAAATGCGGCAGTGGGGCACGTCATTTCAGACTGGACAAGTTATACTGTACTTTTCTCTTTCATAATGTTAAGTTTCAATTATTAATGAAAAAATATAGACTATTTAAAACAAAAAATGTATTAAGATTATTATTGTCAACGATGAATTATTTTGTGTCTCAAAATTCACTAGGTTGTGTCAATTTATTTGTTGTTTTGTAGAACTAGATTGCTTTCAATAAAACATTAAATCAAACAACAGAATTCAATTATTATTTTACAAAGAAATATTTTCTCACCTCGGTAAGCATATTTATTTGATACTAACCATTGCATTTGTTTTACAGAAACTCAATCTTCACATAATAAACTTGGAACTGTAAGTACTTCTTAATACTTGAAGATAAGGGCCAGATCACACGTACCACAAACAACGACAACTCGTGGACGGGCGCTAATTTGTATGAAAATTAATAGTTTATTCAAACGGACCACATTTTGACCATCGAAATCAACGTGTGGGCGATAATGACCACATCAAGGCCACGGCGCAGCCACAAAGCAACCACCAGCGATACCGCGCACTAGCGGCCAGCCACATCGTAAACAGAACGTTGCATTGACCATTTGATTTGATTTTGTACTTACCAGAATGCAACTGCACGACGCTGCAGTGACACTGTTCTCACCTAACCACTACTTGCCCACATATTGCCGCTGCGATGTGGTGTGGTTGTGGTACGTGTGATCGGGCCCGAAAGCTTCAACATCCGACAAACTTCAAACAATGAAAGTAGATTATGTATTTACTTTCAGGAGCAGGAAGTACAACATTCTATAGAACCCAAGAACAACAATAAAAAGCCTATAGATGTCAATGAAAAAGAAGTATTTAATTTTAAATCTGTACAAACAGCTTTTAGCACTATTGATATAAACACAAAATGCAAGGACTGTGAAATAAGGAGCAAATCTCAGGAAGAACTAACTAGGAAAACACAAAAGCAAGAAGTTGTTAAAATAACAGATCTTGTTACCAGAGACTTACAGCAAGAAGTAACCGAATGGTTTGAGATCCACAGTGACAAGGTCAAAGTCAAATTATGGGGCGAGAAGATGAAAAAATTAGCGGAGAAATTAAAGAAACCTGGTGGTGAAGAAAAACTCAGAATTAAAATAGAAAAGTACTTGAAGCAAGCACCCGAGCAATACCCAGAAGCTGAAGATGAGAATTTGGAATTCAGAAAACAGTTACCCAATGATATCATACGGAAACTGAAGCAGATGTACTTGTGCCCAACAGACGCTAATCTTAGTATTTACAGGATGGAAATACCTAAATACTGCAGCAGATACAAGATAGATAACTTCAGGAAAGCAGTCCAGAATTGGACGAAAACTTTGAATATCAAGAAAAAAGATTTCTTAGGTAGGAATGTAAAAAAAGACGACGTTTTCAAATATGTTACTGATAAACTGGAACCTCTTGTATTAGATAGACCACGATCCGATTCACAATATAAAGAAGCATTGCAATCTAGTATTTCAGAAATAGTTTATGAATTGCCTTTAGCCCTCAGTAGCCATAATAAGGACTTTTACCTAAACAAGGTGACAGAAAATCTGGTCGATAATATATTTATGATTGAGAGAAAATTTTCTAAAACATACATCCAGCCTACAACAAAGGAAATAAAAGAATTTGTTAAAGATGAAATCGCATTTTTCTTGGAGAAATGCCACATTACTTTAAGTACGAAGAGGATGGAATATCTTGAAACAGAATTGATCGACCTCTTACTAGATCTCACAGATATTGCGGACATTGACAATTATGTTGCAGACGATGTAACAAAACTTTTGAAAGAAGTAGTCAAGCTACCAGAGTACAAAGCAAAGTATTTTACTGATTTGCTATTGAAGGACTATAAGGAGTTTTTCTTTCGTGAAAACTTTTTCCAATCAAAAGGTAATTCAGATCTTGGGCGCCCGGATGTGTATTCAGCTTTTCAAAATGCTACTCGTCTCGTGGATTTGAATTCTGCAACAAATTTTGAAACGTACAGGCAACGGCTTGTCGAACAGATTAATAAATGGATAATTAAACTAAATATTCCTATTAACGACAAGAATTTCATGGAAGTGGTCGTTAAAGATTTGGCTAGCGATATCGTAGACAGATATAAGTATTTATTATTGAATCCGAACCTCAAAGGAACAGATGCTGAAGAACTAGAACAATTAAAATTTCAGATATTTAAATGGACAAATAAGTTGGTTGGCGAAGAAAACGTGTCAGTCTTAGAACATGCCCAAGAGTTGATGAATGAGATAAATAACATTCCTAAGCCGTCCTTTCAGAGCAGTAGTGTCGTTCAATCTACGTCACCAATAAATATACATAAAATAAACAGTAATAATAAGTGTAAGTCTTACATCGACATACTCACTGACCAAATCTATGACTGGTACTCTGAATTACCTATGTACCTACAAATATCACAAGATACAAGCCATAACCAAATATTAATCAAAGAATTAGCTGGAGAAATTGAAAAGGGCTTCGAAAAAAAAGAAGACGGAGTTATTGATTTGGAAGTAGGCAAATGGACAGAAAAAGTATTCAATAACAACATAAGTAATCATTATGTGCAGGAATTGAAAAATAGAATCGGTAACGTACCGTTTAGAAAAGATAAAAGGCCAATCGATCTTAAACATGAAAAAATTATTATTAGATCATATGAAGATATAGTGGATGATTGGATAGATACAGTACCGATAGCACCCAAAAAGCAAGAACTTTTTACCAACAATAAAAATGAAATTGTACATGCGATAGCCGTCAAGATATATAAAATAAAAACTAAAATAAATCTACCTGCTAAAATAGTTGAAAGGAAATTACAGGAAGAACTATCACATTGGTTGAAAAAACTACCGTTACATGTACAAGTTGATAATCAAAATGAAAGAGATAAATACGCTGCTCAACTTGTTAAGAGTATACAAAGACATAATATTAAAGATTTATTAGAGAACCAGCCAAAGCAAACAAATGACGAACCCTTGGTTGACCAGCTCGAAAAAGCGTTACTTGAATGGCTAAAAAAATTGCCAATGTACCGAGAGAAAAGTCGAGAAAAAAAATTACATCAAGAAACAACTATTAAACAATTAGCACACAAATTAAATCAAACGATAAGCGAACAAGATGCTGATGAAGATATTATTGAACAAATTAGGATGCTAGATCCAAAACAAAAGGATTATTACGTAAAAAATACGGCTTTTCAACTAAAGTTATATTTACAAAACCTTAATGTGTATGAAGATCTGTGCAAGCAGCGTGAACAGGAAAATAAATTTTTGGTTGATACCATTGAAGTATGGTTAAAAGGTTTACCCATACAAATTACAGACGCTAGCCGATTTAATAAACAAAAAACCGATTTTATGAAAAGTGTTAAGCGGTTAATATCTTCAGGTACAGATAATGCAGTCATGAAAAAGGAGATATTAATATTCACGAGATCTCTTCCAATCAGCCACAAGAAAAAATACGATTTTAGATATTTAAATGAAAAAGTGTTTAAGCTCATACAAAGTTTGAAAATGGAACCTATTGGTGACGTGTCTAGTCAACCATCACCGACCAACCCCATCACCGATTACCACCACCGTAATAGCTACGAAATTGTCAGAGATGTTATTAAAGAATGGACAAGGACTTTACCACTGAAGCAAGTTCACTGTCCTAAGGAACTACGCTCATTTATTAACGACATGAGTTCAGTAATAACTTCGATTTTATTTGCTCCAGAACACAACTTGAGAGAGCAAAATTATGCGAAATTACATAGAGAAATTTCTAAATTTCTAAGAAGGTTCCCTTTAATCTATGAACTGAGTACAGAAAGTCATATTTTCCGAATGGCAGGAGAACTCTCAAAAACTTTGAAAAACATGACTTTATTCCGAAACGAGAATAGCAACGTGTTACATAACGTAACAGTGTACGGCGTTTCCTTACCAAATAAAAATACTACAGCTGACTATATTAGTATTCAGAGCATCAAAGAAAGTGACATAAATGAGAACTTAGAAACATACACAAAACAGTTAGTACAACAAATAGGCGAGTGGCTCGATCGCTTAAACTTACCTGACAGCCGCCAGGAAGGTTTTAAAGAAGTAGCTATCAATGATTTAGCAGGAGACATCGTAGATAGACACAAGTATCTAGAATTAAATCCTAGAAACTCAGGCACGGCCGAAGATGAATTAGAACATTTGAAGTATCAGATATTTAAATGGATCAACAAATTAGTAGGCGAAGAGAACCACGAAACAATCGGTCATGCTGAAGAATTAATGGAAAGAGTTAACAGTATACCAGTGCCAATGTTGGTGAAACCTCAAGACAAAGGTCAAGCAGAACCGCGTCTACCAAGTCAACATCAACGCAGCCAAATGAATCCCTCTATGGGGCAACAAAATAATAGCCAAAATGTTAATAGTCCGATAAGAACATCTGGTACAAGAGAACCGGTTGGTAGTTTTAGTAATTCGCCATATGCCCAACCAGGACCTTCTTATCGTACAAACAATTCTTCTCCTGCTCAACACGGAAATTCCAACCGTATGAGCGGCCCTAATGATTTAGCTTATCCTAATTCAAAACCTTGTTGCTCTCGAGAGCCACCAACACCACCCCCACCACCGGAAGAAGGCACCAAAGACGCTATATATGATAAATACGTTAAGATTTTTAGAGACCAATGCAATGCTTTACCGATTGACGAGTCGACGCCCTATAATGTCATGTTAGCTGACCAAGCAAGGCGAGCGATATACAACGGCATTCTTAAAACTTTTTTCAATTTGAAATCTGATCCGATTATAGAAAATGACTATAAATATTTCGAGTTTATGATGGAAGCGAAATTGGATGACTTTCTAGACGTTCTACCGCAAACAGAAGAATTAAAAAAAATTAGACATTCTTGGAAACTCGCCACTATAGAACGCACAATCGAAATGCTAGATGAGTTGCATAAGCTGTCAGACAAGCCATGTTTTAGGCGAACAGTTAAAGATAAATTCAATCGACAATTTGCGCTAGATAATGAAATACAGTACTGTTTCCTTCTGCAACAAGGATTCTTGTCTAGGATGGCAGATGCATATATTCTACAAACTAATTATAAAGAAAAAGATCCTGTGAAAGCTAATATTTACAGGAATAGATTGATGATGGAAGTTGATAAGTTAGCGAATCATTTGTCAAAAGTACATAACGTAGGATTCAGGTTTTTCGATACTTCTAAATTATCACGTATGGCCATGAAAACATTAGAACATGTACCGGTACCTGCAGATGATGTGTTACAAGAAGAGGTGGAACAAATTCATATTGCAGATGAGATAGAGAAATGGTATAAGGAATTGCCAACTCGACCTTTCAAAGACGAAAGTGATGGAGTTTTCAGAAAAAGAATGATGGAGATACTGGCAAAGAAGTTAAATGATATGCATAAACGTTTAGACGATGAAGATCCGTCTAAACAAGATAAGATGAAGCATGAAATGAGCTATTTTTTAGAAAAAAGAGCAGAATTGCAAGAAGACGAAGATAAAAACATTAATTTTATGGTGGATCAATTACATTTCCGACTTCAGAACAAATGGGCACAATTAGAAAATCCTGGACACTTTGAGGATTTTGAAAAAGCTAAACCATTTAGTTCTACTCTCGCACACGATGATGCCTTAGTTTTAGCTCAGTTGATGGATGCTGCTACAAGTACTGGTCCTCCAGACCCTGCTGTCCAACGAACGCACGGAGGTCAAGAATATTTTATACAACCAGGTCAACCAATGCAGAGTATAGGTCAAGTTCGTACGTCACATGGTTGTCCTCACCTTCAAGGTTCCGGTCATCCCGGATCGCCACAAAAAGCATTAATCCATAGTATGGACCCGAACGTTTCGAGGCAAGTACCTGATGGAACTAGAATGAGCCAAGGTAGGCCCAATGAGCGGTATGTTTCGCAACAAGGTGCCCCAATTCACAGCATGCAAGCACCTACATCACCCAGAGTTAATCTAGAAGGCAGTCAATGCGGACCAAAGCAAGGCACAGCTCATGCCACCCCAAAGAAGAATGCACGAGAGGCTTGTCAAACAGGAACTCAAAGAGTGCAGAATATAAATCAAAGTCTTCGCCAAGTTGGAATTGCAAACCAGGCAGGACCGCAACCCCAGCGTGTCGAGGAGATTATGTCTAGTCAAATACTAGCGTCTGGCGGGCAACCAGGTTCACTATTCGTCCCATGTAACCAAGGTCATTCACAAGGACGGTCTGGTGAAGTTCCTGGGTTTCTGAGCAGTCGCGGTCCTACTCCTAGCCAGGGAGTTGGAACTACTGCTCAAGCTACATCCTGCGCAGGCGGCGCTCCTGTTTCATCAGAAGAGGATATATTGGATGGTGAGTTCCGATCCAAATGCAGATGTTTAGAGGTCTATCGCCGAATGCGAAGATCTTTAGATTCCGACTGTGATAGGCTTAGACCATATAGAATATGTCCTTATTAAATTACGTGCGCGTGTTTGTACTGTTTTTGATGTCTTTGTCATAGTTGTAAATAAATTGTTTGGAAGAAGTTTTTTTTTTTAAAGTTAATGTGCAACACTCGCCATCTCGCTTCTCTACGATGCACAGACAACCTGCGACATAAAAATGAGATATCCGATCTTAATATTGTTTTATTTGAATTCAACACCACAACAAAATATATAGGACAACACAATACTTTAACATAGTTACTGTCTAAAATACAAAAAGCTGGGATACGGACAGTGCCGGCCGCAACATTTTGAACACTTCTTTAAATTTTCATCTTCGGTACCTTGCGGAATTTCCTGGCTGGGACAAGTTCTCGGCTGAAACCTACCATTCTTTGGAATTTCCTGGCTGGAACACGTTCTCGGTTGAGTCCTACCATTCTTTGGAACCAGCCTCTCTTTACACCTACATCTTATCCTTTCCTCCCTCTGCTCCCTCTCCATCACTAAAGATTCATTAATCCCTTCGTCTAGGATCACACGCCTCATCGGCAACCCCCAAAAGTTATCTTCTTCTTGGAACTTATTATACGGCCAATCGGACTGGTCACTATGTCGTTTCTTTGGTCTCACATTGGGTACATCGTCTAAAGACCCCAACTCAATCACGCGCTCCTTTCGGCAAGGTCGGCTGCTGCAGGGCATTTGGTCTTGGAGGCCATCTCTTTTCGGTATTCGATATTCGTGCTCTCTTTTTGAAAAACCAGGGGAGCATGGCGGTGAAGGCTGCTGATTAAGACCGAACGGGCTCATACAAGGACTCGGCGTAAATGAAGACTCTTCACTTGGTAAATCTCTTTGTGAGGGTCCTTGGAAGGAGCTTTGAGGATCCCAATAAGAATAGCGCTCAGGTGAGGGTTCATGTTGGGATTTTGGCTCTGGGGACGTAAAGGATTCATCGCAGGGCATTCTCTGTGGACTCGTGTTTTGCTGTTGTAGTTTACCGAAACTAGAATGAGGGCAAGGCGCTGGGGTGGACTGTGCGTACGAAGATCTTCGAGTTTGATCGCAGGGAGCTGAGCCAGTTTGATGGCAAGGCGGGCCGGGTTGATGACAAGGCGGCGGACCGGGTTGATGACAAGGCGGCGGGCTGGGTTGATGACATGGCGGCGGGCCGGGTTGATGACAAGGCGGTGGGCTGGGTTGATGACATGGCGGCGGGCCGGGTTGATGACAAGGCGGCGGGCTGGGTTGATGACAGGGCAATAGGTTAGATTGACGACGACTACTTCTCCCGCTATGTTGTAAATCTGAATCAACCATGCCGTTTTTGTCATTAGGATTCCAGTAGTATTGCTTTATGATTATCTGAAACGTTCAATGAAAAATAAAACAACGTAAGACATTTGTTCAAATAAAAGGACCACTGCCGAACCTTCATTGAAATAAAATTAAAGTTACAGGCCTCAAAATTGAGACGCTGCCTGAGATAGTTGAACGGTGCAGGAAGGCTGTTGACACCCGTCACCGGGCGAATGACTGAACACTCGTGACACGTCACACCTTTCCAGCACCGCGCGGCTATCTCAGCTCATAATGAAACAGTAGTCCTATAGCTAATGAAACTAACACCTAATTTCTATTACTTATGGTTTCGATACTATCAAAGAGAGTTTTTTTTATATAAATATCTTACTTGTGGTTGAACTTCCTCTTCTATAGGGCTCTCAATATTGCCGCTTGAAATCGTATGTCTCCTCATCTGATGCCCATTTTGTTGTGACGGTCTTGAGGGTCCAGGACACGGTCTGGATGTATTTTCATGAGCTGCAGGGCAAATTGGACTTGGCTGAGGTGTTTCCATCTCGAATGGATCCCTCCTCATATGGGAACAAGGTGGGTGTGGCTGGTTCGCAGATAGACCAGGACATGGTCGTGGTCTTTCATTGTTGATTGAGCAAATTGGACTTTGCCGAGTCTCCATCCCGAATGGCCTTAGCACTGTTTGACTGCCAGCGTCCACAGGCCGCGGTCCCACGCCTGTGTTACGCTTATTATTCCTCATAAATGTATTCACACAGTTTGGAGACAAACAGGTTCTTCGTTTGATTCTCTCTAAATGAGCCCTGTCCTCAGGGCTTAAAGTACATGGAGGGAATGGTTTGGGTTCCCTGGGACAAGGTCGCCTGCACACCTGAGGGGAGTTACTAGAGCAAGGAGTAGCCAAAGGTTGATAGGGTCGACATATTGGAGCATTCATGCAGCTCCTGTTGCTGCCACTGCTCACATTTCCAAAAGCATCTAACGTCACATTTGAGGACGCATCGTACTTTCTCGATACTTGTGTGGCCTTCAATTTATCAATTAACTTATCAGCAAGTGTATCTTTATCTTCTCCAGATTCCAAAGGAATTTTATTTAGAAACTTTACTATTTCTTTCTTCATTAATTCATTATCTGTGTCATTACCTTCCACCTCGATATCAAACAGTTTTTTTGACAGTAAATAAACCAGTTTGTTTCTAGCTAAAACCTCTGTAGGATTTTGCGGTTGTAGTGGTAATTCTTTAATCCAGTCATTTATTTCTTCTCTTATTCTTGCTTGTTCTACTTCATATCTTATAGAATCTCCTGTAGGCAACGGAACTTTATTCAAAGCATTGTACAGATTTTGGTTTAGCGTCCGACTATTAAGAGGTGAGCACGGATTTCTGTACAAGTAATCTCTACAGAAATTATTTATCTCATCGGCAATAATTTTTTTTGATCGCTCTCTTTGATATTCATTACCTCCGGAATAGTGTAAGTCAATATAGGCATCGGCTAGTTGGTCTTTCAATGTTTCCATACCATCTTGTTCTTCTTTTGATAAGTTCCGTTGATCCGGTAAAAGTTTTGAGATAGTATCACGTAAATTCTTTTTGTAAATTTGTCCAGCTATCTCGTCATGTGCTCTATGCTGTGCTTCTAATACTTTTTCAATAAGATCTTCTTTTAGAGCTTGAATATCGTCATCAGATATCGTAATATCACCGAGCAAATTCTGTAGTTCATCTCTCAAGATAGATTCATAAAGAGAATCGTCGTTAAATATTTCTGGGTCGACATTCATTTCTCCTATTTTGTGAATTAAACTATACGCCATGTCCTTTTTCATGTCCTTCATTTCGTCTTCTCCTTTTGTCTCGTCATCAGTATTTATGCTACTTAACCAATTGTCTATAAAGTTTGTCAGTCCATTAAAACTCATTCCATATCCTTCTTTTTTGGTTTCTAGACCTTCAGGAAAGTAATACATATTAGTTTTTAATTTTGGAAGCCTATTTTTTGCCTTAAAAAAGGAGATTGAACATAAATATTTATGGATAGTGTTGTTCTGTGTGACTGACACGATCATACTCACTAGTTTTTACCATTCTGACTCAACTTTTCTAAAAATAATAACTATATTTATCTCATATTGAACGTTTAAACAATAAGAAATTAGCGTACATGTAAGAGGAAGTCTAAAAGTGGTACCGGTGACCGAAAAGTTGTGTGGAAATCGGTTGTCATGATGTGATGCAGAGGAATGACGAAAATGTCGTGAGGAAAGTTTTCAGTATGAATCTGGTAGTCTCTAATAGTAGTGGGAGACCAAAAAAAAACGATGGATGGACTGTGTGAAAGATGACTAAAAAGGGGGTGACTAATGAGACGAAGACTAATAGAAAAGCAAGCAATTATGTTGCGCTAACCCTAAATAAAATGGGATAAGGGCAAAAAAATGACGATGATTAAAAGTCTATTCAATACAATTAAGTGGACTGTATACAATCATCTCCCTTTTACTGTGCAACCATTCAATGTATGTGTGATTTGTAAAAAAAAACATTACCTGTCCCATTCATTGTAACGTCACTATCTTCAAGAGGAATTCCTAAATCTTTTGCATAGTCTTCCGCCAACTGATTTTCCATCAACGTTCTTTTTTCATTCGTCATCGGACAGCCATCAAAAACGTCGCCGATATCATTCATGACTGCTTCTTTAAAGTCTTTCTTCTTTACTGCTGTACCTGCTGCAATCTGGCGATCCCTATCTTGAATTCTAGCAATCAGTTTCTTGGTTTTGTAAAGGAGCTTGTGCGCTAATTCTTCAGCTTCTTCGTCACACAAACACGGACTCAGATAAGTGAGCCGTTTGATAGAATCAATCAAATTTTCTACAATTTCATCTTGGTCAGCATTATTTTTTGCCAGTTTTGTTAACTCATTGGCTAGGCTTGGATGCAAGTCTCGCCTGTCGCAACATATGTTGTAATCATCTAAAATAGCTGATATTTCTGCGTTTAGAGCAGTTTTGAACTCTTCGGCTTGTTTTGGAGACAAACTTTTTCTTCTTCCTTCTCCTTTAAACAGAGAAGTAATATTTTCTAATTGATTTGTAGGTGATTTTGACGTAGACTACACAACCAGTACATTATAAAAAAATAATTTTGAGCCACATCCAGCTACGCCTTGTTGAACGGAAACTTGTTTACTTTTGTATTTGATGTTTGAGCCCGTGTATCAAGCGAACATTGACTTGATTTTTATTTATACCCGTTAGTTGTGACTTATATTTTAGTTTTAATATTCTCATGTATGTGAATTATTGTATTCTTAGGGCTGATTTAACCAAAGCCAGATAGATGGGAATGGGAATAGGGAATAAAATTGACGTCTGACAGTTTTTGTATAGAAAAACTGTCAAAAATGTAATATTTATTCGCTGGATTAGACTTTTAATACGTATAAAAGTTTGGTCGAATTCGCCCTTAAGAGAATAAATTTATCTCAAACTTCATTTAATGTTTAATCGAATCGAAAGAATCGAATTATGACGAAAAAGTTGTATCAAAATAAACAAAAGAAATACTTAAATTTTATAAATATACATTTTATTAAAGTCTCGATGACTTCCCCTTTTATATTTTTCTTCATTGTTTCTTCATTAGTTACGCGACTTATTTACTTAATATCTAGATTCTTTTTGTTATTTTATGATGTTAGTATTCGTTTTTTATTTTATTGTTGATCAGCTTATGTACATTATTTAATAATACTATTAAAAGATCGAATAAGTAAGTTCATGTCGTTAATTTTTTTTTTTTAATAATAATTATGGCGTTTTTTAATATTAGTTAGAAAATTGTTTAGTGTTAGATTGTATGTTTTATTTAAAATGTTTAATTTTTTTTTATTTTCAATTGGTTGTATTATATTTTATATAATTTGACCTTGTTGGTAGACAATTGAAATTTTAATAAATTGTGTATTTCTATTGCCGCTATATCAACAGATAACAAAAAAAAAATTAAGGACACAATACAATAAATTTTTGATTTTGAAAATAAAATCTTTCCTTGTTTTGTGGGTTGTCATTGTCTTGGAACTAATCGAGTAGAGTACAAAATATTATTTTTTATTTATTTTTATCTTCAAAATGAAGTGAATGAAATAGAGGACCGTAAAAGTTGTCAGTTTTAGACCATTTTTCTACGAGCTCTATCGCTACAACTAAACAAGTTAGAAATTTGTAACTTCTGCGTATCATGTAGGTACCATAACCATACCTTATCCTTACTAATATTATAAATGCGAAACTAATTCTGTCTGTCTGTCGCGCTTTTACGCCAAAACTACTGAACCGATTTAAATTAAATTTGGTACACATATAGTCTAGAACCTGAGAAAGGACATGCTAGTTTTTATCGAGATACCACACGGGCGAAGCCGCGGGGTGAAGCTAGTATTATAAATACGAAAGTGAGTTTGTTTGTTTGTTACGCTTTCACGCTAAAACGGCTGAACGGATTTGGATGAAATTTGGAACATGCGTAGACCATGACTTGGAATAGGAATTAGTCTACTTTTCATCCTGGATTGCAGACGAAGTCGCGGGTAACAGGTAGTCATAAGTATTTTTAGTACGAAATCATATTTATCTGTTTCTGTCGCTAAGACTCGTCATTCGCTTGAATGAGAAATCCACCCGCACCTATGAAAACCCACTCTCAATGCAAACACTTGCAGGTGGATTTGTCGCTCTAGCGAATCGCGCCTCTCTGTGACAGAAACAAATTCAGAGGGCCTAGACAAGTGATAATCGCTTCGAAAGCGTTTCGTATTTCTACAACGACTTTCAACTGGATTGAAATAGCTTTTCGATAGCTTATGTCAGTCCTATACATTTTTGCCTTTTCCATCATCGTTATCGCTGATAGAATGTCACTTTGTCTTGGGCCTCAGATATCGAAAAAAAACTGATTCTGTGTGTAAATATGATTTGTATAGGTAGTAGACTAGGAATTTCAAAACTCTGTTCCAACGAGGTAAATGCCGCGCGGGATGCAGGATAAAATTCACTCGCGCCGATTGTGTTAACCATCTTATAATAATATGGAGTTGTTCCGATTACTGGAGCACAAAAGTCACATGTCTTCCTAATAATTAAAATTAAAATAATCGAAGCACGCAGTCGCGTCCCGCGCGGTTTTTGCCTTACTTTAAACAGTATTTTTAAGATTGTTTAGATTTAGTGCTTGTCCAGACTGGCAGCGCGGTGCGGACAGCGGCGCTGGTACGGGAACGCGCGCGATTTGCCTGTTCGCAGTCGAGCGCGGCTTCGTTCCGCGGTTACCTCGAACTTGTTTGAGATCGCACACTCACTGCAGCCGTATGAACGAGCTAAGGCGCGAGGTGCCCGCGCCAAGCAGCCCGCACAACTCGCCGCGCCCGCGCGCCTTCTATTAACATTTTGACACTCAAATGAAGTTCATATGTTTTGTAAACGCCGCGTCGCGCCCGCCTTTGCAGTCTGACCAAGCACATAAATATCTAAAAAAACACTCCCGTTTATGACTATCTTAAGACGCCACAAGTTTAGTAAAATTGAGGAGAACTTCTATACCGATCATTTTGTACAAGTCTTCGACCGTCTCAAAATCTGGAGTCTCAGATGCATCAGGATCTGCACTGATTAATCTCTTAAACACTTGAAACCTGAGATTTTCAATTTCCTCTTTCTTTGAAATCATCTTGTCAGGTTGTACTTGCAAGTACTTCTTTCTATCAACAATGTCATTAGTAAGCTCGTCAATGAAATCTGTTTCGGCTTCTGGCGCTAATTCTATAGGCACACCATCTATCCAGGTTTTAATAGCTTCTGCTATTTTATTTTTGTATTCCTCTGGTGTGAGTTCGCCATTTGATTTTCCTGGCGTAGAGGTTTTCCGAGGATTAAATTCCATGTTTGACGATTCTTGTTCCATTTCGTTTAGACCCCCATTCGCAGTATTCGTGGCTTTTCCGTTACTATCTAGGATGTCTGCGATTCCTTGCTTATTACCCGTCTTTTGAGATACTGGCGATTTTGTGTTTTTTGCGGAGTCTGACGCAGTTTTCATCGTAACGGTATCAATTGTTGCTAATAATACTTTCGTGTCTACTATGACTGCTTTCAATGCTTCAGCCGGCACGAACGCATTCAATCTCCGATGCACTTGTAATTTCAAATAGTCCAAATCGTCAGTTCGAGTAGGTTCCGCACTTCCATAGATTTGAAGATATTTCTTCCGATCAACTACGTCATTAGTAAGTTCTTCTATAATTCTATTCTTTGCTTCCGGTTCTATATTAATTTGAACCTTTTCTAACCAAGCTTTTATGGTGTCGGTCGCGAACTTTGTAAATTGTTTCTCATCAACAACTTGATTTTGTTTTGGTTTAAAAGGAGATTTTTGTTTAGTAGTATTAGTGAAAGTTAACGCTCTGTCTATCTTTGAAAGACGTGACGTTACTTTTCCTTTATTATTCTTCTGTGCTGTTTTAGGAGCTACGTGTGTTGATTTAGGAGCAACGTATTTCTTTAATTTTGTACCCTGAATGGTATTAGTTTCTTCTTTGGATTTGCTTTTAGTAGACAACATACGACCTTGGCCAGCCTCGTCGTAAATAGCCAATTTTTCTTTCATGAAACATTTTTCATTTTTCGGTAAAGGTAATTTAGTAACTGCTTCACCAAGATTCTTGGACCACTGTTTTCTAATACTCTTACTTGTTGCTATCAATTCTTTTAATGAGTGATTGATGTTTCCAGTCGAAAATGCGCAACTGGTACTTTTATTCCTCTCTTGAGGCACTGGATCTCTTCTCCGCGTTTCAGAGGTTCTTTGTTCTGTATTAAAAAGAAACATAAATAAAATAGCACACGGATCAAAATGTAAATGGAATTTTAACAGTTTTGACTTGTCTCGAGTATAATTTTAATGTAATATTTTCATAATTGACCAAGTAAAAGCTTGTCTTCGTGACAAGGCTGCGATAAATGTGGATAATCTTCAATATCACATGTAGAAAAGATAAAAAACATGCTCTATGGTTGTCGCATTTTAGCGTGGCAATAGCGGTCATTGCCCTTTCATCTCTCCGTAGGGACACAAACAATATACTATGTATGGTTTTTCATCATTGGAACATGATGAAGATCATGATAGATATTGATTAGGAAGTTAACGGACTTTGTTGTCAGTTTTTTAAATAAAAATGCTAGAAAATGTAGGTGGGCTATAGTTATTGACTGCTATTGCCACGACTATAGTCAATGACTGCTATTGCCACGACTATAGTTATTGCCATGGCTACAGTTATCCATTGGATAACTAATGATGAACATAGATTTCAATTTTCTTTGTTAGTGTTATGTTTATGGATGAAAACTGAGCTATTGTCTATGTTACATGTCTTTTAAAAGAGTTTGTAGATACTTTATTTGTTATATGCGACAATTGGTAATCCACAAGTCTTAGGCTGAGATCCGTTAACGTTACTTAGCTCGTGAATTGACTTATTGATGTTCCCGTCTCTAACTTGTAGTTAGAAAGTTGTGCGACAAGGCCTAGGAATAACACTAAGCCTAAGAACGGGCTGAGTAACCTATATAGATCTCGGCATTAGGGCCGGTTGTTTCAAACGGTTGGTTAACGTAACATACGTACGTCAAATAATAACGATTACGTGAGATGCATAACGTTCGGTAAATACAAAGCGTTGTTTCATTGCATAGAAAACCAATTGTCAAAGTTATTCGGGCTGCCAGTAAATAGCAAATGTGCAGATGTTTGACAGTAAAATGACGTTAACCAGTATGGCACCAGTTACTGTAATCTTTATTTTTTAACGTACGTTAAGGCCATTATTTCGTGAAACAGCGCTTTTTTGACGATAGTTAGCGCTATTATTGACGTTTACCCGTGTGTCAAGTGGACGTGAAACAACCCGCCCTTAGTGTTCTGCTAAAGTATCAAATACTATGAGTTGATTATGTAGTTCAAACGAGAGAATTTTTAACTGAATAAAAATTTGGCGAATTAAGAGACATGTCTATTCTTACGAATACTTCATTCACCAAACCACGAAGCACGATTGAATAGCAAGAAGAAATAAGGCAAAAACTGACAAAGACTATGCTATCCATACCGACGAAAAGAACGACGGCAGAACCTTAAAATTATGTCCAATGCCGGCGGTACATAAACGACAAAGGATTGAATTAGTTCCTGGAAAACAAAAATTATAAAAATTTAATAAAAAATACAATTTACTCAAAAATCATATAATATCGGCGACATCTATACCACCACATACTAGCAACGCAAGACATCTGACGTCTAATCCTACATCGCACAAGCAAAGTTTACCGCATGTACAGTCAGCCCCGAAAGAAGTAAATGGAAATTGTTTATATCATAGCATTTTCAACTAAATACTTATTTCTAACACGGGTCTCGAAGTTGAACTTTTGAATTGAATGAACTTTTATATTTGTTTAACCTCGTTATTGATTGATTATTTTATACATTTTTGTGAGACTTATGTAGGTAGATTACCTGGTTTTGGTCATAGGGGGTAGGGTGTTGTAGGACAAATTTATTACTTCATTTTGGTTAATTATACTGTATAATATATTTAACCAAGTTTTGTACCTATACGGTGGATAGAATGTTATGAAACAAAACTTGTTGACAATAAAATGGTGGGTGTCCGTATGCATCGTTTTGGGGCTGAATGTACATTACATACACAACTCATCATCATCTGCCTAGCCTTTTCCCAACTATGTTGGGGTCGGCTTCCAGTCTAACCGGATGCAGCTGAATACCAGTATTTTAGAAAGAAGAAAGAAAGAAAGAAAATACATTTATTTAGCACAGACAGGGCACACAACACATTGTAACTACATGTAAACGAATAAAAAAATAAAAATAAAAGAAACAATTTCAAAGTTTAGGTACCTAGAAAAACAAGTGTGCCTCGCGGCTGCGCTAAATAGCACATAACCCAAATAGCTAATAGCTAATATTTTACATGGAGCGACTGCCACTCCACAACCCAGTAACTGGGTAATACGGTACCCCTTGGTTAGACTAGTTGTCAGACTTTCGTGCTTCTGACGACTCGTAACGACTGTCAAAGATCCACAAATGACAGCCGGGACCAACGGCTTAACGTGCTTTCCGAGGCACGGAGGAGTCTCGATATGTGAAAATGGTCACCCATCCACGGACCAACCCCGGCAAGCGTAGCTTAACCTGATGGATCGGCCCGAGCGGCTGTTATTACGTAGCCACGAGCTCCTCATTACATACACAACAATGCGAGTAAGTGGCGAGAGTATTTTCTTAAAACTACCATTTCTTTCGTTTTATTTTTAAGCAGTGGCGAACGTCGATTTTTTTTAAATATTTTTTGACTCATTATGATTTTAAAGTTCATCTACAATAAATTTATGTTATTAACCGTGATTACGTTGCAAAATTACTTGATCCAATAAAGACCACGCGTTTATTTAATACCTAGTGTTGGTTTAAATTACATAATACTAGTATTGATTCATTTTTCAATCGGTACAAAAGCAACTTTCCTTCTTAGGAACATTGTCCCCTATAATAATCTTATAAAAATAAATCCCTATTTCCCTTGGTCACGCCATCACGCTAAAACGGTTGAAAGGATTTGGATGAAATTTGGCACATGGGTAGACCATGAGCTGGAGAAGGACATAGGCTACTTTTCATCCTAGTCCGCAGACGAAGTCGCGGGCAACAGCTAGTATACATATAAAATCGTTGTGATTCAAAAGTAATTATTCTATAAATCTAAATCAACCCTATCAATTATGATCTACTCAACCTCGTCGCAATTTCGGAAAACCCGGAGGAGGATCTAACTCCATGATCATTCTGTATAACTCTTCGGTTCCTTCCATAATTGGGGGTATATCTTTCGAATCGACTAAATTTTTCATTCTTCTAAAAATCTGATACTTCAAATTTTCGATCTCATCTTTATCGGTAGTTATTGCTTCAGGGTGTAGTTGCAAGTACTTCAGTCTATCTAATATATCACTAGCTATATCTTTGGCAACATCTGCTTTGTCATTTGGGTCTAAATCTATAGGCAGATTATCCATCCAAGTTTTAACAGTTTCTGCAATTTTGTCTTGAAACGTCGCGAATGCTTCTCGGGAAACATCTTCATCATCCATTAATTCTTTAGCAGCCCCCGCCATTGCTTCTTGCAGTAATAATTTCAATTCGTTTTTTTTTTCATTCGGAATCGATGATGTATCAACCACTTTTTTACTATCTTTTAAAATCTCAGCTATAAGAGCACCTATATCATTTAGGTTAGGTGAATTGTCTATAGTTTCATTTAGTTTACTTAATAATTTATTTTTTTGACCATTTTTATCAGGTTTGGGTAAAGTAGACTTATCGACAGCACCATTGATAGCTTTAGCGAATGCTTCTTTGTATTTGTTTAATTTATCCTCATATTCCGGACTTTTCTCCTTTGCAAATATGTCTTCGTCATCGTAATCATCCATTAATTCTTTAGCAGTCCCCGCCAGTGCTTCTTGAAGTAATGATTTCAATTCGCTCTTTTTACCAATCGGGATCGATGAGTCATCAACAACATTTTTACTATCTTTTAAAACCTCGCCTATAAGAGCACCTATATCATTTAGGTTCGGTGAATTGTCCATAGTTTCATTTAGTTTACTTAATAACTTATTTTTTTGGCTACTTTTATCAGGTTTGGATAAAGTAGACTGATCGACAGCATCATTGATAGCTTTAGTAAATGCTTCTTTATGTTTTGTTGTTTTATCGTCATCGTAATCATCCATAATTTCTTCTTTGAGTAATAATTTCAATTCGCTCTTTTTACCAATCGGTATCGATGAGTCATCAACAACATTTTTACAATCTTTTAAAACTTCAGCTTTTAGAGCACCTGTGTCATTTATGTGAGGTGATTCGTCTACAGTTTGTTTCATTTTGTTCAATAATTTATTTTTTAAACTACTTTTGTCAGGTTTTGATAAAGTAGACTGATCAACAGCATCATTGATAGCTCTAGTGAATGCTTCTTTGTGTTTTGTTATTTTATTATCGAAATCATCCAGAATTCCATCAAAAGTCTTGGCCAGGTCTTTTTTTAAATTACTTTTTTCAAGGTTGGGTATTGGAGACTTATTCACAGCCTTACTGATAGCTTTAGTGTGTGGTTTTGTGTATCCTTCTTCAACATCGTAATCATCCATAATTTCATCAATAGTGTTCGCCAGATCTTCGTTCATTAATGATTTCAATTCATTTTTTTTGTCAGTCGGGATCGATGATTCATCAACAATTTTTTTTAAATCTTTTAAAACCTGCGTTTTTAGAGGTTCTAAATCATCTTTGTTAATAAATGGTTTTTTGTCCAAAGTTTGTTTCAATTTGCTTAATAACTTATCTTTTAAACTACTTTTGTCGGGTTTAGACATAGTAGTCCGATCAACAGCATCGCCGATAGCTTTAGCTAATGCTTCTTTGAATAACTGAGATTTGTCCTTAGATTGAGCAACCAGTGCCAGTTTTTGTGCTTTGGCAATCAGATCATCAGCGCAAGCACTTGCTTTTTCTTCAGGTAAGTTTTGCTCTCGCATTAGTTTCTTTGTGAGTTTTTTCCTTGCATCTTCAAAATCTCCACCAACGAGCGCTATATCGACTAATTTACTAATATCTGGTTCTAATGTTTTAACATATTTTGGATCTAATTCATATCTTTCGTCACCAATATCTTCTTTTAGTGCCATTTCTCGTGCTCTACCAATCAGTTCATCAACTGGACCACTTGCTTCTTTTTCGGATAAATTTTGCTCCCTCATTAATTTCTTTATGAGTTTTTTTCTTGCATCTTTAAAATCCCCATCCGTGACTGCTATCTCTAATAATTCATCAAAATCTTCAGCTAATTGTTTTTGGTAGCTAGGATCTACAGCCTCGTCAAACTCAGGCAATACTCTACGTATTATTATATTTAATTTGTTCCTTTTCTCATCTGGCATGGATTTTGCCGAATTACTTTCATTCTTTCTTTCTTTCTTTAAATCTTTAAGTGCTTCTGCAGTATCATCAGATAACGGTTTCTGGAAATTTTTGGTAGCTAGGTTTTTCAGTTTTTTCTTAAACTCTCTCTTTTTATCTAATGGTATAGGTGCTTCATCAATAGCTTTTTCAAGTGAAAGTAAAATATCATTCTGAGATTCGCTTTCTAATTCTTTAAAATCATTGACTTGCGATGACAATTTGGGAGGAACACCTCGTAAATTGTCTACTACATTTTCGTCAACCATGTTTACTAATGCACGTTTCAATTTATTTTTCTCTGAGTTAGGTATTTGTAGCTCATCTAGTGTATCAGCTATGCCCATTTTTATGGCATCTTGCACGTCGTCACTGAAGGGCTTTTTCAAATGATCAGTAGCCATTTTTTTCAATTTCCTTTTCAACTCCATCTTTTTCTCTTCAGGGATCGCTGATTCTTCAATTATCTTTTCAATTCCTTGCAAAATACTTTCTTTTGCATTAGTTTCATCAACTTCTGCTATGGGCATCAGGCTTTTTAAAGACCTTACTTGTTTTGGTTCTCGCAAATTGTCCAAATTGTGGTCAGTCATGTTTATTAATGCACGTTTCAATTTATTTTTCTCAGATTTAGGTATTGGCTGCTCATCTATTATATCAGCTATGCCTATTTTTATGGCATCTTGCACGTCATTGCTGAAAGGCTTTTTCAAATTATCAGTGGCCATTTTTTTCAACTTCCTTTTCATCTCCATCTTTTTCTCTTCAGGGATCGCTGATTCTTCAATTATCTTTTCAATTCCTTGCAAAATATTTCCTTTTGCTTTTGATTCATCAACTTCTCCTACGGGCTGTTTTGCCTCTCGCAAATTATCCAAATTTTTGTCAGTCATCTTTATTAATTCACGTTTCAATTTATTTTTGTCTGATTTCGGTATTTGCAGCTCATCTAGTATATCAGCTATGCCCATTTTGATGGCATCCTGCACGTCGTCACTGAAGGGCTTTTTCAAATTATCAGTGGCCATTTTTTTCAAATTCCTTTTTAAGTCCATCTTTTTCTCTTCAGGGATCGCTGATTCTTCAATAATCTTTTCAATTCCTTGTAAAATATTTTTTCTTGCTTTTGGTTCATCAAATTCTTCTGTGGGCTGTTTCGCTTCTCGTAAATTATCCAAATATTCATCAGTCATGTTTATTAAATCACGATTCAATTTTTTTTTTTCGGATTTCGGAATTTGCAGCTCTTCTAGTATATCAGCTATGCCCATTTTTATGGCATCTTGCACGTCGCCACTGAAGGGCTTTTTCAAATTATCAGTGGCCATTTTTTTCAATTTTGTCTTCAACTCCATCTTTTTCTCTTCGGGGATGGCTGATTCTTCAATGATCTTTTCAATTCCTTGCAAAATATTTCGTTTTGCTTTTGATTCATCAACTTCTTCTACGGGCTGTTTTGCTTCTCGCCAATTATCCAAATTTTTGTCAGTCATCGTTATTAAATTACGTTTCAATTTATTTTTCTCTGATTTCGGTATTTGCAGCTCATCTAGTGTATCAGCTATGCCCATTTTGATGGCATCCTGCACGTCGCCACTGAAGGGCTTTTTCAAATTATCAGTGGCCATTTTTTTCAATTTTGTCTTCAACTCCATCTTTTTCTCTTCGGGGATGGCTGATTCTTCAATGATCTTTTCAATTCCTTGCAAAATATTTCGTTTTGCTTTTGATTCATCAAATTCTTCTGCGGGCTGTTTTGCTTCTCGCAAATTATCCAAATTTTTGTCAGTCATCTTTATTAATTCTCGTTTCAATTTATTTTTTTCAGATTTGGGTATTTGCAGCTCATCTAGTATATCAGCTATGCCCATTTTTATGGCATCTTGCACGTCATTGCTGAAGGGATTTTTCAAATTATCAGTGGCCATTTTTTTCAAATTCCTTTTTAAGTCCATCTTTTTCTCTTCAGGGATTGCTGATTCTTCAATGATCTTTTCAATTCCTTGTAAAATGTTTTTTCTTGCTTTTGGTTCATCAAATTCTTCTGTGGGCTGTTTCGCTTCTCGTAAATTATTCAAATATTCATCAGTCATGTTTATTAAATCACGATTCAATTTTTTTTTTTCGGATTTCGGAATTTGTAGCTCTTCTAGTATATCAGCTATGCCCATTTTTATGGCATCTTGCACGTCGCCACTGAAGGGCTTTTTCAAATTATCAGTGGCCATTGTTTTCAATTTTGTCTTCAACTCCATCTTTTTCTCTTCGGGGATGGCTGATTCTTCAATGATCTTTTCAATTCCCTGCAAAATATTTTGTCTTGCTTTTGGTTCATCAAATTCTTCTGCGGGCTGTTTCGCTTCTCGCAAGTTATCTAAATAGCCATCAGTCATCGTTATTAAATCACGGTTCAATTTATTTTTTTCAGATTTTGGTATTTGCAGCTCATCTAGTATATCAGCTATGCCCATTTTTATGGCATCTTGCACGTCATTGCTGAAGGGCTTTTTCAAATTATCAGTGGCCATTTTTTTCAAATTCCTTTTTAAGTCCATCTTTTTCTCTTCAGGGATTGCTGATTCTTCAATGATCTTTTCAATTCCTTGTAAAATATTTTTTCTTGCTTTTGGTTCATCAAATTCTTCTGTGGGCTGTTTCGCTTCTCGTAAATTATTCAAATATTCATCAGTCATGTTTATTAAATCACGATTCAATTTTTTTTTTTCGGATTTCGGAATTTGTAGCTCTTCTAGTATATCAGCTATGCCCATTTTTATGGCATCCTGCACATCGTCACTGAAGGGCTTTTTCAAATTATCAGTGGCCATTTTTTTCAATTTTGTCTTCAACTCCATCTTTTTCTCTTCGGGTATGGCTGATTCTTCAATGATCTTTTCAATTCCCTGCAAAATATTTTGTCTTGCTTTTGGTTCATCAAATTCTTCTGCGGGCTGTTTCGCTTCTCGCAAGTTATCTAAATAGCCATCAGTCATCGTTATTAAATCACGTTTCAATTTATTTTTTTCAGATTTCGGTATTTGCAGCTCATCTAGTATATCAGCTATGCCCATTTTTATGGCATCCTGCACATCGTCACTGAAGGGCTTTTTTAAATTATCAGTGGCCATTTTTTTCAAATTCCTTTTTAAGTCCATCTTTTTCTCTTCAGGGATTGCTGATTCTTCAATGATCTTTTCAATTCCTTGCAAAATATTTTGTCTTGCTTTTGGTTTATCAAATTCTTCTGCGGGCTGTTTTGCTTCTCGCAAATTATCCAAATTTTTGTCAGTCATCTTTATTAATTCTCGTTTCAATTTATTTTTTTCAGATTTCGGTATTTGCAGCTCATCTAGTATATCAGCTATGCCCATTTTTATGGCATCTTGCACGTCGTCGCTGAAGGGCTTTTTCAAATTATCAGATGCCATTTTTTTCAATTTTCTTTTCATCTCCATCTTTTTCTCTTCAGGGATGTCTGATTCTTCAATGATCTTTTCAATTCCTTGCAAAATACTTTCTTTTGCATTAGTTTCATCAACTTCTGCTATGGGCATCAGGCTTTTTGGAGACCTAACTTGTTTTGCTTCTCGCAAATTGTCCAAATTGTCGTCAGTCATCTTTATTAATTCTCGTTTCAATTTATTTTTTTCAGATTTCGGTATTTGCAGCTCATCTAGTATATCAGCTATGCCCATTTTTATGGCATCCTGCACATCGTCACTGAAGGGCTTTTTCAAATTATCAGTGGCCATTTTTTTCAATTTTCTTTTCATCTCCATCTTTTTCTCTTCAGGGATGTCTGATTCTTCAATGATCTTTTCAATTCCCTGCAAAATATTTTGTCTTGCTTTTGGTTCATCAAATTCTTCTGCGGGCTGTTTCGCTTCTCGCAAGTTATCTAAATAGCCATCAGTCATCGTTATTAAATCACGTTTCAATTTATTTTTTTCAGATTTCGGTATTTGCAGCTCATCTAGTATATCAGCTATGCCCATTTTTATGGCATCCTGCACATCGTCACTGAAGGGCTTTTTCAAATTATCAGTAGCCATTTTTTTCAATTTCCTTTTAATCTCCATCTTTTTCTCTTCAGGGATGTCTGATTCTTCAGTGATGTTTTCAATTCCCTGCAAAATACTTTCTTTTGCTTTTTTTTCATCAAGTTCTTCTACGGGCTGTTTTGCCTCCCGCAAATTGTCCAAATAGTCGTCAGTCATGTTTATTAATGCACGTTTCAATTGATCTTTCTCAGATTTGGGTATTTGCAGCTCATCTAGTATATCAGCTATGCCCATTTTTATGGCATCTTGTACGTCATCGTTGAAGGGCTTTTTCATATGATCAGTAGCCATTTTTTTCAAATTCCATTTTAACTTCGTCTTTATCTCTTCAGGTATGACTGATTCTTCAATGATATCTTCAATTCCTTGCAAAATATTTTCTTTCGCTTTTTTTTCATCAAATTCTTCTATGGGCATCAGGCCTTTCCCAATTTGTTGGTTGTGCCTGTCATAATATTCAGTTTCTACATCTTTAATTTGTCTTAGCAATTTGCTGTATTCATCTATTGCGGCAGCTAATTCATTTTTCAATTCATTTGTCTTGTCTTCTGGTAAGTTCAGTTCATCAAGGATTTCATTTATTCTGTCTAAAAGATCTTCTGCAATATCATCTGCCGGTTTCTTGTAGTCTATTGTGGCCATATTTTTCAACTTCTTTTTCAATTGAATTTTCTCCTCACTTGGAATGGGAGCTGATTCAACGGTCTGTTCCAGTTCTAATAAAATATAGTCAAGTATTTTGAGTTCTAATTCTTTTAAATTCTTAGTTAATTCATCAACCTCCGTTGTATCTTCTTTCCTTTGTTGTGTATCTAACTTTTTAGCTAATTTATTTGTTAAACTTATTCTTTTTTCTGCTGGCATGTCATCTTTAACTATGTTCGAGACGTCATCTAAGATTGTGTATTTTTCTTCATCCGAAAGAGAAGAATCTAAATTTCTGGCTAGCACGGATTTTAATTTATTTATTAAATGTGTTTTTACAACTCTTGGGATTGGGGACTTTTCAATTGCATTGCAAATATCTTCGAACAGTTTGTTTCTTACCTTGTTTAAATCGTGCCTTAAATTTGATAAAGCGTCATCAAAATCTTTAGATATAGTTTCACTAACGGTCTTTTTTAGAACATCCTTTTTATCTTGAGGTATTGATAGATCACTAACTACACCACTAATATCTTTTTTTATTGTTTTAAGGACTTCATCTGAAAGCTTACGGTCTTCGTTCTCTGCGAGTATATCCTGTATACTCTTCTTCAACTCTTTCTTTGTCCTCGTATCTATGGAAGACTTGTCAATAACAATACCGACATCTTTCTCTACTTTACTTTGAATGTCACACACACATTTAGGTAAACAAATATTCAAATGTTTCGACGCAACAGCCGATAAAATTTTTTTCAAAGAACCTGCGATACTTCTGTCTTTGGAAATCGGACATCTTTCAACTATATCACTAATTTCATCGTTAATAGTATTTTTGACATTGCTAGGCAATGGTTTATGCATACTTTTTGACAGTGTTCCCTTAACTTGCTGCATCAAATCTTTCTTTTTATTCGGATCTATAGGGAGTTCCTTGACTGCATTTCTGACATCTTTTGCAATTGTCTGTTTTAAATTACTTCCATCACCGCTTAGTCTTCTGAGTCTCATAAGCGATTTACCGAAATTACTGCTTAACTTTCTACTTAATGAGTTCTTCAGTTGAAATCGACTTTCTTTAGGTAAGTTTATGGTACTAATAAAATCATCCATATCGCCCATAATTCCCTCCATCACATCATCATGATCATCTTTAGAGTTTAAGGCTGAATTATTCAAATGGTATTCTAAAATTGCATGGGCCTTGTTTCTCAACTCTTGCTTTTTATTTTGTGGCATTGACAAGTTTTCAATAATATCAAAAATATCTTTTAGCATTTCTTTTTTTACCTGTTCTTTGTGGTATTTCTCCGAAGGCAAAATGTTCAGTTTCTTCATTAGTTCTTCAACGTATATAGCCAAGTCAGCAGGATCTATAGGGAGGTCAGCTTCAACTAGATAATTTAATATATCGTTTGCCAAATTCTCATTTCCCTGCTCTCTGCCTTCTATGATCATTTTTACAAGTTCTTTAACGATTTTCTCAAATTTTCGAGGATCTAAATCAGCTGCGCCTGGTAAGTTTCTTAGCCAATCAGTGGATATTTCAGTGACTTCATCTTGATCCAACCTTTCCATTTCATTAGTTTGCACAGTATTTGACAGTTGCTTCATTAACTCATCAATTAATTCATCCATGGTTTCAATCACAATACCTACGTCATCCACAAATTGATGTATTTCTGCTTTCATTTTTTCAACAACGCATTCGTCATCGATTCCTTGCGACTTTAATTTATTTAACTTTTTGGCTAAGCCTTCAATCAATTTAGGATCTTTTTTAAGCTCTCTACACAAACCGTGTTCACATATCCAATCAGACAAATTCTCTTCAAATTCTTCTGTCAAATCAGTCGTATCGCCTGATAAATTCACGTTTCTTGGTATACTTACTATTTCTGTGGCCAATTTATTTGCTATCTTTTTCAACATTAACATATCACCATCAAATTTTAAAGCTAACTCTACAAGTAATTCGATTATTTCTTTTCTTAATGTGTTTGTATATTTGATATCACATGCGGGCCTCTCAGCAGCCAGGGTCTTGAGTTTATCAACAAACTTACTAATAATGGCTTCCTCATCTACATCTTCACCATCGTCTTCAAAATCCATGCCTACAATCCATTTTTTAACAATATCTCTAAATCTATCAGGTTTTCTTGGTATACTTACAATTCTATCTGTAAGCTTATCAGCTAACTGGTTTTTGAAGAGCTTTTCATCTTTCTTATCTTTACCAGGATTCCACAGAGGAAAATCATCAACGAAACTTTGGATCTCATTTCCAGCATTGTCACCGAAGTTCTCATCATCGGGTAGTAGCTTTAAAGTTTTCCGTAATTCTTTGACGACTGTTTCTCTTTTCTTTTTACTATCTGAGCATTCGATGCTGTGTACAGGAACTTCTTTGAGCCATTCGGATATTTCTTCATCGATTCTTTTGTTGTAATATGCTTGATCTTGGATTTTATGGGTACAAGCACACGGCATGCCGCGGCAACACCTTGATTTCGTTGGGGTTTTGCACCTACATGTTATGGTATTCGTAGAAGCGTCGGGCTTATTGGTACATTGCGTTGATTTCGAACAGTAGCAGTTGGTTCTACTACATTGGCATCCGGCTTGCTCCTGGAAAAAAAAAGCAATTCAGAGTCTTATATTTGGAATTTATTGTGGCTTTGAAGTCACGAATCACAATGATTCCTATCAGAAAAATACAGTTAGAGAAATAATAGTATTACATGAAAGTTCAAAGCAAAATAATGTTTACATTCTAACACGAATACTGTAGGCGTACCTAGTGAACGCATTCGCGAAAAGAAAGATTGGTTAATCTCAAAATACTAATTCGATATAGCAAGATTTCGCTGTTCCGTACGTCGCGATTAGGGACATTCTCAATTACGTAATTCGTCATTGCGTACTTTTTAACTCACGTAAATCGTACTCATAAACTTTATAATACATTGAACTTCGAAGTTTAAAACACCGATGTTTTAAACTTCGAAGTTCAATATTACGGCCGCCTTGTCATGTCATTATTACGGGTAGTCACAAGCCCGAATACATAGTAGGTAATGATAAAGATGACAATAAACAAAAGGGCTAATTAATAATGTTGAAATATTAAAAGATATGTAATGGTCAAGATGAAGATCTATCAACAAAGTCTAATGAACAAGAAATATCATAAAACAAAGATGAATTAACAATAGCAGCAAAACTTACAGTCGATGGTTCCGCACATCTATTAAAAGACTGAATGAGGCGCGACAGAACAGAGCCGGATGCTGTGTGGCACAAAAATTGAATATACTAGTAGACATACGAGTGACGTTAAAGGAATCATTCCCTGTGAGTTGCAGGACGACTGTTATGTCTATCTATTTTGTACCAACCTCAGACCAACAAAAAAGGAAAGACAGATCACGCCGTACATCAAAAGTGAAGCCACAAAACCAAGCTCCTGCAAGTAAACACACAGGCTCACGCACACACCTACACTAAAACCAAGCTCATCGCTCCTAGTACGTCACGAGTCGTCGTCTAGCTAACATCACCAAAACAAATATAATTATGCCTTCCTGTGTAGTGAAAACGTGTAAAAACAATACTAAATCACAGAAAAAGTCTCACGGAATCACTTTTCACTTGTAAGTACTTAAAATAACATCGTTTTTTAATTTAGATAACTATGAATTTTAGGTTATTTGGAACAAAAAACCTGAACGAATGAACGAACGAAAACAGTGACATTTAAAGAGCGAGGGTTGCCATAATATGATTTCAAATTTCCCCATTCGATATTTTTTACTTCGAGTAATTATATGTCTGTTTTTTTATGCATTTAATATTTTAGATTTCCATGTAATACTGAAAATAAAAATAAATGGATAGTAGCTAATTTACTAACCTATTTATACACATATATATATTTTTTTAACACTCAATTGAAAATTAATGGATAATTCTAAGTGAAAGAGCGGAGTCTCCTAACACAAGCAATTCTTGCATAAAAGGTGTTCTCATAAATGCACTTTGTACTTAGATTTGTTTTTGTATTTAATTTGCAATGTAAAAAAAATGTTTTTGTTTCGGAATTCTTCCTAAAAATTGAGGTACAATACCATACTCAACAATATCTTACTCGTACAATATTAGCCTACCCAAAATATTATTCCCCAAGTTATAGGGAAAAACTTTAACAACTGACAACCCTTTTTACACACACATAGATAAAAAGGTGGCTTCACTTTTGACGTACGGCGTGATCTGTCTTTCCTTTTTGTTGGTCTGAGGTACCAACATAGAAATATATAGAAATATGGCTGGACAACTGTTTAAAATGTTGATTATGAAATGCAATAAATAATATCGTAACACCGAATATTTAGTTTTAGTTGTAAAAAAAGGATTTTGAAACTTTCCAAATGCCTTTTTTACACCAAAAACCGGAACCTTTTTTTTTTTTTTTTGAGGGTGGGAAATCATCCAATGACTTCTCCCGCTCTGGGTGGAGCGGAAGGGCGTGTCAGACTTTTACTGACTAAAACCCACCCGTGTTCCTTCAGTTGCCTGTTGCCAAGGTCCCGGTATCCCTTTCGGACTAACCCGCAACCCTGGCAGGCATCGGTCCTAGCGGACCCCGCCAATTGTGCTGACATCTCTTTGAGGCGCGCGTGGAACACCGGTACCTAACAACTTAAATTCAGTGTTATAATTGCAATTCATAATCAATATTTAAGACAGTTGTCTAGTCATATTTCATATTTCCACATAGTAATATTGCTAAATTAATTAAAACAGGTAAATATTTGACAGTTGTTTGCGACGTTGCCAACTTTCAGAATAAACGCTCTTACGTTGCTGAGCAAACAAATTATTCGAACATTATTAAACAATGTATTAGCAATATCTTTCAAAACGATTCATATTGTGAATGACCGTGTGTTACGCAAAGGATGCTGAACAGGGCCAGGGCCCTGTTTAACATCCTTTGCGTTTATCAAAAGTTACAAGTCTACACGTTCACAAGCTACCTAGAATGATAATTTTCGTTAAATTCATAGCTCATCTCCATATTCATAACCAGCCTTAATGTTCCCACTGCTGGGACACGGGCATCAGGTCATCTCTCTCTTTTGAGCATATTCTAAAAAGAAAATAGAATTTAAACATTTATTGCGGTACTAAGCACGACACTTGTGAACTTGTAAGACGGAACAGAGAGTCGCCGGACACTCTCAGGATTTGTTATGATTTTCTACAAGTTGTAACTTTTAGATAAACAAAATCACGAATAAAAGTGTCAAAATATAGGTACTTGTGAACTAAATAATGACATTTGGTAATACAAGTCTTGTAAGTGATAAACAGGGCACTGGTCTTGTTTACACTTTCATCAGATACCTACTTTTAGGACAAAGTGAACAGAATTTATGTCAAACGCAGGTTAGCCTCAAATATACTTGAGAAAAATCAACTAGCATATCGATATACAAGAAGAAATCTAAAAAGTTATTTAAAAGCCACAGAACATAAAATATCAACGCAGAACAATTAAAACACTCTTTGCTCTTTTTTTAGGAAGATAATTATTATATAGAAAAAAAATATAGAAAAACGAGCGAGCCATAAAGCAGTCGCTTAAGACCATCTTCACCATCTGACATCTTGGCTGACAGTACCAACCTCTCGAAAAATGGGTTGGTACCAATGATATTATATTTAACAGATATGTTATAAGCGCGCAATCGTGAAGACTCGAAAACATTCCAATTGTAACGTTTTTACTTGTAGTGAAATGTAAAATGAATGAAACGTGGGTATGCGTGCCGCTGCTGCGCGGAACACTTTTTTCGGTTGTTTTGTGAGTGTATAACATATCTGTTAATATAATATCATTGGTTGGTACACACGGCCACACATCAAGCTATACATTTCCAGTTTAAGCAGACCTCGCATTGTACGGAAATCCTATACAATGTGAGATCAGCATAAACTGGAAATTTAAAGCTTGATGTGTAGCCGTGTGTACCATCTGGCCAACACTAGCACCGTGCGCGCTCATGTCAAATCAAATAGAGCGCGCTTCCCCGGCTTCTTGTTACACATTTCTGTCCCTTTTCACGAAATCACTCGACAGGAAAGATGCTACAAATTAACAAGGTACCTAAACTGCTAAATAAAATGGCGAATATTCAAAATCTTTGTTTGAATATGTTTGAATGTGATGTGTAATGTGCTAATGTGTGTTCATGCATTTCGTTTATTATAAAAGTATCAAGAACAATAGTTACCTTGGTCTTCCTCTGGGTCAACATCCTGAAAGCAGGACAAAAAAGATTTAAATTTTAGCAAGAAGGCTCAAGAGTAACTCTGACTCAGGCCTCCTCTCTGAGCGAGGGGCTGTTGTATTGGGTCCCCAACTTTGAAATTGGCGTTTTTTTCTCACAAATAGAAAACCTCGTTACTTCTATGATTTAAAATATTCTTCAATTGCTTGGTATTATATCGAATAATGACCATCATAGACAACTACCAATAGTAAAAGAACCTTATTACCTATAGTTTTCTAAACATAAAAAATACCTTAAAAATTACTCCTCATTTTGTTAGCAGATTTTGTTTTCTTATTTTTGTCGCTTAATCTAAGTGGCATACGTTATCTTAGTTTTTAAACAAATCAAAGTTTTAAAACATATTAGTGTTCATGGTTGTTTTATAAATTAAGAAAATGTTAGTATGAAAAATGCAACATCTTTAAAATTCCCCATACAAAACGCTGATTTCAAAGGTAGTAGATTAGAATTATTTGCTCTTCAGTTTCGTCTAGGAGTTTAATAAAATAAATCAATTGAATCTGCTTTTATGAGACACCATTGGAATAAAATAAATTAATTTCAATCCAACAAGTTTAGTGTGTTTCCCACTGCTGGGACACAGGCCTCCTCTCTATAATCAGCCTATAATGTTCCCACTGCTGGGACACAGGCCTCCTCTCTTTGACAGTAGGCTATAATCCACCACGTGGGCCCAGGGTTGATGTCACATGTCTTCAAATTTTTGGTTCTAGGACATGCCGGTTTCCTCACGATGTTTTCCTTCACCCTTAAATATTTATTTTATTCTGTTTTTTACTAAATACATCATCTGTGAAAATTTCAACTGTCTAACTATCACGGCTCATGAGGTGCAGCCTGGTGACAGACGGACAGACAGACAGACAGACGGACGGACAGCAGAGTCTTAGTAATAGGGTCCCGTTTTACCCTTTGGGTACGGCACCATAAAAATGATCACAAAATGACTGGAATAAGAAGTGACTTTCGGATTCGGTAACCGTCATTTTACACCCGTTATGTACTGTTGATGACACGTACCATAACGTCAGTAGGCCTGTCATTCTTGTTGGAACAGACCTGCCTGTGCTGGTCGAACCTGTTCTTGAGCTCCGGACACACTTGGAAGACCTGTGGGAATCACTATTATATCTTAGACTTCTCAAACCAAACGGCACTTCGACTGATAAGGTGCATCTAGATTATGGTTGGTGAGATTACGGAGGAAATGAAGAAAAAAAAATATTTATTTGACCCAGGGGGCCTACAACGGCCACATTAGCAATTCCTCTAAAAGCAATACATTTCCTGAATTTCCAGCTGTCATTAGCAATATTCCTCTAATTTGACACAAAAGAATTCATAATTTGTGGACCATTTTACGAATCTCCATAGACAACTGTCAAACAGATGAATTATTTCGTAATACGAATCGCACGCAGATCATATTATGAATTGTCAGTTTTTGACATTTTATGATGATTCATAATATTTCCTATTATGATTCTGCCAAAGTGACACACAATATTCACACAACGAATAATCAATTCTGGTTTTACTGACATACAATGCACAGCCTAAGCCACTGGGTCTATGCAGTTTGAGGCATGAAAATTTGCACAAGAGTTAAATATATTTTATTGTAGATTGTTGCCACGCCAAACGCCGGACGCGGAAAAACGATGCGGTCTCTGCGTCCGGCGCTAGGCGTGTCAATACGTTGTGTTCAGGTTCGCGAAAGGTCAATCGGCATCCTGCGGAAGCCTCGTTGAGAGGTGAAACACGTGTCGATTTCTTACAGGGTTTTTTATGACCCTTGAGGAATAGGTTACTAAATATATCTACGTCTCTTGTATATTTATTGGGTATTTCCATCTGGAAATTCTTAGTAGCAGCCCGGAGTCTGAATAAGTGCCCGGTTGATGGCAATAGGTTCGCCCCCTATTACATAACTGGTGAAATGTGGATGTACTTTATGTACGAGCCCTGCCTAACCCTTCGGGGAATACAGGCGCGATGTTATGTTATGTTATTAATATTTATTTTAGAAGTAATAATATTATGTCATCATCATCTGCGTCCCCTTTTCCCAACTATGTTGGGGTCGGCTTCCAGTCTAACCGGATGCACCTGAATACCAGTATTTTACATGGAGCGACTGCCTATCTAACCTCCACAACCCAGTAACTGGGTAATACGATACCCCTCGGTAAGACTGGTTGTCAGACTTTCGTGCTTCTGACGACCCGTAACGACTGTCAAAGATCCACAAATGACAGCCGGTACCAACGGCTTAACGTGCTTTCCGAGGCACGAAGGAGTATCGGTATGTAAAGATGGTCAACCAACCCGGCAAGTGTAGCTTAACCTGATGGATCGACCCGTGCGGCTGTTATTACGTAGCCACGAGCTCCTCCGTATAATTTTCTCTTCTACTATTACACAATCATGTTGTCTACATCTTTTTTTGTCTACTCTCATATCGCAGGTATGCTAGAAGATATTTCTTTATAAATACGCATCGCCTTTGTAAGTATTTTCTTTTCCTTTCTTCTGGTCAGTTTATGTGTGTACATAAACGGTTTTAAAATAAACAAATAAAATAATGAAAACCGGTTAAGAAGTACTTACAACTGGTCTTTCATTGCAAATTTGTCTGATGGTACTCCGAATATACTTCGACATGTCGCTCAGGCTCAAATCTCGAACAGAGCGCTTGAACCGTATAGATCTGTCCACACGATTCGGCCTATCGGGACTCCTGAACCTATCGATACTTTTGAATCGAACGGGACTTCGGGACACCTCTGGACTTCTAGTACGTTCTGGACTACTGGATCCTACCGGGCTTGGGGACTTGTCGGAGCGATTGGGCCGTTCATAGGGAGAGTCGGCGACCTTTAAATAGTCGTAGCTGCTGCTAAATGTCGCATCTCTTTGTCGGGCTGCTCTGCAAGAAAAAAAAAACGAGGTGCTAACAGTAGTAGTTGCATAATAATATGATCTTTATGTAACATCTGAAATCTTGGCTGACGTATACAGGGTGTAAGGGTAAAAACCGTTGTCACTCAAACCATGGGTAGTTGACTTAAATATAAAAATAAATGACCGAGTAACAACAAAAAAAACTGTTATTTTCATTAAAAGATTCGAAAAAGTTTCTATCCGACACCGTGCTCGCTAGAGCAATAGCTAACTGACTGAGGGAGGGGTCGCGCTCGCGGACGGTCAGGTCACGTCCCGCACCCCCACCCATGTTGAGACGCAAGTTTGTTGCCCTAGCTCATAGGTGAAAGGGTGAAATACTCTAGTGGTAAAATGTAATTAACAAAAAAAAAAACAGTAGTTTTCCATTGATTTTACGTTCTATAAATGACAACAAACACGGTTTCAAGGATAACGGTGTTTACCCTAACACCCTGTATAATATTATATTAACAATAATCATTATCTTCACCCTCATCGTAATTGTCATCATCATCATCATCATCATCAAGATCATCATCATCCTGTTTACATGCTCTCAGAAAATGGGTTGGTACCATCTGAGGCCAACTCTAGCACCGCGCGCGCTCCTTGGTCAAGTCAAATAGCGCGCGCTTCCTCGGCTTGCTGTAACACACTTCCGTCCCTTTTCACGAAATCACTCCCACAGATTGCAGGAAAGCCAGAGGAAACATGATGAAGAAAGATGACACATCAAAAAATTGTCTAAAAATTGTTTGCTCTCCAATATTGACTCATCTTTTCTAGAAACGCATGATCGATTCTCATAAATATAATGACCTATTCTCATCAATAATATTATTAATATATTTATTTCATTTATTATAAATGTGGCTTGTGCTATAAGAATGCCTTAGGTATTTCATTCATCACTTGCATAATTAATTCCAGTTTTTAACTTAACCGGCAGATAATTTTCTTATTATCAGGGCTTTGCAAGATTTACATTATTATTTGCAGATTGAAAACTGCAGCCTTGTTCCTAATGCTGAGACACAGGCGAGAAGAAATTGGCGGCCGTAATAATTATTCGTTCTAATTCTCACAAGGTGGACCAATGCCTTTGTGAAGGCCGCAGGAATCCGCTGGATGCGGAAAGCACAGAACGGGTCGAAGTGGTAGTGCTTGAGGGAGCTTATTTTCATTATTTATTTATTTCAGACATCATTCTAGTCCATAGACATATGCAACTTATGTCCAGCAGTGGACGTCTTTCGGCTGGAAGGGTCAGTTCAGACCACGACGTGAAGTGACGCGACCTTGCGCACAGTTTTTAGCAATTATCGAACTTATTGTCTATACAAAAAGATATAACTGGTACCAGGTGAACTGACCAGAGTGCCTAGACAAGTGACAATCGCTTCGAAAGCGTTCTACAACGACTTTCAACAAGATTGACATAAGCTTATCGATAGCATAATTATGTCAGTGCTATACATTTTTGCCTTTTCCATAATCGTTATCGTTGATAGAAAGTCACTTTGTCTAGGGCCTCATAATGACTAAAATTCTTTGCTACGTACTTTAGGTTCCTGCTATCGCTCACGGGGGAGTACAGCTTAAAGTTCCTCGTTCTCCCTCTAGTGCCAACCTGTACGTTGCTATTGGTAACGTTGGCATCCTGCCGTCTCGTGTAAGTCTGTTGGTGTTTAGAAGCTTTGGCCATGTCATAAGTATCCGAAGACTTCTGCTGTCGGAGCGAGCGCATGCTTTTTGTTGAACGCGACAGTTCTTGAACTGCAAAATAATGTTTTTTTTTGTAAGTGTGGGGGCATGCATGCAAACCACAAAATGCATATATTAAAAGGCTCATGCAAACTGTCGTGATATCGCGGGCGCGACAGGCAGCGCAGCCCTTGTCGTGCCCGCGATATCGCGCCAGTCTAATAAGCTTTAATAGTATAAATAAAGTCACTTTTTTCGTGCCTCTGTGTGTGTGCTTAGCATAATCAGCTTATAATATTCCCACAGCTGGGACAGAGGTTGCGTCCGCACGTGTCCTAGAACCGAAAATTCGAAGACATGTGTCATTCTACCAACCCGCACAGGGCCTGCGTGGTGGATTACAGCCCACTCCCTCTCACAGGCCTTGTGTCCCAGCAGTGGGAACATTATAGGCTGATGATGCTAGTACAGTGTAGGCACGGTCTTCAGTGTTGTATGGATCTCTATGGAAGCTTGGACACGTTTTTTCTACGGCGTTGTGTGGTTGTACTCACAATTTTTAGCCTGCGTGTACCGAATGAGCTTCTCAATGAGATCGGTAGATGCGGTCCGGAAGGGAGCCATGCTTGGGTACTTCCGTAGAGAGTGCGCAAACGCCTCGGTCTCCCGGTTCGAATTGCAGTACCGGTGGGAAGAACCTGCAATGTTGGGATTTATACAATGTCAATCTGTCTAGCCTTTTCCCAACTATGTTGGGGTCTGCTTCCAGTCTAACCGGATGCAGCTCAAAACCACATAGCTGTATTTTACATGGAGCGACTGCCTATCTGACCTCCACTACCCAGTAACTGGACAATACAGACTTTCAGAGTTTCAGGCTTCTGACGACCCGTAACGACTGTCAAATATCCACGAATGACAGCCGGGACCAACGGCTTAACGTGATTTCGTGCGATTACGTGGGATTTAAACAATGTGTAACCGAACTGAACATTATGAAAGTAGATTTTTCAGAACCGTTTCATTTAAAAAAAAAAATTAAAACTACGTAAATTACAGTCACACTTCCGCTGTATAATCAAAACAAACCATTGAAATGGACGCAGTATTCACTACGCTAAACCGATAGACGTATGCAACTGTGTGCCTGCGTAATGTGACCACAATTTTCTCCCATAATGAATATTACTAATTTAATTAATACAGGGTGTTAGGGTAAACGCCGTTATCCTTGCAACCAGTGGTTTGGTTTCATTTATAGAACGTAATATCAATGGAAAATTACAACTTAAAAAAAAAAAAAATTGACCTAAATTTTACCACAAGAGATGCAAGTTCGTTGCCCTATGCGCTAGGGCAACGAACTTACGTCTCAACACGGGCGGGGGGTACGAGATGTGACCTGACCGGCAGCGAGCGCGACCCCTCCCTTAGTCAGTCAGCTGTTTCGCTAGCAAGCACGGTGTCAGATAGAAACTTGTTAAAATCTTTTAATGAAAATAACGAGCTTAAGAGAGTGTATAGAAATACGTGACACGACGATATCGCCGCGATTCTATCGCTCGTGTAGGCGGCCCCTTTGCTCTAGTGGAAATAGACACAGCTTCGTAGCTTAACTTTAGGTTAGCCACCGCGCACATCTCAGGGCAAAGGCTGACTTGGACTATCGTTTAGTAATTATAACAAGATTAAAAAACAAAACTATTCCATTCTTTAAAACACTTTACGTCTTTTTTTTCATTCATGAATGAAAACGACAATGGATATTTAGGATTTTTCTTCAAATGGTTGAATATCACAATTCCACGTCACGTCACTATGAAGAACAACAATGAGACCTATCCAGATATAGGATGTGGATGACTCAGGGTAAACACCGTTCTCACTCAAACCAAGGGACTTAAATATAAAAATAAATGACCGGGTAACAACAAAAAAAAAACGTTCTTCTTCTGCCTAGCCTTTTCCCAACTATGTTGGGGTCGGCTTCCAGTCTAACCGGATGCAGCTGAATACCAGTATTTTACATGGAGCGACTGCCTATCTGACCTCCACAACCCAGTAACTGGGTAATACGATAGACTGGTTTGGTTAGACTGGTTGTCAGACTTTCGTGTTTCTGACGACTCGTAACGACTGCCAAAGCTCCACAAATGAAAGCCGGGACCAACGGCTTAACGTGCTTTCCGAGGCACGGAGGAGTCTCGATATGTGAAAATGGTCACCCATCCACGGACCAACCCCGGCAAGCGTAGCTTAACCGGATGGATCGACCCGAGCGGCTGTTATTACAAACAAAAAAAAACGTTATACACATTAAAAGATTTTAAAAAGTTTCTATCCAACACCGTGCTCGCTAGCGAAACAGCTGACTGACTTAGGGAGTGGTCGCGCTCGCGGCCGGTCAGGTCACACCCCCAAACCGTGTTGAGACGCAAGTTCGTTGCCCTAGCGCATAGGGTGAAAGGGTGAAATACTCTTGTGGTAAAAGGTAAAATGTAAAAAAGTTGTAATTTTTCCATTGATTTTACGTTCTATAAATGACACCAAACCACTGGTTTCAAGGATAACGGTGTTTACCGTAACAACCTGTATACTGCAGAACGAAAGTATAGAGTTACCTTTATCAACCCAGGTCTGACTCCCTCCATAATGCCTCACTCTTGACGACGAGACTCTTACTTTTCCACTACTGTGACCACTGCCTTGTCCACTGCTGTGGCAATTCCACTGTCCGCTGCCGTTTCCACCGATTTCAAAGTTCCCTTGATCTGTAGACAAACATAACAACAGATTTCCCAGGAAATGTATGCGTTTCGGGAATCATCGTATATCTTCGGTAATACGAACGTGTGATGATGACATGTAATATAGAGCTGTTAACCGTGGACCTATATGACCCACCTACTTGCTTATGTATTACTAGATGCCCGCGGCGTCGCCCGCGTGGATGTCAGCTGTTATTATAAAACTTAAACCTTTCTCGAGAACTACTCTATCCATTGGTGAAAACAGCATGAACATCGATGCAGTAGTTTTTGAGTTTATCGCGAACAGGACGACAAACAGACGCGGCGGAGGACTTTGTTTTATAATTATGTAAGGATTACCATGATTACTTTATAGATAAACAACTCTATGGAATTCCAACAAAAAAAAACAGTACCTTTAGGTGCAGATAACGATCTGGGAGCGAAGTATGTAACACAAAAGAGAATAAACTTTACATTCGCGCAATGTTATGTGCTACAATGATAGGTGCTACAATGATAGGTGCTACAATGATAGGTGCTACAATAATAGGTGCTACAATAATAGGTGCTACAATAATAGGTGCTACAATGATAGGTGCTACAAAATGATAGGTGCTACAACGATAGGTGCTACAATGATTGGTGCTACGAAATGATAGGTGCTACAAAATGATAGGTGCTATAATGACAGGTGCTACAATGATAGGTGCTATAAAGCGTGACAGCCCTCAGTACAAAACTTAGAAGCTTTGCCTCTGTCGGAGGATACTCTGAGGCGTGATGTTCGTACTAATTCGAAAACACGAATTTTACTTTAACACATGTCTTTTGGTCGGCTTCCAGTCTAACCGGATGCAGCTGAATACCAGTATCTAACATGCAGCGACTGCCTATCTGATTCCCACAACCCAGTTACTGGGTAACACGATATTACCCCTCGCTAAGACTGGTTGTCAGACTTTCGGGCTTCTGACGACCCGTAACGACTGACAAGAACCTCCTACAATTACTTACTGCGACAGGGTTCCTTCCTCTGAGGTGGAAACTCCGACACTGCTTCTGGTGGTGATGTTGGAGTCACCATGCAGTGTGCCAACTGTGACAAATAACAACAACATTGAGTGAAGATTGAGTCCAAGACTGATATTATTAATAACTAGTTTCTGACTTGACCGACATAATCATCCTATTATTTGACATTATATTATACCTACAATTTAATTTCAACTCTTTATTCGTGGATTTTGTGGACATGTTAATTACCTATTTAGATTTGTTACAGTTACAGATCATTATCATTTGTCATTTGTATAGATTCTTTTCTATCTTGTGAATGTGAGAACGTTGTAGACTTAATGGACTGTAGATTTTTTTAACATTTCTATTTTGTTAAGTACCTACCTACCTGGTATTTGTTGAAAGGTCAACACGGTCTATCAACACTGTAATTTGAAAATATTGTAAAAGCCGATTATTTTTAAAAGAGTAACCGTGGAGTTTCTTGCCGGCTCTTCTCCATAGGAAACGACCAATTTTGGAACCGTGCATCTAGCTTCTGACGTTTCATAAAGGGTTATGTGAAATAAAATATTTTGATTTTGATTTTTGCCCGCGACTTCGCCCGCGTGCTAGTCAACTATACTATAAAATACCTAAAATACCTTATGGCACTTTGAAATAGTGTAGCTTTCAGCCAGTGAAACAATTTTCGAAATCGGATCAGTACTTCCAGAGATTACCTCCTACATCCAAACTTACTAACTATACCTCTTTCTAAAGAAAACGTGTTTTTCACACTTTTTCTCGCCATGAAAGACTAGTTTATGCGTACGTCGTGTGTAGGCACGGCCGTCAGTTTGTATGTATCACTATGGGAGCTTGTTGACAGACACTTCTTTCTACGACGCGGTTTATACGCCGTAGGTACCTACCGTAAAGAAACCGTGACGTGTACAAAGGGCCTTAGTGTAAATAGTAATCAGACACCTGTCAAGCCTCTCGATTTACCTCTCGATAACTCTTTGGTAACCTGAACGTTTTGCGTCCTAGTATCAGAGTTCCAACAAATACCAGTGGTATTAGTTTTTGGTATTAGAATGGAATAACTCATGTTGCCGTCTCGCTTATGTACTTAGTACATTGTGATCAAGGCATTACACGTTTTAAATTTATTGTGTCACGAGATATAAGTACTAACGTACTAGAGAAGACACCGTAAACACCTCCTTTGTCTCGTTCAACTGCGGCGATCGCGCCGCAGTTTGTCGAAGAAAACGCGTAAGTGCCGCGATTTACATGGCGCTTAAGACCTTTTTGCCGAGAATAAATACACTTCCGCAGCAAATCTAGCACTGTGGTAAATTAGGTACGGTTTAGACGAATTGTTATTATTTTAGCGCTCGCTGCAGCGAACTAAAGATTCAATACGAAGAATAGGACAATTCAGTTATTTGACGTAGCTTCTCTAGTACGTTAGTACTTATATCTCGATGTGTCACACTTGAATTGTGTAACTGATAAGTACCAATCAATCTGCCTAGCCGTTTCCCAACTGTGTTGGGGTCGGCTTCCAGTCTAACCGGATGCAGCTGAATACCAGTATTTTACATGGAGCGACTGCCTATCTGACCTCCACAACCCAGTACCTGGGCAATACGATACCCCTTCGTAAGACTGGTTGTCAGACTTTCGGGCTTCTGACGACCCGTAACTGTCAAAGATCCACGAATGACAGCCGGGACCAACGGCTTAACGTGCTTTCCGAAGCACGGAGGAGTCTCGGTATGTAAAGACGATCACCCATCCACGGACCAACCCCGGCAAGCGTAGCTTAACCTGATTACTTACCCACGAGCTCCTCGTGTAACTGTTAAGTACCAAAATATAAAATACCTTGTAACTACTAGCATATCTGCCATCACAGATCTGAGAGCTTGTGTGTTGCCTCGAGAAATCTGTTCCAGTACTTGTCTCCACAGATGATCTCTGATTTGCAAGCGGTGCAGAATTTGCAGGCAACGTGAGTGATCTCAGATCAGCTACAGGTATGTCAGTCCTCGTGTTAGTTGAATTTATCTCTGAAAAATAACAATGAACATGTTGTATTTTCTTGCGTTTATTATTAGAAAATTCTAATAGCTGATGCCCGCGGCTTCGCCCGCGTGGATGCCGCTTATTATATACTAAAATCTTCCTCAAGAACCATTCTATCCATTGGTGAAAACAGCATGAAAATCGGTGCAGTTGTTTTTGAGTTTATCGCGAACAGACAGACAGACGCGGCGGAGGACTTTGTTTAAAAATATGTAGTGATAAAGTTTGTCACCCTTCCAATGCATTTAGTTTTTGGGAAGGGTGTTATTTGTGATTAAATATTGAGCTATAGTATTTTTATCACACGAAGCGACGCGCGCTTTTGTTGTGGTAACGAAGCTTAAAATACGCTGTGAATGTGCGTAAGCGCAGAAGCTCTCTTATTTATTCTGTGCTCTCGGTACCGTCCGAGACGAAGGCAATGGCGAAGTCGGAAGTGAGTGTGTGCGTGTGTGTGTTATGTGCTGACGCTACTCGTCTACACGCACACATTCACACTTGGTTACCACAAGTATGGCGCGCGTCGCTTCGTGAGATAAAAATACTGTAATGACTTACTAAACTTTTTATGATCCGATACAATATCGAATTTATTTACTACACTATAAGGTACACGCGCTGCGCAGCACCGCGCATCTCAACGTACTTTGACACGTGTCAACACTCGCAATGAAATTATACGTATTCTTGAAGAAAATAAACTCGATGATTGTTAAAAAGTGCGCGCAGCGTCGTTTTTTTCGCAGCGACGTCGCGCGTTTTTTTATACATTTAAATGGTATTTTGTTGTATAATTGTGATTCTTCTAAAGTTTAACGATGGGAAATCCTACTGGGGACACAGTTAAATAAATGAACTATCAAATGACTCACGTATCCTGGGTCTAGCAGACCTCCTCCTATCAGAGTTATGTCTGGACCTGTTGCAGACCGTGAGGGTAACTCCGGCAGGGTCCAAACCCTGAACTATCGCCACCAAACCTTCACCGTCACCTGCCATGCTTTAGTTCATTTGTAGAGGTATATGCTGAAATTAAGGATTTCTTTATTTCACTGCTTCTTTGATTTGAGTATAGGGCCGAGGTTAATGACCGGATGCTTCACTTTCTGTTCGTTTTGTGTCTTTTATTAGGTATCTTTCTAATAAACCAAATTCACCAAAGTAAGTACCCACTGTTTGTAAATAACTACTATTGGTCTGTGAATTTGGTTTATCATTATTCCTGTCACTGTCGCACAACTGTCAAACTATAAGTGCATGATGGAGTCAGGAACATTTCTAAGCCCATTCCCATTTCCCAATTTTGTCGGGCTTAGAAATGTAGACAGATGCAAACACACTTCAATGTTCATTTTAAGGGTTCCGTACCAAAAAAGTGAAACTCTTATAGGATCACTTCGTTGTCCGTTTGTCTGTTTTTCTGCCTGTATGGCAGTCTGTCTGTTAAATCAAAGTCAATTTATTCGAACTGGGCTTACAAAACCGAGATCAGCAAGACGACCAGTCACCACAAGCCAGCACTCGTTCACAAGCATAACGCAAAGATCAGCCATTACTACTCGCCTTATTTAAGAGAAGGGGCATGGCGAACTTGCTGCCAGTTGCCTGCCAAGACCCTTTTGCAAAGGAAAAGTTATCAAGTTGAAATTAATATCAAATACGTAGATCTACGGCACCTTGCAGCTCTAAAGCTTCAACAACAAGCGTCTAAGCATGCGACCATTTATGCGACATATTTTGATACCCGCAAATAAATCAAAACTTCCTGTTCACACCTTTTTTTTTTGTTGGGAAATCATCCAATGACTTCTACCGCTCTGGGCGGAGCGGAAGGACGTGTCAGACGTTTACTGACTAAAACCCACCCGTGTTCCTTCAGTTGCCTATTGCCAAGGTCCCGGTATCCCTTTCGGACTTTCCCGCAACCCTGGCAGTCTTGTTCACGCCTGGAGACAAATGATAATGATGACATGACTGATGTATGAAGGAAGTTACTTACTGTCATTTTGAGCAGTCTGAGAATGGAGTAGCATATATCAGGCCTGTAGCAGCCTTGCCAATTGTCCCTGGTAGGTATTGGCCTGAAAAAACAACATAGTTCAACCAAAAACAATTATAACGGCACTGACTCGAGCGCTGAGGCGGGCAGGCCGTCGACTCGGTTGGGGGGGATTATATTATTATGTGCCCTATCTTATGGGTGCTTCTCGGGTGCATGAGTGCTCTGGATAACCTGACCCCTCTTCGCCTCTTCCTTTTTGTAAGAGGTGCCAGGTACAGCACTGGCTTATTTGTAGTTTTAGTAAATGTCATTTTTTATTTTGTATTGTGCGTTTAGTTTGTGCAGAATAAACAATTTTTCTTTCTTTCTTTCACTGACCGTACCACAACCACACAACGTGGATGAGCGAATTTGTATGAAAACTTGCTTATTCACATGGACCACATTTCGCTGTCAGAATCAACCGTGTGGGCGATACCCACCACAAAAAAGCGGCGCGTGACGTCGCAGACAAATCGCAAACACAACAATCTTTTATGTCTGCAACCACTAGCCGCAACGTAACCACATCGCAACTACTAGCCACATAAGTTTTTACTCTTCAACTCTGCCTCATTGGTCTAACGGTTGCAAGCACGAGTGCAGGCCATGGAGTCCTGCTTTCGAACCTCGTGCCGAGCAAAGTGTTTTAAGGTTTTCTGTTAGGAATTTCTAAGTTCAGCTGCATTTAGGTAGGATGGAAGCCGATTACATTATGGGAAGCTGCTAGGTTATGGTTAGCATTCCTAATGATATCCAGGATTATCAATATGTTAGACCAAAGAAACGATGGATGGACTGTGTGAAAGGTGATATGGAAGGGGGTGGCTACCGAAATGACGACTAGTAGTTCGACCAGGATCACTGTTCTGCGCCTTAGGAATGCGCGGCGAGGCGGGGAGCAGCGTTGACCAATGAACGGTGGGCGAAACGCCGCGTGCCGTGAAATTTGACGAATTAGTGGGCTGCACTTGCCCCCCGTGAGCCGCGCACATACCTCAGGTGGAACAGCGGTATCGCAGGCGGAACAGCTGTCTCGTTTAAACTATATTAGAGAAGTATGGAAGAAAAAGGCATGTTGCGCAGACCGGGATAAGGGCAAGATAATGATGTTTATATCTTAGGACATAGTTCATACTTACATTATAAAAATCCTAAAAATTTACATAAAATAACGGACAAAATATTACAAAACACACACAATTTCTAAAAAAAAAGATTGTAATTTAGAATTTATGTAGCACCAACGTCATTCTGACACTGTCTTTGATTGTCTTCTTTTCAAATTCTTCGTTAATAAGAAAAGAAAAGAGGTTTATTTTTGTGTTATTATCCTTCTTGATTTTGACGGAAGGAGGAACTACTTCGATGAAAAGTTTCTCTCTGAAAGGAATTTGGTATAAAGTAATTCAGTATGAGCCTCATCGCGTGCTCTGGTTTGAGGATAAGTTTAAGTTAGCACTAAGGCTGCATTCTGAGCACTATCCATCGGCAAAATTTGCTTTCCTATTGCAAAAGTTCGCATCACCTTTTTTGGTTGGGAAGGTTGGGAAGTCATCAAATCACTTCTCTCGCTCTGGGCGGAGCGGGAGGGCGTGTCAGACTTTTACTGTCTAAAACCCACCCGCGTTCCTTCAGTTGCCTGTTGTCAAGGATCCCGCCGGTATCCCTTTCGGACTTTCCCGCAATGCGTTCGCATCACCTAATTGTGAAATATCCAACAAAATGTGATTGATGTGCAACATTTTTTCATGTGTCAAGAATGAAAAGGAAAAATTCATCAGAGAGTTTATATTGAACACTTGGTTACACACGTGGGGCTAATTTTTTTAATGATTTTAACAGACCCTAGATTAGCTATTTCAAAAAAGTTGCGTGGCCTGGAGAAAATTATGCCTAGTCATTGAATTATTCAATTTCTGTTACAACTAAAACTATAACTTAATTTACATAGTTATAGTTTTAGTTGTCGTTGTTGACTGTTACTATAGTTGATACGGTACGATGGGGTTGGCATATCCGTATGGATAAAAACGCCCTTTTGTTAATAAATAATTTAAAAAATACCTTGGTTTGTTCTTGTTGGTTGTGCGCATATGCCACGGCAGCCGTATTGTGCTTTTCATCAAATCTTTCCTCTGCCTTAATGTACTGTAGAATGCCAATGGCGTAATGTTGCCAATTGTATATGGCTGTCACCAGTTCACATATTTTTCTTAGTTTGAGACATAAACTCACGCCATCTTCCTAGGGTGTAGGCAGAAATTACAGAACGCTACCTGCTATGAACCTTACATACTCCTTGTGCCTATAGCTTACGTTCATACAGATCTGGCCATACACGCACGCCTGTTGCGAATACTACGCAACTGACCTTTTTGAAGAACATCGCCAGTAAGGTCACTATAATGTTAATCTTACTACGGTCGTTTCTAGGGTTCCCGGCGTTTCCACTCACATCTGCCTTTTAAATACCTTTTGTTAGTCGCCTTTTATTCATCCTCTCAATACTTCTTGTTAATTATGGGCAATTTTTATCCATTTTGCATATCGCTACCAACGTTTGGGATATTAGCGATCTCCTACATAGCCAAACGACTTCGCAAGCTCATTATAATAACTTTTTAACAAACGTGCTTTCAATACTTGTCGTGCTTTCTTGTCCAATTATGGATTAAAAATCGTGATTTTAATTCAACGTGTCAAGGCTGAACGAATTAAAATCACAAGATAAAAAAAACGAACGGCATCTTATTTTTGCTGTCAAAGTGACAGCTGTCAGTAACGTAAAACTTTTTGGCGCCAAACCGCCATGTTGTGATGTTGCAACAGAAAAAGTAATGCGTGAATGCTTTTTATTGACCGTAATTGGAATTTTATGCAATAAATGATAATAGTTTTTTGTGTATAGGTCACTTTTATTTGTTAAAACAATTCATTTTGCGGTTAAAGCAAGGACAATGTTTCGGGTTTATAACAATGGGCTGGATTATGTAATTAGTTACTGGTGGCGCAATTTGAAAATGTTAATTTGTTGCCAACCAGTTTTTTAAGTTCAAGGTCGCACGCTATGGAGCGGGCTGTGCTCGGAGTTTCTTTGAAGATACGATCAGAAATGAAAAATTATCAGGAAAAGAATCGGAGGTACCGACATAGCCTTTTTCTTTTTTAGCGCTGGAAATCATCAAAAGACTTCTCCCGCTCTGGGCGGAGCGGAGACTTTTACTGACTAAAACCCACCCGTGTTCCTTCAGTTGCCTGTTGCCAAGGTCCCGGTATCCCTTTCGGACTTTCCCGCATACCGACATAGCCTGAAGTTTGAAGTGGCACTGAGCTTGCCATGTCCGTCCGGGACAGACGAGTCCTGGCGTGGAAACGTGTATCGGCAAGCTTAATATAGGACCCCCCAGCTAGACGGACCGAAGACCTTAAAAAGTTGGCTGGGACAGACTGGATGTGAAGGCGGAGGAAAAGGTTTTGTGGCGCAGCCTGAGAGAGGCCTATGTCCAGCAGTGGACTGCGGCTTAGTTGATTGATCGAACCAGCTTTTAGACCAAAAAGTCATTGAAGCTAAAACGCCAACAGTAGGGTGATTATTATCTACTCTAATCTAACTAATATTATAAACGCGAAAGTTTGTAAGTATGGATGGATGGATGTTTGTTACTCTTTCACGCAAAAACTACTGAACAGATTTGGATGAAATTTGGCAAACAGATAGTTTATAACCTGGATTAACACATAGGATACTTTTTATCCCGATATTCCCACGGGATCGAGACAAATGCGGGTGAAACCGCGTGTCGCTACTAGTCAATTCATAAATGTATGCACATACACATCGTGCTAGAACACTAACTAAGACTTAGTAAAAACGAAAGTAAATTGTTTGTTCCACTTTCGTGGCTCGACAGTGGAACTCTATAGTCAGTTTTATCATAAACATCTAGTAGTATTGATATATTTACATATTAATTATAGTTTCTACGTGGTTTATATAGATACGTGATAAGAAAAAAAAATGACGCAGAAAATTTAGATACCGTATCTTTTTTGTACCTACTCAAAAGTATTTTATATATTCCGTATCTCAATTTTTTTACAGTGTGCACCTTCATCATATTTTAATATTATAATTATTTTATTTTATTATTTTATAGTGAAGAAGTGCGTTTATTTGTTTGTTTGTTAAGCTTTCACGCTAAAACGGCTGAACACAAAAAATTGAAAAATAAAAATTCTTACAAAATCTTTGCTTACAATTAAATATGACATGGCCGGTCTTGTAAGTACTGGTTCTAAAAGTTGACCCCATATTATGTCTTTCCTGAGGAATCGCTAGCAAAATATTATAATAATATTACCTATACTACCACACACACATTCTCGTACACAGACATTACACACACTTAGACCACCACCTAGATGACTTCCTATTCTAAATAAATTGAATTAATAAGGCGATCGTATTAATAAAAAATGTACTTATTTATATTATTATTGAATTTTAAAATGTGTATTTATATTATTATTTGAATGAGTAATACTAAATTATTTAAATTATTAATGTAAAATCGTGTCAATAGCAATAGTTGTATTAAATTTTTAAATAACCCTCTTTGCGATGCCTGGAAAAGGCCGCTAAGTTGTAAGAACCTATATTATAAACAAACACCAAAAGGTACACTTAGTTTGCAAATAAATCTTTGACCTTGACTTTGACTTTAGGTAAATTCCCCAGCTGTCTGTCCGTTTTTAACCGACTTCTTCAAAAAGGAGGAGGTTCTCAATTCGTCTGTATGTTTTTTTTTTGTATGTGAGTTACTCCGCCAATTATTAATCGAATTTGATGATTCTTTTTTTGTTTGGTAGGTCATGCTTCAGAGGTGATCTCATAATTATAAATTTTATTAACTTTGCTTGCGTAGTTTTTGAGTTAGCTACAAAAATTGCGTATTTTTTCCACTTAGTATATATGTAGGCGACAGCTTAGTTGACTCCGTCACTGTTATACAGGTAGTTGGTATTTAGGTAAATAGGTTGTTGGTAAATAGTTATTTTCTAAATCAGCTCAGATGACCACTAGGTATGCCTGTGCCAAGCGCCTTCCTTTGTTGAAGATTTGCAAGGTTCCCATACAAATCTTGACAGTAAATACCCAAAGATTTTCCATGCGAATAGTACGAATAGTGCTAAACGACATTGTTTAAAAAAACAAGTGGACCAACCGCCAAACCTCAATAAGTAAACAAACCACGTTTATTTATAAACAGACGTTCGTTACCGATTAGCCTCTCGTCTGATAAATTATGTCATTGAGGAGATTCGGGCCGGCAGCCGGCAGCGACCGTTGGAGCGTTGAGTCTGTGCCGGTTGGACAATTGATAACGGTTGTTTTAATCTTTATACTCTTTTAAAGAGCATGTTGATAGGTTACCTCCAAAAAGGGGGAGGATCTATGTTTTTTTTAAATGTATGTTTTTCGATAATATTTTCGTCAATTTGAAAACTCTTCTCCTATTCTTTCGCCGATTTTGAAAATTCTTTTTTCGTTTTGTAGATTTTTTCGCGGTGGTCCCTTATAAATTGTATTAGCTTTTTTATTGTAGTTTTTAAGTTAGCTTCAATAATACGTATTTTTCCCACTTGGTCTTTAAGGCTGATGTAATAATAATAAGTTTCTGTCAATGTCATTTACGTAGCAGGTAATGGTATCCGTTTTTGTGGAGGGTAGGTAGGTACCACAACTAAAAATTGTAAAATAAAAACATTAAAAAAAAAAAAATAACCGACTTCCAAAAAAAACTAACTGAAAAACTAAATGACTTCTAAAATGTGCATATAACTTTTTATTTTCTCTTTGCAGTGTTTGTTTTGGGAGTCGGTTGTATTTTTGGTATAGTGTCGATATTAAAAATAAGTTTTGATGTTTATTAAACAAGTGGGAGCCCAGAAGCCTTGAGGGCCTAGACAAGTGACAATCGCTTCGAAAGCGTTTCGTATTTCTACAACGACTTTCAACAGGATTGACATAAGCTTTTCGATAGCTTATGTCAGTCCTATAAATTTTTGCGTTTTCCATCATCGTTATCGCTCATAGAATGTCACTTTGTGTAGGCCCTCAGCAGGCGTAGCATGGCGCTTTCTATCTCTACGAAGAATAGACATAGCTTTTTCTATACAGAGTGACAGTTCGTTTCTTCATTTTTGACATCCACCGTAGAAATCTTTCTACAATATGTCATTTTGTCTTTCATTTTTGTAGGTAGACTATTTTCGGAAGAAAGTTTTCTATCCTTACTGTCAAAATCACACTGACAACCGATAAATCCTACAACAAAAACGAACAAAACAAAGAATTCTGAGTCGAATTATGTAAAAGAGTGAATTTCGTAAAAAGTGCAGTTGACTCTTTCTACTTTGCTTCAGTCGTACTGTCTACAGGAAACGTAATTTTTGTCTACTCTTCCGTCGACAAAACGGTGCTCAAGCTACGCCTGCTGGTGTCCTAAAAAAAACAGCCTCGACAACCGATCTCGGCTTCTTAATTCAAATACTTTATTAAAAATCTAAGTAGTATTCAGCAGTGAACTTAATCTTCAAGTTCAGTTGGTTCAAGGCCTGCACTGGTCAGTGATGCGTCATTTGTAAACTTGACAATCATAACCAAATGTCGTTTACCTCATGTTTTTTTAGCTTCCGTAAGAAACTCTTTGATTTTTCTTTGCTTCATGGCTATTTAAAAGCGATAAAAACAGGATGTAACGGCCAGGTCTGATTAACTTTAAATAATTAGCGTGAACTGTGAAGCAGAAGACAATGTAGTATTTAATATTTTTTTCTTTCAACTACCAAAACAGTGCAGCATGAAACATTGTTGCACTATTTTTCATTAACGCACTGGTTTTATTGGGTTTCGTACCCAAAGGGTAAAACAGGACCCTATTACTAATGCTCGTCTGACAGACTGACAGACAGACCTGTCTGCTCAACTCAACTCAACTCAACTAAACTAACCTGTACTGAACTGAACTGCACTGCACTGAACTGAACTGAACAACTCAAAGTTGTGTTGAGAAATTATTAATAACCTTTTGCCTCAAAAGTTGCGGAATAACTTTGTTTTCATTAACTTGAGTAGGTATATTTTCTATCACGGTAGGTACATTGGTAGTTGAAAGAAAAGTAGATTACGCACCTTGCTAAAGTGTGTAATTAATGCACTCGTGTTAACCCTCGTGCATTAATAACTCACTTTGCGCTCGATGCAACAATCTACTATTTTTATATTTATGGCAATATTCAGGGTGTTTCTTTTCATACATGAAATCTCTAAGTTGTTCATAATGATGAGTACAATGACCCCTTAAAAGATTTACACCTTATACAAAGCAAAGACGTTGGGTTTTATATATGTAAGGATTTAAGTAGGTAAGTAAGGATTTGGTTTGGAATACCACCACAATTTATTGTCTACTAGCTGCGCCCCGCGGCTTCGCCCGCGTAAGTGTCGATCCCGTGGGAATATCGGGATAAAAAGTATCCTATGTGTTAATCCAGGTTATAAACTATCTGTTTGGCAATCCATTCAGCCGTTTTTGCGTGATTGAGTAACAAACATCCAAACACACAAACTTTCAAATTTATAATATTATATATATATTTATTAATATATATTATTCTTTATTTCATTTTGATTACATATAAATTATATTTTTAAATATTAGAATAAAGAAATATATAAAAACATTTAAAAATATAAAAAATAGTAGCCCACCGGTATCGGGAACAGGGTCCAAGCTACCGGCGGTCAGGGCTCCAGAGAGAGGAACCTCCTAACAATGCGAGCCATGTCCAGGAGTACCGCTTTTTGATTCAAGCCCTGCCCAACGAGAGTCTCCTTAGGTGTTGGTCGAGGCTCTTGGCAATTAAGCCATTGGCTGATACGACTATCGGCACAATGATCGCAGAGTCCACATCCCACATGTCGACAACCTCGTGAGCCAAGTCAAGATACTTAATTTGTTTATCTTTCTCGGCCTTCACGAGGTTCCCGTCATGCGGGACCGTTATGTCAATGATCATTGCGCGCCGCTCTGTTCGATCCACCACCACTATATCAGGGTTATTGGCAACAATAGTCCTGTCAGTGATGATGGATCGATCCCAGTACAGTGTGATATTTCCATTTTCGAGAACTGGGTCGGGCACATACCTGTAGTACGGCAGTTCCGATTCCACAAGGCTGTATTTCAGAGCAAGTTGCTGATGGACAATCCTGGCTACGAGGTTGTGTCTATGCAAGTACTCTCCGTTAGCTAGATGAGAACACCCGGAGAAAATGTTTCGGATTGATTCTCCCGGTCGGTGGCATGCCCGACAGATGTCAACCGTGCCGTCCTTCACAATAAATCTCCGGTAATTGTTCGTCATGATAACTTCATCCATAATTGCACAAACAAAACCTTCGGTTTCCACAAAGAGGTCACCGAAACGCAGCCAGGCTACGGACGCTAATAAATCTACATCGGGTCCATGCAGGGCCTGGAAAAAGCGTCCGTGAAGCTCCTTACTCTGCCATACCTCCCTGCGATCGTTAGTGTCAAGCACTACAGGCTTGCGCCAGTTCTCTTTCGCTAAGGAGAGCGGGGTGAGGCCCTTGTCCACCGCGACCACATCTCGATGCATTCCCACGTCGGCTTCTAGGAAGTATTCCCTGAGACTGCATATCTCGCGGTTGTGGAGGGTCTTAGCGTTTATTATTAATATATTAATATTAATTATGTACTTACAACTATATATTTTAAATTATAGTAGGATTGTTATCCCAACATTCCCAACGACAAACATACCATTACACGCAAGATAATCACAAAAGAGTCACCCTCTATCTCACAAGAGTTGCTAACTTCACCCTAATCCTAGTCTTCAATAAGATTTGGGTCGGCTGCCAGTCTAACCAGGAATTATTATTACGTCTTACTCTCTGACCTTGTTATCAAAAGACGTTACCTTGTACACCGGTACCCGAAACCGGTTTACATAACAAATAAACGTTGATCGTTAAAAATACGTTATTTTGAATATGACCGTTGAGGATTCGCGATAGTGATCGCTTGCTAACAATCAGTTTATTTTAGTTAACTGTTTAAGTATTAACATTTATTTTATGTGCGCAAATATTGACTTTAAAATTATGCAATAACGACATTCGTGGCTAACTGACAACAGCTTTTTTTAGGGTTCCGTACCCAAAGGGTAAAACGGGACCCTATTACCAAAGGCTCTTACATACAGGCGCGACTATTCACGCGACGCGACGCCGCCGCATTGTTCGCCGTGAAGTTTTCTCAGAAATTGTTTTGTTAAAAGTCGCGTCGCGCGTCAAGTCGCGCCAGTATGTAAGAGCCTTAAGGCTCCGCTGTCCATCCGTCCGTCTGTCACCAGGCTGTATCTCATGAACCGTGATAGTTAGACAGTTGAAATTTTCACAGATGATGTATTTCTGTTGCCGCTATAACAACAAATACTAAAAACGGAATAAAATAAATATTTTAAGGGCTCCCATACAACAAACGTGATTTTTTTGCCGTTTTGATAGATAATGGAACGGAACCCTTTCTGGATCTTTGACAGTCGTTACGGGTCGTCAGAAGCCCGAAAGCCTGATAACCAGTCTCACCAAGGGGTATTGTATTACCCCGTTACTGGGTTGTGGAGGTCAGATAGGTAGTCGCTTCATGTAAAATACTGGTATTCAGCTGCATTCGGTTAGACTAGAAGCCGACCCCAACATAGTTGGGAAAAGGCTAGGCAGATGATGGTTCAGAACCCTTCGTGCGCGAGTCCGATTCGCACTTGGCCGGTTTTTTTGTAATTACTAGACAAATTTTGACTGACTAATTGGTCTAGTGGTCCAAAGCTACTGCTGAGCATGGTAATACGTATTTTTTGTCTCCGAGCCGAGGTCGTTAGTTGTTCTAACATAATAATGCAAGCGTCAGAAAAGACGGTATGTGTTGCTACAATTACTTGAGATACTGCAATTAGGAAAATCGTGAGAACTGTTCGACCTTGTTATTATATACCAATGACCTTGTAGATATAAGTCTTTTAGTTATGTATTTAGTTATAATTTCTGCTGATGTAATATGTAAGGAACTTGATTACGGATTTATTTAAAATACAATGTCAATCTGCCTAGCCTTTTCCCAACTATATTGGGGTCGGCACCCAGTCTAACTGGATGCAGCTGAATACCAGTATTTTACATGCAGCGACTGCCTATCTGACCTCCACAACCCAGTCACTGGGTAATATAATACTCCTTGGAAAGACTGGTTGTCAGACTTTCGGGCTTCTGACGACCCGTAACGACTGTCAAAGATCAACGAATGACAGCCGGGACCAACGGCTTCACGTGCTTTCCGAGGCACGGAGGAGTCTCGATATGTAAGGATGGTTAACCATCCAGGGACCAACCCCGGCAAGCGTAGCTTAACCTGAGGGATCGAACCGTGCGGCTGTTATTACTTAGCCACGAGCTCGAGCGTTTAAAATCCAATGTAAGAACAAATGACGTTTGTTTGTGGCATTTACTCGTAACTGTCTGCCCGGGTTTAAAGAACTGATTATCTATCATGGTATACAGCATGGTATCTATCAAAGGGTGTTCTAGTTAACCCGTATACCAAAAAAAATATAACCACAAAATACAATACAAATACAAATAGTTTATTTTCATTAACAAGCTTTGTGCTACATAACTAGTGATAGAAGTGTCCTTTTAAGCAAATAAATGCCTGTATTAGGACACTCCACTCTTCCACAACTAAAATTTACGTAATGTAATACAAGAATTATTCCAGCATTTCCTATTTGTAATTTATATACTTTCGACAAATTAAATCAGTTTAACAGATAATTAGGTACAGGAACAGGAAGAAACATTACAGAATTTACTTCAAGCTTATTTACACAAGTGCGCGTTTTGTGTATGTTGTAAATATGAGTTGGGTATTGAGTTGAGTTGTGTGATATGTGTGTGTGTGGGATGTGTGTATGTGTGGTGTGTACATGTACATGTTGTACATGTGAGTAACAGTACGCGTGAATGAGTGAGTTATGATGTGTGCTGCAAGAGGGCCTCGGTGTCCTCATATGCGAGTGGTTTTATCCATTTAATTATAAGTTTTTTTACATTCATAATATTGTTTGGCGTATACATATATCTCTTTATTTATTTTGTTGTAAAGTTGAGATGAGCGTTTCTCGTATTGCCTACTACAAAACCTGGTTTTTGTTTGTGGTATCAATGCTACAATATCTTTCCTCCTTAGCTCGCTAGCGCTAGCTTTTGATAAGATAGCGGCATCATAAGGCAGCTCCTTGTGTTTTTTCAAAACAGTATGAACTATGTAAAGTTTTCTCACCGGAAGCAAATCACTTGCCTACCTGATAAAGTCTCTCGGTGGGATATCTAGTCCTTTTAAAATACATTATTTTTATGAGGGCTCGTTGTACTCGTTCCACCTCAATTTTGGATTTAGCTGCCCCTCCCCAAATAGGGATGCAGTACACTAATACAGACTGCACCAAGGCGATATATATATCCTTTAATAGATTTCTATGCGGGTCATCTTTATTGGTAGCATTTTTTGGCACAATATGCCTCAGTGTTTTAAAAATCCAGTTTAGTTTCCGAACTCTGTTAGTGATCCGCTCAAGGTACCACGATAATCTCTGGTCAAGCATGACCCCTAGATATTTGGTGTGAGTGACCTTATTAATGGTAGGGCACATACAGTTATTGTTTCTAATGTCAGCACATTTGTGAACTTTGATTGTGAGGTCCTTATTTGGTTGTGTACGATTAGAGATACTAAAGCATATATAATTTGTTTTTGAGGTGTTCAACGTCAGTAGATTATTATTGAGCCATTTGGCGATTTGGGCCATGCCACTTGAAGCACTTTGCTCTACGTCATCCCAGGATTTCTCAGAGAAAACAACAGCCGTGTCGTCGGCATTTAATAAGAAAAGACTTCGGCGTTGTTAATTAAATATAACAAAAAAAGTAGTTAAGGGGGATGCGCTAGAGCAGCCCGCAAAATTCAAATTTTCTGACGTTTTTTGCAATTTGCAGATCAGTATCAAGTTGTATGTTGATCTAAATATTATTAGCGCTCGTAACAAATATAGATTTACAGAATTATTAACATTAGTATCAGCAATACAACTCTCTAAGTTCATGTAAGTGCATTGAATGACGATTTCTTGAAATTTTCATTCCATGCACTTTAATGCAAGTTATTTTTCACTTTTTTAGTGTTTTTTTTTTGTAAAAAGTTTTTATCCGACCGATGGATCGATGACCAGCGATACATGGCCGTAGGAATCCGCTGGAAGCAAGTGGCGGTGCTTGGGGGACGCCTATGCCCAGCACCAGCAGTGGACGTCTTTCGGCTGAAATGATGATGACTTTTTATCCAGGTAGGTACATGTTGTAGTTTCCCTAAGATGCGAGTGAAACCGAGAGCAAGAGCTAGTCATCAATAAACAACAGATTATGTTCGTTACATAACTAGCGATATTCAAACAAATATGAATTGATTAAGATATAATTAGACGCCTCCGAACAAGATGTCCTCAACCAGCCAGACATGGTTCTCTGAATATTTATATTTTATTAATTTCAAGGTAAAATATACAAGATTGTTTGAATACGACACGACTATTAGGTGCCATATTATTAGTACAAAACATTCATATAATTAAGTCTTTGGTAAATCAGGCTTGCAGTTTTTTTCATAATTATTTATCATCATTTACGCGCCAGCAAGATTTCTTAAAACTTCACGGTATAACTTTGGCAGAATCAGAAAATATTATGAATCATCATAAAATGTCACAAACTGACAATTCATAATATGATCTGCGTGCATCGAGATATAAGTACTAACGTACGTACGTTAGTACTTATATCTCGATGTCTGCGTGCGATTCATAATTAATACGAATTATTTCACCTGTTTGACAGTTTTCTATGGAGATTCGTAAAATGGTCCACGCATTATATGGATTGCACCAATGACATCCATGTTTATTTGTACCTACGCCTTCTGGTTTATCATCGCGCGCTTGTATTTTTTTTTTATCACACCTATTGTATTGTACCTATGTTAACAAATGATTAAATTATTATGATTGTTTTTGTGTCAAATTAGAGAAATTTCTAATCACAGCTGGGATTCAGGAAATGAACTGCTTTTAGAGGAATTGCTAATGTGGCCGTTTTAGGCCCCCAGCTCTCTCTGACGGAGGAGGCATGTGTCGAACATTATAGGCTGATTATGCTTTACTAATGTATATTTTCTGCCCCGTTGGTCTCATGCTCGGAAGCGCGACTGCTGAGCATGGGGTCCTGGGTTCGATACCCGGGTCGGGCATAGTGTTATAAGCTTTTCTATTAGGAATTTCTTAGTAACAAGCCGGAGTTTGGAAGTTGACGGTGTGATACCCCCGTGTCTCGGGCACGTTTAGCCGTTGTTCCTGCGCCTGATCTCTCTCCGGTCGTGTCGGACTATGAGAGTGAGGGAAGAGAGAGTGCACCTTTGTCTGCGCAAACACTTGTGCACTATAATGTCAACTAGAATCAGTTCTATTTCTTTGTTTTTGACGTTCAATCAAAAGTGCCTTATAAGGGCATAATTGAAATAAATTATTTGACTTTGACTTAAGACCTAATATCTCCCGCGCCGATGGCAGTCTCCGTTGAGATTGGCTGATGTGGCCGCAATTCGGTCTGAAGGACTATATATGTATACAGGGTGTAAGGGACAGCCGACTGATGGGGTGATTCAGCAATTATCATACTAAGACGATCGGTACATGAAATTATTCCAGGAACGTTATGGGAATCCAATAAACACCCTGTATACAGGCTGTAAGGGTAAACACTCTTGTCATTCAAACCATGGGTAGTTGACCTAAACATAAAAATAAATGACCGAACACAACAAAAAAAAAACGTCATTGACATTAAAAGATTTTACAAAGTTTCTATCCGACACCGTGCTCTCTAGCGAAACAGCTGACTGACTGAGGGAGGGGTCGCGCTCGCGGCCGGTCAGGTCACATCCCGCACCCCCCGCCCGTGTTGAGACGCAAGTTCATTGTCCTAGCGCATAGGGCAACGAACTTGCGTCTCTTGTGGTAAAATGATGATTTAAAAAACAGAAAAAAAAAGTTGTTATTTTCCATTGATTTTACGTTCTATAGATGAAACCAAACCACTGGTTGCAAGGATAACGGTGTTTACCCTAACATCCTGTATAATCCCGTTGTTCCCACCATTCTCACCCAGTGCGGGATGGTGGAAGTCCATGTCTTCTAAATTTTTGGTCTTATGACATGACGGTTTCCTGCAATTCTCCATAACGGTTTGTGGAGCCGGCAATGTACAACATGAATTGATTCGTCTGGCTACTCAAAGTCAGTATAAATATGTTATACAGTTCATTCAATTTTTAAACTATTTTAGCATTGAAACAGAATTGCTGGTCAGTTACAATTAGATGCAGTTTAAAATAACCGGCCAAGTGCGTGTTAGACCACGCTGTGAAGCGTTCCGTAGTTGGCTAATAATTTGACCACAAATAAGTTTCGTATTTTTCGGAAAATCTATGAAAAGTAAAGTAAATACTGCATTTGTGAACAAAAATAACCATATGACAAAAAAAAAGTATTAAGTACCTAAATAAAAAAGTTACTTTGGAACATTATAATCTTTTTGATTATGGGATCCAACCGTAGACAGATATCCCACACGATTAATTGTGTGCATAGATTTTTGAAGTGAAAACTTCTTTAGGCGCGTTGATTTTTGGTACTTATGGATACGCGTGCTCGCGCAATAGCGTCGCGTGTCGTGCTGTAGAAGCGCATCTAGGCAGCAATGATGAATGAGTGGCAGGACGCCGTGAGCGTTGTCCAATAAGCGTACTGCACTGCCCCCCCTAATTTTTGTTTGTAATTTTCCTGCCCTATTGTTTAACTGACAACTGGCTCTTTAGCATCCCGACGGACGAACGGACGGACAGACAAACATGACGAAATTATAAGGATTCTGTTTTTGCGATTTGGCTGCGGAACCCTAAAAAAACAAAGCGATAGTACCTAAACTAAATAGTAACCGCAGCGTATTTTATTGTTGTGGTTACAACAGTATTGTAAACTATTGGCCAATTGTTTACACAATGCAAATAGTTTGCAGTATTGTTTCATACAGATCTCTTCCAGCCAATGACATTCCACTTCTCTGGTATCGGCACAAACTAAGATAACGTGTTTGAATCAACCTTTTTAAAAGAGTAACCATAAAATTCGGAGATATGTGACATCTACCAACCCGCACTGGGCCCGCGTGGTGGATTACGGCCCACTCCCTCTCACAGAGAGGAGGCCTGTGTCCCAGCAGTGGGAATGTTATAGGCTGATTATGATGATGATGTAAATAGTAACCGTGGAGTTCCTTGCAGCAGGCGTAGCATGAGCACCGTTTTGTCGACGGAAGAGTAGACAAAAATGACGTTTCCTATAGACAGTAGACAGTACGAGACGGCAGCAAAATAGAAAGAGTCTATTTATTTATTTATTTATTTATTGGAAACTCAACAGTTTATTATTAATATGAAATTTTAAGTGAAATTTCACCCCACTATCAATGAACAGCACAATGCAGATGCGACAAAGTAACTAGCATCTTAAAGTTTGCATACACTGAACATTGACAGCGAGATGATGACAATTATCTCTTAAGCCAATAACAGAGTTTCACGGCATTGACATAGCTAGGTTAACTAGAAAGTGGCTAAAAGAAAAAAAAGAAAGAAATTAATACAATACAAGGTAATGTGGGATTGTTGACACATTGTTTACAAATCTTAGTCAAAATATTTAAGTGATAACATGACCAACTAAACATTGGGAAAAAGCACAGTATCGTAAAGCCAGATATTGAGAACGTGCTTTGTTGAGTATAATATAAATAAGAAATGAATACCCATACAAAAAAGAGTAGGTAAATATAAGAAAGGGATATAATTATATTCCCTTATTTTATTTTAATTTATGAAATGAGTGATGGCACAATTTAATCAGACAATATTTTCTTGACTTGCCTCCGAAATGATGGCTTTGAGTCAACTGCACTTTTTACGAAATTCACTCTTTTACATAATTCGACTCAGAATTCTTTGTTTTATCATTGGATTTATCGGTTGTCAGTTTGATTTTGACAGTAAGGATAGAAAACTTTCTTCCGAAATAGTCTACATATAAAAAGACCTAGACAAAGATCGTTAGAAATGAAAGACAAAATGACAGATTGTAGAAAGATTTCTACGGTGGATGTCAAAAATGAAGAAACGAATTGTCACTTTGTATAGAAAAAGCTATGTCTATTCTTCGTAGAGATAGAAAGCGCCATGCTACGCCTGCAGATCTTTTACATTGAATAACTATTTCATGAAATCATGACATTTGAGAACAAATCGAACTTAGAGAGATGTTGTATGTTAATGATTCTAATGATGATTGTTCTGTAAATAATTATGTTATGATCGCGAATGATATTTTGATCAAGATACGACCCGACACTAACTAGCAAATTGCAAAAAACTTAATTTTTTTTATTTTGCGGGATTCGCCTTTTTATTTTTTTGAGGGTTTTTAATCGTCTAATGGCTTTTCCGTATCTGGGCGGAGCGGGAGGGCGTGTCAGACTTTTACTGACTAAAACCCACCCGCGTTCCTTCAGTTGCCTATTGCCAAGGGCGCCGGGTATCCCTTTCGGACTTTCCGGCGGCTACCCCTGGGTCCACCACTTTAGCTTTGCATTTGCGGCTATGTATCCTTAATTCATAAACGTAATGATTAGCGCCTATTGAACCATACATTTTTGACGTTTAGACGTCACGTTTATGAATATGAATGTATCTACGATGCCTTTGGTATGACCACTTTCCATCAGGACCGTCGTCGCAACGGCTTCTCTATCTTCATATTCCGCTCAACCGTCGATTGGCCTCCTAATGGCCGATAACAATTAAAATTCTATTGTGTCTCCTTAATGACAGTTGGAGGTTTATATCGTTTAGCGAGTTTAATGCGAGTTCACACCATGTTTAGCTACAAAAATATGTAGGTTTGTTTACAGGTACCTAAGTATGCATATTAAAGGCTAGGTACCTATAACTATCGGCGCACACGCACATGTCAATCGGCATTGATTCGTGATCGTGGTTATTCGTGACCAAATTATGTATGAAATCAGTAATTAGACAATTTAAAACAATTAATTATGTAAGTTTGTAGGTGAGTACGTTAGTTTTGCCTGGCTCGTTGGTCTAGTGGTCGCAACCGCTACTGCTGAGCATGAGGTCCTCCTTATCGGACGGCGAGCTACCCATTGCTCGCCGCCCGCAAGCCCGTGCCTATGGTGGCCGGGAATCCGCCTGCAGGCGTAGCATGGCGCTTTCTATCTCTACGAAGAATAGACATAGCTTTTTCTATACAAAGTGACAGTTCGTTTCTTCATTTTTGACATCCACCGTAGAAATCTTGCTACAATCTGTCATTTTGTCTATCATTTCTAACGATCTTTGTCTAGGTCTTTTTATATGTAGACTATTACGGAAGAAAGTTTTCTATCCTTACTGTCAAAATCAAACTGACAACCGATAAATCCTATGTTATAACATAGAATTCTGAGTCGAATTATGTAAAAGAGTGAATTTCGTAAAAAGTGCAGTTGACTCTTTCTATTTTGCTGTCTCGTTCTGTCTACTGTCTATAGGAAACGTCATTTTTGTCTACTCTTCTGTCGACAAAACGGTGCTCATGCTACGCCTGCTGGGATTCCCGACGCGCCGGGCGTCTCCTGCGGCGTGGCGCGGCGGCGGCGGTTAGGGGCGTGAGGGCGCAAACTTTGCCTTTCCCTCCCGCGTTCCGCCTCCTCCTTCGCGAGCATTACTGATTACTTAAACACCTACGACATTATTTAATCATTTTATGTACTTATTTGATCAAATAGGGAAGGTCAATACCACATAATGGGTAAGACCACGTTATACATATAAGGTTTATCATCAATAATTAAACCAGTACGATTCTGAATATGGAGATATTCCTTAAGAAACCAGCATCACGCCAATTACCTAGTTGTAAGACTGACTCTTTTGACCGTAAACGTACATTGAAGGTACCTATTAACTTATTACCCGACTGCGGCGAAGCCGAAAAAGAAGGGTTATGTGTTTGACCTGCACGCGTAGCATGACTACCGTAGAAACGGGTTTTGTCGACAGAAGAATAGACAAAATGACAGACTGTGATTGTTTATCTGTCACTTTGTCTATTCTTCGGTAGATAAAATACGTTTCTACGGTGGTTATGCTACGCATGCTGTATGTATGTCCATCTATGTTCCCTTGTTACTACTAAATAAATGGCTGAGCCGATTTTGATGAATGATTTGTCGTTAGATTCGGCTTTATTGTGCGAGTGTCACTGGGTATAATACAAATAAAAAAATATGTTAAAAAAAAATCTACCTCTAAAAGATCATACATAATTCATCAACAAAGTTAAAAATAAGTACCTATTAATTACCTACAAAAGCAAAGAAGAATTTTATGCATTTTTTATTACAAAAAAAATTAGCCAACTTTAGCAGAATTTAGAAGCTCGCGTAATGATCTATAATCTCACACACTGGTTCTGTCTACTACATTAAATTAAAGATTTATAAACATAAAATCACATCTGCGTACCTAACTGTCTAGTTAATGGTAATGGCATTAATTATTGCTTATAAGCATTTAGCACAGCAATGTGTGTCGATGTGTAAATTGTGCAAAGTGTAAATATCCCAGCACTAATTTATTTAGCAACTTAGTAGATGACCAGCTATGAACGTAATGATCTAAATTAAAATGCGCTTCATTCCCGTATCTTCTGATAGCAATTAATTATTGTTAAAGTGCTTTATTTAGCTCATGCTCAACATGTCTGGTTATTTGCAGCCTGGTATCGGGTTTCATTCGGTCAGAGACTAATTTGTTAGTGCAGGCACAGATTACTACAGATGCTTTACTCCGCAAAATCATTTAAATAAAAAGCGACTCTTGCTACGACAGCTGGGACAGTCGTCAGTTGTGGACTGGTCATCTCTTGGCTGCCATGGCTTATTTTAATTCTTGAATTATTTTTTATCTTTATGTTACGGACGCTTATAACGTTCAAAATTAATGCTAGAAGAATTTTGTAGGTAACAATTTTTATTTTTGATTTAAAAGAGTGTCCGTGGAGTTTCTTGCCCGTTCTTGTCCATAAGTACCAACTACGCTTTGGATGGGCAACTAGCTTCATATTTCTGACTGACCGACTCCTTGACTATCAAAAGTGCCTGTAAATGGTTTAATTGAAATAAATGCTTTGAGTTTTGACACAATAAATTGCAATTCAGGTCGTACAGCGCTAAATTGCCTACAGATAAATTCACCTGGAAGTTGCCTCTCATTCTATCGCGTAACTCTTATTTATCTTCTGAATACGTTACAACCCTAGGAAAAATTCTCTGAGATAACTCCTTTACTTTAAGTACTTAGTCATTAGAACACTATTTATGAACAACTTTCATTGTAAATCGTACATAAATGTTTTAAATACCTACTTACTTTTTAATCTCACCTCGTGGTCAAGGTGGAGATCTCAATCCGATGCCCTCAGCCTACATTTAAGAAAAAAAGTGTTAACTTCAGATTTGACTCCAAGGCCTTACAGAAAGAAAGGTTTTTTTCTTAAATTATTTGCTACTAGCTCATGCCCGCGGCTGTCAGTTATTATTATTAAAACCTTCCTCGAGAACCACTCTATCCATTGGCGAAAACAGCACGAAAATCGGTGCAGTAGTTTATCGCGAACAGGACGACAGACAGACGCGGCGGAGGACTTTGTTTTATAATATGTAAGGATGGTACGGAACCCTTCGTGCGGGAGCCGACTCGCACTTGGCTGGTTTTGTTTTCTCTTTTTTAACGTGTTTTCCGAGCCACGGAGGGGCCTGGATAAGTAATAGATGGATAAATTTAGTCTTATTTTTTTTTTCAGTTTGTTTGTGCCCGTTTGATGTCAATAGGCTAGGCTGTGTAGGCCCTATGACATGGGATGATGGAACATAAAAATAACTTCGAATATTGTGGTCTCTGCCTAACCCTTTGGTGAACGCAGGCGCGATGTTATGTTTATGTTAAGTATGTAAGTAATTATAAATTATGCTTAGGTAGATAGACCTACTTAAGTAAACGTATTTGATAATCGCAGTTTGCAATTATTATTGTTATTAACTTATTAAGTTGGCACATTAGAGATAAATACTGCTACTCATTCCTTTTAGACATAATTGTTCGTAACTTCGTAAAACAATGGACAGTTGCATTAGGTAGGTACCTAATGACAATTATTAATTAATTTAATCTAAGTCGCTTTATTATTAAAATCTCTGCTTATTAATGCTTGCATATCATTTGTGTTCTCACATCAGCTAATTATTTTGTTAGAACAATCAGAATGCACTTTCGACGAGCTAAGATTTATCGTAAAAACACATCGCGTGCACTTACCTACTCCATTCAAGCTAAAACAAACTTTAGAACTACTTTTTTACCGTTTGTAAACTAAAATAATTTCGATTATAACCCGTATGTAAAGGAGATAAGGTTTTAATATGATGAAAACGAATTTTCAAGATGGCAGCGTTCGTAATGTTGGTACGGCCATTGTTGTCTGTTGCAAACTTCAGTGCGCTACCAACCGCGGACCGGGTCAGTCACGTCGCGCGTAACGAAAGTAATAAAACAAAAAATCCAATTAAAATTGCAAAAACAATCATTCCCAGAGAGTTTGTGGTGTGACAATCCAAGTTTTTATGATAAACAGTTGTTTTAGTGTGTTTTGTGGTGACAAGAACGTTTAAACGTCCATTGTTCTAAAGAAAACTTCGAAATTATTGTAAACAATGATTGGTTAGCCATTATGGAAGACGTCTACACAATTAAAGTTAAAACGAAGCCCGATACGAGAAACTTATATCCGTCGGAGAGACGGTATTCGGCGTCGACAGTGTCGGGACTAGCCTGGGTACATATTGCATTGGCTGCAACGTCCTTTCTTCTCGCTTGTTTGGCGTTAGTCAACCCGAATTCCGATCTACACCCTGTCAACAATAGTACTACAAATGGCGGAAACCAGAACGAAAATAGCTCCATATTTAAAGTTCAAAATGAGAACACAAACGTTTATTTGAACGATTTTGAAAATGAGAATGGAACTCAAATAAATTCGAAGAACGAATCGAATTCCAATTTGAGTGGGAACGGAAATCCGTTAAATTCGAATGAAACAACAACGGAATTTAACGGAAATAAAAATGACAGTAATTACATATTAGTTTTAGCGCCGGCTTTGATCACGATATTTGGGTTAGCGGCTGGTATTGCGAGCATTCTAGCGTCAGTTAGATGGTACATAGACCATAACATAACATGGCTGTTCGTCATGTCGTGTCTCTCGACGTTGGTTTCTCTTACATCCTTCATTATGATCGCTGTATGGTTTATAACCACCTCAGACGGCGATATTACGGAGTTCTACAAGGACAAAGTTCCTTTTAAAGACTATTTTGTTGTAAAACACACCGATGTTATTATAAGGAACGAATCTCACATGATTGTTGCTTTAAACACGACGGTGGATAAAGTTGAAACACCGAATTTGTTTACAAAACGAGTGCTATCTATAAACATACTAATAGCTGCCTTCCTAGAACTACTATGGTCGATTCTCAGTGTGAAAATCTCATATAAAGGCATGAAAAATACTTATAAGGAGGACAATGAAAGACGAGGCAACTGCATTTCTGTTGTGACAAAAATCAAAGGCAACGACACGAGAAAACTGCCGAGAAATGGCAAGCTTTTACCGCCAAAACCCGACTTAATAGACCACTATCCGAGCAAGAAAATAAAAAGGATATTCCTAGCGCAATCTGACAACGGATTTTATTTGAAAAATCAAGGGAATAAAGCGAAACACAACACGGAAACGAGCTCGGAGTTCTATAAAGAACGAATGATGAACTTTTTGAACCGTTGCGCTTCTTTGGAAGGCCATTCTAACCCAGAAAACACATCTAGTGTGCATTCTGAAGCTTTGAACTCGATCCCTGAAGGAGTGACAGTAGAGGTCAATATTCAAGAGCCTATAATCGAAGTGAGAGATCGAATGACTCCAATCAGCTGGGGCGACACTCCGGACCACACAGTCTACAACCAAAACAATTTGAACCTAGACAAGATATTTAAATTCAAACCGAAACAGAACAAAAGTGACACTGTGAACGGTGAATAGTGCGTGTGAGTGAAATTGACAATGAAATTAGTAATTGAACACGCGAACTACTTGTGTTATTGATGCCAATGTATTTAGCTATTGTTATTATAATCTTGTACTATTTTCGTTTGTATTACACGAAAGTACTGAAATTTTTGGAGCCTATGTTTTCTAGTACGGTAGTTTACATATAGACAGATTTTTCATACTAGTTTTGACTCAAAAGTGCTTTTGGACTGATCTTAATCATGATTTGGTATAGTATAGCTCGAGAATGCGGGCCTTGTCCTTGCCTCGGCCTCGGCTCACAATCACGTCACATATGCATAGAGATGTACCTAACACACATACACTGCTACAACGATCTATTGGCGCTCGAATGACGTAAACAGGGGGTAATCATTTTGTGCATTTTTTTTGTGTTTTTTTTTGAAAAAACAAGATGGCGGCGTTAGTTCTAATTTTGGCAACGCGCCAAAAGAATCTTGTAGCACTATAATATGCGCAAGTGCAACGTTTCAGCGTCAGAAAATCGTAACTTCTGACAAAATATTTATGCGTAGGTATTGCATACTTTTGTCAGAAGTCGTTCGTCGTGAAAACTCCTACATTTGTGAGATGATACCTATAGTTGTGCATGTGATCAAGTGACTGGGGTTTAGACAACACTGAAATGCGTCTTCCACAAACCACAAGAGACTGCAATTTCAAGCAAGGTGTATTTTTCTTCACTTGACTTAGGTATTTGCATAACATAATCAGCCTATAATGCCGTGCGTCCGTGCCGTGCACTCCTCCGTGCCTCGGAAAGCACGATAGGCCGTTGGTCCCGGCTGTCATTCGTGGATGTCAAAGGACAGTCGTTACGGGCCGTCAGAAGCCCGAAAGTCTGACAGCCGGGACCAACGGCCGAGGCACTCCCGATATGTAAAGATGGTCACCCATCCACGGACCAAACCCGGCAAGCGTAGTTTAACCTCATGGATCGACCCGTGCGGCTGTTATTACTTGCCATGAGCTCCTCACTCTCTGTCTAAAGCTCGATGCGTCATATTTACGCCCGGATTCTTGTGGAAATATGTATCCTGATTTGTCTATCACCATTGTTCATTGTTGACGATACGCTATAGAATGTCTCTGTAAACATTTTTTTTTTTTACGAATACTTGCTAATCTAACAGAGGGCATAGAAAAGTGACAATCGCTTCGAAAGCGTTTCGTATTTCTACAACGACTTTCAACAGGATTGACATAAGCTTTTCGATAGCTTATGTCAGTCCAATACATTTTTGCCTTTTCCATCATCGTTATCGCTGATAGAATGTCACTTTGTTTAGGGCCTCAGCTCTCAGGTAGTCTAGTTGTACATCGTAGCAATAATAGAAATTCCTTGTTGGTCGGGGATTACAGGCGTGATGTCATGTGTAATAATAATAATAGAATTAATGAAGAATCTATGCTTATTCAGTACAATCAACCTATTGTGTCATTCCTAAGATGAATGGAAAAAGAAATTCGACTGCATTGAGAATTGAGATAGGTAACGGCATTTGATTACGGGTGAATTCGGCTGTTGGCACTTCTACTACAATTTTAAATAGGGTAGCGGTTGGTAATTTTTTTGTGGAGTGACATCGACAGCTGTCACTATGTGACATCTTTTTTAGGGTTCAGTACCCAAAGGGTAAAACGGGACCCTATTACTAAGGCTCCGCTCTCTGTCTGTCTGTCCGTCTGTCACAAGGCTGTATCTCATGAACCGTTATAGTTAGACAGTTGAAATTTTCACAGATTTGGTATTTCTGTTGCCGCTATAACAACAAATACTAAAAAACAATAAAATAAATATTTAAGGGGGCTCCCATGCAACAAACGTGATTTTTTTGCTTGTTTTTGCTAATGGCAATATAGACGCTTTAAATATTCACAGAATATTTAGTTATATATCACTTTAAAAATAATTAATTAAATTAAAATACTTAAAACAAATATTTAAGGGGGGCTCCCATACATTAAACGTGATTTTTTTGCCGTTTTTATAGATAATGGTACGAAACCCTTCGTGCGCGAGTCCGACTCGCACTTGGCCGGTTTTTTGGAAGTCGGGAAGTCGTTTTTTTTTTTGTTTTTTTCCAATTATATCCCGCCTGGATTGTCTCAAAAGGTCTCAAATTGAAAGCAGAAACTGCCAATCAGTTAATATTGAATTCATTGCTATCACCGAATAAGGCCAGTTGAAACTAAGACAATGCTCAATTTTTATGGTACGCTACCAATCAAAACAATTTGCAATAGTAGCTAAGGCCGTGCGCAGACCAGCAGAGATAAACAGTATAAACTACGGGCATAGAGACAGCAAAGATAATTACCTATGTCTGTCAACTGGTGTCTCCCAGCGGCTTCGTCCGCGTGTTATCTTTATAAATAAATATTCTATGTTACTCAGTGACAATGAAGCTAAAGACTGGTGAAAGAAATTTTTAAAATCGGTTCAGTAGTTTTTGAGTTTATTACTGAATTACAAACAAAAATACAAATAATTTCTCTTTATTATACAGGGTTATTGGTAAAACACCAACAACCTCTTAAGGAGTCATTGTTCTCATCATTATGAACAGCTTTTACTATGGGAACAAATATGAAATCGCGAAAAAACTAACAGCTGTTCGTATCGTAACTATTGAAACCTACGAGCTACGGGACTAATTTCGATTAAATTTTTGCTTTTATGCCTACCCTCTTATTCATAAACATTTCTTAAAGTTAAAGAGTCGTATAAACGTCGAAAATGTATGGTAAACAGTTGCTAATTCTTAACTTAACTTTAAGTAGCGTTTATGAATAAGGCGGTTAGATTATAAATGACATTTTATACTTAATCTAGTTTACATGCTATCAGCATGCTAGCTATACTCCCCAGTATTGAGTTCTGAGTTTCCGAGCCGGGTGCCATGTTAATGCTCACGAGTTGTAAACGTTTATTGGCCTTCTGCACTCCGCCTAACACGGTAACTAGGTACCTACCTAGTAGCGTACAACTCACAATCTTTCATACTAAAATTCGATTCGTTTTTACTTCGAGAATCGATTATTTTTTATTCTGTTTATTGCGAATTGCGATTATAAATGAGCGATATTCCAATTATATTTTAATGCCGTAGAAAACATTAGCGGGTTGGTTTTTTAAACGCATTTTACGGTTTATACCTATTTTGCCTAAGTTGGGACACAGGAGACTACTTGTAGTAAATACCTTCACATTCTTTTTTTCATATTTTTATATGAAAACGTAGTACTTTAAAGTAATTAGGTATATGAGTTACCTGCGAAGAAAAAAAAAGAGAATTATTGTATTTTATCCAACTACGTAGTTACCTACCTATATTTATGTATATTTTTACCAATGATTTAAGAAAAACCAGCCAAGTGAGAGTTGGGCTCGCACAAGAAGGGTTCCTTATAAACAAAAAAAAAAAACTTTACTTGTAAGTTTAACAAACACGTTCTTTTAATTAAAAAAAAAGTTTTATTTTATTTTTTGTTGTTATAGAGGCAATAGAAAAACACAATCTGTGAAATTTCAACTGTCTACCTATTACTGTTCATGAGATACATCCCGCTGACAGACAGACGGACAGCGGAGGCTAAGTAATAGGGTTCCGTTTGGCACCCTCCGGAGACTGAACCCTAAAAAACATGTTTTTAGCTGGGTGATGCACACAATACTGGCCCATTCTACCTAATCAAACTTATTATTACTACTTACTTATCTCAAAATTACTTTTTTATATAAGAACAATGTAATTTTAATTAGGTACTTACTTATTTACGCTTTGTGAAAAATAATGGAAATTGTAATAACATCCGTAACTGATTAAAATAGTACCGTTGTTAATCAATTATAATAATTACTTATAGATTAATGCTTACGTAATTAATAGGTACTTACTTACCTAATTAAGATGATCATGTAAATGGTTTATCAATGCGGTACTTAGTATTTTTTTTTTTTGTAATAACACGACATATTATCATCTCGCTTGTATTCCCAGGTTAGGCAGCAGTTTACAGTTAGATTCAAACTTAATGACGGCTCGGAAGTTAGCTAATCGTTGCGCAGTACCCCACCCCTCACCCCCGTTGGCACATGATATTGTTACTGCGCAGCGATTCGCCTCATGTTACCGCTATTAAGTTTGAATCGAACTGTAGGTACACACGGCTATACATCAAGCTATATACATTTCCAGTATAAGATGATCTCGCATATTGTATAGGATTTCCGTACAATGCGAGGTCAGCTTATACTGGAAATGTATAGCTTGATGTGCAGAACAGATTTTCCATGCTTTGGCCAACCAGTGAGGTAATTGCGTAACGCACTTACAGTAGCAATGGCTTTCATTTTGACAGTTCAACAAAATTCATTGCGTTATTTATGTTGTTGAGTAGACAAATTTTTCGAACGTAAGAAGCAATGGTTTAGCTATTTCCTTCAAAATCAATCAGATTGCGATTGAAAATGTGAGGGTACAGTTATGTTTATGTCCCATGTAATTGGGGACAAGCCTAATGCAATAATCTGCTATTATTTCCCTTGTTCATAAAGAATTTTTCTTTTTTGTGCCTTTTTTGAACGACTTCAAACTACTTATTTTGTGTTCATTTATTATTATTTTCACAGTAACTAAACAACATAAAAAATTTAATACCTACAAAAAAAAAATACAATAATTTCTGTCTGCTCCCTAAACATTTGTAAGCGTGATACTATGTAATCAATCTGCCTTTTCCCAACTATATTGGGGTCGGCTTCCAGTCTACATGGAGCGACTGCCTATCTGACCTCCATAACCCAGTAACTGGGTAATTCGATACCCCTTGGTACGACTGGTTGTCAGACTTCGGTGTACTATGCCTCATCGAATGCCAAATAATCGAATATCAATTGATCGACCACTATAACTCGAAAGTCTAAATACTCGAACGTTCATAATAACGATGGGTTTCTGACGACCCGTAACGACTGTCAAAGATCCACGAATGACAGCCGGGACCAACGGCTTAACGTGCTTTCCGAGACACGTGATAATACTATGTAATATGAATTGATATTATAAAACGAATTTAAATATTCTCTTTAGAGTCAAGAGACTGATTTTTATACACTTGTATAATAAAATTGTAATTTTATGACTTTTTGTTTTATTTCATTATCTTACGCCCAATTTTTTTTATTTTTTCCAGTATGCCAGTTGCCTTTACAAACAAAAAACTCTACAAATAGCCAGATCAACCAGATTCAGATTTATCTTAAAAAATCCAATCTCATCATCAATATCATCTGCCTGCCTTTTCCCAACTATGTTGGGGTCGGCTTCCAGTCTAACCAGATGCAGCTGAATACCAATATTTCACATGGAGCGACTGCTTGTCTGATCTCCATTTACCCACTAACTAGGTAACACGATATCCTTTGGCAAGTCACGTTCAGTCTCCCTGTGTGAATTACATCTAAATCTATTCAGACGTAAAAGCGTGCAGACAAACTAACAAACCAATGCATAATATTTGTAGGATTAAGAAAAGCCATGTAATTAATCGCACCTCTGATTCACACTTTGCGCTCCTAAAAATATTATTGAACACTCTAATATAATGAATGCACCTCTTTTTATCACCTCGGCGAAAAGTGGGTGTACTAATAGGTAGACCTCTGCCTAACCCTTTGGCGATTACAGGCGTGATGTTATGTAAAAAAACGAAATAGCCAACTGTTTGCGACCATCTTGGATTCAGCGTGGTTGGTCATAGTCAAACTCAAAACTCAAACTCAAAGCATTTATTTCAAATAAACCAATTACCTACAGGCACTTTTGAATTGTCAAGGGGTCGGTCAGTCAGAAAGATGAAGCTAGTTGCCCATTCCAAAGGTACCTATGGAGAAGAACGGGCAAGAAACTCCACGGACATTCTTTTTAATAATTATCATTATAGTTGTAACCTAACCCGTTTGGTCGGAGTGTCGTAGCTTAGCTTGGTTATTGTGATCAATTTTGAGAATAGGCCAGAAATATAAAAAGAGGCTCTTTTATTAAAAAAAACGGCAATTGCATTATCTATAAAAACGGCAAAAAAATCACGTTTGTTGTATGGGAGGGCTCCCATACAACAAACGTGATTTTTTTGCCGTTTTTTTTATTTTGTCGCCTTAAATATTTATTTTATTCTGTTTTTAGTATTTGTTGTTATAGCGGCAACAGAAATACATCATCTATGAAAATTTCAACTGTCTAACTATCACGGTTCATGAGATACAGCCTGGTGACAGACGGACGGACAGCGGACTCTTAGTTATAGGGTCCCGTTTTACCCTTTGGGTACGGAACCCTAAAAAGCGTTCATCATAAGAAGGTCAATAAGTTTTTAAGGGGATCGGTTAAATATTTTCATTAAGAAAACAAATAAAAAAAACATAAAACTTCAAAAAACAATTTTATTTGGCGACAAAAATATTTGTAAAAAAATGTACTCCTTACATTTTAATTCTAATAATACTTATAGTAAAAAAAATCATCTAAACATATAAATTGTTATTATCAAGAGAGATTGAGAACCATGTAATTACTTATTGAATACGATTTTATTGTCAAATGCACCTTGATTAATGGTCCTATGCAAAATGATTCAAAATGGACGCACTTTTTACGTCCATAAGACGTAGGTTATCCTACTTCTAGTGGACGTATCCTATGGAGCTTAGATTTAAACCCGATTTCTGAGATTTGATCTCAGACCAAATAAAAAACCAAGACAATTCGTAACTTTAAAGGAGGGAGGGGGGGTGTAGTGAGTGAGACATCACGTGTAGTAAATGATAATGATAAATGATTTTATTTCTGTAAGTAGGTTTGTACAAACACTTTTACACGTCAATCACATTTTTTAAAACTAGATGAGGTCGGCGTTTCCTATCTGACTACTCTGAGAAGAAAGGCCGAAACAAACTCAGAGGTCACCATATTAAATTTTTCTTTGAACGCGCGACATGAAAATTTGATGAAAATTCTTAAATTGAAAAATAAGTGATGTTGGGTAGGGGGAGGGGGTAGTCTAAAACCTCACCACGTAAGTATCACCAGAGGGTTTAAATAGTTGCTTAAAATATCACATGATTAATGGACGGCCCTTGAAGGGCCTACCCAACTTAAATATTATCTCAGTCGCACCATACTACTCGCGGCCTGAGTGAGAGCGAGACGGAGTGGGGTGCGGCTCTTAAGCTTCGAATAGTTTAGGTAATTGCGTTTTACGGTGAAAATAATGGTAATAAAAAAAAAAGCGTAAGCCCTGCTTTATAGTTAGTTCAGTTATTATGCAAAGTTTTAAGATCTAATTTGAAGTATTCTTTGAATAGCAACGGTTTATAGTTCGGTTTAGAGGCAACTTTGGTTTTTTTGGTCTATTATGTAATCGTGTTTTCGCCAAAAATAGTACCTAGCATCAGTCCTCAACTTTAACATAAGTATATTTATTTCAAAATTGATGCTGCAGTATTTTCGGCATAACGGAGGATTATGCTAAGCAATTTGAGGTAGGGTGCGCTCTTAAAATGTCTGCGTGCATGCACAGAGCGAGGTTATGCATGCTTTACTGTATTATTCGCAGCGCTATGCTAAGTATGTCTTGGATTTTTATTTGGTCGGGGGGTTTCATGAATACTAATATTCGAGCTACATAATTATAATGATAATTAGTTGCATCTACACTACAAACATAAAAGTACGGTTTTTCCCACGGGGATGGGTAGAACTTACAGAATACACTTTCGTGAGCAGGGTCGGATTTAAGGCTCTTACATACTGGCGCGATTCGCCGCGCGACGCGACGCTGCCGCATTGTTCGCCGTGAAATTTTCTCAGAAATTGTTTTGTTAAAATTCACGTCGCGCGGCGAATTGAGTCAGTATGTAAGAGCCTTTAAGGTGGGGCAACAGGGGCCATGGCCTGGGCCATAGTTTCATTTTTTTTAGATAAAAAATTTCATAAGGAACCTTTTTTAATTTTCTTTTCGTGCCCTGGGTTGGTGGTCTTAAAAATGATACGTTGAATTACATTAATACCGAAATAAATCTTCATTTTTTTCATCTGTTCCATCCACACCGCCGTTAAATCCGGCTTTGTTCGTCAGAAGTGTGTATTAATCCAAACTGATTTTAAATCAGTTTGTATAGGAACCCATATTTATATATGTAACTAGCTATTACTCGCGACTTCGTCTGCGATCCAGGATAAAAAGTAGCCTATGTCCTTTTCCAGGACATGGTCTACCCTTGTGCCAAATTTCATCCAAATCCGTTCAGCCGTTTCAGCGTGAAAGCGTAACAAACAGACAAACTCATTTTTGCATGCTAACTAATAGTTTAAATCCGTAAGTGAGTTTGTTTGTTTGTTACGCTTTCACGCTGAAACGGCTGAACGGATTAGGATGAAATTTGGCACAAGGGTAGACCATGACCTGGGAGCCAAGTCCCGCAATGATGAGTTTTTGACAGATTTTGTATGGCATATCTGTCAAAAACTGATCATTGTGAGACCACTGACACGTTTGTAAATTAGTAGACTTGGCTCCCTGGAATAGGACATAGGATACTTTTCATCCCGATATTCCCACGAGATCGCGGGTGAAACCGCGGGGCGCGGCTAGTTAGGATTACACTAATTATTACTATTAACAAATATTGATGACTTGGCTAAGTATTGTACCACGGAAAAATGAACTTTGACAACTAGTCGTATCATACACCTAGAAGCTGTAGGCTGACAGCAAAACGTGTTTCAGCTCTCAACGAGGCATCCTCAGGAAGACGATTGACCTGTTGCAAACCAGAACACGACGTGTTGCCACACCGAGCGCTGGACGCAAAAACTGATGATTGATGATTGTACTTTTTATAACTAGTTCTATTCCCGTCTCAAACAAGGTTTTTAGCCAACCCATTCTTATTTCATCTCCTATTTTAAATTCACATGATACAGGAATAGCGACCAAAAATACAGTCCTTTTAAAGTTATTTTAGCTCTGACAGCAGCAACCGAACAGCGACCTTATTGTAATGAGAATAAAGATCACAGTCATTTTGACAGACTTGTCAATCTCCCTAGCCTTTTCCAAACTATATTGGGGTCGGCTTCCAATCTAACTGGATGCAGCTGAATACCAGTATTTTACATGGTGCGACTGCCTATCTGACCTCCACGACCCAGTAATTGGGTAATACGATACCCCTTGGTAAGACTGGTAGTCAGACTTTCGGGCTTCTGACGACCCGTAACGACTGTCAAAGATCCACAAATGACAGCCGGGACCAACGGCTTAACGTGCTTTCCGAGGCACGGAGGAGTCTCGGTATGTAAAGATGGTCACTCATCCACGGACCAACCGCGGCAAGCGTAGCTTAATCTGATAGATCAACTCGTGCGGCTGTTATTACTTAGCCTTGAGCTCCTCCAGCAGCACCTTATTGTAATGAGAATAAAGATCATTGTGGTTTTCACAGTGATGTCAGAAATCAGAGGTAAAATAATTGTGAAAGGACTGCACAGTACCCGAGAGCTTTAGAAAGAGACCCACAGCGAGGAATGAGCGTTCGTGAGCGACAGGATGCGGCCATTCGCGGCGTGAGTGTAGAGCGGGCTTAAGCGATCATAGCGCGAACACGCGATCATCGCGATAATTTTGTTTGGCGATAACGAACGCGTCTTCGCGCTTACAGAAGGATTCCGGTTTTCGAACAAATGAGTGGACCCTGAGTCCTAACCAAAGGCGAATGTCGCGCGAATACGCGATTACGTGATCGTTTAACCGGAATAATGCTTCTTGATATATCGCGCGATTATATTTTATTTATACAGGGTGTTAGGGTAAACACCGTTATCCTTGAAACCAGTGGTTTGGTGTTATGAACGTAAAATAAATGGAAAATTACGACTTTGTTTTTTTATTCTTTTTACTACTACAGTGTTTCACCTTTTCACCTATGCGCTAGGGCAACGAACTTGCGTCTCAAAACGGGTGGAGGGCGCGGGACGTGACCTGCCCGGCCGCGAGCGCAACCCCTCTCTCAGTCAGTCAGCTGTTTCGCAAGCGAGCGCGGTGTCGCATAGAAACTTTTTTAAATCTTTTAATGAAAATAACGTTTTTTTTTTGTTGTTACTCGGTCATTTATTTTTATATTTAAGTCAACTACCCATGGTTTGAGTGACAAGAGTGTTTACCCTTGCATACTGTATAAAAGAGCGCTTGACAAATGATTGCGACGAATCGCCTGTTAGGACATGGCTTTATGTTTTTGCAGCCGGGTACTGTATGATATAATAAAATTGGTGGGTAAGCCTAGTTTAGCCCAGCAGTGGGCTTTGGGCTTATGTTAGCGGTTCATCTGTGAAGTACGGATGTTCTAAGCAATCTAACGCGGTCAGGCGCTTTGCGGGATCGAAAATCAGCATTCCCTGAAAATAATAAAAAATGGAGTTTATTTTTTACCCGACTACGGCGAAGAAAAAAGGAGGGTTATGATTTTGACCGGTATGTATGTATGTTCATGTGTTCCCTCATAACTTCTAAACTATTCATCATAATTTGACAAATGAGGTATCGTTGGAAGCGTTTTATAGTACGCTGGTTATAGGCTATGTGACGTCACATTAAATTGAATATGGCACCCTATAGTGGACATATAAAGTCAAGAACTATACAAAATATTTTTTTTATCGTAGCCTGAAGTCACGAAATACTTTTTTTTTAGTGATGCCATTAAGTTTATCGAATGAAAGGGCTTAATTAGCACATTTGAGATATAAGTATATATTATAAACCCATTTATTTTTAAATACAAATTTTAGTTATAACACGAAAAGCCAACTACGGCAAAAAAAAATCACAAGGAAAAAGTCAACTAAAAAGGTATAAAAAGACACCACAGACAGACAAATTAAAAATCCGGAGTCACACGTGTTATGGCATACTTACATCGAAGAAATTACGTGTGGCTCCGGATTTGATTTTAATTGCAATCAAAGCTTGGCTCTAGGCATCTGCAATAACAGAGACATCACAGATGTGTTGTCCAGAGACAAAGCTAAAATGTCCGCCGGGAACCAACTGGTATGCAATGGATGGTCACCCATCCACAGACCGACCTCGGCAAGCGTAGCTTAACTTTCGACCGGCCCATACGGCTGTTACTCACTAAGTATTACGTCGATAGAATGTGTTCCTGTCACCTATAAGTTGGACAATTTCTAATTGTAATAAAGATCAAATTCGCAAAATACACATTCGTTAGTATGAAACTGACAGCTGTCAAGAACACATTCTCTCGACGGCCGGATAGTCACTTGTCGAGAATGCGTTCCTGTCACCTGTAAGTTGGACCATTTCTAATTGTAATAATGATCAAATGCGCAAAACGCACATTCGTTAGTATGAAACAGACAGCTGTCAAGAACACATTCTCTCGACGGCCGGATAGTCACTTGTCGAGAATGCGTTCCTGTCACCTGTAAGTTGGACCATTTCTAATTGTAATAAGGATCAAATTTGCAAAACACACATTCGCTAGTAGTCTGAAACTGACAGCTGTCAAGAACACATTCTCTCGACGGCCGGATAGAGTATGAAACTGACAGCTGTCAAGAACACATTCTCTCGACGGCCGGATAGAGTATGAAACTGACAGCTGTCAAGAACACATTCTCTCGACGGCCGGATAGAGTATGAAACTGACAGCTGTTAAGAACACATTCTCTCGACGGCCGGATAGAGTATGAAACTGACAGCTGTCAAGAACACATTCTCTCAACGGCCGGATAGAGTATGAAACTGACAGCTGTCAAGAACACATTCTCTCGACGGCCGGATAGAGTATGAAACTGACAGCTGTCAAGAACACATTCTTTCGACGGCCGGATAGAGTATGAAACTGACAGCTGTCAAGAACACATTCTCTCGACGGCCGGATAGAGTATGAAACTGACAGCTGTCATGCTACGGCTACACTTCGCGTTATCGCGAACTTTTCTTCGTGCGCTCTCTGTTGCTCAGCGAGTAATCGAGGGGTGTGCGAGAGAGAGCGCACGAAGAAAAGTTCGCGATAACGCGAAGTGTAGCCGTAGCATCAAGAACACATTCTCTCGACGGCCGGATAGAGTATGAAACTGACAGCTGTCAAGAACACATTCTCTCGACGGCCGGATAGAGTATGAAACTGACAGCTGTCAAGAACACATTCTCTCGACGGCCGGATAGAGTATGAAACTGACAGCTGTCAAGAACACATTCTCTCGACGGCCGGATAGAGTATGAAACTGACAGCTGTCAAGAACACATTCTCTCGACGGCCGGATAGAGTATGAAACTGACAGCTGTCAAGAACACATTCTCTCGACGGCCGGATAGAGTATGAAACTGACAGCTGTCAAGAACACATTCTCTCGACGGCCGGACTATGGAGTGTTATCACCTTGATAAGTTCTAATGCATGTGGGTGTATCCTGGGTATGATTTCTCCTAGATCTTGAGCCTGGTACTCAGGAAAGCTGTCCAGCATTATAGAAACGTTTTCAGGCCAATCCTGTCTAGATGGTCTGCCTATGAGTCTGAAACATAATGGAAAAAGATTACATTGATATTAACATTATAATCTAATAACTAATATTATAAACGCGAAAGTTTGTAAGTATGGATGGATGGATGTTTGTTACTCTTTCACGTAAAAACAACTGAATGGATTTGGATGAAATTTGGCAAACAGATAGTTTATAACCTGGATTAACACATAGGATACTTTTTATCCCGATATTCCCACGGGATCAGGACTTATGCGGGTGAAACCGCGGGGCGCAGCTAGTAGTTAATAAATTAAATTTTATTTTAGAGAAAAGTTAAAAATTTGTTAGAATTTTGGTGTTAGTACCAATGGTGCTTAAAGATAGTAGGTTAGTATTGTTAGTTTCCACACAATTTATTTATTTATGTAGACCTAGGACTGTCTCCCCCAAGGGTCCCATGAAAGAGCCAGTCCGGTCTGACAGCGATCATTTTCAGAATGCTGTTGAAATGAAATGAAACTGTTTATTCTGTAAATAGGATATTGGAATCACTTTTACACGTCATATTAAAAAGTTGTAAAAAATAAGCTAGATGAGGTCAGCGTTTCCTATCTGACTTCTCTGAGAAGAAAGGCCGAAACAAACTCAGAGGTCACAGTCTCCTTTAAAGTCCAGACATAATCTTGGTCAGGCTATATGAGGACCATGTAGATTAGAGTCTGAAATGGTCTTTTGAGGAAAGAACCACAAAGATTTGAGTGGACCTGTCCAGTCAGTGCAAGCATTTGTCAGTAATACCCAACCTTTTTTATTTTTACTTTGTGGTTATTTTCTTTTTTTGTTTTTTGCGTCATATTTACCACAAATAAACGTATTTTCTTTCTTTCTTTCTTTCTTTCTAATAGTTGTTCAGTAGCAGTCGTCACTACCATGCAGGCGCTGTAGTAAGGGCGCCGCTTTCTTTCGCATTATGGCATGGAAACCAATGGACCTTTGACAGTCTTTACATACCAAGACTCCTCCGTGCCTCGGAAAGCACGTTAAGCCGTTGGTTCCGGCTGTCATTCGTAGATCTTTGACAGTCTTTACGAGTCGTCAGAAGCCCGAAAGTCTGACAACCAGTCTTACCAAGGGGTATCGTATTACCCAGTTACTAGGTTGTGGAGGTCAGATAGGCAGTCACTCCTTGTAAAATACTGGTACAGTACGACACAACTTAGATGTAGGATCGGCGGAACTCGTAAAACCGATCACATTCCGAACTGAGTGTGCTTTCAAAATCACCAATTTTTATTACTGCTTGGTGAAAATCTTTACGCAAACGCAGTAACTAGTAAAGTTTTATTATTTTTACATTAATAAAATTTAAATGAATCAATGCAAATTTTCAAATGTATGCTACATCTAAGTTGTGTCGTACTGTATTCAGCTGCATCCGTCCATGTTTTCTTTCACCGATGTCGGTGATGTTCAAGATTAACTTAGAATATAACTAACTGACAATATTATTTACCTGAATATTTCATGCAGCTGGTCGGAATCGGAGGCTCCCGGTAGCAGAGGTTTCCTGGAACAGAATATTACATCATACAATGTCTGACATGATTGTTCATAGTTCTAATTCTACGGGGGCCTATTGCCATCAACCGGGCACAAATATGTATACTGCGTTCGCAATTTATTTGCCAAACATGTAAACAAACACGAGTTTTAGGAAAACCAACTGTAATGCCTACACATAAGGTTCAGTTTGCGCTACAACTTCATATTTTTTAATGACTTTTTCAAAGTCAAAGTAAAATAATTTATTTCAATTAGGCACATACAAGGCACTTTTGAACGTCAAAAACAAAGAAATAGAAGTGAAACTACGTTTTGGAAGGGGCGACTAGAAAGTCGCCCCTTCCAAAAGGTAGTTTTCGTATCGAGAAGAATGGGCAAGAAACTCCACTGTTACTCTCTTAAAAATGTTTTACAATATTTTGTATACATCTATATAATTATATGTGAAGACGATGCTCCTAGAATAAGATTATTGTACCACAATAGGTAAAAAGAATTAAAAATGGAGGGATGACAATAGTTATTTATGCAACTGTTATATAATAAAGGGTATTTTAGATAGATATATATATAAAGGGTTAATTATATTAGGTGTTATATATAAAGGGTCACATGAGTGTTTTAATACCTAATTATTTACAGTTGCATACAAGATTTTATCTACACCCATGATATGAATCTTCTATAAAAGTTTATTTGCAATACCAATATCGAACAAAAATGGCGCGGTACGACGTGAATTCGAATGTGTTTTGTTTTTAAATTACGGTGCTTTCTTAGTGAAACGCTCGTGAATGACAATGTTCTTTTTTTTAAATGAGTTGCATAATGAAATTCAGTACAATATTATAACACCCGTTTAGATGATATTATGGTTACTGTGACACTGGATGTTTTAATGTTGTCTATAACTGTTACCGATAGAGGATTTATAGCATGGGTGTAGATAAATAAATTAATTATTCAATAGGGTAATTTGATAGACTAACCTGGTGTGTAGTTGTGCTAGCACGCACCCTGCTGACCACACATCTACCGCGGTGTTGTACGATGTGCCTAGTAGTACTTCCGGGGGACGGTACCATAGGGTGACTACCTGGAATATGGACAAAAAAACACATAAAATCACGCCTTTTATTCCCCGAAGGGTTGGGCAGAGCTGTACTTATAGTACACCCATATTTTACCAGTTATGTTTAAGTCCCATGTAATAGGGGGCGAGCCTATTGCCATCAACCGGGCACAAATCCAGACTCCGGGCAGCTACTGAGAAATTTCAGATGGAAAAACGCAATAACAATTTGTATACACAGATAAGACTGGTTGTCAGACTTTCGGGCTTCTGACGACCCGTAACGACTGTCAGAGAACCACGAATGACAGCCGGGACCAACAGCTTAACGTGCTTTCCGAGGCACGGAGGAGTCTTGGTATGTAATTATGGTCACCCATCTACGGACCAACCCTGCCAAGCGTAGCTTAACCTGATGGATCGACCCGTGCGGCTGTTATTATCGAGCAAGTATGTGTATTTGGTAAACAAATGAACTCGCTCAGATAAAGTACGTAAACTCTCCGTACACATCCTACACAGCAGAAAAATGGGGAATATGCATGTATTTTTTTTATATTTTTTATTCGATAGTTTACATCGTCAAATAATAGTTTAAAAAAAATCTACGACAAAATGCAATTTAAAGTACTTAAAAAAAAAAAATATCCACGCGATCCGGGCTATTTAAATGCCCACCATTTGGCGGGCTTGGTGTGGTGACGTCACAATTCATGAAAACAAATAAGCAAGTGTCAAGTTAATGTCTAACACTCCTTTTTGTAGAAGTGTTTGACATTTGACTTGACACTTGCTGATTGACTTGACATTGACATTTTGATTGTTCTCCCGGATTGTTACGCCACATCCGCTCTTAGCTTTTCAAGTATTTGAATTACCCACAGATTTTGGGACTTTAAAAAAAATAATTTCTCGCTCAAAAAGAAATTTTATTCAAAAATATTGATGGAGGCATAATTCTGAAGTAATATAGTTTATTAAAAAAAATACTTGACCCTTATTTGAATCACATGCATATATATTGCGCCTAATTTCAGCTCTCAATAAATACATTTAATAAAGTCATAAGTACCACACTAGTCAACTTCATATCCGTATCATAAGTCTTCGCCAGCCCGAAGTCAGCAAGCTTCACGCGGCCCCCACATGTCACCAGCAGGTTGTGAGGCTTCAAATCTCGGTGCACGATCCGGTGGGAATGAAGGAAGTCGATGCCTGATAGTATGTCAAAGGACATGCTCTGAAAAGTCGGAATAAAATTGGCAATTCACTAATGAGTAGGTATATACCCTGTTCCAAAACTTCTTGAAGAAAGTGTAAACAAACCTGGGGGCTTAAAACAGTCACTTTGGCAGAATCATAATAGGATAAATATTATGAATCATCGTAAAATGTCACAAACTGACAATTCATAATACGATCTGCGTGCGATTCATATTACGAAATAATTCATCTGTTTAACAGTTTTCTATGGAGATTCATAAAATGGTCCACAAAATATATGAATTGCTTTTTATGTCAAATTAGAGGAATTGCTAATGTGACCGTTGTAGGCCCACTGTTCAGGTTGAATTCTTACATAATCACTCACTATAGGGAATTAGTAACACTTTCATCTGAATGTAGCAGGTTTCTTCTTTACATCTTTTCCAAGGAATTGTTTGAATAATAAAAATAAATTGTAATAAAAGAATAGTCAACTGAATCAATCAATCTGCCTAGCCTTTTCCCAACTATTTTGGGGACGGCTTCCTGTCTAACCGGATGCAGCTGACTGAATACCTGTATTTTACATGGAGCGACTGCCTATATGACCTTCACATCCACAACCCAGTAACTGGGTAATACGATACCCATTGGTAAGACTTTCGGGCTTCTGACGACCCGTACCGACTGTCAAAGATCCACGTATTTCCGTGGCACGGAGGAGTCTCGATATGTAAAGATGGTCACCCATCCACGGACCAACCGCGGCAAGCGTAGCTTAACCAGATGGATCGACCCGTGCGGCTGTTATTACTTAGCCACGAGCTCCTCAAGCTAGTCTAATACTTAATAATAAAAATATAAAAAATAGCGTACTATAGGAAACTCACCCTTATTGTATTCTGAGACAAAGGTGAGAGAGATCTCTTCAGAAAAGACTCCAGATCCTGGTCAACATGCTCAAATACTAGGAACAGTACCAGTTGCTGATCTCTCTCCATGGATTGACCGCCGTGGCAGACGTCAAGGAGTCTGAAAGACGAAGATACAGCACCTATACCAATCCAATCTGCCTAGCCTTTTCCCAACTATGTTGGGGTCGGCTTCCAGTCTAACCGGATGCAGCTGAATACCAGTATTTTACATGGAGCGATTGCCTGTCTGACCTCCACAACCCAGTAACTGGGTAATAATTTTGGATGTTGTTTTTCAACATCGCAATGAGATTCTTTTTCTGAAGGTTTATGTGTGAATTATGTGTGATACGTTAATGATTAAAGTTGCATAAGTGTAACTTATAAATCTTAATGTTTTTGTCAAGTAGTAAAATCTGTGTGAAGCAGGAGCGGGTCACCTGTTGCAGTATAGAAATATTTCAGAAATATTAAGGAAAAACGTTTATTCAATCAGACGATATATTTATTGAACTTAACTGATACACTTATCATACTAAGTTATTCCCGTGGGCAAACATAATATACACAAACACACCCTGACTCACGCACGTACACACACACACTCCCGGACTCACCCTCATACACATACATACACACACACACACACACACACACGCGCGCGCGCACACACACACACGCACACACACACACACACGCGCGCACACACAAAATACACACACACTCACTCCTACACAAAACCGTTAAACTGATATTATTATTACAATTTGATTTGATTTGATTTGATTTGATTTGATTTGATTATTAATTTTTTTTAAATTCTTTTTTTGTTATTATTGAGTTTGTATTATATAGGTATTTTTCTTTTGTCAAATTGTAGCCTATTTTGCACCCAAACATTCCATGGTTTCTTTACTTTGTTAAAATGATATGAAACTTAATTTACCTTTACACGAAATATTTCTGTTAATTGTAATGTTTTAGATGTTTCTCTTTTGTTCGGTACATCGCTTATGCTGATGCTACGAGACCATTTTGTATTTCGTTTTAATCTATTCCATAAGTTGGGGCACAAACACATCTTATTAATGATATCGAGGGTGGGCGCTGATACCTATATTTACAAGATATTAAGTTATCTTAGCTTAGGTATTGGCTGAAACTCTAATATGCTATTTTACTTACCTAAGGCCTATTTTGTTGTAATACCTATTTATATTATTACTTGAAGGTGCAAATATACTATTTTTTTTTTTTTTTTTAATACGATATACCCTTGGTAAGACTGGTTGTCAGACTTTCGGGCTTCTGACGACCCGTAACGACTGTCAAAGATCCACGAATGACAGCCGGGACCAACGGCTTAAGGTGCTTTACGAGGCACGGAGGAATCTCGGTATGTAAAGACGGTCACCCATCCACAGACCAACCCCGGCAAGCGTAGCTTAACCTGATGGATCGACCCGTGCGGCTGTTATTTAGTAGCCACGAGCTCCTCACCAGCACCACACAGCACCTACACCACGACGTATTAATGCCACCATTTTTCCAGTGTTAGTGAGAGACGGAAATACAAGGCCGCTAGCACCATCCTTTTTTCGCAGTGGAATAATGATGGCATTATCTAACTAATATTATAAACGCGAAAGTTTGTAAGTATGGATGGATGGATTGATGTTTGTTACTCTTTCACGTAAAAACTACTGAATGGATTTGGATGAAATTTGGCAAACAGATAGTTTATAACCTGGATTAACACATAGGATACTTTTTATCCCGATATTCCCACGGGATCGAGACTTACGCGGGTGAAACCGCGGGGCGCAGCTAGTACTTCATAGGCAGCCACCAGAAGTAAGGAAAAGTTCGCAAGGTAATCGTTCAGAAATAAAGACAAATAAGTTTTTGCAAATTCAGCTTAATGCAACATGGATTACAGATGCATGAAGTGCCAAAATGTATAAATACCTACTTATTTAAAAAAAAAAATAAGCTTAGAGCTATTTATTATAATGAACGAATATATACATTAAACATTGTGTTTATTTACTTTTAATCAAAACCTTTTAATTTATTACCTAATGTATTATAAATAGTTGTGTTGTGTGTAGTAATTTTAATGTTAAAAAATATATATTGGTACTGATTTCAATATTATATCAAAAAAAACATATCAATATGTGGGTGAAATTTTCTTTAAAATATTTTTTGTGTGTTGGTTTTTGATCATATAAATATCAAACTAGGAACATCATTTCTGATCTGATCTGGGGGCCGATTCTACTAACAAAATTGTTCAAAAATCGCAATAGAACCGCAGCTGAATCACGGCTTTTAGGGGTTTTCTCATTCTACTAATAACCAACGATCCAACTGCGGTTACGTTTCAGTTGACGCCAACGATCGATCGAAACAATCTCAAAATCTATTCTGCTAACAAAATCGAACATGAGCTGACGTTTTGTCGTATTCTACTAATATTTTGACACTAGTTTTAATCGAATCAGAGCTGAACTCGGGCGGTTCATCTGTCAAAATTCGCGGTTGATTATAAGTTGGTAAAGTGTAACTTTTTCCGCATCGGTCTAAGATTGCTTTCGTTTTCATCCCTAAAAATAATGATGTTTTACATGGATTTCGTTGAACTTGCACATGAGGTCGACCTTGGAAGGGTAAGAGCAAGAAATTTATCGTCAAGAGTATGCAATAATCCTTTTGACCTTACGCATCGTCAGTTCGTTAAGACGTACCGACTCTCTAAAGACCTCGTAAGAGCTTTGATTGAGGAGATCAGTCCTCACATGCCCGTCAATCTTCGTTCTGACGGTATTGATACGGAAACAAAGGTAAATACATAGTTACTATCGTTTTATTATGCTCCAGAGTATGTGTGTTACAATGTGATAAAGTATTCTCTATTAACTCTATTGTCGTTTTAGATCTTGGTTGCACTGGCTTTTTATGCAACTGGTTCGTACCAAACACTGGTAGGCCAGTCGCAATGTCATGCCGTGTCACAACCCTCAGTTTCTCGAGCAATAAAACAAGTGACAAATGTACTTAATATGCCACATATTTTTAAGAAGTATGTCAAATTCCCAAGCTCCAGGGAAGAACTGATTGATCGACCCGTGCGGCTGTTATTAGTTAGCCACAAGCCCCTCACTAAAACCCATACTAATATTATAATTTCGAAAGTAACTCTGTCTGTCTGTCTGTCTGTCTGTATGTTACCTTTTCACGCGAAACAACTGAACGGATTTCGATAAAATTTGGCAAGGAGATAGCTGGCATCCCGGGGAAGGACATACTTTTTAACGACATACCACGCGGGCGAAGCCGCGGTCGGAAGTTAGTCTGAAATAATAGCGGGTAAAAATATTTTCAAAGAAAAATTTCAATAAACAAAAACAAGTAAAATTTTACCTGACAATATTAGGATGTCTATAAGCCTCCAGCTGCCTTAGTAACGCTATTTCTCTCAACGTAGACAGCGGGATGCCATCCTCAGTGAGGGCCACCTTCACTTTCTTCATGGCTACAATGTTACCTCCATTGTGGAGGTCACGGGCTTTGTAAACTGTGCCATATGCTCCTGGAATGTAGGAATTAAATTTTCACAATTACATAATCATAATCAGCCTATAATGTTCCCACTGCTGGGACACAGGACTCCTCTCTATGAGAGGGAATGGGCCGTAATCCACCACGCGGGCCCAGTGCGGGTTGGTAGATGTCACATGTCTTCGAATTTTTGGTTCTAAGACATGCCGGTTTCCTCACGATGTTTTCCTTCACCGTTTTGAGAGCAGTGGTGATGAAATTATTTACAGTAAAGCGCCTGTCGGGGTTCGAACCTACGACCTACAACTCGTAAGTCGCGGTCGTTACCACTGGGCCACCACTGCTCATAATTTTTTTTTTTTTCACACTTACCTGCTTGATAATATCAATCAAAATCAAAATATTTTATTTCACATTAATCTACATGGGCACTTATGAAACGTCAGAAGCTAGTTGCACGGTTCCAATTGTTTGTTTCCTATGGAGAAGAGCCAGCAAGAAACTCCACGGTTACTCTTTTAAAATTATTGGCTTTTACAAAAATGTCAAAGTACAGTGTTAGTAGGCATGGGAGGACAATGTAGGCCTTTCAACAAGTAAGTACCAGATACTTAACAAAATAGAAGATAAATCTACAGTCTAATAAGCCTACAACATTCTCCGTTCCTATATGTCATGCAAACCTGACCTAAAGCAAGCCCTAGACTCTAGCTGGGCAATAATATTGTGCTGAATTTCATTATAACCCGCTAGTCAATAATGTAGATGAATTTGCAACCTCAACAAAAAATTCGCAAGAAAACGTGGCAAATTGCTTTTTATTATCTCAAAAAAGGTGTGAAAAGTAGAGTAAGTATTCTCCTCAGGGATAAAGCTATCTTCATCTTGGGGAAGGTCGAATCCCTTGCTTCTCTCAGGATTCTAGTCTTAACGACCTTTCTTTGCTCAGGAGTTAACTCGTAACTTGGCCGTAGAATCCTTTGTTAAGCTCAGGATTCAATATAGCGCCTGTGACTTTGGAAACTGCTTTTTTCCCCTTGGTAAATGATCTCATACTAGAAATTCAGAACCTCAGATGATTATCAAGTTTAGGTAACACAATTTCAATGAAATAGGTAGGTTCAACCGATTGTGACTTCTATACCTGTGGCATAAGGATGGCATTAAAAGCAAAAATGGTTACACAATACCAACTGTCTACTGCAGCTGACATTTGTCATGCCACCAACACAATAGAAGTCAAAATCGGTTGAACGGACTGTAAATAAGGTTTATTTAAATGTCTAATCTTATTTAAAATGGAGTATAGGTAGGTAGATTACTATGCCATTGCATCAGAAATTAATTTAGGACATTTTTATAACAAATGGTCAATCTAAAATCAACTTAGACTACTTATCGCTAAAGTAGATAGTTGATTAATTGGCAATAGGTCAATGCAAATTATCTCAGATTGTGTATTGAATTTTAGTTATTTGAATAAAGGATTTTATAGTACATGACTAAATTGAGTAGACCGCCTCATTGGTCTAGTTGCCACAAGAGTGACTGCAAATCTTTTTTTTTTTATTATGGGTGGGAAATCATCCAATGACTTCTCCCGCTCTGGGTGGAGCGGAAGGGCGTGTCAGACTTTTACTGACTAAAACCCACCCGTGTTCGTTCAGTTGCCTGTTGCCAAGATCCCGGTATCCCTTTTGGACTAACCCACAACACTGGCAGGAATCAGGAGGTCCTGGGTTCAAAGCCCTGGTTGGACAAACTAAAATGTTCTTTTTATGATTATTTTCTCAGTTGCCCAGTTACTTACTTGTTTTTTGGATACATTTATTTTGGTATTTATTATCTAAATGACCTACAGACATTTTTAAATCGAGCAATAATTTAGGCTAAAAACTTTAGTAAGTTTAAAAATACCATGCAGATAAAAGCCACAATTTCAAAACCTAAAACTTAAAAAATCTAGAACATGATCCAATTTTGAGAATGACAACATACCTAGAATCTGTATGTCTTAAAAACCCAGTTACGTATTGAATCAAATTAACACTTTAGAACGAAAAGAGAGACTTAAAAACAATTCTATTTCGCGAAAATATTAAAAATAAAAAATAAACAAACAAAAAGTTTTGTTTCAAACATAAATTGCGCGAAAAGTTTATCAATCAGCCGGCACATGTGAAATTAGGTTATTTACAAAGTAATTTTCGCTCCTACCTGTCCCAATTACATTTAACTCCTCATACTTCTTGGCATTTTGAAATAAAGCACTAACATCACTGATCGAAGCCATTGGCGGTGGACTTTGCGATGTACTGGCTCCCGACATGTTTAACTCAAAGTAATACTATTTCTGACTTTAAAACAACTTTTAACGTCTTTTCATTCACTTTTTAACACTTTTGAGCCCGTAAAATAAGAGTTTATGCATTATTTTATGATAAAACACGTGTTGTAAACTGCTTGTTTTGTCTGTAAACTTTTTTAAAAGGAGAGAGGGGAAGGGAAATGTCATTGACCAAATCCAGCCACCTGCTGGTTATGCGGCCGATTTAGAAAGTGCCGATATAAACAAAACGGTTGTTTACATTCCGTGCCTACTTTATAAGGTCGAGTTCGAGTTTTTATTATTTTTTGTTGCTGAGTACAACGCCATCTCTCGATTTTGCTATGGTTTTGATAGTTGTTCGTGTTGCTGATAGATGGCGTTAAAAACTAAAAGTTTTTATCATGTCCCCCATGCAGGCTTGTCAGCTGCAGAAACTAAGTACAACATTAAATTACCTATGCTTTTTGAAATCTCAACATGAAAATACTATGAATAAGTTCACACCTTAAAATCTGAATATTATGTTTTTGTGCTAACCATAAAAATGACAAATAGTAGTAGTAAATCATATTTTTTTTTGTTCCATTTAGATAAAAAATAATACATGAAAAAAGTAAAAAAGAAGACAGATAAGTCTTCTACGGGCTCGTCCGGGATTTGAACCCGGGACCTCTCGCACCCGAAGCGAGAATCATACCCCTAGACCAACGAGCCGTGTTAGTGCTAAGCGAATTTAATGATCGCAATTTGTTAGTGATGACGTCAATGGGAAACGCAGTTTTTTTAAATAAGAACATCCTGAATTAATTTTCAGGACAAAATTACAGCCTGACGGACAACAACTAAGACTATCAATTGGTTCAATTCATGGTCACGTTTTCTTCTCAATAATTTAATATTTTTTCTTTATGATTTTTTTTTAACCTGCTCTAAAATTAACTGAATAAAATAGTATTAAATTTATCATACAATTTTTAAAAGCAAAACAAAATGACCGAACACCTCAAGGCGTTTTAGAAAGTTGACGCGCGAAAGGAGAAAAAAATTACCGCTACATGACACCCTCTAGCCGTCTTGTTCTTTCTCTAAGAAAACTTATTTCCTATCTCGTTTACACCTATGAATCGGAGTAAATTTCGAGTCGCCGCGTCAGTTGACTTCAGACAGTACTGCGCGCGCATGTTTAAATAAGATGGCGGTATTTTCGAGTAAATAAAATACACTACAGTAACTTTTTAACGTAAAATATACTCTTTACGATTTTTCTTGAATTTAAAATAGTGTTTTAAATAATAATAGAGTATTTCTGTTGTAAACGGGAAAGAGTGGACACGGAAATCGCGTGTGGAAGTGTGTGACAAAATGTGAAAGTTCCTTCATATAAGAAAACAGTGGATCGTTTTTTTACGTGGTATCCTACATATTTCTTGTTTCTACAGCTGTTTTGCTCTTTATAAATCGGTAAGTGTATTATTTAGATTGTTTATAAGTTTTGATGATAGTTTTGTGACACATTTGAATTAAAAGTTCCTTACGGATCTGAGAAAAGCTTGAATGAAAGTTGTTCCTGTTTTCATTAGAAGGATCAATGAATAAATGAATGAAATTGGTTCAATGCATTCAAGACAGAAATACTCAACTATTTTGATTTGAGTTTGGGGCCGTAAATAGATTTATTTTCAATAATATGGTGTGAAAATACTACCTTAGAAGTACAAGGTACCTCCTTACCTACTTTATTGTAACCCAGCTTATAGCTAATGAAATAGAAATTGCGTGCTAATTTCATACAAAACGCGTTGATACTCGTTCCCATTTTTAGATCCTCTTTGAATTGAGTCATCTAGATACACAATTCTACATTCTTTTCGGGTGGTGCCTACACCGACTACGATAAACCTACATACAAAATATGAAGCTATTTTTTGTCTAGCTAGCCTTAAAAACAGCGTTGAATAATGAACTGTGAAGAAGTAAAATTAAAAAATACTATAAAAGAGACTTCGCATTGTCCCAAATAATGGCAATATGGCAATACAAATGCGTCACATCACAATACCTACCTACTCAAATACCTACCCTTTTTGGAAAGCACCTGCCTTTTTTATTTTCGGGAAATCATCCAATGACTTCTCCCGCTCTGGGCGGAGCGGAAGGGCGTGTCAGACTTTTAGTGACTAAAACCCACCCGTGTTCCTTCAGTTGCCTATTGCCAAGGTCCCGGTATGCCATTCGGACTTTCCCGCAACCCTGGCAGGGGAAAGCACCTGCCAGCCGAGGAATTCAGCAATGAACGTCAAAACAAATAAATAAAAATAAAAAAAAGTTTACTACGAGTAAACATCTTTTTTGGTCAGTGGGTCGTCCTAGGGGAATATTAATTTCATTTATAAAGGATCACTGCGAGAGGTCTCACTGGAAATCAGAGGAGCTCGTGGCTAAGTAATAACAGCCGCTCGGATCGATCCATCAGGTTAAGCTACGCTTGCCGGGGTTGGTCTGTGGATGGGTGACCATTTTCACATATCGAGACTCCTCCGTGCCTCGGAAAGCACGTTAAGCCGTTGGTCCCGGCTGTCATTTGTGGATCTTTGACAGTCGTTACGAGTCGTCAGAAGCACGAAAGTCTGACAACCAGTCTAACCAAGGGGTATCGTATTACCTAGTTACGGGTTGTGGAGGTCAGATAGGCAGTCGCTCCATGTAAAATACTGGTATTCAGCTGCATCCGGTTAGACTGAAAGCTGACCCCAACATAGTTGGGAAAAGGCTAGGCAGATTGATTATAAAGGATCACTGCGCAAGCTTCCTCTAAAGAATTTTCCAAAGCGGACCACAAATTAACAAAAATATCGGTGAACATAAATAAGTACCTACACAAAAAAAAAACACAAATATATAGACGAATTATTGAGAACCTCCTCCTTTTTTAAGAACCAGTTAAAAACAAATGAATGAATTATACGAAAGATAAAAACCCGCAGAATGCCTGTAACGGTCGAATTCACGTCATTAATTGCTCGGAGCTGTAGCTTCACGCTAGCCTAGTATGTGGGTGAGCAGGTAAACGTATGCTGGGAAACGGAAAGCCACGAATTCTTTCGGCAAATGTATGTGTACTTGTTGATTGCAGTTTTGCTAGCACGGGATAGTGCGAATATAATATAATAATCGTACCTTTTATTTGAGTTTTTGTCGTAGTTGCGTTTTAGTTTTATAATTTACTAGCTTCCGCCCGCGGCTTCGCCTGGGTGGTATGTCGATAAAAAGTAGCCAATGTCCTTCCGCAGCAGGCGTAGCATGAGCACCGTATTTTTCGACGGAAGAGTAGACAAAAATGACGTTTCCTATAGACAGTAGACAGAACGAGACGGCAGCAAAATAGAAAGAGTCAACTGCACTTTTTACGAAATTCACTCTTTTACATAATTCGACTCAGAATTCTTTGTTTTATAACAGGATTTATCGGTTGTCCGTTTGATTTTGACGGTAAGGATAGAGCAGTGGTGGCCCAGTGGTAAAGAGCAGTGGTGGCCCAGTGGTAAAGAGCAGTGGTGGCCCAGTGGTAAAGAGCAGTGGTGGCCCAGTGGTAACGGCCGCGACTTATGAGTTGTAGGTCGTAGGTTCGAACCCCGACAGGCGCTTTACTTTGTGTAAATAATTTCATCACCACTGCTCTCAAAACGGTGAAGGAAAACATCGTGAGGAAACCGGCATGTCTTAGAACCAAAAATTCGAAGACATGTGACATCTACCAACCCGCACTGGGCCCGCGTGGTGGATTACGGCCCACTCCCTCTCATAGAGAGGAGGCCTGTGTCCCAGCAGTGGGAACATTATAGGCTGATTATGTGTGATGTGATAGAAAACTTTCTTCCGAAATAGTCTACATATAAAAAGACCTAGACAAAGATCGTTAGAAATGAAAGACAAAATGGCAGATTGTAGAAAGGTTTCTACGGTGGATGTCAAAAATGAAGAAACGAACTGTCACTTTGTATAGAAAAAGCTATGTCTATTCTTCGTAGAGATAGAAAGCGCCATGCTACGCCTGCAGGATGCCATCATTCTATCTCCTTGCCAAATTTTGTCGAAATCCGTTCAGTGGTTTAGGCGTGAAAAGGTAACACATAGACAGACAGAGTTACTTTCGAATTTATAATATTAGTATAGATTAGTATGTATAGGTAAGTAGTAATATGTATAGATACCTACCTAGGCAAAGAAAGCTAAAGGCTGCCAATGCTTAGTCATCTAGAGAGTCGGTTTTAGAATTATGTAAACCCCAGCAGCTGAAGAAATCGATTTCATTTACTAGAATTCGTACCTAAGTATAAAATTATGCAGTTAATGACTTGCACTTATGTAAAATGAATGAATGAATGTTGCCATTTTAAATAATGTATTTAAGTATATAAATATAAAGATTTTTTTTTTTTTTTTTTTATATCTTGCTAGCGGCGCCCCGCGGTTTCACCCGCGTAAGTCTCGATCCCGTGGGAATATCGGTATAAAAAGTATCCTATGTCCTTCTCCAGGTTAAGGGCTACGCCTGTGCCAAATTTCATCTAAACCCGTTCAGTCGTGTTAGCGTGAAAGCGTAACAAATCATGACGATCAGCAAAATCGGCTCGTATACGGCCTCATAAATCACTAAAATTTTTAAATTAAAAAAAAAACATTATAAAATGGAAAAATAACTTTAATTTCGGAAGTCGATGTCTTATGTATTGTATTTTAGTTTTTTGCTACCGACTTCCGAAATTAGTTTTTTTTTTGGAAGTCGGTTGTTTTTTTTTCACTTTTATCTCAAAATCAATTCATAATTATAAAAAAATATATACAGATGAAAACAAAACCTCCATTTTTGAAGTCTGTTAAAAATACACTAAGCGCGACAGACAGACCTGCTACACGTAAACAGGCACAAAACTGGGCAAGGGCTCCAGTGACCTGCATAGCTCAGAACCGGTTCCTGACCGCCTGACCGCGAGTACGGGGAATGTGTAGATGCAGAGATTAGAGTTGAAGGCTTTTTTTATTATTTTCATTGGGGCCAATGTTTGTTGTTTGTGGAGGATTTTTCCCATGGTGGCTCTGGCTAGGCGAAGTTTATGATGATCAGAGGTCACTTTAGTAGAATCATTATATGAAAATACTATGAATCATCGTAAAATGTCACAAACTGACAACCTGACAATTCATAATAATAATCTACGTGTACTTCATATTACGATTTATTTCATCAGCTAGACAGTTTTCTATGGAGATTCGTAAAATGGTCCACAAATTATGAATTGCTTTTATGTCAAATTAGATGAATTGCTAATGACAGCTGGGATTCAGGAAATGAACTGTTTTAAGAGGAATTGCAAAGGTTTAGGCCTCTAGAGGGCTAATATCGTAGAAAAAGCCTATTCTAATGTCTATTCTTCGTAGAGATAGAAAGCGCCATGCTACGCCTGCAGGCGTAGCATGAGCACCGTTTTGTCGACGGAAGAGTAGACAAAAATTACGTTTCCTGTAGACAGTAGACAGTACGAGACGGCAGCAAAATAGAAAGAGTCATTTGCACTTTTTACGAAATGCACTCTTTTACATAATTCGACTCAGAATTCTTTGTTTTATCATAGGATTTATCGGTTGTCAGTGTGATTTTGACTATCGATCAATGTAAAAACCTTGTCAAAAATGTTGAGAAAATAGAGCTGATATTTTTGACAAGTTACGCGAACGTTTAAAAAAAATATTAATAAGTAACCTATCCGCAGGTTTTTCTGACAGGCGATTAATTTTATTAATAATTACTAAATAAATAAATTTTAAGTATGATTTTCATAATAAACAAGTGTAATCTGATTCTTCATATCCACAGTATAAATAAATAACAGTATTATATCTCGGCAGTGACAGTTAAATTATTGACCGCTCGGTAGATAAACTGTGCTGCCAAAAAGACTTGATGCGTACTGATATACTTACCGTGCGTTTGCATTGGCAATGCATTACAACAAAACATGTTTAAATCTCTTGTTCCTGTCAAAAATTGTATGGAACATTAACAGAAGTTAAAGATTTCAACATGTTTTGTCGGAAATGTTTCGCCAGTGCAAACGCACGGTAATACTGAGATTTCGAAGCGCGCCGTTTCGGTTGTGTTATATGAAGATAATAATACTAAAATCAAATCAAATCAAAATATTTTATTTCACATTTCTACATGGGCACTTATGAAACGTCAGAAGCTAGGTGCACGGTTCCAATTGGTCGTTTCCTATGGAGAAGAGCCGGCAAGAAACTCCACGGTCACTCTTTTAAAAATAATTAGCTGTTACAATATTTTCGAATTACAGTTTTATTAGGTATGGGCGGACAGTGTAGTACTGTGTCCAAGCCTACCGTAAGGTTTAATAACCTACTGCATTTTAGCATCGCTTAGTACACAGATAACGCCTTATCTTCACGCTAAGTGACACATTTTGAAACATGGCATAATGTGACCGTTTTCACTTTTAAACAACTCATTATGACAGTCCATTTGTATGCGGGATTGATAAAATTGCATACTGCGGGTAGTTTTACCTTTATATAACAATATCACCCTGTAGGTTACTGTCCCATTGCAAGGCATAGGCCATTTTTCTCACACAGGGAATGAACAAGCTTTTTAAACATAGATACAGTATAGGGTCTATACAGGCAAAAAAAAAACCATAAAAAAAATATAGTAAAATATTTACAAAAAATATTAAATTGATGGAAAAGAAAACTGTACACTCACACTTTGTCTTGCCACACTTGTCTTTTTACGTTGAAATACAAGTGTGCGTGTACAGAGTGTTTCTTTTACGTATCAATTTAATAGTTTTGTGAATATTCACTACTTAGGTACTTATATATATATTTTTTTGTTAATGTTTTTTTTTTGCATGTATGGCCTCTATTCTATTGCGGGTTAACGGGAACGCCCTTTGTTAGTTAAAAAAGCTATTTAAACTTGCCTGAGAAATGTTCGCGGAAATCCATAACGATGAATTTCATGCTGTCATTCGCATAAAAACGGCCTCAGTACTGCACCCTAATTGTTAATACACGATCAATCACAATCTGAATCGGTTTTAAAACTTGCCAATCCATATTGTTTCATAAGTTCAAAAAAAAATCTGCTCAACAACGTAAATAGCGCTATGAATGTTGTTGAACTGTCAAAATGAAACAGATTAGTTTTAATCCATACTAATATTATAAATTCGAAAGTAACTGTCTGTCTGTACGTTACCTTTTCACGCCTAAACCACTGAACGGATTTCGATAAAATTTGGCAAGGAGATAGATGGCATCCCGGGGAAGGACATAGGCTACTTTTTATCGACATAATACGCGGGTGAAGCCGCGGGCGGAAGCTAGTCTTGAATATTTTTGAAGGCTGTAGTCGCATTTATTTCCTCCATGGCCTAACATGAACACTGCTTTAATATTACCAAAGATACAAGGAGCTCGTGGCTAAGTAATAAAAGCCGCACGGGTCGATCCATCAGGTTAAGCTACGCTTGCCGGGGTTGGTTCGTCGATGGGTGACCATTTTTACATACCGAAGCCGTTGGTCCCGGCTGTCATTTGTGGTTCTTTGACTGTCGTTACGGGTCGTCAGAAGCCCGAAAGTCTGATAACCAATCTTGCCAAGGGGTATTATTATTACCCAGTTACTGGATTGTGGAGGTCAGATACTCAATCGCTCCATGTAAAATACTGGTATTCAGCTGCATCCGGTTAGACTGGAAGCCGACCCCAACATAGTTGGGAAAAGGCTAGGCAGATGGTGATATGTCTTAAAATTAGAAATAACTTTTTATTATTCAAGCGAGAATATTAGATTTAACTAAGTAATAACGGTTAGTCAGTTACTGTTATATAATAGTGTAGGTAGAACTGTAAAACAAGGATGCTACTACCCATCCATAAGAGTTCTGTGAGAAACCGTTAGTTAGCTGTTTTTCTACGAAAATAAAATGGTTAAAGTTATCGACATAGCTTATAGAATAAGCAAGCTTTGGATGGGTGACCATCTTTACATACCAAGACTCTCCGTGTCTCGGAAGCACGTTAAGCCGTTGGTCCCAGCCGCCATTTGTAGATCTTTGACAGTCGTTATGGGTCGTCAGAAGCCCGAAAGTCTGACAACCAGTCTTATCAAAGGAGTACTATCTAATTGTATTACCCAGTTACTGGGTTGTGGAGGTCAGACAGGCGGTCGCTCCATGTAAAATATTGGTATTCAACTGCATCTGGTTAGGCTGGAAGCCGACGCAATTTAACCAGCTTTTGAAAGTAAAAGTAAAAGTTAAAAAGAAGTACCCAAAGTCAAAGTCAAATCATTTATTTCAATTAGGCACATAAAAGGCACTTTCCAAAGTCAAAATTCCGTATTTCTAAACACCCTATTTTTTATCCAGGTTATAAACTATCCGGGTGTCAAATTTTATTTTATCCAAGTCCGTTCCGCCGTTTTTGCACCGATCCGAAAAACATCCAGATAAACGGACAAAAAATTTGAAAACTTTATTTTCGGCATCAAACTTGTTCCCACCCCGTAGCAACTACTATTTCTTTATTTTATATTCAATGTAGGTACAGGGCTAGAGGTATGTAGGTGCAGAGGGGCTTGTGGCTAAGAAATAATAGCCGCACGGGTCGATCTATCAGGTTAAGCTACGCTTGCCGAGGTTAGTCCGTGGATGGGTGACCATCTTTACATACCAAGACCCCTCCGTGCCTTGGAAACACGTTAAGCCGTTGGTCCGGGCCGTCATTTGTAGATCTTTGACAGTCGTTACGGATCGTCAGAAGCCCGTAAGTCTGACAACCAGTCTTACCAAGGGGTATCGTATTGCCCAGGTACTGGGTTGTGGAGGTCAGATATGCAGTCGCTCCATGTAAAATACTGGTATTCAGCTGCATCCGGTTAGAATGGAAGCCAACCCCAAAATAGTTGGGAAAAAGCTAGGCAGATGATGATTCAATGGTATTGATAGGGTACCTAGTTAGCTACTTGAAAATCAATTTCTCTAAACCATTGAATCAAGAAATACTGCTTAGCTCATAAAAGAAAACAGAAATTAAATGGAGTTATGTTCACTTTTACGACAACTAACATCATGGAAACTGTGTGCAGTTCAATGACTCGGAACCAAACGGAATATTTTATCTATTTTAGTGAAATATGTATGAAATATGCTAATATAATATAGCAAGCCAGTTCTAAATGGCTTATCACGAAGTTAAAATAACTAGTTTAAAAACCAAAACTACTGGTTAACGCAGGTACACATGGCTACACATCAACCAATACATTTCCAGTATAAGCTGGCCTCGCATTGTAAGCAAATCCTATAAAAAACGAGATCAGCATAAACTGGAAATGTATAGCTTGATGTGTAGCCGTGTGAACGTGGTAAGTAGGTAGGTCGAAGGACAAAAAAAAAACAACCGACTTCCAAAAAACACACTACCTACAAAAGTGAAAAATAACTTTAATTTCGGAAGTCGGTATCTTTAGATCTGTTTAGTTTTTTGCCACCGACTTCCGATATTAATGATATTTTTCACTTTGTAGTGTTTTTGTTGGCAGTCGGCTGTTTTTTTAGTATAAAAACAAAACACTTTTGGTCAATGATATTATAATTAATATAATATCATTGCTTTTGGTACCTTCCCCACACCAATTCGTAAACGGTATACCTACACAACTATGACAGGAAGTAATTTAACATCATCAATTCATCAATAAACACAAAGTGGATTAATACGTATTTACCCGACTACGGCGAAGAAAAAAGGAGGGTTATGATTTTGACCGGTATGTATGTATGTATGTATGTATGTTCATCTGTTCCCTCCTATCTTCCAAACCACTTATCACAATTTGACAAACTTAAACAAAAAATACTAACAATGATATTAAATTAACAGATATGTTATAAGCGCGCAATCTTAATCGTGAAGACTCGAAAACATTCCAATTGTAACGTTTTTACTTGTAGTGAAATGTAAACATGAATGAAACGTGGGTATTTGTGCCGCTGCTGCGCGGAACACTTTTTTCGGTTGATTTTTGTGAGTGTTTAACATATCTGTTAATATAATATCATTGAATACTAAGCATTCGAATTGCATAAATCAATAAATCAAAGTCGCTTTCATTTTCAACCGACTTCAAAAAAAGGGGGAGGGGCTTCTCAGTTCGTCTCATAGTTTCCATGGATGAGTGGTTGACCTATTTTATGAAAAACAGGAAAGTTGACAATAAAATGCAATAATCAGACTCGTCTTCGTTTTGGAGTGGAAAAAGTCTACATAATTTAGTATTCCATCGACAGTTTTGGAGGCAACACGTCCTGTAAAATAAGTGCAGTGCTTAGTGGCAAGTTGTTCCCAAAAAAATTTTGGTTAACTAAAGTGTTACATTGAAAACTGTGGCAGTGACATTAACCATGCTCACCGTGTTATATTTTAATCGAACATATCTAATTGTATTTTTAACCATAAGATACATTACGTATGCACTGTTAATAATTACGTTGATTTATGGAGTGACGTCATGGAGCTTATTAAAGAACTTTCGCAATTACAGAAACTACGTGTGCCTTAACGCAATTTTTGCAACCTTTTTATACATTTTATATTTTCAGTTTTACACCATAAACTTGGACTATGTATTATTTCGTATATTAGTATATCATGGAGATGAAGGTCGTATACTTTCGTATAAAATTTTTTTCACTATAAATTGCTACGTAACAGCAGTGAAGAACCACTGGTTTATTATTCTTAGTCATATGTTTTACTTAGACATTGTCAAAGTGTTTAATGGACATATCCAAAGGAGATATTTGAAGAGTAACCTATTTGGTTGGGGAGTGCCTTTAATATCAACCGTTTTACAAGTTTCTGTTATTTTTGGTTTAATGCAATTTGATCCAGATGCCTTCTTTTATTATGAATATGATGTCATCATCAAAAGCAAACCTGTACTATTTGTTATTTTTGTTTTACCCTTGTTACTAAATACTTTACTTTACATTGTAATAGTGTATTCCCTTTTTCGTGGCTCCAACGCGAGCGCATCTACTGCTATCACCAAACGCCGTCGCTTGTATATGGCCACGTTGATATTCTTATTGGGCGACGTCGGATTCTTGTCTTATTATATTGTTCATACGTGGATTAACGAAGATATAATGTACAGTATTTTAGAATTATTCACTCCAATACTACTGTCAGTTTTTTTGGTTACTGTAAAAAGTAATCGGAAAATATGTTATGAGTTTTATGTAAAAAAAATAATTCAAGCAAGGCAGAGGCATCACGATGACTTCAATATGCATAGGAGAGGTATTCGTGAGACTGCTGACAGCCGGGCGGCGCTAGCGGCGTTTGATAATAGCGGCGTAATTGCATAACACACTTACAAGTAGCAATGGCTTTCATTTTGACAGTTGAACAACATTCATTAAGCAGACACATTTTTCGAACATAAGAAGCAATGGATTAGCAATATCCTTCAAAAACTAGTGATTGCGATTGAAAGTCTGTTACGCAATTAGGGTGCAGGTTGTTAATTAACAACATTAAAAAAGACAATAGGCGAAAGTGGTAGAAATGTCCACCACTAACAACGAGACCTATGTAATGGAATACTCTAGTAAATAAGGCGGTACTTCTCTTCCGACATCCATATAAAAAATTGATAAACATGTGCTTGAAGAGTTAGTAAGTAAGAGCTATATTTACATTGGTTTTTCTCTTAATATTATGTATAATTATTTAATCGCATAATGTATACACAGCGCCCTCCAAACGGTAGTTGACATATTTACACTGCATCTGTGATGCCACATTAAGATTTCAAAATCAAAATCAAAAGTCATTTATTCAAACTAGGCTGAGAATCAGCACTTTTCGAACGTCAAAATTACAAAAGACAGTCCCCCAAAACGCCCACCCTTCCCCACTTCCTAGTGCTTTAGCTGGGAAGAAGAAGTGGCGCAACAAACTCCCCAGCAGCACAGCTGTCTGTTCAGTTAAAAAAATTTGATTCTACACAAAAGTTTGCAAAATCATTTACATTACGCAACATAAAACATAAATCTAATTATTAGCCATATGTCAGCTAGCACACGCCAATATACCAACCAAAAAAATTAGTTAGTATTAGTCAATAAAAATGTCATAGTGTACACACGGCTACGCATCAAGCTATACATTTCCAGTTTACGCTGATCTCGCATTGTATACGATTTCCGTACAATGCGAGGTCAGCATATACTGGAAATGTATAGCTTGATGTGTAGCCATGTGTACAGTTCATCATTTGAAACTAGAATTTTAAATATTAATGTAGCACTGATGTGGACAAATGTCAACTAACTTTTGGATTCCACTGAATATGTAGGAACATAACGTATCAGAAACCATTTATGTTTTTTTTTCTAACAATTTAAATATGTTCAAAAAATTACGCAAAAATGTTAACTTTATTTTGATATTTAGTATAAGTAATTTAGCGTTAACAGATTTTGTTATTTAATTTTAGCTAACATTTTATTTTAATTTTAGACCTACTTCTTTGATATTTATATGCCGTCAACAGCAAAACATATTGATTTTTTGTTACTTAAGTGTTATTTTAGACCTACTTCTTTGATATTTGTACGCCGTCAACGGCAAAACATAATGATCTCTTTAAATATTTTATTTACAACACGTATTTTAACCACCTGTGTTTTACAAATAAAAACTTTGACTTTGACGAGCCCAAACGCAACGGGGATACCCTGATTAGTTGAAGAGGTCATGTGGCCACCGTCCTGCTCCATCATCAGACCTTGGACTACACCTTTGGCTAATGTACTTTACAAATACAATTGGTTGAAACACAACGGGGCTATCTCGTTAAGTTGAAGAGTTCCTGTGCCCACCGTCCTGCTCCATCATCAGACCTTGGACTACACCTTGGGCTAATGTACTTTACAAATACAATTGGTTGAAACACAACGGGGCTAACTCGTTAAGTTGAACAGTTCCTGTGGCCACCGTCCTGCTCCATCATCAGACCCTGGACTGCACTTTGGGCTAAAGTACTTATCAAGAGAAATCTGAATAGTCGAATTACAACAGGGCTATCTCGTTAAGTTGAGGAGTTCCTGTGGCCACCGTTCTGGTCCATCATCAGACCTTGGACTACACCTTGTGCTAGTCAAGTCAAAAGAAATCCGAGTAGTCGAATTACAACGGGGCTATCTCGATAAGTTGAGGAGTTCCTGTGGCCACCATCCTGCTCCATCATCAGTTCTTGCACTACACTAAAGTTACATGCTCTGTGGGCCACACCAGGGTCTTTGCACTTAGTACATTTTTATTTTGTATGGGGAAAAAGGCTCGGGGTATAGTTTGATCGTTACTCAACAGATGGCGCATCTGTGCTCGTTATTATACAAAATAAAATTTTAAAAAAAACATAAAATAGTTTCTGAAGATGTATATAATTAAATCTATAATCTAAATAATTAAATACAAATAAAAAAAATTAAAACCAAATTAATACAGAAATATATAATATATTTTTGTAGCAACACTGCGCAACACCAAAAGAATGATATGTTTCATTTCACGCTTTTTAAAATAACGCCAAAGAAAAGTTACATAGTTTATTGAAATTATTTTTGTTTGTACTTCTCGCAAAGAAGAAGTTGACCTGTAATTATTATTATTTTCTTAATTGAAGATTTACCGTAAATGTATTAGATGGTTTCCAAATTAAAATTAAAGTGAAATATTGGCACCCTAAAAACTGGTTTGGTAAAGGAACGTCATAGTCGGCCATTACACAATAATGATATTTATTTGTCATCACAGTACATTATATATGTTTGTCATTCTTGGTGTTTTTTCGAACCCGTAGAATGCGTTTTGGAATTGATAACTGTGGATTTTATTTACGACCTGGCTATGTTTTTTGGATTATTGTGACTTCATTCTTTTCTTCATTGGATTATTTTGCTTTATGTAATTCAAAGTTAAAAACGAAATAAAGCTTTATAATATTCGATTGTGTTTCATTTTAACGAAATAAATAATAACAAAAGTGAAGAAACAAAAAGGAACTAAACCCTATGTATAGCTATAGCTAGCTGGGTACGCTCGCGTATACCTACATTGCAAGTTGTTTTGTCGTTAGCCACCAGATGGCGGTTACGGTAGAGGTCAGCTGAATACTCTATACCCGTATATATAATGTACTCTGTGGGCCACACCTTGGGCTAGTACTTGTCAAGACAATTCTATGGCTATAACGCCTTCAAAATGGCATCACAGACAATTTTATTTTAATAATTTGGCAACACTGTTTTTCTGTAAACGCATACCAGAACGCGACATGTTGACACACCGAGCGCTGGACGCAGAGTCAAGTCGCCGGGTTTTTTATGACTCTTGAAGAATAGTTAAGCGGAATAGGTTACTAAATATATATACGTCTATTGTAATAAATATATTAATTAAATTAATTAATTAAAATCTTTTATTTCAGACCTTATAGTCCATTTGGTTAGTATACACACGACTTAGAAACTAGTGTTAGTACTTACATCTACCAGAAAAATAATACCTACAAACGATTAATTATTACGCCACAGTGGGATGTAGGCGTATCCATTTATCCAATGTCCCAGAATGGGGCTGTCCCACCTACCAGCAGGCGTAGCATGAGCACCATTTTGTCGACGGAAGAGTAGACAAAAATGACGTTTCCCGTAGACAGTAGACAGTACGAGACGGCAGCAAAATAGAAAGAGTCAACTGCACTTTTTACGAAATTCACTCTTTTACATAATTCGACTCAGAATTATTTGTTTTATCATAGGATTTATCGGTTGTCAGTGTGATTTTGACAGTAAGGATAGAAAACTTTCTTCCGAAATAGTCTACATATAAAAAGACCTAGACAAAGATCGTTAGAAATGAAAGACAAAATGACAGATTGTAGAAAGAATTCAAATTTGAAATTACGTTTTAATTATTTGCTATGTCTATTCTTCGTAGAGATAGAAAGCGCCATGCTACGCCTGCAGCTATCGTTTTCAGGATGCTGTTAGGGCTGGCGCGTACCCTGCGCATAATGGAAGCGCAACACTTGCGCATGATAGCGTGGAAACCATCTATCCTCGCCTCTGCGAACATGCCAGAAGCACTGCAGTAGCAGTATATATGTCGTCAAAACTGACCCCCTTACCAACTTGACCTTACAACAATTTCCCAAATTACATAAACAAAAATACCCAAGCGGATAGGCTTTAAGTAGACCAAACTGATTACTTATGAGTCAGAAGAGGATGTCGTGCAACCAACCTGCGGTTGTGCAACCAACGTTAACAATGTGTCATAGCAGTGGCGCAGGCACAGGCAGCGTTGCAAAATACGGAATGGCCCGAAGATGTTTTGTTTCTTACCCGGCTGCATGACAGCAAACACAATATTATTAAAAAACCCTGTCCGATCCGAAAGGGGCACAGAAAAACGTCTGTAACATAATTATAATGAAATCAAAGCACTCAATTTGTAAGTGGCACTACAAATTGGCATCTACGGGTCAATTTTCTGATGTATTTGTTTACATTTTAATCAGAGACTTTTTGAAGAGACTTGGTCGATAGACGTCACAAATATTCGGGAGTGCGCGGGAGAGAACTGTGTTGTTCTTTTGCATACAATATATTTAATATAAAGTTTGACCTAGTTTAATTTCAAGACCTAACAGAATTCAGTTAAATACTAAACGCTTACTTAACGCAATGGGTGGCCACTGGAAATCAGCGCTGTGCTGTGGGTCCCCCATAGCACAGCATCATGCTGAGTGGAAGCATTCTTGTCACAGGCAAGACGTGCAGCTGCCAACTGTTTATTTTTATAAGTACCTACTTCAGATCTCATATTTCTACTTACATCTACTTTGTTTGCTTAATTTTTCTGATCTAGTACTGCTATATTTTTTTATCTACACCCATGCTATAAATCCTCTATAAAAGTATCTGAAACAGTTAGCTTATAGCCAACATTAAAACATCCAGTGTCATAGTAACCATAATATCATCCAAACGGGTGTTATAATGTTGTAATGAATTTCATTATGCAACTCATTTAAAAAAAAAAACGTCATTCACGAGCGTTTCACTAACAAAGCACCGTAATTTAAAAACAAAACACATTCGAATTCGAAAAATTCGAATTCACGTCGTACCGCGCCATTATTGTTCGATATTGGTATTGCAAAGAAACTTTAGAAGATTCATATCATGGGTGTAGATAAAATCTTGTATGCAAGTGTATAATAATTAAACACTCATGTGATACTATTCGTGTTTTAATACCCTTTATTATATAAAAGTTGCATAAATAACTAGTATGCACGTGTTTCTGTGACAAATAAGCCTAGTTTTCTTTCTTTTTTGAATGACCAGCATGGTTATTTATTTTTCGCAGATCCTACAAGATATCATTATTTTTCGAATCTTGCGCAGACCAACCCCTCTGCCCTCCCTCTCTCGCATCACATCGTATCCGCGTCTCCATCTAACGGAAGAACAGGTGTTGCGGTGACCTACATAGCCGAGTTTACCGTACCTACCGCCATGCGCATGCGCCATTCAATGGTGTATTTGTGTGTGTGTGTGTGTGTGTGTGTGTGTGTGTGTGTAATAACTGTGGGGTTTACATGTGTGCTGTGTAGTACGAGTAAGATTGTTTTACGTTACCAAGTTCGTGCGTCTTCGTGACAAAACCACAATAACGTCATGAAGGAAGGAAATCAGAAGGATTTTGAATGATTTATATTACGTTATTGGATAGCCGCACGGGTCGATCCATCAGGTTAAGCTACGCTTGCTGGGGTTAGTCCGTGGATGGGTGACCATCTTCACATACCGAGACTCCTCCGTGCCTCGGTAAGCACGTTAAGCCGTTGGTCCCGGCTGTCATTTGTGGATCTTTGACAGTCGTTACGGGTCGTCAGAAGCTCGAAAGTCTGACAACCAGTCTTACCAAGGGGGGGGGGGGGGGGTATTACCCAGTTACTGGGTTGTGGAGGTCAGATAGGCAGTCGCTCCATGTAAAATACTGGTATTCAGCTGCATCCGGTTAGACTGGAAGCCGACCCCAACATAGTTGGGAAAAGGCTACGCAGATGAATTGGACTTGAAACGTTAAGTAAAAGCATTTACGCTGAAAGTTGGCAACGTCGCAAATAGATGTCAAATATTTCGCTGTTTTGATTAATTTTGGAATATTAGAGCTGCTAAAATGATAGCACACATAGGCTGTTTAAATAATAATACTATAGCCAATTTCTATAACGGTTCTGACTAGTCATTTATTTAAATATTTATTTAACAGTAGATATTTGTAGCTAACGGAACATAAATGTTTTAAAAGCTTAGTTTAATTGACAATTTATAAGTAAACTAGCTGACCCGACGGACGTTGTCCTGTCAATTTACTAATTTTCCGCGCAATTTTCTTACTTTTTTCTTTCATAAGAACCTTCTCCTGACAATAACAAACACAACAGAAAAAGAATTAGCGAAATCGGTCTAGCCGTTCACGCGTGATGGCGTGACCAAGGGAAATAGGGATTTATTTATATATATATAGATAGATAGACATACCATAACGCCAATATTCCCCGGAAGAATATTACACAAGTTCAAATTAAAATTAGCTAGCGAAACTTCGTAGGTAAACCTGATGGGAATCGTAAATCGATTCCCATCAGGGGGCTTAAAACCGTCACTCTAGCAGAATCATAATATGAAAATTTTATAAATCATCGTAAAATGTCACAAACGGTAAATTCATAATATGATCTGCGTGTAATTCATAATCTAACTTCTAACTAATATTATAAACGCGAAAGTTTGCAAGTATGGATGGATCGATGGATGTTTGTTACTCTTTCACGTAAAAACTACTGAATGGATTTGGATGAAACTTGGCAAACAGATAGTTTATGACCTGGATTAACACATAGGATACTTTTTATCCCGATATTCCCACGGGATCGAGACTCACGCGGGAGAAACCGCGGGGCGCTCTGCTAGTACGAAATAATTCATCTGTTTGACAGTTTTCTATGGAGATTCGTAAAATGGTCCACAAATTATGATTTGCTTTTATGTCAAATTAGAGGAATTTCTAATGACAGCTAGGATGCAGGAAATGAACTGCTTTTAGAGGAATTGCTAATGTTGCCGATTTAGGTCCTCAGATATAAGAACGTAAACGAAGCAAAAGGAGTTTGTAAGGCTCGTAGCAGGTGGCATTCTGTAGTATCTGCCTACCCTTATGGGAAGACGGCGTCAGTTTATGTATGTACAGGCTGTAAGGGTAAATACTCTTGTCATTCAAACCATGGGTAGTTGACTTAAATTTAAAAATAAATGACCGAACACAACAAAAAAAAAACGTTATTTTCATTAAAAGATTTTAAAAAGTTTCTATCCGACACCGTGCTCTCTAGCGAAACAGCTGACTGACTGAGAGAGGGGTCGCGCTCGCGGCCGGTCAGGTCACATCCCGCACCCCTCGCCCGTTTTGAGTTTTTCGTTGCCCTAGCGCATAGGGCAACGAACTTGCGTCTCTTGTGGTAAAATGTAGATTAAAAAATATGAAAAAAAAAAGTTGTAATTTTCCATTGATCTACGTTCTATAAATGAATCCAAACCACTGGTTGCTAGAATAACGGTGTTTACCCTAACATCCTGTATATGTGGCCGGCATCAGCATGCTTGCACACGTAAAGTAGCCCATCAAACATTGGCCAACATACACCAACGTTTGGCAAACCGATCCGCTAAACTCCGCGGGTTGAATCAACAATGTGTCGATGTCGTGGTGAATATCGATTCAAGTATTCAGGTCTTAGTCTTAGACCTGGGTTGAACACCTGTACCTAGATTCCAATGCTTTACGTGGATAGGGAACTAATGCTGTTTTAGTCTAGATTTTCTAAGAGGGATGACTGAATACTTAATGAGCTTGATATGTTGGTTACTGTAGTTGGCAGTTAAAAATTGAATCTAATATCAAAAACGTCATTTATTCAAACTAGGCTGAGAATCAGCACTTTTCGAACGTCAAAATTACATAAGACAGTCCCCAAAAACGCCCACCCATCACCACTTCCTAGTGCTTTAGCTGGGGAGAAGAAGTGGCGCAACAAACTATCCAGCAGCACAGCTGTATGTTCAGTTAGAATACCGCTGGTATTTACCAAAACTCATATTTTTACTGACTGTACCTTATATCTTTGAACTTGTTTTGATAGAATGGTTTCCGTTCGGAATTATAAATATGAGTTAACATCACATACAGCATTCCACATTATAGAAATATATTAGATTCAATTCAAATTATAGTGGTCTTAGAGATGCCAATATTAAAATACTTAATAATGTCTAACCAAAAAACAAAATACAATTAAATAAAAATAAAACGTGCAGATTAAATGTCATATAAATCAAATTAACTTATCATTTAAAAACTCATAAATTCTGTAATACACTTTTTACGGTACATGGATTGTATTTCTTCTTTTTGCTTAATAAATTATTCTAAAAATATTATTAAAAAAAAACAAGACCAGAGTGCCTAGACAAGTGACAATCGCTTCGAAAGCGTTTCGTATTTCTACAAAGACTTTCAACAGGATTGACATAAGCTTTTCGATAGCTTATGTCAGTCCTATACATTTTTGCCTTTTCCATTAGGTATCGTTATCGCTGATAGAAAGTCACTTTGTCTAGGGCCTCTGCCGTCACACAAAATGCAGAATCGCGCAATAAGAGCTTACCGCGGGATCAACATAATAATATACAAAATTCCAACTTCAATCGTTGTCGTCGGCCGCCAGACACGACACCCGTCTGGTCGGAGGATTCTCCCTCTTCAATAGAGACCTCTAAAAATGAAAACACCCTGTCTTTGCTGTTGCGCAGCGCAGTCGAGTAATAAATATGATACTAGCATACCAACCCATTAGCCTGCTCCACCAACCTGCAACCACAACAGCTGATCACCCACACGCGAAGTGAGCTGTTATGTGTTTAATATTCAACAGACAACATGTCCTACATACTACATAACGTTTGGTTTAATTAGGTAACTGTCCATTGTATGACACTCAAATGTTTTTGTGTATGGCATAATTTCTATCATACTAGCCAGGGCCGGGTTTAAGGCGGGGCAACAGGGGCCCCGGGCCTTCACAAAATAGGGGCCTCCACAATTTGATTTTTTTTAGATAAATAGGTATCAAGTTCACATTCACAAGAAACCTGCGCGTCTGGAGCCCGCCAGATGAGATAAAGTCGTGAAAAAAAAAAAAAAAAAAAATTATTCATACCATGTTGGTTATCAAAATGGAAGGGCTTGATTAGCACATTTCAAAAAAATATATATTACTTGCTTCCGCCCGCGGCTTCGCCCGCGTGGTATGTCGATAAAAAGCTTTCTCAGGCTCTAGACTATCTGTGTACCAAATTTCATTTAAATCGGTACCTACAGTAGTTTTGGCGTGAAATCAAATCAAATCAAATCAAAATATTTTATTTCACATAAACCTACATGGGCACTTATGAAACGTCAGAAGCTAGGTGCACGACAGACATACAGAGTCACTTTCGCATAAAATTTACAATATTCAGTAAGGGAGTAAGGATAAGTCCTGATTAACCATATCATTTTCTTGTTACAGGTCCAACAACAATTAAATGTGATGAACAACTGAAAAAAAAACAACTACGACAACAAGAAAGTGCGAGTGTGTGTGTGTAGTGCAACAATAATGTGAATTGGAATGGACAACGCATAGTTTCGCGCCAAAACAAGATGGCTGCCGTCATAAAATGGCGGTCACGGAGCATCACTGCTATGATGCTTCTGATATTTATACAAGTCGTAAATGGTGAGTTTTTTTAAAATTACCTTTTTAAAAGCTTTATTTTAAAGTAAAGCCATTGTTCCGGCTGTCATTCGTGGATCTTTGACAGTCGTTACGGGTCGTCAGAAGCCCGAAAATCTTACCAAGGGGTATCGTATAACCCGGTTACTTGGTTGTGGAGGTCAGATAGCCAGTCGCTCCATATAAAATATTGGTATTCAACTGCATCCGGTTAGACTGGAAGCCGGCCCCAATATAGTTGGGAAAAGGCTAGGCAGATTGATTGATAAAGCTGTAATGGACCTTGCCAACTAGGACATGCTGCCATAAAATACATATAAAGAGGGGAATCTCGCTGGAGAAACCACTCTGCACTATGAAAAATAATGGTCCAGGCACTTTCGATCAACAATAGCCAGGCACTGATCGCAGAAGAAGTTTTCATAATGTTCTTCTCTTTGGTGAGCAGAGGGCCTAGACAAGTGACAGTCGCTTCGAAAGCGTTTCGTATTTCTACAACGAATTTCAACAGGATTGACATAAGCTTTTCGGCCGTGCCTTCTTTCAGTTTTTATCTCGCTCGCACCATACTACTCGCGGCCTGAGTGAGAGCGAGACGGAGTGGGGTGCTGGCGGCTCGCAAGCCTCGAATAGTTTTGGTAATTTCTTTTTACGGTGAAAATAATGGTACTAATTAAAAAAAAAAACATAAGACGAGGGCTATACACCTATTTTTTTTTATAAAGCATAATCTCGTAATTTAATTGTGAGCATAGATTTTATCAGAATTTTTATTTTTTATTTTTCTATTTTAGCGACTATCTCTTTTTTTAGGGTTCCGTACCCAAAGGGTAAAACGGGACCCTATTACTAAGGCTCCGCTGTCTGTCTGTCTGTCTGTCCGTCCGTCTGTCACCAGGCTGTATCTCATGAACCGTGATAGCTAGACAGTTGAAATTTTCACAGATGGTGTATATGTGTTGCTGCTATAACAACAAATACTAAAAAACAAAATAAAATAAATATTTAAGGGGGCTCCCATACAACAAACGTGATTTTTTTGCTCGATATTGAAAACGACAACAGGTAGACGCTTGAAATATTCACAGAATATTTAGTTACATATTCACTTTGAAATAAATAATTAAATTAAAATAGAACAAATATTTAAGGGGGCTCCCATACAAAAAACGTGATTTTTTTTGCCGTTTTTATAGATACGGAACCCTTCGTGCGCGAGTCCGACTCGTACTTGGCCGGTTTTTTTTCTATGAACGAGTAAAAATGTTGTTCCAGAACTGAATTCCTCGTCTTTGAATTACTAGCTGCATCAGGAAAATTCGGTCTAAATAACGTCATTTAAATAGTCGGCAACAATATAATTAATTTTTTTTTTTTTTTCCTTCTAATTATCCTTGAGTTAAAGAACAAGTCATGTTTTGTTATTGGAACGATTCATTGTCACTGGAAAGAACGTCATTATCATTTTGGAAACTGAAAGAGCGTTTGCGGTTTTCCTGTTTTTTCTGACACAGTCATCAGTAACATAAGACCTCCTTTACAGTTAGTTCAGTTACTATGCAAAGTTTCATGATCTAATTTGAAGTATTTTTTTAATACCAGCGGTTTAGAGTTCAGTTTAGAGGTAACATTGGATTTTTTTTCTATAGAGAAAATTTTATGTACCTACCTAATCGTGTTTTCGCCAAACATCGGACCTAGCATCAATCCTCAACTTTAACATTATATTTATTTCAAAATGAATGCTGCAGTATTTTCGGCATAACGGAGGATAATGCTAAGCTATTTGAGGTAGGGTAGGTCCTTAACATTTAAGATCAACTGCAGTGGCCCAGAAGAAAAAAAAATTGGAGCCATAATATTTTTTTGTTCTCCATAAGAAGAGCATGTCCAATTTTATAACTAGACCGCTTTTTTTATTTCTCACATAAAGTTTATATTGTCAGATTTAAATTTTTCAGAATTTGTTTAAACTTGGGTGGTTATCCAAGATTTAAAAAAAATCTTATAAACAGAGTACTCATCGAGTTACTTTTTCAACAAGAAGTTTTTATTATGATGTCTGACTCACATAAATAGTTATGCAGTAAAATAGTCTTAAACTTTTTGGTGACGCTATTCAGCCGTTTCCGAATTGTTACGCCACAGACACACTTTCACGTTCATGACACTGTCAGCTAATGACCAGTTGTATGTCACGGCACAAATTCTATTAGGTCATGATGTCATGCCATGATGCCTTGCCATGTTTTCATCAAATTCTACAGTAGCGGCCTGGGCTTGGCCCCATAGAAATTTCTTATAACTATGCTTGCCTGAACGGGCGTAATGTGGGTTCATGCGGAATGTGGGTGTACTATAGATACCTACACCTCTGGGCTCTGCCTAACCCTTCAGGTAAATTATATAATCACCACTGGTTTCAAAACGGTGAAGGAAAACATCGTGAGGAAACCGGCATGTCCTAAACCGGCATGTCCTAGAACCAAAAATTCGAAGACATGTGATATCTACCAACCCGCACTGGGCCCGCGTGGTAGATTACGGCCCGCTCCCTCTCACAGAGAGGAGGCCTGTGTCCCAGCAGTGGGAACATTAAAGGCTGATTATGGCTCCTCTGGTGTGTGTGACGTCGCATATGTTGCAATTAACAATATTGATAGACTTATAATATTGAAATCACGATGTTTTGTCAAGTCGTTAAACCGTGTTTAGCAGTGCGGTCGCTGTAAAGTAACTAATATCTTAGTCATTCAAACTCTTTTAATAAAACCTTGTCTCGATCAAGGCTGTTCCACGAGGCTTCGTGCAGTCAAGGCCTTGAGGCTTGAGGTCATTCGCCTCAAATTCGATATTAGATGATTGCTCTCGACAGCAAGACGATGGTGTTTAGTATTTCATATTGATAGACAGTCATGTACGAGTACCTCCTATTTGTTTTTTAACCGACTTCTTCAAAAAGGCGGAGGTTGTCAATTCGTCTGTTCCTTTTTTTTTTCTGTGTGTATGTTACGCGATTACTCCGCTAATTATGAATCGATTTTGATGACTCCTTTTTGTTTGGTAGGTCATGCTTCATATAAATTTTATTAACTTTGCTTGCGTAGTTTTTGAGTCAGCTTCAATAATTACGTATTTTTCCCACTTAGTCTGCGTAGACGATATTTTATTTGACTCCGTCACTGTTATTTACAAAGGAGGTCTGTAGTAGTATTCGAATTTGTGTAGGGTAGGTATCACAACTAAAAAGTGAAAAATAAAAACTTTTTCCAAAAAAAAACAACTGACTTCCAAAAAAAGCACTAAATAGTGAAAAAATAACTTTAATTTCGGAAGTCTGTGGCAAAAAACGAAAATTGAAAAGCAAAGACTTAGTGATTTTTTGTTTTTAGATTAATTTCTCTTGGTTGAGGAACTCGTGGCTAAGTAATAACAGCCGCACGGGTCGATCAGCCAGGTTAAGCTACGCTTGCCGGGGTAGGTCCGTGGATGGGTGACCATCTTTACATATCGAGACTCCTCCGTGCCTCGGAAAGCACGTTAAGCCGTTGGTCCCGGTTGTCATTCGTTGATCTTTGACAGTCGTTACGAGTCATCAGAAGCCCGAAAGTCTGACAACCAGTCTTACCAAGGGGTATCGTATCTCAGTTACTGGGTTGTGGAGGTCATATAGGCAGTCGCTCCATGTAAAATACTGGTGGTATTTTACTCCATGTAAAATACCCCAATATAGTTGGGAAAAGGCTAGGCAGATTGATTAATTTCTCTTGGTTAGCATTAGCAGAAGCTGTTTTTACAAGAGCAGTGTGCGGGTATCTTTCGATGGTTCACTGAACCGTGAAAGTATTTCAACTGCTTTCATAATTATGTACTTGCGAGGTCCAGGTGTTTTAAAACGGTCACTTTAGCAGAATCATAATATGAAAATATTATGAATCATCGCACAAACATGTCACAAACTGACAATAAATGATCTGCGTGTAATTCATGTAACGAAATAATTTAATCTGTTTGACAGTTTTCTATGGAGATTCGTAAAATGGTCCACAAAATATGAATTGCATATAAGTCATATTAGAGGAATTGCTAATGACAGCTGGGATTCAGGAAATGAACTGCTTTTGGAGGAATTGCTAATGTGGCCGGTATAGGCCCCCTTGGTTTGGTCTTCGAGTCGGGCAGTGGTTTTTCAGCAGCTCGGTGTCTGAAACTCAAACATAACTAGCGAAATGTTGATGTTCTACACACCTCTGTCCCCCTTCGAGTAATACAAGCGTGATATTATGTTAACAAAGAAATTCCTCAATTACATACAAGTGCAGCAGCACTAACAAATTGGAATTTATTTACTTTCGCCGCCAAAGAAGAGCACTTTCGTTTTTTTACGTACATTGCGCTATTTTAATGAGAATCGCGAGGTATTTGTGAGATTAATGTTACTATGTTTGTTACTAAATTGATTATGTACTAACATAACATAATATCACGCCTGTATTCCCAGGGTTAGGCAGAGGCGGACCTATATTATACCCACATTTCGCAAACTATCTAAAGGCATAAGTATTTTCGTGACTAATTTGTTTCATTTTGACAGTTCAACAATATTCATTGAGTTATTTACGTTGTTGAGCAGATTTTTTTTTACAAACTTAGGAAGCAATGGATGATTAGACATTTGTTTCTACGCTTGCTGGGATTGGTCCATGGATGGGTGACCACCATCTTTACATACCTACCGAGACTCCTCGGTCCGTGACTCGGAAAGCACATTAAGCCGTTGGACCCGGCTGTCATTCGTGCATATTTGACAGTTGTTACTGGTCGTCAGAAGCCCGAAAGTCTGACAACCAGTCTTACCAAGGAGTATCGTATTACACAGTAACTTTTTTTTGTCTGATCCTGGGATATCAAATGACTTCTCCCGCTCTGGGCGGAGCGGGAGGGCGTGTCAGACTTTTACTGACTAAAACCCACCCGTGTTCCTCCAGTTGCCCGTTGCCAAGGGTCCCGGTATCCCTTTCGGACTTTCCCGCAACCCTGGCAGGATTACCCAGTAACTGGGTTGCGGTCAAACAGGCAGTCCATCCGTGTAAAATACTGGTATTCAGCTGCATCCGGTTAGACTGGAAGCCAAATCTCAACGTAGTTGAAAAAAGCTACGCAGATGATGTTGATGACATCATTAGTTCATTCTTTCAAGCATTTAATTTATGTCCTAGATTCGTGCTCACTTATTTAGTAAGCATTATTAATAGATGGTGTTGTTTTGTCATTTATTAGTAAGTTCATCACTCGCCAGTATCACACATGCGAAGCCGTATAACGGTAATATAACCTACATACTTGCCAAGCCTTTATCATCTTTTCGCGTATGTTTATTGATTTTCTAATAAAATGTTACTTATTTGTCCCTCGTCATCCTAATTTTCCTGGATCTTCCCAACTATGTTTGGGTCAGCTTCCAGTCTAACCGGATGCAGCTGAATACCAGTATTTTACGTGGAGCGACTGCCTATCTGACCTCCACAACCCGGGTAATACGGCGTGTGATGTGCCTTTTTCGTGTGATTCCACCTTTAGGCTAGCGTGCTCAGTGCTCGTTCTGTCTGTATTAAAAAGGCTTTGTCCTTGCAGTGAAAGAATTACAGGCAGAAATTACAATCAAGAAAATCCGTCTTATCAAAACAATCAATCAATTTGCCGAGCCTTTTCCCAACTCTGTTGAGGTCGGCTTCCAGTCTAACCGGATGCAGCTGAATACCAGTATTTTACGTGGAGCGACTGCCTATCTGACCTCCACAACCCAGTAACTGGGCAATACGATACCCCTTGGTAAGACTGGTTGTCAAACTTTTGGGCTTCTGACGACCCGTAACAACTGTCAAAGATCTACGAATAACAGCCGGGACCAACGGCTTAACGTGCTTTCCGAGCCACGGAGGACTCCCTATATGTAAAGATGGTCACCCATCCACAGACGAACCCCGAGAAGCGTAGCTTAACCTGATGGATCGACCCGTGCGGCTGTTATTAATTAGCCACGAGCTCCTCTTATCAAATAATAGAAGCTGTAGTTGCTAAGCTAAGCCGCATGACGGTAATTGCACACGTATAGAAGTTATGCTGTAACATATATCCACTCAATAGGTACCGAGGTAACTGCAGCTATCAATGCAGTTAAGTATCGCTTCAGTGAAGCTGGCGGTCAATAGTACGGTTAAGAGGTATTGGAGTTACTTCTGTGATAGATTGGGTAGTGTTTTGACCCGACTACGACGAAGCAAAAAGGAGGGTTATGATTTTGACCAGCATGTATGTATGTAATATGTATGTATGTTCATGTGTTCCCTCGTAACTACTAAACTACTCTTCATAATTTGACAAATAGGGTATCGTTGGAAGGGTATCGATTGTTCGCTGGTTAGGTTTAGGCTACGTGAAGTCATATGGATGAATATAGTGCCCTCTAGAACATAAAGCAATTTTTTTTTAATCATGCCGTTTTTGGTGTCAAATGGAAGGGCATCACATTTAAAAAAAAAATTATATTACAAGCCCAAAAAAAACTAAACAAAAATAAAAGTTATAAAACTAAAACTAAAATTTGTGACCGGATGTCTTATTTATGCCTTTTTTAGTTGACTTTCTGTCATGGTTGGGTTTTAGTTTTATACTTAACTTTTATTTTTGTCAATTTTGAAGGCAATAAGCATAATCAGACTATAATGTTCCCACTATGCTGGGACACAGGCCTTCTCTCTTCGAGAGGGAGTGATAGGCTGTAATCCACCACGCGGGCCAGTGCGGGTTGGTAGATGTCACACGTCATAGATTTTTTAGTTCTAGGACATGCCGGTTTCCTCACGATGTTTTCCTTCACCGTTATGCAGTGGTGATGAAATTATATACACAAAGAAAAGCGCCTGCTAGGGTTTGAACCCACGACCACTCGTAAGTAGCGGCCACCATTTACCACTTCTGGGATACCATCTATCTCCTTGACAAATTTTATCGAAATCCGTGCAGCCGTTTTAGCGTGAAAGTGTAACAAGTAGCGGCCACCACTGAACCACTTCCGGGATGCCATCTCCTTGACAAATTTTATCGAAATCCGTTCAGTGGTTTAGGCGTAAAAAGATTTATTTTATTTTATTTTATTCTTTTCGGAAGGGTTACAGACAAATATCTTTATAATAATATCAATAATATAAAACTAAGTTGCTAATTACAAGCCCCCACAGATGAATACAACATGATTACTCCCTCATAGTCTAACTTACTTTATAAGCAAATAAAATTAATAAATTATAACCATTTAGATTAGATAACATACAGAAAGACAGAGTTACTTTCGAATTTATAATATTAAGTACTAGCATCCGCCTGCGGTTTCGCCCGCGTGGTATGTCGATAAAAAGTAGCCTATGTCCTTCCCCGGGATGCCATCTATCTCCTATCTCCTTGCCAAATTTTATCGAAATTCGTTCATTGGTTTAGGCGTGAAACATACAGAAAGAAAGACAGAGTTACTTTCGAATGTATATACAGTATGTTATCTAACAAAGGGCGTTCCCGTTAACCTGCAATAGTATAGCGTCTACACATGATAAAAAAAATATTACCACTCAAAAAAAAAAAATTTTTTTTTTTTTTTGTGTCTTGAAATGTTCACAAAACGATTAAATTTAAACGTAAAAGAAACACTCTGTACACGCACACTTGTATTTCAACGTAGAAAAACAAGTGTGACAAGTGGGCGTGTACAGAGAGTTTATTTTCCGTAACAATTTAAATTTTTTGTGAATATTTTACTATACAAAAATTTAATGGTAATATTTTTTTTAGCATGTGCGTTAACGGGAACGCCCTTTGTTAGTTAACATACTGTATTAGTATGGATTTGTATGAATGGATTAGTATGAATTTGTTTACAACCGATTACGATTCTGATTGATCATGTGTTACGCAAGTGCTAGTAGATCTTTTATGAGTAAGTAATATGATTTAGTTCTCTCGTTGAGCTCTTAAAACCATCAATATTTTCTACTACGTCCAGTTGTACCCACTTCCACTGTTAGTTGGAGCGTGTCGTCGGCACGCACCGTGACCGACGCGTGCCTAACGAGACGCGATGCAACACAGCTTGAGAAATATGTATCTTGTTACCATGTTCCGGGGGCTGACCATGAAGTATTAATGCCATCAATATTCCACTGCGAAACAAAAAAAAAAAAACCGACTTCCAACAAAAACACTAAAAACGTGAAAAATAACTTTTATTTCGGAAGTCGGTGTCTTTGCTTTTTAATTTTCGGTTTTTGCCACCGACTTCCGAAATAAAAGTTATTTTTCACGTTTTTAGTGTTTTTGTTGGAAGTCGGTTTTTTTTTGTAAAAAGTGTTTATTTTTCACTTTTTAGTTATGGTACCTACCCCACACAAATTCGAATACCACTAATAACACCTGCTATGTAAATAACAGTGAAGGAAAATTAAGATATCGTCTACATACGCAAAGTGGGAAAAATACGTAATTATTGAAGCTAACTCAAAAACTACGCAAGCAAAATTAATAAAATTTATATGGGACCACCTCTGAAGCATGGCCTACCAAACAAAAAAAGATTTTTTTAAATCGGTTCACAAACGGAGGAGTAATCGGTGAACGTAGTACCTCCTCCTTTTTTGAAGTCAGTAAAAAGGATGGTGCTAGCGGCCTTGTATAGCTCCGTCTCTCACTAACACTGGAAAAATGGTGGCATTAATACGTCATAGTATATGGTGCTGGGGGCCTAACTCCACCGCTTACAGCAGTATTCTTTTAGTATTACTTCTAGAGATGGGTTTTAACAGGTTAAACACGATATCTGTTATCAGTATCACTAACAAATTGCTTTGACTTGATTGTTGTAACGTTGTATAATTTGCTTCTTTGACAATATTATAATTACAAATCTTAATTAACTATTTAAATTCGAATTATTTTGACATTTACTTAACAAATAGCTTTTAACTTAATTTACCTCTTTGACAATACTGTAATTACAAATCCTAATTAATTATTTAAATCTGAATTATTTTGACATTAACTTAATTTGGCATCTTGACTTAAAATACTGTAAAAATTGTAATTAATTATTTTTGTATGCCTATAGCAGGCAGATCATAGCGCACTTTAATACCAAATATGACCAACCACTGTACCTATGTATCACAAATAAAATATTTCTGATTTCAGTTATCACTGTTACTGTCACAAAAAAAATAACAGATCCAAATATCTGTGGGCCTAAAACGGCCACATTAGCAATTCCTCTAATTTGACAAATTAGGTTAATTATTTACGAATCTCCATAAAAACTGTCAAACAGATGAATTATTTCTTAATATGAATCGCACGCAGATAATATTATGAATTGTCAGTTTGTGACATTTTACGATGGTTCATAATATTTTCCTATTATGATTCTGCCTCAATGACTGTTCTAAGCCCGCTGTCATTACATAACAGCCTGTTATGTTTGTACGGATGATAAATACGTATTTAAATCTCAATTGAATATCTTCTTTATTTCGTTTCGTTAATGTCGAAAATTGTATCCGAAGTTTTAACAGTAACAGCCGCGGTAACAGTCTTGCTTGAGGATCTGTTATTTTTAATATCTGTTATTTATATCTGTGACGATAAATACGCCTCACTCCCACTCCTAATTACTTGTGTAGGAAAGAGATGAAGCTCTCATACTAATCTGGAAAATAGGCAATGGCAACCCTGCACTGGTTGTAACAGACTAGTATACTTAGAAGTGACAAATGCTTAAAAACATTAATATAATTTAAAGAGTCACTCCGTGTCATTGACTTGTGCAATGCATGACATAACAATACTCCAAACAATGGAAGAACAGACAGACTGACAGAACTTTCACTGCGAAACGTAGGGAAACGTACCGTGCATTTATAACTATAGCTACAAAGTATACGCTATAGCTTTAGTTTGTTATTTAGTGGTGGTAATGATATTATCAGTAAGTATTTTTTGTAACGACCTTCATTATTATTTTATCTACACCCATGCTATAAATCCTCTCTAAAAGTTTCTGAAACAGTTAGCTTATTGCCAACATTAAAACAACCAGTGTCATAGTAACCATAATATCGTCTAAACAGGTGTTATAATGTTGTACTGAATTCCATAATGCAACTCATTTAAAAAAAAGAACATTGTCATTCACGAGCGTTTCACTAACAAAGCACCGTAATTTAAAAACAAAACACATTCGAATTCGAAAAATTCGAATTCACGTCGTACCGCGCCATTTTTGTTCGATATTGGTATTGCAAAGAAACTTTTATAAAGATTCATATCATGGGTGTAGATAAAATCTTGTATGCAACTGTAAATAACTAGGTATTAAAACACTCATGTGATACTACTATCACACATATTAAATAACTATAAAAAGCAAGCGATGATTTGCAGGTTTTTATGACGCGACAAAACATCGAGATTTCTACAGGGTGAAATTGAATTCATTGGCATTCTCTTTAGGACTCATTGAGGAGCTCGTGGCTAAGTAATAACAGCCGCACGGGTCGATCCATCAGGTTAAGCTACGCTTGCCGGGGTTGGTCCGTGGATGGGTGGCCATCTTTACATATCGAGACTTCCGCGATAAAGCCGTTGGTCCCGGTTTTCATTCTTGACCTTTGACACTTTTAACAAGGGGTATCGTATTACCCAGTTACTGGGTTGTGGAGGCCAGATAGGCAGTCGCTCCATGTAAAATACTGGCATTCACCTGCATCCGGTTAGACTGGAAGCCGACCCCAACATAGTTGGGAAAAGGCTAGGCAGATTGAATGTTTTATACTCATCATTATGAACTACTGGTACTATGGGACCAATCAAGAAATCGCGAAAATATATCTGCTGTTTCCTAAATTCATGTTCGCATATCTCTTCAAATGTAGGTGACAGCAGATTTTTATTTCGCGGTGTACAACCAGCCGCTCATTCGTCAACGCTGCCCCGCCTCGAAGGCGCGTGGAACAGCGGTTTCGGTCGAATTAGTATTGCTAACCTATAATGTTCTGTGGTCACCAAAAACTTATTGTCTTTTTCTTTTTCTAGGTTACGAAGAAACCTTCACCATATCGCAGCTATCACCAAAATCAGCGATTGCAAACCAGTTCCCCCAAGATGCGGTGATGCAGACCAGTCTACCAGACAACGTAGGACTAAGGATAGAACCTAGCGTGAAGTCTGAGGAAGAGGAACCGCCTGTGATCACCCATGAAGACTTAGAGGAGCATATTATGATAGCAAAGTCAGCAGATCCTGTTAGAGAATCAAGATCGATTAACATTGATGAAATCCCGACATCGAATAATGAAATCGATAATCATTTAGAGTTGCACAACAAGAGGAAGTACTATGACATACATCCAACGAAAACAATGAGTTATTTGAGGAGTGATGATGATGTTATACTGTCTTCCGAAGGGTTCGGAGACAGACTTGAGTTCAAGTTTCCGGGGGAAGGGAAGAGGGTTCCAAAAGCGCGCGCACTGGCGCCTATGGGACCCAGAATACGGCCTACTGCAGTGCAGCCGATCTTTGCGACAGCTACCCCTAGGAGAGAGGAAGGGAGACAGAATACTGAGATCCAAAATATTATTACAGGTCTCGTGAAGTTATTGAATGGTAACGTAAATGTACAACAAGCCAATTCTCAGCTTTTAAGGCCGGGAAGGCCAATGGCTTCGAGGATTAACAACAGAGGTCCTCCGAAAATATCTGATGTTCCACCGCTACCAGATTTTGATAAACCTATCACTCCACCACCGCATCATTACCATCCCACTAAGACGCCTCCACCATACCCATTCGACAGGCCACCAGTCTATGTCAACCTGCCTGAACAAATTGTCCCTCCACTGAACAGGCCAGGTTTCCATCGGCCAATGCCACCTTGGCAAAGGCCAAGACCTAGACCTCCAAATAGGAGACCTAACCCAGGTCTACCCATGTATAAACCTAACCTCCCACCTCTGCCAAATATGCCAGACATCCCAGATGTACAAACGAAACCGGAGGAAACAGTTAGCGAGAATGAGATGACTCATTCAGAAAATAATCATCTCCATGAGGAACCTGAACTTCCAGCAGTTACTGCAGAAGTTAACACAACAGAACCTGATACAACTAAAGATGAAGAAACGACAACAGTTGCTGACACAACAACTTCATCAACAACAACTACCACCACCACAACAACAACAACAACAACAGAGAAACCCACAACTACAGAGAAACCGACAACGACAGAAAAACCGACAACTACAGAAAAACCGACAACCACCGAAAAACCGACAACCACAGAAAAACCGACTACAACAACAGAGAAAAAAATCGAAAAACCGAAACAAGACAAGAAAAAAGACACAGTATTTAGCGAAAAAGAAAAACCGAAAGATAGAATCAAAATTGACGATAAGCCTTACAATAAAACGAATATAGCAAAAGATGATTTTCTTGATCAAGTGATTCAGATTATTGAGCCGTCTCTGCTTGATATCAAGTCTAGTAGTACTCTGTCTACTGATACTCCGACTCCTACTGAGGGACTGATTAATCATGCTCCGTCAGTCAATGTGGAAGCGACATCAACATCATCTTCTTCTCTGGAAGTTATAGAGACATCCTCTATCAATACGGAGCCATTGCCAAGTAAGTTTTATTTCATTTTTATACATTTGATAAGCATAACTCTGAGTGGAGTTAACGGTCATTTGAGCAGTAGATGCATGATGAATATACATACGACTTATTACGTCATATGACATCATCATCTTCCTACCCTTGTCCCATGTTACTTGAGGTCGGCGCAACACGTTTTCTTTTTCCACTCTCCCCTGTCAACCGTCACGCTATCATTCACTCTCTTCTCTTTTATATCATTCCTCACACAATCCATCCATCGTTTCTTTGGTCTACTTCTCCCGCTCCATCAACACCTATATTCATCACTTTTTTAGTCACATACGTTTCCTCCCCCTTCATCACATGCCCATACCAGGCCAAACGATTACCTTTAAACTTTTCTGTCACTGGCGCCATTTTTAAAACTTCATTTCTTACTTTATCCATTTTCGTCATTCCACACTTCCATCTCAACATTCTCATCTTCGCTACATGCATTCTTAAATAGATCAACTATACATTTTATGTTACATTTTATGACAAATATAATTTAAATAATTTCCGGTTAGACTGGAAGCCGACCCCAACATAGTTGGAAAAAGGCTCCTTCCTTTTTGCATTTATGGACGCTATAATACAATTGCGGGTTATCGGGAACGCCTTTCGTTTAGTAATATCATTATGTAAGTATTATCATAATTGCTGTATATTTATAATAAATCATCATCTCCTTTCAGCATCTCAAGGCACAATCCCCTACCATCCGTACCGGCCCCGGCCCGGAATAGTCCTCGATGATACGGACTTCAAGCCGCACGGTTCCCGTTACCGGCCCGTCGCTGAGGCGTCCGTGATTACCGCGCCGGAACCACGGCCGCCAGGATACGGGGAGATATTTGACGTGACAGTGTCTGCTATACAAGGGTTGGGGGAGAAGGGGGGTGCTGCTTCAGGTAATTTTCTTGTTTTGCTGATCTCGGTTTTATTAATGTTATTTATTTTACTTCGATCGTCCTAGTTTATCATTTATATCTTCCAGTTACAGGTATAAATAGCTATATGTATGTATTTGTGCCTGGAGGCTTTTATTTCGTTAATTTGTGTTTACATTTACTTTTTATTTCTGCTTGAGTACATATAGTTCTCGTTTTTTTTTTTTTGGTTGTTATAATGGCGTGTGCTAGCTGACATATAGCTAATAATTAAATTTTTTCTAACTGAACAGACAGCTGTGCTGCTGGGGAGTTTGTTGCGCCATTTCTTCTTCCCAGCTAAAACACTAGGAAGTGGTGATGGGTGGGCGTTTTGGGGGACTGTCTTATGTAATTTTGACGTTCGAAAAGTGCTGATTCTCAGCCTAGTTTGAATACATGATTTTTGATTTTGAGTAGGTACCTACTATAGTCTGTTCAAAGAGTGTCAACAAACAACCTGATAAAAGTGTCAACAAACGACACGATACTTAAACACCAAAGCATTTTGATTCAGAGTTATCATAATTTCCAATATCACATTTCAGTGCACATCGAAAACGTGCACCTCTCAGGCCACGAACACGACGACATCATCGTGTCTCCGTCAGGAGCGGAAGGGTTCGTCTCCATCGACGGCAAGAGGACGTACCTGAACCTGTTCGATACCTCCACTCCTGGGCCCAGCATCAGACCTACTAGGGTGCAGAGTCTGCCACAATCTGGTGAGTTTATTTGAAGTCCTTGTTCTTCCGAAATAGATCAACTTTTTGACCAGAAAGTTCACATTTTCCCAGGTATAGTCGAGATATATATTTTATAGAGAGATATTTCGATATTTTGTGTATTATTTTTGACATTAATAGGATTTAAAAGGGATTTATATTTTTTTTTTGTAATTCGAAAATGCTACAATACTAACATAGTTGTTTAAGACCTTTGTTACTAACAATAAATGGACAATTTTTTAGTCTGAAATAAATGAATTTATTTATTTATTATTATACTAGCTGCGCCCCGCGGTTTCACCCGTGTAAGTCTCGATCCCGTGGGAATATCGCGATAAAAAGTATCCCATGTGTTAATCCAGGTTATAAACTATCTGTGTGCCAAATTTCATCCAAATCCATTCAGTAGTTTTTACGTGAAAGAGTAACAAACATCCATCCTTACAAATTTTCGCGCTTATAATATTGGTTAGGATTTTTCAAGATTTAAGTTTCCCTCAAAAAACTCTTTCACAATTACCTCTTTTAACATATTCTCATCTTCAATTACAGTACCACCACTACCAGCACCACCGCTAGCCCCAACACTAGGCACTGGTGAAGCAATACCAGCAGATGACATCCCACTCCCTCAGCCACCACCGAGGAGACCAGCTCATCATCCCCAACACCCCACACATCCAGGGGGACATCCTCAGTTGCATCGACCGCAGCAAGGATTTAGGAGACCGCAGCCTACCGTCAGGTATGAGGCTGAGAACATTAGCAATCTTCATCAAGACTTCTCTCTAAACGGTGAAGAAACATCGAGAGAAATTTATGTCTTTGAATAAAAAAATCGAAGACTGGGACATCCACTAACCAGCGTTTTCAGTCGTGTTTTTAAGATTATCTAGTTCTAGCTGCCGCCAGCGAGCGGCTTCGCCCGCGTGTAATCTTTATAAATTATAGCCTATGTTACTCAGGGTGAATGTAGCTTTCTAATGGTGGCTAAGAATTGTTGAAATCGTCCCAGTAGTTTTTGAGTTTATTCATTACAAACATACACACAAAAATACAAATCTTTCCACTTTATAATATTAGTCTAGACTAGCAGCGAGTGCCTCGCGGTTTCACCCGCATAAGTCTCGATCGTGGGAATATCGCGGTATAAAGTATCCTATGTGTTTATCCAGACCATAAACTATCTGTGTCCCAAATTCATCCAATCCGTTCAGTGGTAACAAATATCCATCCGTCCAGCCATCCATCCTCACAAACGTGTATACCTAAAGGAGAAGGCAGGCACAAGAAACATACATTTAAAGACTTATTCAGAAGTCAAAATAATGGTTTTAATTTGTTGATTCCTATAAATTCCTATGAAGAATTCCGGCAAGAATGAAGGATCTCCATGGGTTCTTTCTTTCACTTTTTGCTCAACTTTATGTTTGTCCGTCGATTCTGTTAATTGAACAAGACCACTTAATCTGTGTGATTCTTTCCTCAAAAGACAATTTCAGACACCAATATACTTACATATATGGTATTCACATGATCTGACTAAGATTATGTCTGCACTTTAAAAGAGACTGACCTCTGAGTCTGTACAAATCTACTTACAGAAATAAAATCATTGATCAATTAACCACACATTTTTATCCAGCATCTATGCAGATGAAGGCAAAGCTTCCTTAAAATGAAGGACTTCATAATCTTCGATTTGTTTCAGAATTGACACTTGCATCGTTGGTGATGACTCCACGTGTGATCAGGCGCAGAATGAAAAGTGTAGGACGGAAGCTGGTAAGTAATCCGTTTTGTCAACCAGAGAAAATAAATAATTCGTTTTTGTATCAGCTAGCAAGGAAAGTGATTACACTTCAGTAAATATCCATTCTTAAGATATGTTTTATTTATTTTAGTTTTTATTTCATTTTTCATACATATAAATATAAAAATATAAAAATATAAAAAATAGTAGCCACCGGTATCGGGAACAGGGTCCAAGCTACCGGCGGTCAGGGCTCCAGAGAGAGGAACCTCCTAACAATGCGAGCCGTGTCCAGGAGTACAGCTTTCTGAATAAAGCCCTTAATCCAGCTGCCCAACGAGAGCCTCCTTAGGTGTTGGTCGAGGCTCTTGGCAATTACGCCATTGGCTGATACGACTATCGGCACAATGATCGCAGAGTCCACATCCCACATGTCGACAACCTCGTGAGCCAAGTCAAGATACTTGATTTGTTTATCTTTCTCGGCCTTCACGAGGTTCCCGTCATGCGGGACCGTTATGTCAATGATCATTGCGCGCCGCTCTGTTCGATCCACCACCACTATATCAGGCTTATTGGCAACAATAGTCCTAACAGTGATGATGGATCGATCCCAGTACAATGTGATATTTCCATTTTCGAGAACTGGGTCGGGCACGTACCTGTAGTACGGCACTTCCGATTCCACTAGGTTGTATTTCAGAGCAAGTTGCTGATGGATAATCCTGGCTACAAGGTTGTGTCTGTCTATGCAAGTACTCTCCGTTAGCTAGATGAGAACACCCGGAGATAATTATTTTATTTTATTTTTATTTTATTTTTATTATCTTTGGGTGGCTTACAGAGTTGTGGCCGGGGTTGGTCCGTGGATGGGTGACCATTTTCACATATCGAGACTCCTCCGTGCCTCGGAAAGCACGTTAAGCCGTTGGTCCCGGCTGTCATTTGTCGATCTTTGACAGTCGTTACGAGTCGTCAGAAGCACGAAAGTCTGACAACCAGTCTGACCAAGGGGTATCGTATTACCCAGTTACTGGGTTGTGGAGGTCAGATAGGCAGTCGCTCCATGTAAAATACTGATATTCAGCTGCATCCGGTTAGACTGGAAGCCGACCCCAACATAGTTGGGAAAAGGCTAGGCAGATGATGATGATGGGTGGCTTACAGATAACAATACAGAGTTAAGACTGAGGTAATTGACGACAAGCCATTTTCAAGAATTTTAGAATAGAATAGAATATATTTATTGTAAAACATGAGTGTACACATCAAATAATATGTGCGAGGTCTTAAAATATCAGGTAGATCTAAATTTTTTGCCATTTATGGCGTACAAAACAACATAATTTTTGGTTTAGAATAAACCATAAAAAAGTAAAAATTGAGTTTACACAACCAACTATGAGATATAATCCTAAAGCTAATTTGTTTGTTTTTTTCTCTCTTTGAAGTGCCTTTCAAAATAGTCTGAAAACCGGTTCAACCGATTTGTCCACTCGCTAATGTTGCGGATTCAAGAAAATTCTAATTTTTTCTTCTTCTATGTAATTTATAATGACTTCATGAGTTATAGAATGTTGTCGATCATTGAGTAAACTGTAATTTACATTTTCCTCTGGTTCCAGGTATCTCTAGTTGTCAGTGCCGTCCGGGCTACGCTCGTCGCATCCACCGCGACCCTTGCAGGAGAGTGGTCTCCCTACTCCTCAACTTGAGGGTTGACAGACTCTACGAGAGAAAGGTAAGGTCCACCATCGTTGTTCTTAAGACGGAGCACGGTATCGCCGTGCATGCGTGGTTTTTTTTTTTTTTGAGTGTGGGAAATCATCCAATCACTTCTCCCGCTCTGGGCGGAGCAGAAGGGCGTGTCAGACTTTTACTGACTAAAACCCACCCGTTCCTTCAGTTGCCTGTTGCCAAGGTCCCGGTATCCCTTTCGGACTTTCCCGCAACCCTGACAGGGTGCCAGCGTCTTGATACGGCAGTCTGTAATATTTAAAATTTGAATTGTTTTATATTATTCTCACTTATAGAAGCAACAAATCTAATTCCGCCACATTTACTACATTGGTTTTCACCTGCTTAATATTAGGTGTCAGAAATCTGATGCATTTAGTCTTTTTATCGTTTCAAAGTGAATTTTTAACACTAAACCAATGCACTATTTTCGAGAGAGCATTATTTACATCGTCAGTAACGGTCTGTTGTCGCTTAAGCCTAAATAAAAGTGATGTGTCATCTGCAAATAACACTATTTCATGACTTTAATGATTGGAAATTAAAAGGCGCTGGTTCTTGGTAGAAAACAAAAAGAAGGTAAAATATTGTTGGGGAGGTTTGCAGATATAAAGAAGCTAAACCACATAAAATATTGTAAAGCATTATATTGTTAAGAAGGTATAGAAAGTAAGATTACAAAACATGGAGCACTGTGAACTATAGACAATTCTATCTAGCCAGTTGCAGAACGCTGGCTACATTACTACATGGAGGTGATATATCTTCAACACACCCCCTCAACTCCAGTACGAATTGTATCTATCTTTATTTTCGCGCACACATTCCTAATGCACGTATTAGTATTTCGTGTCTTACGCGAGGTAAAGGTTTGGTGAGGACATCTGCCAACATCTTGTCAGTTGACAAATATTCCAACGTTATATCTTTATTATCGCGTAGCACATCCCTTACAAAGAAATGTCTTATGTCAATGTGCTTACTCTTGGCATGATGTATGCCGTGATCCTCAGCAAGGCAAATGGCACTTAAGTTATCAGCATGCATTCTTACCTTACACAATAAACCTAGCTCTTTTAATAGACTATTCAGATATATAGCCTCTTTCATCGCCTCCGCCAAGCTCACGAATTCCGCCTCACAGGTAGATGTTGCAACTATCCGTTGCTTGTGTGAGGTCCATGACACACTTGCGCCACCTAGAATGAATGAATAACCCGTAAACGATCGTCTATCAATAACACAGCTACCCCAATCTGCATCTGCATACCCTTGTATGCATGACCCTGTCGGCTTAAACGCCAAACCGTGAGTTATCGTACCTTTTAAGTATCGAAGAACTCGCTTCGCAGCCTTCCAATGAGTTTCCTGCGGGTTTTCTGCAAACTGCGCAAGTTTTGCCGTAGCGGTAGCGATGTCAGGTCTAGTCGCTACACTTAAATACATGAGCGCTCCAATTAGCTCTCTGTACGGAAATTGTTTCCCTTTTAGTACTTCTTTTTCACTAATAACAGGATTTCCAATCTCCATTGGAGTCTGGATAGGATTGCAATTTTCCATAGCATATTTCTTCAGGATATCTTTAATATACTTCTCTTGTGATAAGAAATACGTCTTGCCATCTTTCTTTATATCTATCCCAAGACAGAAGGTTGCTTGACCAAAGTCTTTAAGCTCAAACCTCCGCGCCAATTCCTGCTTGAATTTATTTATATACGTTCTCTTTTGCGATGCGATCAATATGTCATCTACGTAAACAACAACAAAAAGATTTGATCCATCTTTGTTGCGCTTGTGATACAAACAAGGTTCATTTATCGTAGATCTCAATCCCATTTCTCTCAGCTTCTCGTCCAGTTTTATATTCCACTGTCGTCCAGCTTGTTTGAGACCATATAGAGATTTCTTTAGATGACAGGTGTCACCACCTGCTTTCATATCTTCAAGCATCTTTGCTGCTTTTTTGCCTACTGCAGAATTAACACCATCTGCATTTTTCAGTTTCTCTAAACCTTCTTTTAGCAGCTCTGGAATCTTCATATAAATATCTTCGTTCAGATCACCGTTTAGATAAGCGGTATTTATATCTATTTGGTCAATAGACGTATTTCTTCCGTCGATGACTCATTGTCGCTACTCTCTCTTACCTCAACCATGTTGTATATTTTACGAGGGCGGCCAACATGTCCTCTCTGAATCTTCGGCCTTCCAGGACCTCTTTTTAAAGTAATGTTTCTATCACCAATTCCAGTAGATTCTGTATTCTCTGTACTTCCTTCATCAATCATTGGCACATTCGGTTGAATATCTAATGGAATTACTTCTCTTGAAGGTTCATCACTAAGTGGTACATCCGGCTGTTCTTTAGGTTTAATTTCTATATCAACAGTCTTTCTCACAATACTCTTTTCACATTGTGGTTCAATTAGTGATTCATTAGAGGCCTTACACTCAATTTCAGTTAGTTTACCTTCCTGAAATTTTACATCTCTCGACACTACGATTTTTCTACTCTCAGGTATCCATATTTTATAGCCATTAGCATCAGCTGGATAACCCACAAATATGCCGAGTAAACTACGTGCTGCAAACTTATCCTTACCTGGTTCCTTTTCCAAGACGTGTACTTTCGTGCCAAAAGTTTTTAAATATTTGACATTCACAGGTCTCTCAAACCATTTTTCGTACGGAATTTCACCATTCAGACTGCTAGTTGGGCACCTATTATGCAAATAGCATGCAGTAGCTACAGCTTCTGCCCAAAAACTTGGTGAAATACCTGACGATAAGATCATGCACCTTGCCATTTCAATCAACGTACGGTTCATCCGTTCGGCGATGTCGTTACTTTGAGGTGAGTATGGCGTCGTAAGACGTCTCTTAATACCTTCATTTTCTAAAAATTCATCGAAAATTTTATTTTTGTATTCACTTCCGTTATCCGTTTGTAAATATTTTATTTTTCTTCCCGTCAAATTTTCAACATGACATTTAAAGATTTTAAACTTTGACAAAACGTCACTTTTATTTTTCAGCATAAAAACTTCACACCAACGAGTACAATCGTCAATAAAAGTAATAAAATATTTATTTCCGCCATTCGATTGAACTCTCATTGGACCGACCACATCAGAATATATTATTCGCAACTTCTCGTTGCAGCGTGAACTGGATTTCACAAAAGGCAACGATACCATTTTTCCTTTAGCACACACATCACAATCATGCAAGTTACTATCAATCTTTATCGGATCAATACCTGATTTCTTTAATACTTTCATAAGATCCCTAGCATTCAGATGTCCCATACGCTCATGCCATCGATACAGATCAACACTTTCACTACATACCACAGACGCTGAAGCGTCCAGCTCCCTCAAGTAATATAAATCACCTCGCCGATCAGCGGTCAGTTTTACCTCACCTTTTTTAACTGCATAGGCTACGTCGTGTTTGAATGTGACTTCACAACCTCGTTCAGTAAGCTGGGCGATGGATATTAAATTACTACGTAAATCGGGAACCAACAGGGTATTCTCAAATTGAATTTTACGCGTTCGATCATCATTGCATGCTAATAACTTAACTGTACCTTTACCTTGCACGGTTGTCAAAGAATCAGTGGCTAATTTTAATTTTTGAGTTGCAGGGAGTATCTCAGCAAACCTTTCTGCGTCATTGCACATGTGAGAAGTGCAACCACTATCAAAAATCCATTCTTGACGGCGCTTCGCATCAACGGCGATGCGGCAGTCATCTGAAACATGATTTATGGCTTTACAACTTTCATGACTAGTGTATGACTCCACACATCGGGTTTCTTGAGTCTTCTCCTTTTTCTTTGTGCAGTCCGATGCCTTATGGCCAAAATTGTGGCACTTAAAACATTTAAACTTAAATGTTTTTCCAGTAATTTTCTTCGGATGTTTGTCCAAATACATGGCGCCTTCTATTTTGTCAACTTGAGCGTTTCCTCTTGAACTATCCTCTTCGATGATTTTAATTCTTAGTTGCTCTGGCTTTGGGAGTTCATCTCTAGACTCTATGGCACATCTAAAGTTTTCGTAACTTCCCGGAAGACTGTACAGCAACATAATCGTTAACAAATCATCATGGATTTTTATATCCATTTCTTCCAATTTGTCGACGGCTTCAAAAAAGGAATCAAGGTGCTCACATACCTTTTGATTTTCACTCATCCTTTGTAACATGAGCCTTTTCATTAAATTCGCTTTCTTTGCAGGTCCTCTTGATGCAAACAAGCTCTCTAATTTCAACCATACCTCTCGTGAAGTCTCCACCCTTTTTACCTGACGAACTACACTCGGATCTAATGCCAATATCAACTCAGACTTTGCTTTTCTGTCAGCCGTCTTCCATGTCGATATATCAGCATCAGTAGTAGGTTTTGGTTTTTCTCCACTTACATACTCCCAGAAGTCATTTTTTATTAACAATGCTTCCACCTGTACCTTCCAACTGTCGTAGTTGTCCTTCGTCAATAATTCTATACGCACATTCGAAGTCATTTTTCTTCCTGCATGTACTTTTCAAATCTTCTACAATTTCGAATTATTTTCACAACACACAACAACACAACAACACTTTACTGCTCTGAGCCCATAACCAATGTTGGGGAGGTTTGCAGATATAAAGAAGCTAAACCACATAAAATATTGTAAAGCATTATATTGTTAAGAAGGTATAGAAAGTAAGATTACAAAACATGGAGCACTGTGAACTATAGACAATTCTATCTAGCCAGTTGCAGAACGCTGGCTACATTACTACATGGAGGTGATATATCTTCAACAAATATCATAAAAAAGGCTTGCACAATGACTGTTCTTTATATGGGAAGGTAGCTCATTAATATATACGAGAAAAAAGGGCCAAGAATTGACCCCTGTGGAACTCCCTTGGTGACCATAGAACCTGGGGATCGCTTGCCATTAACGCCCACTCTTTGGATCCTATTATTTAAATAAGAAGATCTAAGGCAGTGTTTCTAACACTACAGTGATGCAATTTCCTGACCAATGTATCATGCGAAACACAATCGAAAGCATTAGATAAGTCACAAAAAACACTTAGGGTATCATGACACTTCCCCCGAACTTAATAATATGTGCAAGAAGCTCAATACCAGAGTAGGTAGTCGAGCGACCACTTGTGAAACCGATTTGTTTACTGTTTAATTATTTAATTTTATGTTTATTAAAATGTTTTTGCAATTGATCTGTCATCAATTTAGCATCAAATTTTTAAATATTTTGTTTTTCAAAAATTTTCAAAGTTGGTGGGATCTGATGTGCTGCTCGATTCAAAATAGTATTATTTTACTATTCCTCATTAAGTCAGGAATTAGACCAAAGTCAATATAAATTAAAAATAATTGCCAATTATGATTTTATCATGGCAATTATTATAATTTCCACCAAACAGCTCGCATCGCATCGGATCGGAAAGGATACGAACGATTATAGGATACGCGGAAGACGCCTGCGGTCAAGCTGCTGTGCGCGGCTTGGTAATATAGACTTTATATACTGTTCAAACTCAAAGCATTTATTTCAATTAAACCATTTACAGGCACTTTTGAATTGTCAAAGAGTCGGTCAGTTAGTCAGAACGTTGAAGCTAGTTGCCCATTCCAAATCGTAGATCTGTAGGGAGAAGAACGGGCAAGAAACTCCAAGGACACTCTTTTAAAAATGGATATAGATATTACAAAATCCTGGGTACAGTATTCTTGGTGCTTCTATATGTGACAACAATGCAAATGAAAAATAATCAAAAACAATTCAAAATATAAGATTAAAAATAAGCCCTGGCAGATAGGAGATGACCAGTCTCAACTGACAGCGCCCATTCACGAACATGACACGTGGCATGACACGTGTACACGATTTAATATCGTTTAAAGATTGCGAAATCCGTTCCGACCCGTTGCAATGTTTGGTGGAAATCATCCATAGGGCGCTACAGTAATGATTATGCATTTTGCAACCTCTATTCCCCATACCATCTTTCTTGGATTTTTCTCATGAATTTTGTATATATTTTCAGGTGGCATGGGATGCAAAGCTAGCTGATAAGGACTCGGATCCTTATCAACAACTGAGCTACGAAGCTGTTAGAGCTGTAAGTACTGAACTTATTAAAAAAATATAATAATATAGTAATGGAAGAGCTGACCAATTCCTTTTAAAGAACTATTTAAATAAAGCAATGAAGGTACAGTATAATGAAAAAGTTATAATTTGATAAAATATTGACAATAAAAAAATAAATTAAATTTTTAAATGTTTTAAAAATATAATTTTGTGAATAATTAAATAAAGGATATAAAAATAATGTACCTATGTTATATTATAAACTATGATGTATGTTACAATGTTATTAGCTTCAGTCATTAATTTAATTAATGTAATTTTGCATGCTAGTTTTAGCGAATAGGGAATATGCATGTGATTCAAATATGGGACAATTTTTTTTTTTTCATAAACTATATTACTTCAGAATTATGCCTCCATCAATATTTTTGAATAAAATTTCTTTTTGAGGGAGAAATTAATTTTTAAAAAGTCCCAAAAAACTGTGGGTAATTCAAATACTTGAAAAGCTAAGAGCGGATGTGACGTAACAATCTGGGAAATCAATCAAAATGTCAATGTCAAGTGTCAAGTCAACGTCAAACGCTCCTACAAAAAGGAGCGTTTGACGTTGACCTGACAGTTGCTTGTCTGTTTTAACGGACTGTGACGTCAGCACACCAAGCGCACCAAATGGAGGGCGTTTAAATAGCCCGGATCGGTTGGATATTTTAAAAAAAAGTTTTAAATAATTTAAATTGCTTTTTTGCCATCAAATTTTTTTTACTATTATTTGACGATGTAAACTCTCGAATAAAAATACTAAAAAATACATGCATATTCCTTATTGTTTTAGAAACTGTAAAAAAACCCGAAAAAAAAAAAACTCTGTAATGTATTACAATTCTTGCAAATTATCATTTCAGTATTTGTACACCGCGATGTACTATTGTCACTTCACTTCCTGCAATACCTGAAGATTGCTTCACGCGCCTTAATAGCTTTTGAACTTAATTTATAATATTATTTGCAGATTGACTCAGCTTTCTCAATGACGCCATTCTCAGATGATTTCGTGAGCGGTTCCGTCAACTCGGTACACAAAGGAGACGAGGATAACCGCGGGGTTTACGTTAACCTAACTATTTTGGTAAGAGATTAGTTTTTTTTTTAAATTTAGAATCCTGCAGGCGTAGCATGAGCACCGTTTTGTCGACGGAAGAGTAGACAAAAATGACGTTTCCTATAGACAGTAGATAGTACGAGACGGCAGCAACGTAGAAAGAGTAAACTGCAGTTTTTACGAAATTCACTCTTTTACAAAATTCGACTCAGAATTCTTTGTTTTATCATAGGATTTATCGGTTGTCAGTGTGATTTTGACAGTAAGGATAGAAAACTTTCTTCCGAAATAGTCTACATATAAAAAGACCTAGAAAAAAAAACCTTCAAAATGAAAGACAAAATGACAGATTGTAGAAAGATTTCTACGGTGGATGTCAAAAATGAAGAAACGAACTGTCACTTTGTATAGAAAAAGTTATGTCTATTCTTCGTAGAGATAGAAATCGCCATGCTACGCCAGCTGTAGCATTGATAAACACTAGATACAATTTGAACACTTCAACTCAAAGCAACTCTGATTCATAAACAGTATGTTATCTAACGAAGGGCGGTTCTGTTAACCCGCAAGAGTATAGCGTCCATACATTTTTTTAATTATGTGTTCCTATTGAAATATTCACAAAACTCTTAAATGGATACGTAAAAGAAACACTCTGTAAAGGTCAAAGTCAAATAATTTATTTCAAGTAGGCACATTAAAGGCACTTTTGAACGTCAAATACATAGAAATAGAACTGATTCTAGTTGCCCCTTCCAAAAGGTAGTTTTCGTATGGAGAAGAAGGGCAAGAAACTCCAACGTTACTCTTTAATAAAAAAATGTTTTACAATATTTGGTATACATCAATTATATAATTACACGTGAAGACGATGCACCGAGAATACAATTACTGTACCACAATAGGAAAAAAAGAATTGAAAATGGAGCAATGTACACGCACACTTGTATTTCAACGTAGAAAGACAAGTGTGCGTGTACAGAGTGTTTCTTTTCCTCACCTACCTCAATCTGCCTAGCCTTTTCCCAACTATTTATATTGGGGTCGGCTACGAGTCTAACCGAATACAGCTGGATACCAGTATTTTACATAGAGCGACTGCCTATCTGACCTCCACAACCAAGTGACTGGGTAATACGATAATACCCTTTGGTAAGACTGGTTGTCAGACTTTCGTGCTTCTGACGACCCGTTACGACTGTCAAAGATCCACAAATGACAGCCGGGACCAACGGCTTAACGTGCTTTCCGAGGCACGGAGTAGTCTCGATATGTTAAAAATGGTCACCCATTTACGGACAAACCCCGGCAAGCGTAGCTTAACCTGATGGATCGACCCGTGCGGCTGTTATTACTAAGCCATGAGCTCCTTCGTACCTACCTATCAATTTAATATTTTTTGTGAATATTTTACTACTTATAAAAAAAACTTTTTGTTGTAACATATTTTTTTAGCCTGTTCAGACGCTATACTACTGCAGGTTAACAGGAACGCCCTTCCTTAGATAACATACTCTATCTCTGTCTCTCACATTCAATCTAAGCGAGATTCTTTATCGTTTAAGAAGTTTCACTTCTATCACGACTGCGGTACTGCACGCGGATTTTTTTTTAAATTTATGTATTTGGTATGTAACCTTTTTCGTACAGGATTTTTGTGGGGTCGAAATTATTGTAAAATCTCACAATTTCCTTACACTCCAGATGCAAGAGACAGCGGAAACTCTCCGTCCGCAAGTAGGCGCCGACATACAGAAGCACCTGCTGGGAGTCATCCGCAGGCGCTCCAACAACGTGGGCGCCTCCGCACTGTTCGTGGACACGCCGGCCGGGAGTGTGCTACCACTACACGGTGAGTTTAAATTAGGCAGTTAATAGGGAATATGCATGTGATTCAAATATGGGTCAGATATTTTTTTTTATAAACTATGTTACTTCAGAATTATGCCTCCATCAATATTTTTGAATAAAATTTCTTTTTGAGCGAGAAATACTAATTGTAATGGGTAATTCAAATACTTGAAAAGGCTAAGAGCGGATGTGACGTAACAATCCGGGATAGCAATCAAAATGTCAGTGTCAAGTCAATGTCAAACGTTCATAGAAAAAGGAGTGTTTGACGTTGACTTGACAGTTGCTTGTCTGTTTTCACGGAGTGTGACGTCACCACACCAAGCGCGCCAAATGGAGGGCGTTTAAATAGCCCAGATCGGTTGGATATTTTTAACTACCTACTTTAAATTGCTTTTTTGCCGTCGAATTTTTTTTACTATTATTTGACGCTAAAAACTAACGAATAAAAAAAAAAAAAATACATGCATATTCCCTATTGACTTGATTCAGGCGTGACTGCGGAAATCCATTATAAAATACAATAGACGTAGATATACAGGGTGTTAGGGTTAATTAATTAATTTATTTATTTATTTGCTCTCATGCACATCACACATTTTACAATAAATTAGGTACTGTCGGTTTTTGTACATGAACCCTGTCAGGGCACTGCAAAGCACAATGTTGGTTAGCTGTTGAGTTTATGAACAATAAGGTATTAACATAAATTGAGTCAAACTTATCAAAAACACAATACAATACATTTCAGAAAAAATAAAAAAATATGATTAGATGTCGATAAGATGTCCAATTAACAGTAATGTACATTAACACACTTAGGGCTGATTTCATCAAAGTCAGATATCTTTTATCCGTGGAATAAAATTGTCATCTGATAGTTTTTGTATGGAAAAACTGTCAAAAATTCAAAATTAATTCGCAGGATAAGACTTATACTCGGTATAAAAGTTTGGTGAAATTCGCCCTTATAATCATAACATATTTAAGTCAGATTGTTTAATAAGAAGGCAGTAAATATAGGGAAAACGTAATAATTACAATCATGTCATGTCAAGATAACACGTTATCGGTATTTAGGGTATTAGGGTACATTTTCACAGATGATGTATTTCTGCAGGCGTAGCATGACACTTTCTATCTCTACAAAGAATAGACATAGCTTTTTCTATACAAAGTGACAGTTCGTTTCTTCATTTTTGACATCCACCGTAGAAATGTTTCTACAATCTGTCATTTTGTCTTTCATTTCTAACGATCTTTGTCTACGTCTTTTTGTAGGTAGACTATTTCGGAAAAAAGTTTTCTATCCTTACTGTCAAAATCACACTGACAACCGATAAATCCTATGACAAAACAAAGAATTCTGAGTCGAATTATAAATAAGAGTGAATTTCGTAAAGAGCGCAGTTGACTCTTTCTACTTTGCTGCCGTCTCGTACTGTCTACTGTCTACAGGAAACGTCATTTTTGTCTACTCTTCCGTCGACAAAACGGTGCTCATGCTACGCCTGCTGTTGCCGCTATAACAACAAATACTAAAAACCAGAATAAAATAAATATTTAAGGGGGCTCCCATGCAACAAACGTGATTTTTTTGCTCGATATTGAAAACGACAACAGGTAGACGCTTGAAATATTCACAGAACATTTGGTTACATTATTCACTTTAAAAATAAATAATTAAATTAAAATAAAACAAATATTTAAAGGGGCTCCCATACAACGGACATGATTTTTTTGCCGTTTTTATGTATAATGGTACGGAACCCTTCGTGCGCGAGTCTGATTCGCACTTGGCCGGTTTTTTTAATGAGATATTTTCTTTTTAATTTCACAGATGTGGATGAGTGCTCGACCCCGGATCTGAACGACTGCCATCAGTTGGCTTCATGTACTAACACTTGGGGAGGATTCAGGTCAGTAATAATGTTGAATGGATAATTGACAGTCGCTTCGAAAGCGTTTCGTATTTCTACAACGACTTTCAACAGAATAGGGTATATGCATGCGTGATCCAAATAAGGATCAAGTATTTGTTTATAGACTATATTACTTCAGAATTATGCCTCCATCAACATCTTTGAATAATATTTCTTTTTGAGCGAGAAATTATTTTTTTTAAGTGCCAAAAAACTGTGAGAAATTCGAATACGACGCTATTGGTCAGAGCGGATGTGACGTAACAATATGTGACAACAATCAAAATGTCAATGTGTTTTGTAGGAGTGTTTGACATTGACTGGTTAAATTGCTTTTTTGGCGTCGATTTTTTTTTACTATTATTTGGCGATGTTAAACTATCGAACAAAAATATAAAAAAAAATACATGCATATTCCATAATTGACGTAAGCTTTTCGATAGCTTATGTCAGTCCTATACATTTTTGCCTTTTCCATCATCGTTATCGCTGATAGAATATCACTTTGTCTAGGGCCTCAGGATGGATGTTGTGTATATTTCATACCTGCCAACAGGTTATTATGGCACCTCCTTTAAAATGTACTAACCCTCCACTTGGTCCACAGATGCCAGTGCCCCGACTCGACCCTGGACGCGTCCACATCGCCCCTGAAGTCGGGCCGAGAGTGTCGCTCGTGTGCGTCCTCACATTGTAACGATAGAGGCGCCTGCAAGTACGCGAATGGACAGCCTTACTGCAGGTGTGTGCAACTTTAGTATTTTGTTCGAGGTGTTTCAATTATTGAAATTGAAATAATTGATATTTACAAAATAGGGCCTTAAACTAGAGGTTATGGAATATAATAATTGGATTCTACCTGCACCTTGGGAATAAACCTGTACCTAAGGAAACATTATGTGTGTGTGTGTGTGTATGTATGTGTGTGTGTGTGTGTGTTTGTCTTTGTGTGTGTCTGTGAGTAATAATATTATGAAAGAGTGAATGATGATGAAGTAAACGTGTTGCGCCGACCGAAGTCCAAAACACAGATCCTCTTTTATGGAGTCGGTTAAAAAGATAGAAGGGAAAGTGGTTAAAATCATTAACACAATTATGTTTTTTTTTACAAATATTAGATACTTAATGTTTATTAGAAACAAAGGGTTTTTAAAGTTGGGGATATATTAAAATGAAATGAAATTGTTTATTTTGTAAATAGGTTATCAGAATTATTTTTATAAGTCATAGAAAAAATAAGCTAGATGAGGTCGGCGTTTTAGTTTCCCACTTAGTATTATCGGACGATGTTTTAAGTTACTTACTCCGTCACTGTTATTTACATAGCAGGTAGTGGTATTCGAATTTGTGTGGGGTAGGTATCACAACTAAAAAGTGAAAAAAATAGAAACATATTACAAAAAAAAAAACGACTTCCAAAAAAAACCACTAAAAAGTGAAAAATTACTTTAATTTCGGAAGTCGGTGGAAAAAAAACGCAAATTAAAAATCAAAGACACAATTTCTGCTCAAACCATTTCACAAATGTTTCAAGCACCAATTTTTCAAGCACGTTTTAACCCCTCTTCTCCCTCCCCAGCTGTTCATCCGGCTACTACGGCTCGACGTGCGAGGTGGACGGCGAGGTGCTGGGCGTGGCGGTGGGCGCCTCGCTCCTGGCGGCGCTCGTCATCGCCGTCACCCTCGCCGCTCTCATGTCTTGGAGGTAAGGACTAACATAGCCCCACATCATCTGGGCGTGGCGGTGGGCGCCTCGCTCCTGGCGGCGCTCGTCATCGCCGTCACCCTCGCCGCTCTCATGTCTTGGAGGTAAGGACTAACATAGCCCCACATCATCTGGGCGTGGCGGTGGGCGCCTCGCTCCTGGCGGCGCTCGTCATCGCCGTCACCCTCGCCGCTCTCATGTCTTGGAGGTAAGGACTAACATAGCCCCACATCATCTGGGCGTGGCGGTGGGCGCCTCGCTCCTGGCGGCGCTCGTCATCGCCGTCACCCTCGCCGCTCTCATGTCTTGGAGGTAAGGACTAACATAGCCCCACATCATCTGGGCGTGGCGGTGGGCGCCTCGCTCCTGGCGGCGCTCGTCATCGCCGTCACCCTCGCCGCTCTCATGTCTTGGAGGTAAGGACTAACATAGCCCCACATCATCTGGGCGTGGCGGTGGGCGCCTCGCTCCTGGCGGCGCTCGTCATCGCCGTCACCCTCGCCGCTCTCATGTCTTGGAGGTAAGGACTAACATAGCCCCACATCATCTGGGCGTGGCGGTGGGCGCCTCGCTCCTGGCGGCGCTCGTCATCGCCGTCACCCTCGCCGCTCTCATGTCTTGGAGGTAAGGACTAACATAGCCCCACATCATCTGGGCGTGGCGGTGGGCGCCTCGCTCCTGGCGGCGCTCGTCATCGCCGTCACCCTCGCCGCTCTCATGTCTTGGAGGTAAGGACTAACATAGCCCCACATCATCTGGGCGTGGCGGTGGGCGCCTCGCTCCTGGCGGCGCTCGTCATCGCCGTCACCCTCGCCGCTCTCATGTCTTGGAGGTAAGGACTAACATAGCCCCACATCATCTGGGCGTGGCGGTGGGCGCCTCGCTCCTGGCGGCGCTCGTCATCGCCGTCACCCTCGCCGCTCTCATGTCTTGGAGGTAAGGACTAACATAGCCCCACATCATCTGGGCGTGGCGGTGGGCGCCTCGCTCCTGGCGGCGCTCGTCATCGCCGTCACCCTCGCCGCTCTCATGTCTTGGAGGTAAGGACTAACATAGCCCCACATCATCTGGGCGTGGCGGTGGGCGCCTCGCTCCTGGCGGCGCTCGTCATCGCCGTCACCCTCGCCGCTCTCATGTCTTGGAGGTAAGGACTAACATAGCCCCACATCATCTGGGCGTGGCGGTGGGCGCCTCGCTCCTGGCGGCGCTCGTCATCGCCGTCACCCTCGCCGCTCTCATGTCTTGGAGGTAAGGACTAACATAGCCCCACATCATCTGGGCGTGGCGGTGGGCGCCTCGCTCCTGGCGGCGCTCGTCATCGCCGTCACCCTCGCCGCTCTCATGTCTTGGAGGTAAGGACTAACATAGCCCCACATCATCTGGGCGTGGCGGTGGGCGCCTCGCTCCTGGCGGCGCTCGTCATCGCCGTCACCCTCGCCGCTCTCATGTCTTGGAGGTAAGGACTAACATAGCCCCACATCATCTGGGCGTGGCGGTGGGCGCCTCGCTCCTGGCGGCGCTCGTCATCGCCGTCACCCTCGCCGCTCTCATGTCTTGGAGGTAAGGACTAACATAGCCCCACATCATCTGGGCGTGGCGGTGGGCGCCTCGCTCCTGGCGGCGCTCGTCATCGCCGTCACCCTCGCCGCTCTCATGTCTTGGAGGTAAGGACTAACATAGCCCCACATCATCTGGGCGTGGCGGTGGGCGCCTCGCTCCTGGCGGCGCTCGTCATCGCCGTCACCCTCGCCGCTCTCATGTCTTGGAGGTAAGGACTAACATAGCCCCACATCATCTGGGCGTGGCGGTGGGCGCCTCGCTCCTGGCGGCGCTCGTCATCGCCGTCACCCTCGCCGCTCTCATGTCTTGGAGGTAAGGACTAACATAGCCCCACATCATCTGGGCGTGGCGGTGGGCGCCTCGCTCCTGGCGGCGCTCGTCATCGCCGTCACCCTCGCCGCTCTCATGTCTTGGAGGTAAGGACTAACATAGCCCCACATCATCTGGGCGTGGCGGTGGGCGCCTCGCTCCTGGCGGCGCTCGTCATCGCCGTCACCCTCGCCGCTCTCATGTCTTGGAGGTAAGGACTAACATAGCCCCACATCATCTGGGCGTGGCGGTGGGCGCCTCGCTCCTGGCGGCGCTCGTCATCGCCGTCACCCTCGCCGCTCTCATGTCTTGGAGGTAAGGACTAACATAGCCCCACATCATCTGGGCGTGGCGGTGGGCGCCTCGCTCCTGGCGGCGCTCGTCATCGCCGTCACCCTCGCCGCTCTCATGTCTTGGAGGTAAGGACTAACATAGCCCCACATCATCTGGGCGTGGCGGTGGGCGCCTCGCTCCTGGCGGCGCTCGTCATCGCCGTCACCCTCGCCGCTCTCATGTCTTGGAGGTAAGGACTAACATAGCCCCACATCATCTGGGCGTGGCGGTGGGCGCCTCGCTCCTGGCGGCGCTCGTCATCGCCGTCACCCTCGCCGCTCTCATGTCTTGGAGGTAAGGACTAACATAGCCCCACATCATCTGGGCGTGGCGGTGGGCGCCTCGCTCCTGGCGGCGCTCGTCATCGCCGTCACCCTCGCCGCTCTCATGTCTTGGAGGTAAGGACTAACATAGCCCCACATCATCTGGGCGTGGCGGTGGGCGCCTCGCTCCTGGCGGCGCTCGTCATCGCCGTCACCCTCGCCGCTCTCATGTCTTGGAGGTAAGGACTAACATAGCCCCACATCATCTGGGCGTGGCGGTGGGCGCCTCGCTCCTGGCGGCGCTCGTCATCGCCGTCACCCTCGCCGCTCTCATGTCTTGGAGGTAAGGACTAACATAGCCCCACATCATCTGGGCGTGGCGGTGGGCGCCTCGCTCCTGGCGGCGCTCGTCATCGCCGTCACCCTCGCCGCTCTCATGTCTTGGAGGTAAGGACTAACATAGCCCCACATCATCTGGGCGTGGCGGTGGGCGCCTCGCTCCTGGCGGCGCTCGTCATCGCCGTCACCCTCGCCGCTCTCATGTCTTGGAGGTAAGGACTAACATAGCCCCACATCATCTGGGCGTGGCGGTGGGCGCCTCGCTCCTGGCGGCGCTCGTCATCGCCGTCACCCTCGCCGCTCTCATGTCTTGGAGGTAAGGACTAACATAGCCCCACATCATCTGGGCGTGGCGGTGGGCGCCTCGCTCCTGGCGGCGCTCGTCATCGCCGTCACCCTCGCCGCTCTCATGTCTTGGAGGTAAGGACTAACATAGCCCCACATCATCTGGGCGTGGCGGTGGGCGCCTCGCTCCTGGCGGCGCTCGTCATCGCCGTCACCCTCGCCGCTCTCATGTCTTGGAGGTAAGGACTAACATAGCCCCACATCATCTGGGCGTGGCGGTGGGCGCCTCGCTCCTGGCGGCGCTCGTCATCGCCGTCACCCTCGCCGCTCTCATGTCTTGGAGGTAAGGACTAACATAGCCCCACATCATCTGGGCGTGGCGGTGGGCGCCTCGCTCCTGGCGGCGCTCGTCATCGCCGTCACCCTCGCCGCTCTCATGTCTTGGAGGTAAGGACTAACATAGCCCCACATCATCTGGGCGTGGCGGTGGGCGCCTCGCTCCTGGCGGCGCTCGTCATCGCCGTCACCCTCGCCGCTCTCATGTCTTGGAGGTAAGGACTAACATAGCCCCACATCATCTGGGCGTGGCGGTGGGCGCCTCGCTCCTGGCGGCGCTCGTCATCGCCGTCACCCTCGCCGCTCTCATGTCTTGGAGGTAAGGACTAACATAGCCCCACATCATCTGGGCGTGGCGGTGGGCGCCTCGCTCCTGGCGGCGCTCGTCATCGCCGTCACCCTCGCCGCTCTCATGTCTTGGAGGTAAGGACTAACATAGCCCCACATCATCTGGGCGTGGCGGTGGGCGCCTCGCTCCTGGCGGCGCTCGTCATCGCCGTCACCCTCGCCGCTCTCATGTCTTGGAGGTAAGGACTAACATAGCCCCACATCATCTGGGCGTGGCGGTGGGCGCCTCGCTCCTGGCGGCGCTCGTCATCGCCGTCACCCTCGCCGCTCTCATGTCTTGGAGGTAAGGACTAACATAGCCCCACATCATCTGGGCGTGGCGGTGGGCGCCTCGCTCCTGGCGGCGCTCGTCATCGCCGTCACCCTCGCCGCTCTCATGTCTTGGAGGTAAGGACTAACATAGCCCCACATCATCTGGGCGTGGCGGTGGGCGCCTCGCTCCTGGCGGCGCTCGTCATCGCCGTCACCCTCGCCGCTCTCATGTCTTGGAGGTAAGGACTAACATAGCCCCACATCATCTGGGCGTGGCGGTGGGCGCCTCGCTCCTGGCGGCGCTCGTCATCGCCGTCACCCTCGCCGCTCTCATGTCTTGGAGGTAAGGACTAACATAGCCCCACATCATCTGGGCGTGGCGGTGGGCGCCTCGCTCCTGGCGGCGCTCGTCATCGCCGTCACCCTCGCCGCTCTCATGTCTTGGAGGTAAGGACTAACATAGCCCCACATCATCTGGGCGTGGCGGTGGGCGCCTCGCTCCTGGCGGCGCTCGTCATCGCCGTCACCCTCGCCGCTCTCATGTCTTGGAGGTAAGGACTAACATAGCCCCACATCATCTGGGCGTGGCGGTGGGCGCCTCGCTCCTGGCGGCGCTCGTCATCGCCGTCACCCTCGCCGCTCTCATGTCTTGGAGGTAAGGACTAACATAGCCCCACATCATCTGGGCGTGGCGGTGGGCGCCTCGCTCCTGGCGGCGCTCGTCATCGCCGTCACCCTCGCCGCTCTCATGTCTTGGAGGTAAGGACTAACATAGCCCCACATCATCTGGGCGTGGCGGTGGGCGCCTCGCTCCTGGCGGCGCTCGTCATCGCCGTCACCCTCGCCGCTCTCATGTCTTGGAGGTAAGGACTAACATAGCCCCACATCATCTGGGCGTGGCGGTGGGCGCCTCGCTCCTGGCGGCGCTCGTCATCGCCGTCACCCTCGCCGCTCTCATGTCTTGGAGGTAAGGACTAACATAGCCCCACATCATCTGGGCGTGGCGGTGGGCGCCTCGCTCCTGGCGGCGCTCGTCATCGCCGTCACCCTCGCCGCTCTCATGTCTTGGAGGTAAGGACTAACATAGCCCCACATCATCTGGGCGTGGCGGTGGGCGCCTCGCTCCTGGCGGCGCTCGTCATCGCCGTCACCCTCGCCGCTCTCATGTCTTGGAGGTAAGGACTAACATAGCCCCACATCATCTGGGCGTGGCGGTGGGCGCCTCGCTCCTGGCGGCGCTCGTCATCGCCGTCACCCTCGCCGCTCTCATGTCTTGGAGGTAAGGACTAACATAGCCCCACATCATCTGGGCGTGGCGGTGGGCGCCTCGCTCCTGGCGGCGCTCGTCATCGCCGTCACCCTCGCCGCTCTCATGTCTTGGAGGTAAGGACTAACATAGCCCCACATCATCTGGGCGTGGCGGTGGGCGCCTCGCTCCTGGCGGCGCTCGTCATCGCCGTCACCCTCGCCGCTCTCATGTCTTGGAGGTAAGGACTAACATAGCCCCACATCATCTGGGCGTGGCGGTGGGCGCCTCGCTCCTGGCGGCGCTCGTCATCGCCGTCACCCTCGCCGCTCTCATGTCTTGGAGGTAAGGACTAACATAGCCCCACATCATCTGGGCGTGGCGGTGGGCGCCTCGCTCCTGGCGGCGCTCGTCATCGCCGTCACCCTCGCCGCTCTCATGTCTTGGAGGTAAGGACTAACATAGCCCCACATCATCTGGGCGTGGCGGTGGGCGCCTCGCTCCTGGCGGCGCTCGTCATCGCCGTCACCCTCGCCGCTCTCATGTCTTGGAGGTAAGGACTAACATAGCCCCACATCATCTGGGCGTGGCGGTGGGCGCCTCGCTCCTGGCGGCGCTCGTCATCGCCGTCACCCTCGCCGCTCTCATGTCTTGGAGGTAAGGACTAACATAGCCCCACATCATCTGGGCGTGGCGGTGGGCGCCTCGCTCCTGGCGGCGCTCGTCATCGCCGTCACCCTCGCCGCTCTCATGTCTTGGAGGTAAGGACTAACATAGCCCCACATCATCTGGGCGTGGCGGTGGGCGCCTCGCTCCTGGCGGCGCTCGTCATCGCCGTCACCCTCGCCGCTCTCATGTCTTGGAGGTAAGGACTAACATAGCCCCACATCATCTGGGCGTGGCGGTGGGCGCCTCGCTCCTGGCGGCGCTCGTCATCGCCGTCACCCTCGCCGCTCTCATGTCTTGGAGGTAAGGACTAACATAGCCCCACATCATCTGGGCGTGGCGGTGGGCGCCTCGCTCCTGGCGGCGCTCGTCATCGCCGTCACCCTCGCCGCTCTCATGTCTTGGAGGTAAGGACTAACATAGCCCCACATCATCTGGGCGTGGCGGTGGGCGCCTCGCTCCTGGCGGCGCTCGTCATCGCCGTCACCCTCGCCGCTCTCATGTCTTGGAGGTAAGGACTAACATAGCCCCACATCATCTGGGCGTGGCGGTGGGCGCCTCGCTCCTGGCGGCGCTCGTCATCGCCGTCACCCTCGCCGCTCTCATGTCTTGGAGGTAAGGACTAACATAGCCCCACATCATCTGGGCGTGGCGGTGGGCGCCTCGCTCCTGGCGGCGCTCGTCATCGCCGTCACCCTCGCCGCTCTCATGTCTTGGAGGTAAGGACTAACATAGCCCCACATCATCTGGGCGTGGCGGTGGGCGCCTCGCTCCTGGCGGCGCTCGTCATCGCCGTCACCCTCGCCGCTCTCATGTCTTGGAGGTAAGGACTAACATAGCCCCACATCATCTGGGCGTGGCGGTGGGCGCCTCGCTCCTGGCGGCGCTCGTCATCGCCGTCACCCTCGCCGCTCTCATGTCTTGGAGGTAAGGACTAACATAGCCCCACATCATCTGGGCGTGGCGGTGGGCGCCTCGCTCCTGGCGGCGCTCGTCATCGCCGTCACCCTCGCCGCTCTCATGTCTTGGAGGTAAGGACTAACATAGCCCCACATCATCTGGGCGTGGCGGTGGGCGCCTCGCTCCTGGCGGCGCTCGTCATCGCCGTCACCCTCGCCGCTCTCATGTCTTGGAGGTAAGGACTAACATAGCCCCACATCATCTGGGCGTGGCGGTGGGCGCCTCGCTCCTGGCGGCGCTCGTCATCGCCGTCACCCTCGCCGCTCTCATGTCTTGGAGGTAAGGACTAACATAGCCCCACATCATCTGGGCGTGGCGGTGGGCGCCTCGCTCCTGGCGGCGCTCGTCATCGCCGTCACCCTCGCCGCTCTCATGTCTTGGAGGTAAGGACTAACATAGCCCCACATCATCTGGGCGTGGCGGTGGGCGCCTCGCTCCTGGCGGCGCTCGTCATCGCCGTCACCCTCGCCGCTCTCATGTCTTGGAGGTAAGGACTAACATAGCCCCACATCATCTGGGCGTGGCGGTGGGCGCCTCGCTCCTGGCGGCGCTCGTCATCGCCGTCACCCTCGCCGCTCTCATGTCTTGGAGGTAAGGACTAACATAGCCCCACATCATCTGGGCGTGGCGGTGGGCGCCTCGCTCCTGGCGGCGCTCGTCATCGCCGTCACCCTCGCCGCTCTCATGTCTTGGAGGTAAGGACTAACATAGCCCCACATCATCTGGGCGTGGCGGTGGGCGCCTCGCTCCTGGCGGCGCTCGTCATCGCCGTCACCCTCGCCGCTCTCATGTCTTGGAGGTAAGGACTAACATAGCCCCACATCATCTGGGCGTGGCGGTGGGCGCCTCGCTCCTGGCGGCGCTCGTCATCGCCGTCACCCTCGCCGCTCTCATGTCTTGGAGGTAAGGACTAACATAGCCCCACATCATCTGGGCGTGGCGGTGGGCGCCTCGCTCCTGGCGGCGCTCGTCATCGCCGTCACCCTCGCCGCTCTCATGTCTTGGAGGTAAGGACTAACATAGCCCCACATCATCTGGGCGTGGCGGTGGGCGCCTCGCTCCTGGCGGCGCTCGTCATCGCCGTCACCCTCGCCGCTCTCATGTCTTGGAGGTAAGGACTAACATAGCCCCACATCATCTGGGCGTGGCGGTGGGCGCCTCGCTCCTGGCGGCGCTCGTCATCGCCGTCACCCTCGCCGCTCTCATGTCTTGGAGGTAAGGACTAACATAGCCCCACATCATCTGGGCGTGGCGGTGGGCGCCTCGCTCCTGGCGGCGCTCGTCATCGCCGTCACCCTCGCCGCTCTCATGTCTTGGAGGTAAGGACTAACATAGCCCCACATCATCTGGGCGTGGCGGTGGGCGCCTCGCTCCTGGCGGCGCTCGTCATCGCCGTCACCCTCGCCGCTCTCATGTCTTGGAGGTAAGGACTAACATAGCCCCACATCATCTGGGCGTGGCGGTGGGCGCCTCGCTCCTGGCGGCGCTCGTCATCGCCGTCACCCTCGCCGCTCTCATGTCTTGGAGGTAAGGACTAACATAGCCCCACATCATCTGGGCGTGGCGGTGGGCGCCTCGCTCCTGGCGGCGCTCGTCATCGCCGTCACCCTCGCCGCTCTCATGTCTTGGAGGTAAGGACTAACATAGCCCCACATCATCTGGGCGTGGCGGTGGGCGCCTCGCTCCTGGCGGCGCTCGTCATCGCCGTCACCCTCGCCGCTCTCATGTCTTGGAGGTAAGGACTAACATAGCCCCACATCATCTGGGCGTGGCGGTGGGCGCCTCGCTCCTGGCGGCGCTCGTCATCGCCGTCACCCTCGCCGCTCTCATGTCTTGGAGGTAAGGACTAACATAGCCCCACATCATCTGGGCGTGGCGGTGGGCGCCTCGCTCCTGGCGGCGCTCGTCATCGCCGTCACCCTCGCCGCTCTCATGTCTTGGAGGTAAGGACTAACATAGCCCCACATCATCTGGGCGTGGCGGTGGGCGCCTCGCTCCTGGCGGCGCTCGTCATCGCCGTCACCCTCGCCGCTCTCATGTCTTGGAGGTAAGGACTAACATAGCCCCACATCATCTGGGCGTGGCGGTGGGCGCCTCGCTCCTGGCGGCGCTCGTCATCGCCGTCACCCTCGCCGCTCTCATGTCTTGGAGGTAAGGACTAACATAGCCCCACATCATCTGGGCGTGGCGGTGGGCGCCTCGCTCCTGGCGGCGCTCGTCATCGCCGTCACCCTCGCCGCTCTCATGTCTTGGAGGTAAGGACTAACATAGCCCCACATCATCTGGGCGTGGCGGTGGGCGCCTCGCTCCTGGCGGCGCTCGTCATCGCCGTCACCCTCGCCGCTCTCATGTCTTGGAGGTAAGGACTAACATAGCCCCACATCATCTGGGCGTGGCGGTGGGCGCCTCGCTCCTGGCGGCGCTCGTCATCGCCGTCACCCTCGCCGCTCTCATGTCTTGGAGGTAAGGACTAACATAGCCCCACATCATCTGGGCGTGGCGGTGGGCGCCTCGCTCCTGGCGGCGCTCGTCATCGCCGTCACCCTCGCCGCTCTCATGTCTTGGAGGTAAGGACTAACATAGCCCCACATCATCTGGGCGTGGCGGTGGGCGCCTCGCTCCTGGCGGCGCTCGTCATCGCCGTCACCCTCGCCGCTCTCATGTCTTGGAGGTAAGGACTAACATAGCCCCACATCATCTGGGCGTGGCGGTGGGCGCCTCGCTCCTGGCGGCGCTCGTCATCGCCGTCACCCTCGCCGCTCTCATGTCTTGGAGGTAAGGACTAACATAGCCCCACATCATCTGGGCGTGGCGGTGGGCGCCTCGCTCCTGGCGGCGCTCGTCATCGCCGTCACCCTCGCCGCTCTCATGTCTTGGAGGTAAGGACTAACATAGCCCCACATCATCTGGGCGTGGCGGTGGGCGCCTCGCTCCTGGCGGCGCTCGTCATCGCCGTCACCCTCGCCGCTCTCATGTCTTGGAGGTAAGGACTAACATAGCCCCACATCATCTGGGCGTGGCGGTGGGCGCCCCGCTCCTGGCGGCGCTCGTCATCGCCGTCACCCTCGCCGCTCTCATGTCTTGGAGGTAAGGACTAACATAGCCCCACATCATCTGGGCGTGGCGGTGGGCGCCTCGCTCCTGGCGGCGCTCGTCATCGCCGTCACCCTCGCCGCTCTCATGTCTTGGAGGTAAGGACTAACATAGCCCCACATCATCTGGGCGTGGCGGTGGGCGCCTCGCTCCTGGCGGCGCTCGTCATCGCCGTCACCCTCGCCGCTCTCATGTCTTGGAGGTAAGGACTAACATAGCCCCACATCATCTGGGCGTGGCGGTGGGCGCCTCGCTCCTGGCGGCGCTCGTCATTGCCGTCACCCTCGCCGCTCTCATGTCTTGGAGGTAAGGACTAACATAGCCCCACATCATCTGGGCGTGGCGGTGGGCGCCTCGCTCCTGGCGGCGCTCGTCATCGCCGTCACCCTCGCCGCTCTCATGTCTTGGAGGTAAGGACTAACATAGCCCCACATCATCTGGGCGTGGCGGTGGGCGCCTCGCTCCTGGCGGCGCTCGTCATCGCCGTCACCCTCGCCGCTCTCATGTCTTGGAGGTAAGGACTAACATAGCCCCACATCATCTGGGCGTGGCGGTGGGCGCCTCGCTCCTGGCGGCGCTCGTCATCGCCGTCACCCTCGCCGCTCTCATGTCTTGGAGGTAAGGACTAACATAGCCCCACATCATCTGGGCGTGGCGGTGGGCGCCTCGCTCCTGGCGGCGCTCGTCATCGCCGTCACCCTCGCCGCTCTCATGTCTTGGAGGTAAGGACTAACATAGCCCCACATCATCTGGGCGTGGCGGTGGGCGCCTCGCTCCTGGCGGCGCTCGTCATCGCCGTCACCCTCGCCGCTCTCATGTCTTGGAGGTAAGGACTAACATAGCCCCACATCATCTGGGCGTGGCGGTGGGCGCCTCGCTCCTGGCGGCGCTCGTCATCGCCGTCACCCTCGCCGCTCTCATGTCTTGGAGGTAAGGACTAACATAGCCCCACATCATCTGCCTAGCCTTTTCCCAACTATGTTGAGGTCAGCTTCCAGTATAACTGGATGCAGCTGAATACCAGTATTTTGTATGGAGCGTTTACTAGGAAACACGATACTGTTTGGTAAGACTGGTTGTCAGACTTATGACTGTCAAAGATCTACGAATGACAAGTGGATAGCGGGCTTTCTAAGTCACGGAATGAGACGGATGGTTATTAAAGTCAAAGTCAAACAATTTATTTCAATTAGGCGCATAAAAGGCAGTTTTTAACGTCAAAAACAAAGAAATAGAACTGATTCTAGTCGCCCCTTCCAAAAGGTGGTTTTCGTATGGAGAAGAATGGGCAAGAAACTCCACCGTTACTCTTTTAAAAATGATTTACAATATTTTGTATACATTAATTATTATATTTATGTGAAGAAGATGCACCTAGAATAAGATTGCTATACCACAATACGAAAAAATAATCAATGACAAATAAATTAATTATGTGATAGATACATGGTGCTCAAATATTTACAAAACATTGTAAAAGTTTACGATATGAATATCACAATGTTCCTAAAAAATTTTTTACCTATCCATTGACCGACCCCTGAAAATGTAGCTTAACATTGATCGGTCCCTTGTGGCTGTTACTTAGCGAAACTTTCTGGGGACTAGAGAGACGAGATAATTTATTTTTGTTAGTATAGTTAGAGTATTTTAGCATAATTATGATCCCAGAGTTCGTTTCATATATTTTTGTTTACCTTTATTTTCGTCTCCACAGTCGCAAATGGTCCCGCGAGCAGAAGGCGGCCGGCATGGGCTCTCCTATCTTCAACTACATGGCCGCCAACACCATCAAGACGCCGCCTGTCGGACAGCCGCCCTACCAGGTAAATATACAAGGCTAAACACCGTTGTCACTCAAACCATGGGTAGTTGACTTAAATATAAAAATAAATGACCCAGTAACAACAAAAAAAAAACCTTATTTTCATTAAAAGATTTTAAAAAGTAAATATCCGTCACTGTCCCGATACTCATGGATACGCGCTCGAGAGAGCTGCGAAACAGTTGACTGAAGAGGAGCCGCGCGCTCGCGGCCGGCCATGTAATGTACCGCGCGCCCCGCCCGCCCCCGCCAACCGCCGGCCGCCGTGTTGAGACGCAAGTTCGTTGCCCTTGCGTATAGGGTGAAATATTCTTGTGGAAAAAAGTAGATTTTCTTTTTAAAAAAAGTTGTTTTTTGTTTGTTTGTTTGTTTTATTTACGTTCTATAAATGAAACCAAACCACTGGTTTCAAGGATAACGGTGTTTACACTAACACCCTGTATTATTCGCTAAGCAAACTTAGAGTCTACTAAGACTAACCTCTTCGCCGATTTTTGTAATACTTCCCACAGAAAAGCCAAGTTTATTTCCCGATAATAACATGGCCAATGACTCTCCATTGCAAAATATCTAAAGTGTTAATTTTTAATGTTATTTTCAAGGTAACACTTGAGGAAAGAATGCGCTGGGCGCAGATAGCTGAGGCGATGGCACAAGCTAGTCATTATGCGGTGAGTTTATCCTTACTATACATTATTAGCTGATGCCCGCGGCTTCGCCCGCGTGGCTGTCAGTTATATACTAAAACCTTCCTCGAGAACCACTCTATCCATTGGTGGAAACAGCATGAAACTCGGTGCAGAAGTTTTTGAGTTTATCGCGAACAGGACGACAGACAGACGGAGCGGAGGACTTTGTAATACGAAAGTAACTCTGTCTGTCTGTCGCGCTTTCACGCCAAAACTACTGAACCGATTTAATGGAATTTGGTACACAGATAGTCTAGATCCTGAGGAAGGACATAGGCTATATTTTATCGACATACCACGCGAGCGAAGCCGCGGGCGACAGCTAGTTAGTACATAATACTTATTCATAGACAATACCGCAAAAATATTTCAATTTACGTATAAAAATGTTATATACGAGATCTAGTGATAAGACGGGTCGATCCATCAGGTTTGGCTACGCTTGCCGTTGTACCGTGGATGGGTGACCATCTTTACATACCGAGACTCCTCCGTGCCTCGTAAAAGCACGATAAGCCGTTGGTCGCGCTTGTCATTCGTGGATCTTTGACAGTCGTTAAGTGTTGTTAGAAGCCCGAAAGTTTGACAACCAGTCTTACCAAGGGGTATCGTATTAACAGTTACTGGGTTGTCGAGGTCAGATAGGCAGTCGCTCCACGTAAAATACTGGTATTCAGCTGCATCCGGTTAGACTGGAAGCCGACCCCAACTTGGTTGGGAAAAGGCTAGGCAGATGATGAATAGGGGGCGAGTCGCAGTTTGTGTGTTGAAAAGACCATGTGATTGATCAAAGTTGTTAATTTAAATGTGATTTTGTTCAAAATGTAGCCGGAAGCTGCGCAGATGGCAACCCGTCCATCATCAGCCATGTTCGGTGGATACCCCACACTGCCGCCAGTGCCGTTACCCAGGTAAATAGAACATTTTTAACTTCAAACAGCTCGGCAATTAGATCCAATTTCATGATTCATCGATTATTATATGATGACGGCAACTACACTGGCTGTCAAAACTATCACACTTTTAAAATTGCAATAACTTTTAAATTACACAAGTTATATTATTTTCGAAATAAAAAGGATTGGAAAAAGTTTTCTTTTTTTTTGTAAAAACTATAAAGCTGATAACCGTCTTTTAAGGAATGGCTAAAAAAACACTCTTTTTCAAATTGTTGCAACTTTTGACTCTTTATGTTTCTGTTTTTGTTTTCACATAATTTATTTCTTGATCAATAAATTTTGATTCAAAAGCCAAGGTATCAAAAAAAAATGTAAATAAGGCGTAAAACTGTAGTTATAAATGTCGTTTGAGTTTTTTTGCCAGTAAGTTTAAAATGGATATTTTTTCGTTTAAGTTAAAAACGTTACGTATATCTATAATTTCCAAGAAAGCTGATGAAATTTGCTATAAAACGTTTTTTATTTCAAAACTCTAGCTTCAACAGTTTAGGAGAAATTGCAATTTTAAAAGTGTGGTACTAAGGTTTGAAGGCCAGTGTTTATGTGATAATTTGTGAAGGGCATATACAAGTGGTAGCACAAAGCTGAGTTTGCCATCGTTTTCATTTTTTCTTTTAGCTGCTGTTAGTCGATGTCAAAGAATTTTAATGGCTGTTTTTATTCTACCAACTAATCACAGCATTTACATTTTAAAATTAAATTGTAAACAATAACAAACTATATTATAGTGTTGTCCATAGGATGGGCATGCATGGCGGCCATCACAACGGTACTTTGAACACCGTAGCGTCGAGGGCAAACACTGCAGCATCGCACCACAATTTATACGGTAAGTTAACACTTTAAGGGCGCATTTCATCAAACTTTTATACCGAGTCATGGGGTCCCAACTCGAACAAATTATAATTAGTCTTGAAAAAAAATCATAGATGGCAGCATAATGTAACAATTATGAAATTAACAATTACTAAAAAGCGTTATACGGCAAATTTTGGCTATAGTAATATTAGTAAAAATCAAAACATCTTTGTTTAATGCTGATTTATGTATTTACACTCATAAATCTCGTATTTTCAACAAAAAACTTAAATTAAGCCTTTTACTTCAATTCGAATCCTTTGGATGATAAAGTAGCTATCTGTTAATCATCTGGTTGAGAGCTCTTTGCAATAGATGGCGTTTTACTAAAGTGCTGATAGGTCACTTTAAACTTGAAACGTTTAGTCGTTTCATTAAAGAAAATCAAACAAAATTAGAAATATAAGAATCGAACGCCTAGGAAGAAAAAAACGTAAAAAAAGGAACAAAAAATCCTGGAGTCTTGCCTTGTACCTAGGCAAGACTCCTAGATGGCGATTTAAAACTACGGTATCTGGCAATTAGTGAGTCGATGATGCTGCCATCTGTTAAAAAAATGGGGAAGAAAAATAGCCAGCTCAATTGCCAGACTTAGGGTGGTGTCATTTCTTTGTATGGGATTGGGTATCTGCTTATAATATCTGTGACCGAGTATAAGTCTTATCTTGCAAATAATTTTTTAATTTTTGAATACAAAAACTGTCAGACGACAATTTTATTCCACGGATAAAATCAACCCTTTGATGAAATCAGCCCTTAGTAGGACATATACCTTACCTTACCTTACCTTTGAACTTTTTTATTGGTGATGTTCTTCAGAAGGGTCAGGTGCGTAGGACTCGCAACCGGCGTGCGCCATGTATGAACGTAAACGAAGCCCAAGGTGTATACAATATATTAACTAGGTAGGGCGTTCCCTTTAACCCGCAATAGAATAGCGTCCAAAAATGCAAAAAAAAAACACAAAAAAAAATTATGTTTAAATATAAGTAGTGAAATATTCACAAAAATATTACATTGAACTCAAACTCAAAGCATTTATTTCAAATAAACCAATTACAGGCACTTTTGAATTGTCAAAGGGTCGGTCAGTCAGAAAATATGAAGCTAGTTGCCCATTCCAAAGCGTAGTAGGTTCCTATGGAGAAGAACGGGCAAGAAACTCCACGGACACTCTTTTAAATCAGAATATTGTTACAATATGTTGTTTACATCATTCATGTTGGAATCATACATGTGAGTACAATGTAGAAAAACGTGCAGGTTAAAAGAGTCCGTAAATAAAAGATAAAACGATACAAAACAATTCAAAAATTAAAATAAATCAAAATAAGCCGTGGCAGCTAAGAGATGACCAGTTGATTGATAACTAAAAGAAACACTCTGTAGCGAATGCCTCGCAGGGTGTGTACCTTTATATTCGTGGCGAGGCATGTGCTACGTACGTGCGAGGGCGAGCCAAAGTATGTCGGCAAATGCTTCAAGATCAAAGTGCCTCAGTGCGAGTATTACATTAGCTGTCGACGTAGTCGCGCATGCACGTTCGAGGTGTCAACAAATAATAACATGAAGACAGACAAACGAGGCATTTGCTTCGCACGTGATGGCTCGACCCGAGCATATGTTGGTATAATTTTTCAACACGCACGCCTCAAGCAGAGGCATTCGTTGTGCGCCGTTCGTGGCACATGCCTCGCAAAGTCTGTATCCACCTTTACTTTTGCCTCAGTTACCAGCTGATATACTAAATTATGAAATTATCTTTCTGTGCAGGTTACACCAACCACATGGCAACAGAATCCACCAGCTCTGAAGCGTCTTCTCACGTTCAAGAGAGAGCTGATCTGCTGGTTCCACGGCCTAAGTCTAGAGCGAGGAGTATGCATGTAAGTACTTGACGATGATGTCAAATCGTGCCAAAGGAATCAGCCCTTTTTGAACATCAAAATTATGTACATAAGGCAGTCCCCCGACACGCCCCCCTTCATTACTTTCTAGTGCTTCAACTGGTAAGAAGAAGTGGCGATCACGTTATTTGTCTCATAACCACACAAAATGGCGTCTTCGAACTACGCTTCTCAATTTTCAATAAAAAATCGTTATTTATGTGATGCTGGCAACTAGCGTTTAACGCTTCTCAATTTTCAATAAAAAAATCGTTATTTATATGATGCTGCGTTTAAATGATAGATTGTCTATTATTCCACAGTTTAAAACCATTAAAGAATGACTTTACATTCATTGAATAGAGTTTAAAGTGGTTTAATAGAAATTCATCGATGAAAACTTTTAAGCAAAGTTCAAGATTTTATTTTAGGAAAACGTCGTGAGGAAACCGGCATGTCTTAGAACCAAAAAATTCGAAGACATGTGACATCTACCAACCCGCACTGGGCAACATTATAGGCTGATTACGTGTATGTATTATGTTTATACTTATTTAAACGCCATTTATCTTTCAGAACCAAAACGGAATCTATTACGACGTTGAGTATGAAAACGCGCCGGAAGCAATATACGGCACTAAAGGGATCCCCTTATCTACTTACACAGTGAGCAGGGGGCCCCCCTTCTATAGAACATAGTATTTGTAAGTATCGTTGGCCTCACTTCAAAACTACTGTGAAAAATGGTGCTTGAACTGTAAAAAAATGTGGCTTGAAAAGTTAAGTGCTGGAAAAGTTATAATAAAATTGTGGACTTTAAATTAAAAAATAAGACACAAGGCTCTATAGGGTGAATTTAAATCATTCACCTAAGTGTAGCTTGAACAATTAAATGTGGCTTGAAAAGTTAATGTAGCTTGAACAATAAAAAGTTGCAAAAAAATGGGGCTTTAAAAATATAACGAAAGATTTTTTATTTTGGCGAATAAAAACTAAGTATAAAAACGATAATGTAAGAATATGTATTTTAATATGGATGTGGAGAATTATTTAATTTGGAGACAATGATTTAAATACAAATTATTTCGATTTAAATGTGTGAGATGTTGTGTCTTAATTTAAATTATAATTATTTATGATATTGTCAGACAAGCAAAACAATAAAAAAATGCATTTATAAGATTGTAATATGAATAAGAAATATATGTGTTTTAAAAGAACGGAAGCTACAGCATTTAAAAATACTTAAATAGGTAAATTGTAATATTTTTATTATTTCAATGGAAAAATATTAAAATCGAATTGTAAAAAAGACTGCTTTTAACGAATATGTTATTGCATAATATTATTTTCTCAATTAATTTTTGTGATTTTTATTAATTTTAGTTTGAAGATAAAAATTATTATATTGAATTATCTCCACTTTTACTTAAAAAAACAGACGTCAATTTATAAGCAGAGAAAAACATAATTTATTATTAATTCTTATCTCTACTAGTACAATTTTTAATTAAATTGTAGTTTATGTACGACTTCTAAACACACGAAATTACATCGAATTTTTAAATAACTAATCATGCACACGTAACCATATCACATCATTTTGTCCAGCAATTCTCGAAATTCAACTGAAAACTTACCTACTTATGGAAAAATTAATCAAACTTTTATATCAAGCAAATCTGTAGTTCTCATTAATCGATAAGTTTTCACTGTTTTCAGTTATTTTCGAGATAAAACTGGCAATGCATACAAAACTACTTATTAAGAACTCTGCTTGTAAAAAATATGGCGAAAAAATTATAAGTAGGTAGTGGAGATCATTCTTAAAGCGCCTGAACAGACCCAAACTGGCCATATTTTTATTTTCTCGAGAATATAATAAACTATACTCCATTTTAAATAAGATTAGACATTTAAACAAACCTTTATACAGTCCGTTCAACCGATTTTGACTTCTATACCGCAGGCATAAGGAGGGCATTAAAAGCAAAAAAGGTTACACAATACCAACTGTCTACTGCAGCTGCCATTTGTCATGCCACCAACGCAATAGAAGTCAAAATCGGTTGAACGAACTGTAAAAAGTATTTAAATGTTTAACCTTATTTCAAATGGAGTTTATTAAACAAAATTATGGCCAAATTGGCTCAAGTTTACAGGTGTTTTTTTTTATTGTAAATAATAATGTTATGGTCGGTAAATAATAAGAGTTTTTTTTAATAAAAAAATATTTTTAACACCTTAGTCAATATTTCGTCATAGGAGCTTTTAAATTGCTATAAATAAGTACACACCGGATTATTATTATCATAATAAACATTTTAGTTTTTTTTTTTTTAATTTTTACAGGCCATCGATACAATTTTTGTAAATAATTTAAAACTGTCAAACTTTTCGTTTAAAATCTGTAATCATTTCATTAAAATAAGTAAGTACTCCAAATATTTGGTATTTTTTGTATACGTAATGAAGGCTATATTCTTTTTTTAAGAAGGAGAAGGTACCTACAACGAAAATTGTAATAAGATAAACGTAGTTAATATAATATTTAAAAGATTCAACGAAAATTGTAATAAGCTGTACTAGCATGAAGGTACCCATGCTAAACTAACATAACCGAGTATCTGACCGGATAATATAAAAAATGGCCAAGAAAAATCAAACCTAGGTAAACAAATATTGAAATGTTAACAGTCATTCATGAAAAATCACAAGTAACTTTAATTAAGTTTATAGAAATAATTGAAAAATACAATAAAATGACAATGTTGTTTATTTAAAATAGTACCTAAGAAATTCGAGGAAAGCTGCAGTTTCCTTAAAACATATATCTATTGTTTTATTGTAATTAAAAATAATTAAAGAATAGTCATATTTTTAGTATATTTAATAAAATAATAAGTCTACCTATTTTTGATGTAATATTTTACGGACAAAGTCAGATTAACCGGGTAAACTAAACGGCTGGGTGAAATTGATACTGATCCGTCCAACTATTTTAAAAGTAATTTATTGGAAGAGAAATCCTGTTATATTTTTGTACTGAACATTTTATATAAATTATGTAAATTATAGTAACACAACGATAAAATGTTTTGTTTTACTTAAATCGCAGTCCACTGCTGGACATAGGCCTCTCACAAGCTGCGCCACAACAACCTCTCCTCTGCCTTCCGTATCCAGTCTGTCCCAGACAACTTACGCACCCCATCTCAGATTTTATCCCGCTCGCACCATACTACTCGCGACCAGTGAGAACGAGACGGAGTGGGGCGCTAGCGGCTCTAAAGCGTCGAAAAAATTAGGGAATCGTTTTTTACGGTGAATATAATAGTAAATAAAAAAAATAAGTCCTGCTTTATAGATAGTTCAGTTATTATGCAAAGTTTCATGATGTAATTTGAAGTATTTTTTGAATAACAGCGGTTTATCCGATAGAAAAAAAATCTGAAGTTACCTCTAAACAGAGTTCTGTTTAGAGGTAACTTCGGATAATCGTATCTCCGCCAAACATAGGACCTAGCATCAATCAATCAGCAACTTTAACATATATTTATTTGAAAATTAATACTGCGGCATTTTCGGCATAACGGAGGATCATGCTAAGCAGTTTGAGGTAGGGTGCGTCCTTAAGGTCGTCGGTCCATCGTCTCTGGGGGGCGTCCCACGTCCAAAATAAATATCAAAATATTTTATTTCACATAAACCTACATGGGCACTTATGAAACGTCAAAAGCTCGGTTCCAATTGGTCGTTTCCTATGGAGAAGAGCCGGCAAGAAACTCCACGGTTACTCTTTTAAAAATAATTGGCTTTAAATTTTAAAAATTATCTGGCTTTTCTAAAAATAAAAACCTATTTAAATCAAATGACATGATAGCCATTACAACTGTAACAAATCTGAATAATTAAAATGTCCAAAAAAAACACTAATAAAGAGTTGAAATTCGTGAAAAACAATCCCAAATTTCATGAGATTTTGAAAGAAAACAGGATACCTACGTGTTTGAAACAATTTATTGAAGAAATAGAGTATTATACAGTACCTACTTACATTTAAAATACAGTAATAATTATGATGTATTCATAAATAACTTTTGGCGGGATAGTGATTGTTAACAGATAAAAAATCAGTATTGCCAAATAATAAATGGTGCCATATAAACAGGGTGTAAGGGTAAACACCGTTGTCACTCAAACCATGGGTAGTTGACTTAAATATGTATAAAAATAAATGACCAAGTAACAACAAAAAAGAAAACGTTATTTTCATTAAAAGATTTTAAAAAGTTTCTATCCGATACCGTGCTCGCTAGCGAAACAGCTGACTAACTGAGGGAGGGGTTATTACACCTTCAAATTGGCAGCACAGTTGTCAGACTTTCGAGCTTCTGACGACCCGTAACGACTGTCAAAGATCCACAAAAAATGTCAGCTGGGACCAACGGCTTAACAGCGGGCATTGCTCATGAACCGTTACAGGTAGACAGTTGTAAATATCAGAGATTGTGTAATATAACTACTTATTATTGCCGCTTAACAAAAAATAATAAATATTCAATTAAGTTAATAATGAAAGGGGTTTCCATACACGAAACCTGTTTCTTCGGCGTTTTTTGGAACCCTTCGTGTGAGAGCCCGACTCGCACTTGGCCGGTTTTTTAATGATCTGGGCATAACCAGGCGCGGGCGCAGCCCAAGATTTTGGGGGGGTCACGATTGGTGCCGAGGAATATTTTTAAAAAGAAAACCATTGCGTTCAACAACACAGCTTCGTACACTAGCAATGGCTAGTGTGTTAGGCAATTACCGTTGTTAGGGTGTCAGCAGACTCTCAAATATTAACTCTCGCATGCATAGGGATGTCGTGATCCGTATGCCTTGCTGACAACCTTTGTTTAATTTTTGTAACATAAAACTTAAACCACAATTCGCGATTACTTTTTAGAACAACAAAAAAAACTGACATTAACAATGGATTAATAAATTCTAAAGTCTGATATACTGGTCTGTAGGACCACCACAGTAAAGTAAAGGAAGACAAGTACGCGACGTCGCCCAATATGAATATCAACGTGGTCATGTAAAAGCGACGCCATTTGTTAACAGCAGTAGGTGCGCTCGCGTTGGAGCCACGAAAAAGTGAATATACAATTACAATATAAAGTAAACTGTTTAGTGACAAGGGAAACATTTCAAGAATAAATTCCAAAACATCCGATAAATTATTGTTCAGAAAAAAAAACTCAATAACATAGGTTAGACCCCCGCCGGTTATCAAAGACACTCCCCAACCAAATAGGTTACTCTTCAAATATTTCCTTTGGATATGCCCATTAAACACTTTCACAATTTCAACGTAAAACATATGACACAGAATGATCAACCAGTGGTTCTTCGCTGATCTTAAGTAAGCATTTATAGAGTACGTAATTAGCAACAAATTATCTGAGCTAATTGTGTTCGGCGGCACTCCTACTAGTTCAATGAAGTCGAAGAACCGTTCATGAGTATATGACATGTATAAAAGGTTTGCTAAAATTGCGTTAAGGTAGACATAGTTTCTGTAATTGCGAAAGTTCTTTAATAAGCACCATGACGTCAGGCCGTGTATCAACGTAATTATTGTCAGCGCAGAAACAATGTCTCTTGAAGTGTTTAGTATAATTCGTTCAGTTTCAAGTTCTATCATGGTGAATGTCACTGGCACTGTTTGAATTATTCACTTGAGGTTAACGAAACGTGTTTGGTAACAGCTTGCCACTAAGCACTGCCACTACCTTAACACAGGTGTTGCAGAACTATCGATGGAAGACGATCTAAAATGAATTGCACTTTATTCTAAACTTGTTTGAGCTTTCCTGTTTTTCTTACTATTAAAAAAAGATCAACCGCTCGTATAAGGTAACTATGAGACGAAGACAGCATCTTTATTGCGTAGTAATAGAGGCGGTTTTTGCAGTCTGTCCGTGCCAATCAATATTATGCCCAGGCGCGGTCCGAGGGGGGGGGGGTCATGACCCCCCCAAAATCATTCAAGTTGTCGAGAGACTGAATGAAGTACGTGCTTTACTAACTAGAAACTGTACTTACTTGAGCCACAGAGACCCCGATGGGCATATATAAAAAAAAGCTTTTGGAGTACTATCAATTAGGTAAGTAACCATTTCCCTAAAAATATTCCTCGGCACCAAAGGTGACCCCCCTCCAAATCTTGGGCTGCGCCCGCGCCTGGTTATGCCCAGATCTTTAAAAACCCGGCCAAGTGGGAGTCGGACCCTCACACGAAGGGTTCCAAAAAACGCCGAAGAAACAGGTTTCGTGTATGGAAACCCCTTTCATTATTAACTTAATTAAATATTTATTATTTTTTGTTAAGCGGCAATAATAAGTAATTATATTACACAATCTCTGATATTTACAGCTGTCTACCTATTACGGTTCATGAGCAATGCCCGCTGTTAAGCTGTTGGTCCCGGCTGACATTTGTGGATCTTTGACAGTCGTTACGGGTCGTCAGAAGCTCGAAAGTCTGACAACCAGTCCTACCAAGGGGTAAGGGGTATCGTATTACCCAGTTACTGGATCGTGGAGGTCAGATAGGCAGTCGCTCCATGTAAAATACTGGTATTCAGCGGCATCCGGTTAGACTGGAAGCCGACCCCAACATAGTTGGGAAAAGGCTAGGCAGATGATGATGAGATATAGCCCGCTGAAAGACAGACGGACGTACAGCGGAGGCTTCGTAATAGGGTTCCGTTTGGCACCCTTCAAGTACGGAACCCTAAAAAGCACACTACACAATAAGTGGATACATACATGACAGAAAACACTAACGATAGCAGATATAAATACATTCATACACAGATGAATATTATGGTTATGTTTAGTTGATTTTATCAAATAATAATTATGCACCACAACTTTTAACGGGTTTGTTTCTCAAAGGACAATGCCAAGATTCGGCTCGAATTGTATGGAGCGTCTGACAGAACTCCTTTAATAATGATAATTCATAATAAAAACAGTTAGAATTATACAATATAAATAATCTTTAGAACCAAAAATCTTTAGAACGACACCGTTGAAAAGTCATTTTAAATAGTTATTCAATTTAACAACACATTCCCTACACTCGCGACAATCTAAGAAGTCCGTTTTGACGTTTCGTTCTCGTACTTGTGTTATACGTTATGCCTTGAGAATCAGTTTTAGTTTTAATAAAATAAAATAATTCGAAAATTGAAATATTTAAATTTTCAAACAAACTAAATAATAAAAACATAACCAAAATTGAGATCACTCTGTGTAAAAGATTCATTCATGCAGCTACCTACCAGCTGGCTTACGTGTCGGCGTCGTTCTATCGGTAAAATCCTTTGTCGGCCATAATTTCTAAGAAATTGCGCGGCTTTCCTTTTATTCGCCTACATATGATCCGTGACCCCGGCAAATGACCTCTTCGTTACAGTTCTTTAAGTACAGGGTGCTCTAAGATGATAATTTAGAAAATTGTAAATAAATCAATAAATAATAACGTTTAATGAAATTCAAATATTTTCATAAAACGAATACGCGAAATCGTATATGTGTGTTTAATTAATGTCGTCATTGTAGCGGCACGTTGTATAAGAAACGCTTTTTTTCATCGCTACACAAATGATTTTTATAGCTGTCAAAACGGACTTCTTAGATTGTCGCGAGTCTAGCTACAATTTCAACTAGAAATGTTGCCAATACTAAAATAAAACAATATCGATACGAAATTGCAATTTCGAATCGATTACAATAACATCAATATGAAGATACGCAAGTGAATTTATTACTTACATATTCGTTACTCATAAATAAATTAATAAATAGCGGTTAGTTATATTTTTGAATAAGTTTATTATATTTTATAGTAATGTAATAATTAAACATATTTTTAATTCGATTATCGATACCGTTTAGAATAGTTTATTCCTAATTAAGTAATTATAGTGCTGGCAGCACTTGATGTAAAACTGGCAATTGTAATTTTCAAAAAAGTTTGACTTCTCCCATCAAGCATTTCCGTATTTTTTTGAGATTTGTGTTTGTATATTACTGTGTTACTGGACTCCGATTTTTCTACCATTTACGACTACCTTGGCTGTTGAAACTGAGGATAATATTTATGCTAAAAGTCATTAATTCATTTAATAGTTTATTTCATGATAGAGATTTCAGAACTGTATAGTGGTCAACTTTAATAAAAACTATATCTATTTTTGGTGTGCTTCTAATAGAAAACAAATTATACTATCTAATTCTATATTTATTTTCCTTTTTTATGAAATATAGTTCATCTTTGTCGGTTCTGGCCGAGTCTTGTGGGAAGCCCTGGCATTCTCCTTTGGCAAAGTGTTGGTGAGTCTTTAATCAGGAATTTCTCAGTAGCAGCCCGCAGTCTGGGTTCGTGGCCGGTTGATGGCAATAGGCTCGCCTCCTATTACATGGGACTTAACCATATCTGACGAAATGTGGGATTACCCTTGAACTTGGGGAGATAGGGCATCACCCTTGTGTAACGTCAGATGTCTTGTGTAGTACATGTTATATCTCTAGGGAAATAATGGTGTCCAGGGTCTGATGATGGAGCAGGAAGGTGGCCACAAGAACTCTTCAACTCATTTTTTTTTTTAAAACGTTGCCCCACACTAACAATTTCTTCCTGTATCGTGGGTGCGTTTACAAACATAGAAACTCACATACACTAACACCCAGACCCGGAACAACTACTTGCAGATCATACAAATATTTGTTCCGTGCGGGGATCGAACCCGCGACACGTTGCGCAGCAGTCCATCGCTCAGCCACTGCGCCAACCGTGTCGTCATTGTCTTGACAAATAAATTAACCCAAGGTGTAGTTCAGGGTCTGATGATGGAGCAGGAAGGTGGCACCTGGAACTCCTCAACGTAACGAGATAACCCCAGTGTTTCGACTAAGGATTTGTCTTGACAAGTACATTAACCCAAGGTGTAGTCCAAGGTCTGATGATGGAGCAGGAAGGTGGCCACAGGAACTCTTCAACTAATCAGGGTAGTCCCGTTGCGTTTGGGCTCGTCAAAGTCGAAGTTTTAATTTGTAAAACATATACAACGTGTAACAGAATAAGCGCAAGACCTGAAAGTAGTTTGCTCAGAATCGGCTTCTGAATCGATTTCCATCATTATTTATATGTGTTAATTTTCTAATTAAAAAAATTTTCTTTAACTGAAATTAGAACCACCGCGTCTTACCAAGGTAATAAGATATTTTATTTAAGGAAATTTAAGCCTTATCTCAAAGGAATAAAGCCTATTCAAATGCATAAACAAATTTGTAATACGCTCATAGCTATCCTATGTTTCATGTTTAGTCAGGAAGTCTATTTTGTAAAAAAAAACTAGGTGTCGTTTAATTAAATTAAATTACAGATATTATTTTAGTCTTATAATTTAATATTCTTATTGGGGTGTATGAGCTCTTGCGTTTATTCCGTTACAGGTTGTATAGGTCATTAAAATAGTTGTTGAAAATAAAAGTAAGTTTACAGAGATATGTTTTGCCGTTGACGGCGTACAAATATTTTAAGTAGGTCTAAAATTACACTTAAAATTAATTACAAAATAAAATTTTGGTTAAAATTAAATGACAAAATCTGATAACGCTAAACTTACACTTATCTTAAAACGAAATTCATATAATTGCGTAATTTTTTGAACATTATCTACTTAAGTTATTAGGAAAACAACGTTTCTGATACATTATTATATACCTACCTATACACACTATGCCATTAAATAGTATTCAAGGTCAAATAAAATTAGCTAGCGAAACTCCAACCGAAACATGAATGGTATCGATATCTAAACATGATAAAACAAAAAAGAAATTTCTTTATTTATTTACTCAGTTATAAACCTTAATTACAATTTATAATATACAAGCTAACACTGAGACTAATATACCTATAAAAGAGAAGAGATAAAGAAAATAAATAAAATAAAGGCTCATTGTGCGTCAAGAAATTAAGTAGGTAGGTAATAAAATGATTTTTTGACGTCATCAACCGCGATAGTGTAATGTATCATAAAGTAATAACGCAATAAAACTGTGAACGAAACTGTGTTGTTGAACTGTCCAAAAGAAAACCATTGCGTTCAACAACACAGCTTCATACACTAGCAATGGCTAGTGTGTTAGGCAATTACCGTTGTTAGGGTGTCAGCAGACTTTCAAATATTAGCTCTCCCATGCATAGGGATGTCGTGATCCGTATGCCTTGCTGACAACCTTTGTTTAATTTTTGTAACATAAAACTTATACCACAATTCGCGATTCCTTTTCAGAATAACCAAAAAAAATGACATTAATAATGGATTAAAAAAATCGAAAATCTCATATATTGGTCTGTAGGACCACCACAGTAAAAAATAAGAAGACAAGTATGCGACGTCGCCCAATAAGAATATCAACGTGGTCATGTAAAAGCGAACCCATTTATTAACAGCAGTAGGTGCGCTCGCGTTGGAACCACGAAAAAGCGAATATACAATTAAAATGTAAAGTAAACTGTTTAGTAACAATGGAAAAATTACAACAATAAATCTTAAAACTTGTCTAATTTCCTCACAAAAAATATACTTTATAACATACGGTAGACCCCCGCCGGTAATTAAAGGCACTCCCCAACCAAATAGGTTACTTTTCAAATATTTCCTTTGGATATGCCCATTAAACACTTTAACAGTTTCCACGTAAAACATATGACACAGAATGATCACCGAGTGGTTCCTCACTGTTATAAATAAGTAATCATTAATAGTTATCGAAATTTGCCACAAATTGTCTGTACTGATTGTTTCCGGCGACACTCCTACTAGTTCAATGAAGTCGAACAAGTGTTTAGGATAAAATGACAAGAATATAAGGTTTGATAAAATAAGGTTAAGGCACACGTAGTTTCTGTAATTGCGAAAGTTCTTTAATAAGCACCATGACGTCACTCCGTATATCAACGTAATTAATAACAGCGCACACATAATGTCTCTTAAAGTGTTTCGTATAATTTCTTCTGTTTCTGATTCTAGCATGTTGAATGTCACTGGCACAGTTTTGAATTATTCACTTGAAGTTGACGAAACGTTTTTGTGAACAGCTTGCCACTAAGCACTGCCACTACCTTAACACAGGTGTTGCTTCTAGAACTATCGATGGAACAATATATTAAGTTGAAGTTTGAGATGAGTCTTATTATTGCACTTTAATAAACTTGTTTGAGCTTTCCTGTTTTTCATATTAATAAAAAAGGTCAACCGCTCGTCAATGGCAAATATGAGAAAAAAACAGCGCCTTAATTGCGTAGCAGTAGAGGCGGTTTTTGCAGTGTGAAGTCCGTGTCCGGCTATCCGTGCTAGACCGTGGCCATGAAAAGTATTTTAGAAAAAATAACAGGTGTAAATTTTGCCAAAATACAATCTACAAAATATATGGTCCCAAATTCCCAATTTCCACCACAAACGAGACCTATGCAACATAATAGTAGGTATATTAATAAGAAGTAATTCTTGTTCATAATCTTTATTTGCATTCCATAATGTATAAAGATGTTAATAAGGTACAATTCCAGACCCTATAGGGCACGGCAAAAAGTATAAAATTCACTATTAAACTAAAAATAAACATTGGAAACCAATTGACAATCAAAAATTTTTAAATAATAATTTTGTTAGAGTTTGGCCAACGAAAGCTGTCCACGAATTATTATCTGTTAAATATTTTACTTCACTTCTAAGTAACATTATTACAAGTCTAATTATTATATAAATATGAAATACTGATGTAAGTATCGCATAATATGTCTTGAATAATAAATAGTATCGACTCCGTTAAAGCAGTGTATAGCAAGCTCTTGATATTTAAAATTGCCGCCTTATTTCTTGGACAGCATTCGTTGGTCAGACTCTATGAACATTAATTGAGATCAACACCATAATTGCGTAATACATGATCAATCACACTCTAAATCGTTTAGAAACACAATCTGTTTCAAAACGATTCAGATTGTTATTAATCGTGTCGCATGAAATTACATTCCAGTACCCATAAAAATATTTAATAAACTACATTATGCAATAGAAGATGAAACCAGTAATACGACATTTTGTAGATAAGATCAAGCAAATATTAATTAAAAAGCCGGCCAAGTACGAGTCGGACTCTCACACGAAGGGTTCCAAAAAACGCCGAAGAAATAGGTTTTGTGTATGGAAACCCCCTTTCATTATTAACTTAATTTAATATTTATTATTTATTATGTTATTTTAATACACAATCTCTGATATTTTCAACTGTCTACCTATTAAAATAGTTGTTGTGAATAAAAGTAAGTAAACATATAGAGATATGTTTTGCCGCTGACGGCGTACAAATATTTTGAGTAGGTCTAAAATTACACTGAAAATTAATTACAAAATAATTTTTTTGTTAAAATTAAATGACAAAATCTGATAACGCTAAACTTACACTTATCTTAAAACGAAATTCACATAATTGCGTAATTTTTTGAACATTATCTACTTAAATTATTAGGAAAACAACGTTTCTGATACATTATTATATACCTACCTATACACATTATGCCATTAAATATTATTCAAGGTCAAATAAAATTAGCTAGAGAAACTCCAACCGAAACATGAATGGTATCGATATCTAAACATGATAAAACAAAAAAGAAATTTCTTTATTTATTTACTCAGTTATAAACCTTAATTACAATTTATAATATACAAGCTTACACTAAGACTAATATATAGAAGAGAAGAGATAAAGAAAATAAATAAAATAAAGGCTCATTGTGCGTCAAGAAATTAAGTAGGTAGGTAATAAAATGATTTCTTTGACGTCATCAACCGCGATAGTGTAATGTATCATAAAGTAATAACGCAATAAAACTGTGAACGAAACTGTGTTGTTGAACACTCAAAAAGGAAGTCATTGCGTTCAACAACACAGCTTCGTACACTAGCAATGGCTAGTGTGTTAGGCAATTACCGTTTTAAGGGTGTCAGCAGACTCTCAAATATTAGCTCTCCCATGCATAGGGATGTCGTGATCCGTATGCCTTGCTGACAACCTTTGTTTTTTTTTTTTAACATAGTACTTGTACCATAATTCGCGGTTACTTTTTAGAGCAACCAAAAAAACGGTCATAAATAATGGATTAAAACATTCGAAAATCTCATATATTGGTCTGTAGGACCACCACAGTACAGAATAAGAAGACAGGTATCCGACGTCGCCCAATAAGAATATCAACGTGGCCATGTAAAAGCGGCGCCATTTGTTAATAGCAGTAGGTGCGCTCGCGTTGGAGCCACGAAACAGTGAATATAAAATTACAATGTAAAGTAAAATGTTTAGTAACAATGGATAAATTCCAACAATAAATCCAAAACCTTGTCTTAAATTAGATTTCTGACGAAAAACAAACCTTATAACACACGTTAGACCCCCGCCGGTTATTAAAGGCACTCCCCAACCAAATAGGTTACTCTTCAAATATTTCCTTTGGATATGCCCATTAAACACTTTGACCATTTCAACGTAAAACAAATGACACAGAATGATCAACCAGTGCAGCTTAGCCGTTGTTGTGTAAGCATCAATAAAGAACGCAATAAGCATCAAATTCATTTCATAAAATTTTTTGGGCGTCACTCCTACTAGGTCCATGAATTTGAAGAACCGTTCATGAGTATATGAATAGTACAAAAGGTTTGCTAAAATAAGGTTGAGGCACACGTAGTTTCTGTAATTGCGAAAGTTCTTTAAAAAACACCACGACGTCACTCCGTATATAAACGATAATATTAACAGCGCAGTAATAATATGTCTTAAAGTGAATTGTATAACTTTTTCAGTTTCATAGTCTACCATGGTGAATGTCACTGGCACAGTTTTGAATTATTCACTTGAAGTTTTGTGAACTGCTTGCCACTAAGCACTGCACTACCTTATTAGGTACGGGTGTTGACTGCAAAACAATCGACGGAACAATAAAATATATAGAAGTTTTCCGCTCCAAAACTAATGATATTATTCTAAACTTGATTGAACTTTCCTGTTATTCGTAATATTAAGGTGAAGTGGTTCCAAAGCAGATGTTTTGATGCGTTTCGACTTCACGGAAAATCAATTTTTTTCTCACAAATACAACGTATTTGCGTATTATTTTTATGATTACGAAAATTAAAGAGTGTCTTTAGTGAAGTATGAGGCCCGAAACACGATTGACAATACTTTCCTCGATACAAAAAAACCGCAAAGTTTCCTTAAATTCTACTTTTTAAAGAGAAAAACCTATTCCATTCGATTGTTATCAAAGCAATTGTAATAAAATTTTGTCTACGTGTTCACTATTAAATACTTTAAGGGATTATGTCCTTATTTTTCTATATAAACACAAATAAAATTTTAAAATTAAATATTTGTAAACTTAGTTGCGCGCGGGCGGGGACATACCACCCCCCTCGGCTCCCGTCAGTCCCACTTCGCCTTAAAAAACGTCAACCGCTCGTTCATGGCAACTATGAAACAAAGACAGCGACTTTATTGCGAAGCAGTAGAGTCAGTTTTTGCAGTGTGACGTTCGGCTGTCCGTGCCAATCCATATTATGCCATGAAGAGCCATGAAAAGCATTTTAGAAACAATAACAGACGTCAATTTTGCCCAAAGACAATCTATGAATGTGATCCCAAATTCCCAATGTCCAACACAAACGAGACCTATGCAACATCGCATGCGACACGATCAATTACAATCTGAATCGTTTAGAAACACAATCTGTTCCAAAACGATTCAGATTGTTATTAATCGTGTCGCATGAACCTACATTCCAATATCATTTGTAGATAAGATCAAGCAAATATTAATTAAAAAATCGGCCAAGTGCGAGTCGGACTCTCACACGAAGGGTTCCAAAAACGCCGAAGAAATAGGTTTCGTGTATGGAAACCCCCTTTCATTATTAACTTAATTTAATATTTATTATTTTTTGTTAAGCGGCAATAATAAGTAGTTATATTACACAATCTCTGATATTTACAACTGTCTACCTATTACGGTTCATGAGATATAGACCGCTGTTAAGCCGTTGGTCCCGTCATGTCATTTGTGGACCTTTGACAGTCGTTACGGGTCGTCAGAAGCTCGAAAGTCTGACAACCAGTCTTACTAAGGGGTATCGTATTACCCAGTTACTGGATTGTGGAGGTCAGATAGGCAGACGCTCCATGTAACATACTGGTATTCAGCTGCATCCGGTTAGACTGGAAGCCGACCCCAACATAGTTGGGAAAAGGCTAGGCAGATGATGATGAGATATAGCCCGCTGAAAGACAGACGGACGGACGGACGTACAGCGGAGGCTTCGTAATAGGGTTCCGTTTGGCACCCTTCAAGTACGGAACCCTAAAAAGCACACTACACAATAAGCGGATACATACATGACAGAAAACACTAACGATAGCATACACATTACTTGCGAGGTTCAAATAGGACACTCTGATGAAATCTGTATGTTTGAACTCATCGCACGACGATAACGCATCGTGTCATCGAGCGCAAATAATCGTGCGAGCACATGAAATGCTTTATAACGATCGTACGATGCGTTTGATCGTGCGATCTTCGCCAAATAGGACGACGATGGCGTCGTCCTATTTGGCACAGCTGAATGTAGTCATAATTTATAATTATGATATGTTATGTTTAGTTTATTTTATAAAATAATAATTATGAACCACAACTTTTAACGGGTTTGTTTCTCGTTGGTGAGTCAGGAATTTCTTAGTAGCAGCCCGAAGTCTGGGTTCGTGGCCGGTTGATGGCTCGCCTTCTATTATATGGGACTCACCATATCTGAATCTATAAATCTAAATGTGGGATTACCCTTGAACTTGGACAGATAGAGCATCACCCTTGTTTGTTGTCTTGTGTAGTACATGTTATATCTCTAGGGAAATAATGGTGTAAAGAAGAAATGCCCCAGAATTGCAGTTACAACATTTTTATGCAAATAAAGTTTTTACAATAGTTTTTGGCGGCATAGTGATTGTTTACAGAAAAAAAACTCAGTGTTACCAATTATTAAATGGTGTCAGATTTAATTTATTGTATGTGTTGCTACTTTGACGGCTTTATAGCCATAGAATTGTCTTCACAAGTAAATTAGCCCAAGGTGTAGTCCAAGGTCTGATGATGGAGCAGGAAGGTGGCCACAGGAACTCTTCAACTAATCAGGGTAGTCCCGTTGCGTTTGGGCTCGTCAAAGTCAAAGTTTTAATTTGTAAAACATATATAGTTTTTGTAAATAAAAGTAAGTATATAGAGATATGTTTAGTTAAAATTGAATGACAAAATCTGATAACGCTAAACTTACATTTATCTTAAAACGAAATTAACATTTCTGCGTTATTGTTTGAACATATCTACTTAAACTTAAATTAATAGAAAAACAACGTTCTTGACACATTATTACAAACCTACCTATACACATTATGCTATTAAATAGTATACAGGGTCAAATGAAATTAGCTAGCGAAACAACACAGATGTGATGGGTATCGATATCTAAACATGATAATACAAAAAATATTTCTTTATTCATTTTCTCAGTCACAGATATTATAATACTACGTACGTATAAACCTTAATTGCAATATATAATATACAAGGTGACACTAACATTAAAAATATATAAATTATTTACAAGTATACAAAGGAAAAAAATAAATAAAGGCTCATTGTAGGTACGTCAAGAAATTACGTAATAAAATGTTTTTTTGACGTCATCAACCGCGTTAGTGTAATGTCTTGGGTATATAGCAATAACACAATAAAACTGTGAACGAAACTGTATTGCTGAACTGTCAAAAAGAAAACCATTGCGTTCAACAACACAGCTTCGTACACTAGCAATGGCTAGTGTGTTAGGCAATTACCGTTGTTAGGGTGTCAGCAGACTCTCGAATATTAACTCTCGCATGCATAGGGATGTCGTGATCCGTATGCCTTGCTGACAACCTTTGTTTAATTTTTGTAACATAAAACTTAAACCACAATTCGCGATTCCTTTTAAGAACAACTAAAAAAACTGACATAAATAATGGATTTAAATGTTCTAAAATCCTATACATTGGTCTGTAGGACCACCACAGTAATGAAAAAGAAGACAAGAACCCGACGTCGCCCAATAAGAATATCAACGTGGCCATGTAAAAGCGACGCCATTTGTTAACAGCAGTAGGTGCGCTCCTATTGGAGCCACGAAAAAGTGAATATACAATTACAATGTAAAGTAAAATATTTAGTGCCAAGGGTAACATTATAAGAATAAATTGAAAATCTTTTTTTAAATTAATATTCGTACGAAAAACAAACTCAATAACACACGTTAGACCCCCGCCGGTTATTAAAGGCATTCCCCAACCAAATAGGTTGCTCTTCAAATATTTCCTTTGGATATGCCCATTAAACACTTTGACAATTTCAACGTAAAACATATGACACAGAATGATCAACCAGTGGTTCTTCACTGATAATAAGTAAGCATGTATAGAGTACGAAATTTTGAACGAATGCTTCATGATTATTTTGGGCGTCACTCCTACTAGTTCAATGAAGTTGAGGAAATATGTATCTGCATATGAAAAGTATAAAAGGTTTGCTAAAATAAGGTTAAGGCACACGTAGTTTCTGTATTTGCGAAAGTTCTTTAATAAGCACCATGACATCATTCCGTAGATCAACGTTATTATTAACAGCGCAGACGTAATGTATTCTATAGTGTTTGTTATAAATTCTTCTGTTTCTGATGCATCTATAGTGTTTATTATAAATTCTACTGTTTCTGATGCTACCATGGTGAATGTCACTGACACAGTTTTGAATTATTCACTTGAAGTTAACGAAACGTTTTTGTGAACAGCTTGCCACTAAACACTGCACAGGTGTTGCCTCCAGAACTATCGATGGAACAATATATTATGTTAAAGTTTTTCGCTCCAAAACCAATGAGATGAGCCTTATTATTGCACTTTATTCTAAACTTGTTTGAACTTTCCTGTTTTTCATATTATTAAAAAGGTCATCGGCTCATCCATGGTAACTATTAGACAGTGACAGCGCCTTTATTGCGTAGCAATAGAGGCGGTTTTTGAAGATCGAGTGTGACGTACGGCTGACTGTGCCAATTAAAAGCTAGATCGTGGCCATGAAAAGCATTTTAGATACAATAACAGGTGTCAATTTTGCCCAAATCTGCAAATGTGGTCCCAATTCCCCACGTCCACCACAAACGAGACATATGCAACAGAATAGGCTTTAATAAGAAGTAATTCTTGTTCATAATCTTTATTTGCGTTCCATAATGTATTAAAATGTTACAATGGCTTAAAGACAAGGTACAATTACGGTGTGATACTCCCTGGCCGCGCCACAGTGGAAAATTAAAAAGACATGTTTCTAGATAATTTGTACGCTAAATGTACTATACGGTACGTGTAATGAAAATAATTGTACCTCAACGAATAATGAAATATATTGAAGTTTATGTGGCGCGGCTGGGGAGTATACTCCCTGGCCGCGCCACCATGGTTCTCGTAAACTACTAGGCGCACCCGAATATAGTAAACGCTAAATAAATGTACGCAATACGTACTCCTCCGTACGCTATAGAGAGATTCGGAAATTTAATTACATTAGAAATGATAGCCTTGTGTATGTGGCGCGGCCAGGGAGTATGCTCCCTGGCCGCGCCACAAAGAGTTATAAGGCGTACCTAGGCATGGTATGCACTAAATAAATGTACGCAATACGTACTCCTCCGTACGCTATAGAGAGATTCGAAAATTTAATTACTTTAGAAATGATAGCCTTGCGTATGTGGCGCGGCTGGGGAGTATACTCCCTGGCCGCGCCACAAAGAATTATTAGGCGTATCTGGGCATGTTATGCACTAAATAAATGTACGCAATATGTACTACCCAAAAGTGTAACAATATTACGGAAAAACGTAATATCTTAAGAGAAAACAGACAGCAAACTCAGCAGACTTGCTGATCTTTGTACTTACTAGATGTGGCCTACAAATTTAGAAGTACAGGGTATTATCTCAGTGAGATGGTTGCATAGAAGTGCTAGAAATATGCAACACAATACGAATGTAAATGCTTTACAAGAATAATTGACATTCAAGAAGAAGATAAGAAGTTGGTATGTACTTTTTATTAGGTACAGTCAGCAACGAAAGTCGTTATCACTGCTACTTTTACATGACATCTAAAATTACACAAAAGAAAGTGTTCCAAGGTGGTCGCAGTTGCTTGTTTTAATAATTTTTGGACAGAATTTCATAAAACTCTATACGATAGCTTTATGTTAAAAAATATTTCTGTTTCGCACGCCATTACTGTTATTATGTATGACACAGAGCCACAAGCGACAAAATTTAGAACTAAAATCTACAATCTGATGTTTAACCTACCCACTATTTTTTGAAAGTTAAAACGTTGAAGTAAGTACCTAATATAACCACTATTTTTAACGCAGTAGAATGTTGAAAAATGGAAATATTTCTATAGACTTCAACATGTTTAAAAATAGCTTCTTGTTTCTATTAGTAATCCGATTGATTAACTGTCAATAGGTCTAGTTTATTTACTATCCGCCTTACTAATAAACGTTGTATAGCGCCTGTATAGTTACACAACGCTTTGTTTTCTTCTTTCAAAAGTAATTTGACTTTTGAAAGAAGAAGACAAAGCATTGTGTAAGTATACAGGAGCTATACAACGTTTATTAGTAAGGCGGTATATGTATAAGTAATATGTCGCAGATGGATTGTCAAATCCGCTCCTATTTTACATGGTTGTACGTTGTTTTATATACACTTTCATAGAATTTCGTTTCACATAAAATGTTTCTTATATTTTCATTTCATATAATAATAAATACGCAGAATATTTACTTTAAATAAAAAATCAATGTTTTTTGTTACAAAGAAAATTTAATGTTTATTTATTCATTTCATAGAATGACAAATCAAATATTCTTTATCCTCATATTGTTTAGTTTATATAAAACATATTACCTAGAAAAACATGACATCGAGTGTCACTTTCTATTTTATAATTGGTAACACTATATACCGTAGTATAGTTTTAGGTAAGCGGTTCGTAACTGTCGGAGTGCCCTAATTTTGTTACTGCGATCAATTTCGAAGTAACGCTCGCCGGCTGCTGCCGCGGCACCGCTCTCTTCGCTCGCTCGGCTCGCGCGTAGTTGGTCACAGTTCAAACCTAACCTAACCTAATTGGTCGAAGTGCCCTAATAGTTATATTACTAGATTATTATAAAATTATGATTTAATAATAATTATTAAATTAAAGACAGTTGGTGAGTGTGGAGTCGGATTTACAGCGATTCGTTTGTGTCTCTAAAACCTAATTTTAGCAAATGTTCTAAGACTAACAATTTTATTATAAATGAACATTCGGAATAATACACCTTATATAATAAAATACTTAGGACATATGACTTTAGTTCATGCAAATTCAGGAGATTAAATTATTTTATTACTCGATATTATGACATAATAGTTTTAGAAGTAAAGATAATTATGTAAAACTAAATTCCGAATTTTTGAACATTATGTTTACTGAGGTTTATACCAAACGTGTTATGGATAATGATTTTCGGACCAACAATATTCGTTAAAAAATAATTCTACTGTTTGAAAAATTTGTTAAATAAAAAAATGTGATTATAAAATTCATTAAATTGAGTTTAATTTGTGTGTGTCGTTAAAACAATAATATTCAAAACAAAAATACAAGGACCAAATGTTACGGGAAACATTTTCTGCGAAACATTTCTGCGAAATAAAATCTACAGTCTGACGTTTCACGTCAGATTGTAGATGTTTAGTTCTAAATTTTGTCGCTTGTGGCTCTGTGTCATACATAACAACAGTAATGGCGTGCGAAACAGAAATATGTTTTAACATAAAGCTATCGTATAGAGTTTTATGAAATTCTGTCCAAAAATTATTAAAACAAGCAACTGCGACCACCTTGGAACACTTTCTTTTGTGTAATTTTAGATGTCATGTAAAAGTAGCAGTGATAACGACTTTCGTTGCTGACTGTACCTAATAAAAAGTACCTACCAACTTCTTATCTTCTTCTTGAATGTCAATTATTCTTGTAAAGCATTTACATTCGTATTGTGTTGCATATTTCTAGCACTTCTATGCAACCATCTCACTGAGATAATACCCTGTACTTCTAAATTTGTAGGCCACATCTAGTAAGTACAAAGATCAGCAAGTCTGCTGAGTTTGCTGTCTGTTTTCTCTTAAGATATTACGTTTTTCCGTAATATTGTTACACTTTTGGGTAGTACATATTGCGTACATTTATTTAGTGCATAACATGCCCAGATACGCCTAATAATTCTTTGTGGCGCGGCCAGGGAGTATACTCCCCAGCCGCGCCACATACGCAAGGCTATCATTTCTAAAGTAATTAAATTTTCGAATCTCTCTATAGCGTACGGAGGAGTACGTATTGCGTACATTTATTTAGTGCATACCATGCCTAGGTACGCCTTATAACTCTTTGTGGCGCGGCCAGGGAGCATACTCCCTGGCCGCGCCACATACACAAGGCTATCATTTCTAATGTAATTAAATTTCCGAATCTCTCTATAGCGTACGGAGGAGTACGTATTGCGTACATTTATTTAGCGTTTACTATATTCGGGTGCGCCTAGTAGTTTACGAGAACCATGGTGGCGCGGCCAGGGAGTATACTCCCCAGCCGCGCCACATAAACTTCATTATATATCATTATTCGTTGAGGTACAATTATTTTCATTACACGTACCATATAGTACATTTAGCGTACAAATTATCTAGAAACATGTCTTTTTAATTTTCCACTGTGGCGCGGCCAGGGAGTATCACACCAATTACGGACCCTATATTGCACGGCAAAATGATAAAATTCACTATTAAAATAAAAATAAAATATGGACACAAATTGACAATCAAAAATTTTTAAATAATAATTTTGTTATGAACATTAATTGAGATCAACACCCAAATTGCGTAATGCACGATCAATCACACTCTCAATCATTTCAATCACCGCGCACAATGAAGGGTTCCGTATTTGTGATGAATTTACCCCAAGAACAAACTTAACATTGTAGTTGAAAAACTTGTTCGCCCATACAGAATGTATGGGAGAACATGTTTTTGCAACTGCAAAAGTAAGTTGGTCGATTATAACTCGGTAACTTGCAGAGCCTACTTAGCTGTGATAGTTTTCCTTTTAATTTCGTTTTATATTCCTACTAATGCCGTGCTATTTTTTCACAAAACCAACCAGATCGCTGGCAGGAGGGGGGGGGGGGGAACACTAACAAAAATTAGCATATTTTTTTTTCATGATTTTATTTTACCGTGTTTTTGGCGTCATTATGTATAGCCATACCAAATTACAACTATCTAGTACTAAGTCTCTGAGCTGCGGACAGACACACAGACGGAAATGGCGAAACTATCAGGGTTCCTTGTTGACTACGGAACCCTAAAAATAATTTAACACAAACGATAGCATACACAGATATAAATACATTCATTAACCCAAGGTGTAGTCCAGGGTCTGATGATGGAGCAGGAAGGTGGCCACAGGAACTCTTCAACTCATTGTCTTGACAAATAAATTAGCCCAAGGTGTAGTCCAGGGTCTGATGATGGAGCAGGAAGGTGGCCACAGGAACTCTTCAACTCATTGTCTTGACAAATAAATTAGCCCAAGGTGTAGTCCAGGGTCTGATGATGGAGCAGGAAGGTGGCCACAGGAACTCTTCAACTAATCATGATAGCCACGTTGCATCTGGTTTCGTCACAGTCAAGGTTTTTAGATGGAAGACATACATAGGTGATTAAAATAATTTATCCTACTAATATTATAAATGCGAAAGCTTGTGTGTTTGTGTGTTTGGATGTTTGTTACTCAATCACGCAAAAACGGCTGAACGGATTTGGATGAAATTTGGCAAACAGATAGTTTATAACCTGGATTAACACATAGGATACTTTTTATCCCGATATTCCCACGGGATCGAGACTTACGCGGGTGAAACCGCGGGGCGCAGCTAGTTGTAAATAAAACTAAGTATATAGAGATATGTTTTGCCGTTGACGGCGTACAAATATTTTAAAAATAAAATTCATTTAATTCAGATAACTAGATCCATACATTCCGATTTAAAATTAACATATAAACAAAAATAAAAATAGGATACACATAAAAAAATATTAAAATAAAATAAAATAAAAATTAACATTAAAATTCAAATTAAAAATCCCATCATTAAATTACCCTCTTAATAAAGGATCTCCACAGAGGAGAAGAGATCCTATCTGCTACAGTCTTTAGAATTCCGTTGCAGCTGCCTGCTTTTAAGTACCTAGGTCAAACATTACACATAAATAACAAAATAAAATTTTAGTAAAAATTAAATGACAAAATCTGATAACGCTAAACTTATTACACTTATCTTAAAACGAAATTAACATTTTTGCCTATTTTTTATTATCTACTTAGATTATTAAAAAAACAACGTTTCTGACACATTATTATACACCTACCTATATACATTATACATTATGCTATTAAATAGCATACAGGGTCAAATTAAATTAGCTAGCGAAACTCCACAGATGTGATGGCTATCGATATCTAAACATGATAAAAAAAAAGTTTACTCAGTTATAAACAATATAGAATATATAATATAAAAGTTAACACTAACAATAAAATATAATAAATTATTTATAAGCACACAATCGAAAAACATAAACAAATATTGGCTCAAGAAATTCAGTAATAATTTTTTTTTTTGACGTCATCAACCGCGGCAGTGTAATGTTTTGGGTATCGCTATCGATAAAACAAATGTTATCAACTTACGTTTCAATTAACAACACTACCAGCGGTCATTGACCCCTAAAAAATCATAATAATAATCTATTTTATTTTTATTTTGTCGTGTTTGGATATCGATACGATACCCGTCACGTCTGCGGAGCTCCGCTAGCTAATCTAATTTGACCCTGTATATTTAGAGAATGACTACTGTAAATACACCTCTTACTTACTAACCCTTCGTGCACATATAGACAGCATGTTAACTAGCAAAGGGCGTTCTTGTAACCAGCATTAGTATGGCTTCCATACATGCTAAAAATAATATTAGGGCAAAAAAATAATAAGTAAGTAAGAAAACTAATATAATTATAATGAAGAAGAGAAACACTCTACACGCACACTTGTATTTCAACGTAGAAAGACTAATATGACAAAGTGTGTGTGTACAGAGTAACTTTTCCATTAAAAAAAAAAAAAACTTTTTTACTGCAATATTTTTTTTACCATATATAGACGCTATACTATTGCAGTTTAACGGGAACGCTCCTCATTAGAATAACATAAATTTTTATATCAGTTTTTTTTAGAAGTTACTCCTTATTTACTAGACTATTCAATTAAGTAGGTCTCGTTGTTAGTGGTAGACATTTAAATCACTTTTGCCTCTGGTTTTTTTGTTAATGTTGTTACTTAAACCTGCTCCCTAATTGTGTAAAACACTATCAATCACTTATGAATGCTAAGGATATTGCTTCATCATGTTCGAAAAATTTGTGTGCTCAATAACGCAATAAAACTGTGAACGAAACTGTTGTTGATCTGTCAAAAACAAAGCATTGCTAGTGTGTTAGGCAATTATCGTTGTAACGGTGTCAGTAGACTCTCGACTATTAACTCTCGCATGCATAGGGACGTCGTGACCCGTATGCCTTGCTGACAACCTTTGCTTTATTTTTGTAACATAAAACTTGTACCACAGTTCGCGATTCCTTTTAAGAACAACCAAAAAAACTGTCATAAATAATGGATTAAAGAAACTGAAAATCTTAATCCATATTCCGTTGTAGGACCACCACCGTAAAGTAATAGAAGACAAGTATGAGACGTCGCCCAATATGAATATCAACGTGGCCATGTAAAAGCGACGCCATTTGTTAACAGCAGTAGGTGCGCTCGCGTTGGAGCCACGCAATAGCGAATATACAATTACAATATAAAGTAAAATATTTAGTGCCAAGGGCAACATTAAAAGAATAAATACAAAATCTAGTATTAAATTATTTTTTTGACCAAAAACAAACTCAATAACATACGTTAGACCCCCGCCGGTTATTAAAGGTACTCCCCAACCAAATAGGTTGCTCTTCAAATATTTCCTGTGGATATGCCCATTAAACACTTTGACAATTTCAACGTAAAACATATGACACAGAATGATCAACGAGTGGTTCTTCACTGTTATTATGTAAATAGTTATAGAATTCGAAAGTTGCCGCAAATTCTCACTCCTGAGTATTTTGGGCGTCACTCCTACTAGTTCCATGAAGTTGAAGAAATGTATACGCTCATATGAAAAGTATAAAAGGTGTGCTAAAATGAGGTTAAGGCACACGTAGTTTCTGTATTTGCGAAAGTTCTTTATTAAGCTCCATGACGTCACCCCGTATATCAACGCCATTATTAACAGCGCAGACGTAATGTATTTCATAGTGTTTATTATAAGTCCTTCAGTTGCATAGTCTACCATGGTGAATGTCACTGGCACAGTTTTGAATTATTCACTTGTAGTTAACGAACAGTTTTTGTGAACAGCTTGCCACTAAGCACTGCCACTACCTTATTACAGGTGTTGCCTCCAGAACTATCGATGAAACAATATATTATGTTAAAGTTTTCCGCTACAAAACCAATGAGATGAGTCTTAATATTGCACTTTATTCTAAACTTGTTTGAACTTTCCTGTTTTTCACATTATTATTAAAGGTCAACCGCTCGTCCTTGGTAACCATTAGACAAAGACAGCGCTTTTATTGCGTAGCAGTAGAGGCGGTTTTCGGAGTTCCAGTGTGACGTACGGCTGTCCGTGCCAATATGTAGCTAGGCCGTGTCCATGGGGACACATGAATTAGTACGACACGCCGGTGATGGGGCCCGCGTGGCCCTCCACGCACTCCGTCACGCCGGCGCGCTGCCCGTACAGGCAGCCTGGGGACACACACATGAGTTAGTACGACACACCGGTGATGGGGCCCGTGTGGCCCTCCACGCACTCCGTTACTACAGGCAGCCTGGGGGGGGGGGGGGGGACATGAGTTAGTACGACACGCCGGTGATGGGGCCAGCGTGGCCCTCCACGCACTCCGTCACGCCGGCGCGCTGCCCGTACAGGCAGCCTGGGGACACACACATGAGTTAGTACGACACACCGGTGATGGGGCCCGTGTGGCCCTCCACGCACTCCGTCACTACAGGCAGCCTGGGGGGGGGACGGGGGACATGAGTTAGTACGACACGCCGGTGATGGGGCCCGCGTGGCCCTCCACGCACTCCGTCACGCCGGCGCGCTGCCCGTACAGGCAGCCTGGGACACACACACATGAGTTAGTACGACACACCGGTGATGGGGCCCGTGTGGCCCTCCACGCACTCCGTCACTACAGGCAGCCTGGGGGGGGGGGGGACATGAGTTAGTACGACACGCCGGTGATGGGGCCCGCGTGGCCCTCCACGCACTCCGTCACGCCGGCGCGCTGCCCGTACAGGCAGCCTGGGGGACACACACATGAGTTAGTACGACACGCCGGTGATGGGGCCCGCGTGGCCCTCTACGCACTCCGTCACGCCGGCGCGCTGCCCGTACAGGCAGCCTGGGGGGGGGGCATGAGTTAGTACGACACGCCGGTGATGGGGCCCGTGTGGCCCTCGACGCTCTCCGTCACGCCGGCGCGCTGCCCGTACAGGCAGCCTGGGGGGGACGGGACATGAGTTAGTGCGACATGCCGGTGATGGGGATGTGGGACTATTCTTGAACTTGGGCAGATAGGGCATCACCCTTGTGTAACGTCAGATGTCTTGTGTAGTACGTGTTATATCTCTAGGGAAATAATGGTGTAAAGAAGAAATGCCCAAGAATTGCAGTTACAACATTTTAATGGAAATAAAGTTTTTACAATAGTTTTTGGCGGGACAGTGATCGTTTACAGACAAAAAAACCAGTGTTCCAATTATTTAATGGTGCCATATTAATATTATTGTCTGTGTTGCTACTTTGACGGCTTTATAGTCACAAATTGTCTTGACAAGTACAGTATAAATCCTGACGTCACATAAATCCTGCATCGCGCAATTAAAGTTTACCGTGCAGTGGACATATAATTACAAGAACCCAACATCAATCGTTGGCAAATTGACCGCCAGACACAACACCCGTCTGGTCGGAGGATATTCTCTATGGTAGACGAGTGAACTTTACACCCGACCTCATACCCCTAAAGCCCCCGTTGTGTTTCAGGGTCTGATGATGGAGCAGGAAGGTGGCCACAGGAACTCTTCAACTCAACGAGATAGCCACGTTGAATTTGTAAAATTTGAATTGTCTTGACAAACAAATTAGCCCAAGGTGTAGTCCATTTATTTACTCAGTTATAAACCTTAATTACAATATATAATATACAAGCTAACACTAACACTAAATTATATAAATTATTTATTAGCATACAAAGGAAAAAGAAACGGCTCAAGAAATTATGTACTAAACTGTTTTTTTTGACGTCATCAGCCGCGGCAGTGTAATGTATTGAGTATGCTATCGATAAAACAAATGTTATCAACTCACATTTCAATTAAAAACACTACCAGCGGTCATTGACCCCTAAAAAATCATCATAATATCATATAAAAATCATCATATTCTTATTTTGTCGTGTTTGGATGTCTATACGATACTCATCACGTCTGCGGAGTTTCGCTAGCTAATCTAATTTGACCCTGTATATTTAGAAAAAGACTAATGTAAATACAGATCTTACTTACTAACTCTTCATCCACATAAACATACAGTATGTTAACTAACAAAGGGCGAACGAAACTGTGTTGTTGATCTGTCAAAAGACATCTGTCAATTACCGTTGTAAGGGTGTCAGCAGACTCTCGAATTAACTCTCCCATGCATGGGGATGTCGTGATCCGTATGCCTTGCTGAAAATCTTTGTTTAATTTTTAAGAATAACTCACACAACAATAATTCACGATTCCTTTTAAGAACAACAATAAAAACTGACATTAAGAATGGATTAAAATATTCTAAAATACTACAGTAAACAAAAAGAAGACAAGTATCCGACGTCGCCCAATATGAATATCAACGTGGCCATGTAAAAGCGACGCCATTTGTTAACAGCAGTAGGTGCGCTCGCGTTGGAGCCACGAAAAAGTGAATATACAATTACAATATAAAGTAAAATGTTTAGTGCTAAGGGTAACATTAAAATACTAAATTCAAAAGGTTCTAATAAATTAAAGTTCCAACCAAAAATATACTCAATAACACACGTTAGACCCCCGCCGGTTATTAAAGGCACTCCCCAACAAAATAGGTAATCTATTTGGTTGGGGGGTCTTCAAATATTTCCTTTGGATATGCCCATTAAACACTTTGACAATTTCAACGTAAAACATATGACACAGAATGATCAACCAGTGGTTCTACACTGTTGATTTGTAATTATCAACAGGTATATCAAATTGCCACAAATTCAAGTCACCGATTCTTTTGGCCGGCACTCCGACTAGTCTAATGAAGTAGAGGAAGTGTTTAAGATGTAATGAAAAGTATATAAGGTTTGATAAGGTTAAGGCACACGTAGTTTCTGTAATTACGAAAGTTCTTTAATAAGCACCATGACGTCACTCCGTATATAAACGTTATTAATAACAGCGCAGACATAATGTCTCTTAAAGTGATTAGTATAATTCGTTCAGTTTCAGAGTCTACCACGGTGAATTTCACACTGGCACAGTTTTGAGTTATTCACTTGAAGTTAACGAAACGTTTTTGTGAACAGCTTGCCCTAAGCACTGCCACTACCTTAACACAGGTGTTGCCTCCAGAACTATCGATGGAACAATATATTATGTTGAAGTTTTACGCTCCAAAACTAATGAGATGAGTCTTATTATTGCACTTTAATAAACTTGTTTGAACTTTCCTGTTTTTCATATTATTAACTTGTAAGAATGCGGAAAGAATAAGGTCAACCGCTCGTCCATGGCAACTATTAGAAACTGACAGCGCCTTTATTGCGAAGGAGTAGAGGTGGTTTTCGCAGTGTGACATACGGCTGTCCGTGTCCGTCTGTCCACGCTAGACCGTGGCCATTAAAAGCATTTTAGAAACAATATAACAGGTAAATTTTGCCGAAGAGTATCAACACACACCAGACACTATGTAGCTGAATAGTATTTTATCAAGGCGTAATTCTTAATGAGACCGGTGAAAAAATACCGGTCAGGAATCTGTTACTAGCTGCACCCCGCGGTTTCACCCGCATAAGCCTCGATTAGGGCATGTAATATCGGAAGGTTTTCAATTCCGATACTGATTTCCGATATTAGATCTCAATATCGGAATTCCGATATTAATATCGGAATTTCGTTATTTCTTTAAAAATTGCACAAATTCGGTGTGAGGTTGGATTGAGTGCATAAAAAACATTTTTAAATCGTATTCCTTAATTTAGTTCAAACATTAGTTGTTTTGTTATAAGTATGCCCACTGTAATTAGGTACTGTATTTATTATTTTATGATAACCTTTCAATATTATAAATATACTGCCCATTTTATCTTGCACTTAATTTGTAACTTTTGTTATTTCAATCAATCTAGCTTTTTCACAACTATGTTGTGGTCGGCTTCCAGTCTAACCAGATACAGCTGAATACCAGTATTACATTTAGTAACATATAGCGACTGCATAGCTGTTTTCCACAACCAAGGAACTTGCAAAGACTTCTGGACTTCTGACTCCCCGTAACGACTGGCAAAGATCTATGAATTAGGAGTGAGGCGTATTTATCGTAACAGATAGAAATAACAGATTACAATTGTTCCTAAAAATAAAACATATCTGTTACTTAAAATAACAGATCCTCAAGACTGTTACCGCGGCTGTTACTGTTAAAACTTCCAATACGATTTTCGACTTTAAACCAAAAAAAATAAAGAAGATATTCAATTGAGATTTCAATACATATTTATCGTGCGTACAAAAATAACAGGCTGTTATTTAATAACAGATATTTGGATCTGTTATTTTTTTGTAACAGTAACAGTGATATCAGATATCGTGTTTAACCTGTTAAAACCCATCTCTACTATGAATGACAGCCGGTACCAACTGCTTAACGCTCCATTTTATCATCATCCTTCAATATTATTGCCTATTCTCACACATATTTAGTTACTTTTTGGTACTTAACATAACTTAACATCATGCGTGTATTCTTCGAAGTATTAGGCTATAGTACACCCGCATTTCACTAGTTTCGCTTCAGTTCCATGTAAAAGGGGACAAGCCTATAATATTGCCATCAATCGGACTGTAATCCAGACTCTAGATGGCTACTGAGAAATTCCAGATGGAAAATCCGAATTGACCGTTCCGATTGAGACAGATAATACTGTTATTGTTCTTGAATCGCATGCTTAGCGAGCTGGCAACGGGAATACGGCAGCGCGCTGTCGCGCTCGGAGCTACACAAGGATCTAAAATATAGGTTTAGTATAAAACACAAATACTAGAAAAAAAAAAAACGATATTGATATTCCGATATTGAATCACCCAGTATCGGAATTGTTATATCGGAACTTACGTTCCGAGATTCCGATATTACGATATTCCGAGATTCATGCCCTAGCCTCCATCCTGTGGGAATATCAGGATAAAAAGTATCCAATGTCCCAATCCAAGTCATGGACTCATGGTCTACCCATGTGACATCCAAATCCGTTCAGTTCAAGTTCCGTTTTGGTGTGAAAGCGTAAGAAACAAAAAAAAACTCTCTTTTGCATTAATATACACCCCTTTGCAAAAAAACGGGCGGTTTTGATTTTTGTACATTATCGGTAATCATTTAGTTGTAAAGAGGTTTTAATAGCCAAACTATATTACTGGCACTTAATAAAGAGTCTGGGTAAGAAAAAAAGTTAATTCCAAATTCGAAAGTTTTGTTTAAAAACACCCGTTTTCCGTTTGTGAATTTTACTAACTTTTTGCAGGTTTGCGATTAGAAGGTTATCCTGGCAACTAAAAGTAACTTCTCGTTATTTTTAGTAGAATAATTAATGTTTGTCGCATAATCCAGCCTTATTGGGACTTAAAAGTGATATCTTTGTGTCGATTGTAATGGCAGAAAAAGCAATAAGAGCTAGTAAAATTGTAGCGCTCCTGGAAGATAGGTGTAGCCAAAAAACTATATTCTTATTGATTATAACAAATTACTAGTCATTTGTGCTACTGACATAGTAAAAATATTAATATTATCCATACAAAAGCCAATAACTGTTAAGGTGCCCGTTTTTTTTGCAAAGGGGTGTATTAGTTAGGATTCAATTTATACAGGGTGGTCCAATTAGTGACTAAAACAATAGATTCCTACGGTTATGAAAACTTTTCTCCAGACTTGTAAGAGTCCTCTGCGATTGTATTAACACAAAAACTGTACATAACCATTTAGCTAATGTTTCCTGACTATTAAACTATGTGGCGATTAACAAATCGTCCACCTGAATTCCGAAAGAGAAGAAATTATACTATACACTAGATACATTATTTAGGCGCTGTTATTAATAACCTTTATATACGGAGTGACGTCATGGTGCTTGTTAAAGAACTTTCGCAATTACAGAAACTACGTGTGCCTCAACCTTATTTTAGCAAACCTTTTGTACTATTCATATACTCATAAACGGTTCTTCAAGTTCATTAATCTAGTAGGAGTGACGCCCAAAACAATCAAGCATAAAATCAATTTGTGGAACATTTCGTACTCCATAGATTCTTACTTATTAACAGTGAAGAACCACTGGTTGATCATTCTGTGTCACATGTTTTACGTTACAATTGTCAAAGTGTTTAATGGGCATATCCAAAAGAAATATTTGAAGAGTAACTTATTTGGTTTGGGAGTGCCTTTAATAACCGGCGGTCTAACATGTGTTATTTTTTTTTTTTTCGTCAGAACATTAATTTAATGGATGCTTTCGCATTTACTCTTATAATGTTACCCTCGGCACTAAACATTTTACTTTATATTGTAATTGTATATTCACTTTTTCGTGGCTCCAACGCGAGCGCACCTACTGCTGTTAACAAATGGCGTCGCTTTTACATGGCCACGTTGATATTCTTTCTGGGTGACGTCGCATACTTGTCTTCTTTTTCTTTAAAGTGGTGGGCTTACAACGGGATATGGGTTAAGATTTTTGATTGTTTTAATCCGTTAGTAATGTCGGTTTTTTTGGTTGCTCTAAAAAGTAATCGCGAACTGTGGTACAAGTTTTATGTTAAAAAAATAAAGCAAAGGTTGTCAGCAAGGCATACCGATCACGACATCCCTATGCATGGGAGAGCTAATATTCGAGAGTCTGCTGACACCCTAACAACGGAAATTGCCTAACACACTAGCCATTGCTAGTGTACGAATGCTTTCTTTTTGACAGTTCAACAACACAGTTTCGTTCACAGTTTTATTGCGTTATTGCTATGTACTCAATACATTACACTAACGCGGTTGATGACGTCAAAAAAACATTTGATTACTTAATGTCTTGATGCCCAATGATGAGCCTTTATTTTAATTTTTTCCTTTGTATACTTGTAATAAAATAATTTACATATAATAATATGTAATAAAATAATTTACATATAATTTACATACACATATAAAATAATTTACATATATTTTAGTGTTAGTGTTAGCTCGTATATTATAAATTGTTGTTATGGTTTATATCTGAGTAAATAAATAAAGTTTCCTTTTTGTTTTATCTTTAAACTCCAACCGAAACATGATGGGGATCGATATCTAAAGATAGATATCGATCCCCATCATGTTTCGGTTGGAGTTTCGCTAGCTAATTTTATTTGACCCTGTATACTGTGTCAGAAACGTTGTTTTTCTAGTAATTTAAGTTTAAGTAGATATGTTCAAACAATAACGCAGAAATGTTAATTTCGTTTTAAGATAATTTCGTTTTAAGATAAATGTAAGTTTAGCGTTATCAGATTTTGTCACTTAATTTTAACAAAAAAAATATTTTGTTACTTATGTGTAATTTTTGACCTAGGTACTTAAAATATTTGTACGCCGTCAACATATCTCTATATACTTAGTTTTATTTACAATAAATTATTTTAATCACCTATGTATGTCTTCCATATAAAAACTTTGACTTTGACGAAACCAGACGCAACGGGGTTATCATGATTAGTTGAAGAGTTCGTGTGGCCACCTTCCTGCTCTATCAACAGACCCTGGACTACATCTTGAGCTAATTTATTTATCAAGACAATGAGTTGAAGAGTTCCTGCGGCCACCTTCCTGCTCCATCATTAGACCCTGGACTACATCTTGGACTTATTTATTTGTCAAGACAATGAGTTGAAGAGTTCTTGTGGCCACCTTCCTGCTCCATCATCAGACCCTGAACAACACCTTGGGGTTATGTACTTGTCAAGATAATTCTATGGCTTCAAAGTGGCACAACACAGACAATAATATTAATATCGCACCATTTAATTTATGGCAACACTGGTTTTTTTTCTGTAAACAATCACTATCCCGCCAAAAGCTATTGTAAAAACTTTATTTGCATTAAAATGTTGTAACTGCAATTCTTAGGCGTTTCCTCTTTACACCATTATTTCCCTAGAGATATAACACGTAGGTACTACACAAGGCCTACCAGGGTTGCGGGTAAGTCCGAAAGGGATACCGGGACCTTGGCAACAGGCAACTGAAGGAACACGGGTGGGTTTTAGTCAGTAAAAGTCTGACACGCCCTTCCGCTCCGCCCAGAGCGGGAGAAGTCATTGGATGATTTCCCACACTCAAAAAAAAAAAAAAAGTACTACGCAAGAGGTATGGGGCTGTACACGTACTAGAACAGCTCCCTATCATCCGGCCACAAACGGACACGGAGCGATACGTACAAATAATAAAAAGGCAATGCATTGCATCAGCGCAGAACCAGGGGGCCAAGTCTACTAATTTACAAATGTGTCAGTGGTCTCGCAATGATGTGTTTTTGACAGATTTTGTATGGCATATCTGTCAAAAACTGATTATTGTGAGACCACTGACACGTTTGTAAATTAGTAGACTTGGCCCCCTGGCTCTCTGCAGGACAAACTGCTGCGTTGAGCAGAGAGTGCAAATAGGTACGCAGATATAACATCATCATCTGCCTAGCCTTTTCCCAACTATGTTGGGGTCGGCTTCCAGTCTAACCGGATGCAGCTGAATACCAGTATTTTACATGGAGCGACTGCCTGTCTGACCTCCACAACCCAGTAACTGGGTAATACGATACCCCTTGGTAAGACTGGTTGTCAGACTTTCGGGCTTTGACGACCCGTAACGACTGTCAAAGATCCACAAATGACAGCCGGGACCAACGGCTTAACGTGCTTTCCGAGGCACGGAGGAGTCTCGGTATGTAAAGATGGTCACCCAACCACGGACCAACCCCGGAGGCGTAGCTTAACCTGATGGATCGACCCGTGCGGCTGCTATTTCGTAGCCGACTAAATTAAATGGGAATTCGAACCGTTTTCAGGATATTCGGCCGATTGCACTATGAAATAGAAACAGATTCTGGTTAGATTTGCAGACGGCATCTTGACCAGATGCTGGGTACTGTATTATCTAGACGATTTGGGGCGGAGGTGCTATACAACATTATTTCTTGTTTATGCTTAACCCGAAAAGGGGTCATTGTACTCATCATTTTGAACAACTTTTTCTATGGGACCAACCCTGAAATCGCGAAAAAAATCAGCTGTTCCATACATTTGTGTTCACTTAAATCGACAAAATGTTATTTTTTTGTTTATGCTAAACTTTTCCGGTTTAGCTTAAACAAAAAAATAATGTTGTATATGCGGCTGACCCCTTTGTTTTTTTATTTCTTTTCTATATATTGACATGTCAGTCGTCTGTCACCACATGACAAAAGGTATTGAAATAAAATGAGTAGGTATTAAAATTATTATCATTTAATACTATAATAGGGATCAAATCGAAATAGCAAAAAAATACATGTGTACAATACATTCATACTGAGTCTTGAGTGACGGCGCACCGCGCAGGCGGAATGAACGGCCGATAAAACAAATGTTCGACATCTTCAAACTTGTCCGGAGTGCGAGAGGGCGCGCGCATTTCACTGCGCATTTGACGTTTCTCATTTACATGCCGCGATAACTTTGTATGATCGTACATACGACGTAAGAGATCGAAAAATAAAATTCATAATCCTGATTAATCACTATGTTATCCATACTCTTTGACAATGAGTATCATTCGAAAGCACCAAGTTTCACTTTATATTGGAAAAATGCACTCAAAAACACGAATTAATCGTTGATTGATATTCTATTGCTATGGCAACAAACTACGGCAATGCGCCGACACTCAGGATGCCCACTAGACATCAGTCTGATAAATCCGCTCCGCGATCCGCCTGCGCGGTGCGCCGTCACTCACTGTTTCTTCACTACATTTCACAAACCAAATTGCAGAAATGTTTACCTAACAGCGCCCCCCTGTCAACGTCATTCGAGCGCCAATAGATAATTGTGGCAGTGTATTGTTTTGGTATCTATTAGCAGCTACATTATCTACTTTGTATCCGTTCCCCGATGACCTAGATCTCTGCTTACTCTATATTGTTATACTGTTTGAGGAACATAGTCATTGCAATAACAATATGGATCTAAATGTGGGTGAGTGTCACTAATACAGCTCGGCTCGTTTCCGTACCTGGAATACAAAAGAAAATATCTATTTAAAATCCAGGTTGTTTGTTTATGGCCATTAGGAAGTTGCAGCCATTAGGCGACTAACTATCGGCTATTTTCTCGCTCAAGAAACGTACAATAGATACCTATACATTCCGTGTAAACAAGATTTAGGGGTATGAGGTACAGGGTGTAAAGTTCACTCATCCACCATAGAAAAGGGAGGATCCTCCGACCAGACGGGTGTTGTATCTGGCAGGCAACTGCCCAACGATTGATGTTGGGTTCTTTTATATAATGTCCATTGCACGGTAAACTTGAATTGCGCGATGCAGGATTTGTGACGTCAGGATTTTTGTGTGATGTCAGGTCTTTGATGCGTTTGCATAGGGCGATGTAGATACCGCCACAGAGATAATACTCGGTCAGCGATGCTTGACGGTTAGAACTCACGACGAGAGCAACCAGCAGTCGAGCAAGTGGTGCGAGTTATCATCGCCTGTCGCACTCCGACCCTCGTTGATAGCCCAGCGACAAAACTATCGGAACTACACACTCGCTGCTCGCCAACTCGTTTTCAGTTGCTAGCTCTACTCACTACCTACTCGTTAATCGCCGGCGGTGGGAAAACTACCTTAAGGTACAATTCCGGAGATCATGGAAATGTATATACATATGCAGGCGTAGCATGGCGCTTTCTATCTCTACGAAGAATAGACATAGCTTTTTCTATACAAAGTGACAGTTCGTTTCTTCATTTTTGACATCCACCTTAGAAATCTTTCTACAATCTATCTGAAGAAAGTTTTCTATCCTTACTGTCAAAATCACACTGACAACCGATAAATCCTATGACAAAACAAAGAATTCTGAGTCGAAATATGTAAAAGAGTGAATTTCGTAAAACGTGCAGTTTACTCTTTCTACTTTGCTGCCGTCTCGTACTGTCTACTGTCTACAGGAAACGTCATTTTTGTCTACTCTTCCGTCGACAAAACGGTGCTCATGCTACGCCTGCTGCAAGAGTAGGGGACGAACTAAAAAACGATGGAAGGACTGTGTGAAAGATGATATGGCTAGAAAGGGGGTGACTACCGAGATGACGACTGATAGAGAAGTATGGAAGAAAAACACATGTGATGTTGCGCCGACACCGAATAAATTCAATGCGTCATGTTCGTGAATGGGCGCCGTCAGTTGAGACTGGTCATCTCTTATCTGCCAGGGCTTATTTTTAATCTTATATTTTTTATTGTTTTTTTTTTATTTTTCCTTTGACATTGTTCTCACATAATTATAGAAGCACCAAGAATACTGTAACCAGGATTTTGTAATATCTATATACATTTTTAGAAGAGTGTCCTTGGAGTTTCTTGCCCGTTCTTCTCCATAGAGATCTACAATTTGGAATGGGCAACTAGCTTCAACTTTTTGACTAACTGACCGACTCTTTGACAATTCAAAAGTGCCTGTAAATGGCTTAATTGAAATAAATGCTTTGAGTTTGAGTTTGATAGTTTGAATTGGAATAAAGGCAGGAGACTGATGACTTGATGAGTATACTATAATACTTACGCATTCGTTCTAGATATGTCCCCAGCATTGATCAATAATTTATTTTCTTTTTTTAGGTACGTCATTGAGGCTTCATAAATACCGTGACCAGGGCCGACTACAACCTGCAAATAAAAGCAAAATTACATATAAAACCACGCCTGTTTTTCCCTAAGGGTTAAGGCTCTTACATACTGGGGCGATTCGTCGCGCGACCTTGGGTAGACGCGACTTTTCAAAAAACAATTTCTGAGAAAACTTCACGGCGAACAATGCGGCGGCAGCGTCGCGTCGCGCGACAATGCACGCCAGTATGTAAGAGCCTTTATGTGTGTATAATGGGTGTGTCCTTTGCAAAAAAAACGGGCGGTTTTGATTTTTCTACATTATTGGTCATCATTTAGTTGTGAAGAGGTTTTAATAGCCAAACTATGTAACTGGCACTTAATAAAGAGTCTGAGTATGAAAAAAAGTTAATTCCAAATTCGAAACTTTTATTTAAAACAATAATAATCTAAAGGGTGTAGCTAAAAAACTATATTATCATTGATATTAAGAAATGACTAGTCATTTATGCTAATGACATAGTAAAAATATTAATATTATCCATAGAAAAGCCAATGACTGTAAGGTGCCCGTTTTTTTGTTGCCAAAAAGTGTATATTGTATCACATAGGTACCTTTATCTGATAGTTTTCTTTAGGAATCTTGGTGTTGGCTCCGAATCTGCCCAGATAAGCGTCGACGTCCTTATTCACGATGAAAGAGAGCATTTTACTGTTAGGTCTCTGTCTCATCACCGACTGGATCTGGGTCAGTGTGCGAGGGACGCATTTTGATCTGAAAGTTCATAATTTTATGTAATAACTAGCTGCCGCCAGCGGCTTCGCTCGCGTGTAATCTTTATAAATTATAGCCTATGTTACTCAAGGTGAATGTAGCTTTCTAATGGTGAAAGAATTTTTGAAATCGGCGCAGTAGTTTTTGAGTTTATTCATTACAAACATACACACAAAAATACAAATCTTTCCTCTTTATAATATTAGTGTAGAATTGTAGATGTAGATTTAGACTTCCGTAGACCCTTATAATTTCATCATGTGTGTGTGTCCGTCTGTCCGGATGTCTGACAACCAGGTTCGTTAGGTCGTGGTACCTTTTGGGTACAGAAAGACTTGTCGGAACTTGAATCAATCACGTCTAAACATCTTAAATAATAAAAATATATCAAATTGTAGGAAAATGTCGAAAATTCATAGTTTAATACCAGGAATAAACACAATCTTGCTGTACATCGCACTCGTCTCCACAGCTTGCACTGACTGGACAGGTCCACTCAAATCTGTGTGGTTCTTTCCTCAAAAGACCATTTTAGACGCTAATCTACATGGTCCTCATATGACCTGTCCAAGATTATGTCTGGACTTTAAAAGAGACTGTTTCGGCCTTTTTTCTCAGAGTAGTCAGATAAGAAACGCCGACCTCATCTAGCTTATTTTTAATATTTTTTAATATGACGTGTAAAAGTGATTCCAATATCCTATTTACAGAATAAACAATTTAATTAAATTTCATTAAATAATTTTGATGGAGAAAAGACCATCTTTAATTCTGTTTGGATAATTTTAACGTTACGTTGTCCCAAACCCATGCAGGCGAAGCCATCACAAAAAATTGTTAAATTTTCAAAAGCTAGGAAAAAAATCGACCGAGCCTTACGAGTCGCATATGATGTGTGTAACATCTGACATCTAACCTTGGTAATAAGCAACAAGCTTAAATCCATTGCATTTTTAAATTAAATAAATAGTGGTAATGAAGTTTTGTGTTATCCAAAGTCGAAGTTTCGCGCCAATCGTGCGTGTTATCATTTTTACTTTTCACAAATATCACTCATACTCATGTAGATACGATTTAAAATGTGACAAATATTATTCAAAATATTATAAACAACTAGAAAATGCCCAGATCTTAACATAATATTATACAAACACAGGTCCAATTATAAACTTTGTTGATAAATTGTTTTAATATAAAAATATGCAGAATTTAGATATTTTTGTTCTTGAATGAAAAAACATGGGTGAAAGTAAGTGCGGCGATACGACGCCGCGACCGCGCCGCCGCGCCGCGCCGCCGCCGTTTCACTTGATTAATTAAAGTATTATAAAGCGCGTGCACTTTTGCAAGCAGCCGGCGATCAAGCTGAACGCCGCGCGTGGCGCAGTTTCCGAGCGGTGGTGGTGGCGCATGGCGCTGCGGTGGCGGCGCGGTGGCCGTTGCGGTGGCGGCGCGGTCGCGCCGACGCGTCGTATCGCCGAGCAGTAACAATACTCGTTTTATTGAACCATATTGTTATACCTATGTCTTATAAGAACAAATAGGAAATAACAGATTAAGAAACAGTTACACTTTTATATCGAATTCATAGTAAAATAGCGAGAAAACGGGGGTTTAAACGCAAATGGTCCGAAAAGGGACGGGGCCTCGGTACCTTCTGAACGCCAACTCTAGCACTGCGCGTGCTCATTGGTCAAATCAAATAGCGCGCGCTACCCCGGCTTCCTGTTACACACTTCCGTCCCTTTTCACGTAATCACTCCCACAGATTGCAGGAAAGCGAGAGGAAAGATGGTACACATCAATAATTATTACCTTTGGCTTTCAGTCAGGTCATTGATGTATTTGATAAAGGCGTGAACAGTTTTGTTAACCATTTTGCTGTCTGTCACATTCTTCCATTTGACGCATGCGCACCAATGGGGCTCTATACCTGCTTCACTACACGACCTGTTCTTAGGAATCTGAAAAAAAAAAGAAACGGTAATGATACAGGGTGTTAGTGTAAACACCGTTATCCTTGAAACCAGTGGTTTGGTTTCATTTATAGAACGTAAAATCAATGGAAAGCAATATTTTTTTTTTTTTAAAGAAAATTACATTTTTCCACAACAATATTTCAGCCTATATGCAAGGGCAACGAACTTGCGTCTCAATACGGCGGCCGGCGGTTGGCGGGGGCGGGCGGGGCGCGCGAGACGTTACATGACCCCTCTTCAGACAGCTGTTTCGCAGCTCTCTCTAGCGTGTATCCATGAGTATCGGGACAGTGACGGATATTTACTTTTTAAATGAAAATAAGGTTTTTTTATGTTGTTACTCGGAAATTTATTTTTATATTTAAGTCAACTACCCATGGTTTGAGTGACAACGGTGTTTACCCTTGCATACTGTATAAGTAAAAAAAGCTACCCAACATCGAACATAAGGTGCTATTGTAATGCTATTGTAAACCTGAAATCGCGAAAAAGTTTGGCTGTACCCTACATTTATATTCGCATAGCTCGACAAAATGTAGGGAAAAGCTGTTTTTTTTTTCGCATTTTCAGGGTTGGCATAAGATGATTAAACAACTAAAATTTAACCCTATATACAAGACTTCCCGACATCAATCGTCGGGCAGTTGCCCGCCAGACACGACACCCGTCTGGTCGGAGAGGTCCATAAAGCCGGGGTTTGTCCCGTTCCGAGTCACGGCGGAGTCTCGGTATGTAATGGATGGTCACCCATCCACGGACCTACCTAAGCAAGCCTAGCACCGTTTGACATCAAATAAAATCAAACACCATCAAACGGTGTGGGCCCCGCCCGCCCTTTGGATCTTGCCAGGGGCGAGTGGGACATTTTAATCAAAGATTAAAATGTCCCACTCGCCCCGTTTTTTATTATTTTGGTGTACCAATTCGCCCCTTACGAAGGGCCGAGTGGAAAATTGACATTTAAATAATTATTTTGATGTAACTTACCGGTTCCAACAGCGTCATTGCCCTCGGCAAGTCAGCGCCAAGTACTTTGAAAGGGTTTATATCTTCTGACCATTCCAGTACGTCCAATATAGTAGCATGAATATCGTGGGGCGTGGTCAGAATGTTGGCATTAGCTTCTAGTTGCGCCTGCGCATTTGGACGCATACGTTTAAGCTTTTCTGGTAATCGAATACTCATTAGAGGGAGACGCTCTTCAAATTTGCCCTGCACTGTGCTCCTGACGTCTGTAAACCTGTTGAAGAGAAACCATAGATCGTGGATAAAACATTTTTTAGGGTTCCGTAACCAAAGGGTAAAACGGGACCCTATTGCTAAGGCTCCGCTGTCTGTCTGTCTGTCCGTCCGTCTGTCACCAGGCTGTATCTCATGAACCGTGATAGCTAGACAGTTGAAATTTTCACAGATGATGTATAATGTCTGTCTGCCCGTCTGTCACCAGGCTGTATCTCATGAACCGTGATAGCTAGACAGTTGAAATGTATATATCTGTTGCCGCTATAACAACAAATACTAAAAACCAGAATAAAATAAATGTATAACGAAAAATCAAATTCATAATCCTCATTTAATTACTATTTTATCCATACACTATAACAATGAGTATCATTCGAAAGCACCAAGTTTAACTTTATATTGGAAAAATGCACTCAAAAACACGAATTATTCGTTGATTAATATTCTGACAGGACAATATTACAATGTCATGTCTTTGGGTTCGTTGCTATGGCAACGGTAGTGCCATAGCAACAAACTACGGCGGTGCGCCGACACTCAGGACGCCCACTAGACATCATTCTGATAAATCCGCTCCGAAATCCGCCTGCGCGGTGCGCCGTCACTAAGGACTCAGCGTAACGTTGTTGAGCAGATTCTTTTTGGAGTTACCTTTAACCCAAAGAGTATTAAACCACTTGAGAGCTGATAGACCGATTTTGTCTAGGCACACGACTCACCACTGCGGGCCCGGACGAAGACATTACAGCGGTTGTGATTGGCCGATGCAACAATGTCAGGACGAAAGTCCCAAACATAGTGAGGCACAAGTCAGTTTTGCAACAATAATATCGATATCGATAAAATCGACGTCGATTCGACGATTTCCTAATTGAACAATAATTAAATTGAATTTCACTTATGAGAATGTATTGTTCTATCCGAAAGGAAATGACATTGCTATTACTTATTTTTAATCTGCTGTGAAATGCCTTGAACAAACAACGCTATATTTATTTGGAATAAAATTTTCTCTGTGAACTGCATTAATCCACTTTTCGTAAGGTTACGGAATATTTTGAAATCTAAAATATAAATATTAAGTACGTAGTGTTACTTTTTTACCATAACATCGTAATTTTTATCGTCAATAATATAGTTGCTTTATTATGAAGTTATCACAACACTCTCCAGTATAAGTGCAGATAGAAAGGGACAGACGTATTGCAATACCCTAGTGAGAGAAAGGGACTTTTCAAAAAGACATCAACGCGGTGTACTTTTTTTGTGACCCTTTACGTATCAACCAGTTTATCTTAAGCCCTGCAATAAATTCATAATATTATTAAATTACAAATACTTATATTCTACTTACCGATGAAAAGTAATGCTATCTTTTTTATAGTTGGATGTTCTAGACGGTTTTCCACACCAATTAACCGAACAATAACTCATAATTTGTTTATTATTATGTTATTTAAGATCAAAATAACCGCGTATGCAGAGTTCCAATCACTGGTCAAAACTAAAATGGCCACTCATATCGTTATCTAATATCAGTTCAATTAAACTGATGTGTCGTGAGCCCGAGTCGCCCGCATCAGCAGTCAAGAGGCTATACATAAACCCAAACATATCTTTCATCCTTTGACAAAATTGACGGCAGGCGGTGCAAACTCATCAAACTTGAGATTTGTTGTACAATAGTCATTGCCTTTACCTTACCTCGGTCCATGGTCTCCAAATATGATGACGAGTGTATCTTCGAAGACGTTCCTCTGCTCCAGGGTCCGAAGGAGGTTCACCATTGCATCATCTGCGACCTCTATCATGGTGAGATCGTGGCTGATGTCACCCATAAATGTTAAACAAAACCGCTTGCCATCTAGACGTAGGAACTGTCAAAGTTAAAGGACAAATTTGTTTATTAGTAAAAATTATTTATAGAGATTTAACCTCTCAAGCGTCAGAGCGCCTGGCGCCACTGTCGCAAATTTTATGACACTACCCACAAAAAAGGTCGGTTGTCGTTTTTATAGCACCTCAGTTCACTACGTAGTATTTCTTTAAAAAAATAATTACATTATGGTGGTCAGATAGGCAATCGGTCCATATAAAATACTGGTATTCAGCTGCATCCGGTTAGACTGGAAGCCGACCCCAACATAGTTGGGAAAAGGCTAGGGAGATTGATTTTGACTTTATGGTGGTAGGTGCTATAAAACGACAACCGACCGTTTTGTGATTATTAAGTTTTTTTAGAACCCCAAAATAGGAATTAATTGAGGTTCACAAAAAGAGGTGCAATCATTAGAGTGTTCAAAAATATTTTTAAGAAATCAAAACGGGTTTTTTTTTGAGTTTCTATCAAATACATGCCGTTAATACAGGGTATTAGTGTAAACACCGCTATCCTTGAAACCAGTGGTTTTGTTTCATTTTTAGAAAGTAAAATCAATGAAAAAAAAACAACTTTAAAAAAAAAAAAAAACATTTTTCCACAAGAATATTTCACCCTACACGCAAGGGCAACGAACTTGCGTCTCAACACGGCGGCCGGCGGTTGGCGGGGGCGGGCGGGGCGCGCGGGGCGTTACATGACCGGTCGTCAGCTAGGCTGTTTCGCAGCTCTCTCGAACGCGTATCCATGAGTATCGGGACAGTGACGGATATTTACTTTTTAAAATCTTTTAATGAAAATAAGGTTTTTTTTTTGTTGTTACTGGATCATTTATTTTTATATTTAAGTGAACTACCCATGGTTTGAGTGACAACGGTGTTTAGCCTTGCATACTGTATATACCTGATCAGTAATATTCATCATCAGTTGGAACTGAGGCGTATCTCCCACGCAGAATTTAATTAACGGGTTCTTCCATCTCAGTCCGTTTTTGGATTCCTCAAGTAAGAAGGAACGTATGTAATGGTCGGCTGGTTGGTGTCGAAACCCTTTACAACGGAATTGGAAGGTCCCTGCCCATGGCATGTCTTCGAAATATGCGGTGCGGTAACTGAAATAGGGAAATAAAACATAACCGCGGACAAACAGACGGACATGGCGAAACTATGAAGGCATGACATAACTATGACATACTGGCGCGATTCGCCGCGCGACGCGAATTTTAACAAAACAATTTCTGAGAAAACTTCACGGCGAACAATGCGACGGGGTAGCGTCGCGTGACGTTTCGCGCCAGTATGTAAGAGCCTTAATGCTGGGGCTACACTTCGCGTTATCGCGAACTTTTCTTCGTGCGCTCTCTCTCGCACACCCCTCGATGTCTCGCTGAGCATAAGGCTTCCTTGTTGACTACGGAATCCTAAAACTTCATACTTCATACAGACTTCATACAGTAAAAATGTTACAAGAAGAAAGGTCTTAATTTAAAAAAAAAAAAAAAAAAAAAAAAATCTGGTAAAACTAACGAAAGCAATGAATACTACTAAAGTTTAGTAAAACAGACCTAACCAGTCCAAAAAAAAAAGTACGTGGCCGCGCGGTCCAAACGTTACTTTGTACGCTGATATCTCATTATCTATAATTGCTAGGATTTCGGTGTAAACATCCATTTATTCGAATTATAACCCTCAGAACAGTTTTAAACGCGCGACAAAACATGTTTGGAAATGAAATCCTCAACGCATTATCGGTTTTGGCTTATAAATGATCGCTTACCCATCTTTCTTGACCTTGTAGAATATGAAAGGTAAATTATCCATTGTGTCATTCGTTTTAGCGTGCTTCCTAACATCGGGCATTTCCAGTTCCGTCTTCCCAGTAAGCATCGGGAACATGGCATGCGGTGTACCATCGCCGACGATGTTGTATCTGAAATATTATTATTAATTATCTATAATTTATCTAATAATCATTTTATTTCAGAAAATACATAATTTTAAGCAATGTTAGTGAAGTCGTGTTACCCAGTAGCTGGGTTGTGGAGGTCAGATAGGCAGTAGTTCCATGTAAAAGACTGGTATTCTGCTGCATTCGGTTAGACTGGAAGGCGACCCCAACATAGTTGGGAAAAGGCTGCCTAGTCAGATGATGAACGATGTTTAGTGAACATGCAGGTTGCACAAGTAATGGACGATCGGGCAATCATAGGACATGACCAGTTCCTGCCTTTGAATTCGGGAACTGTCAATCTTGTTTTGTTGGTAAACAAAACAAGATGGCGGCTTTCATTCTGATTTTGGCAACGCCCCAAAAGAACCGTAGAGCGTCGTAAACAACAAGCCCTGGAATTAACGCACACCACCAAACACCCCAATTAGGCCTCGTATACGGAGACGCGGGGCGTCGAGCGAGGCGTTGGGTGGCGCGGCCCGCACTGAATTCAAAAATAATGGCGTTGTATGAGTGTGTTTACGGAGAAGCATTTTTTCACGCGTTTGCTGAAATGGGGCGTTTTACGCGGCGGGGCCTGCGGATGGCACCGCCACGTCACACGCAGCGTTCAACGCGGCGGCGCACGCAGCAGTGCCCGCGGCGGAACCTTCTGCCAGTCTTATTTGGAATTCACACAGCGCAGACGTAGTCACCGTCGCAATGGAGTACGATATGATCGACTTTTTTTTAGAAGAAAATTCTAAGTATGTTAAAAATTGATAACCTCCTCTTTTTAGAAGTCGGTTAAAAACAGACTTGAGTACCCCGCGTGTGCCGCAGCGGTGCCCGCCGCGTTGCCCGCCGCGTGCTTCGCTACACGCTTGACGTTTCGCGGCAGGCGCAGCGGCGGGCACCGCCACTCTTCCCGTCGCATCTCTATGAACAACATCGTATATTGCCATATGATTGTGTTTATACGTGCGATGGTAAGTGCCGCTTCACGCGCCGCCTCTCCGGAAACAGAAAAAACGTCCGACGCGCCGCGAAACGCCAAGCTGCACGCGCCGCCCAACGCCCCGCGTCTCCGTAAACGAGGCCTTAGAATATTTTGTTGAAATCGATTCTTTAAAATGCTTTCCTAATGTGTTTCAATAATTCAGTTACAAATTGTTTAACTTACCCATTGAGTATTGTTGCTTTGACGTGATTCTTGAGGTGTTCGTAACATTTCGGCATTTTTCGTATAAAACCGTTTTTGGAGATGGAGTCGAAGCCAAACATAAGTACATTGAGTGTGTCTTCTCGATTCGGAGGAGATTTTGTTCGTGTTACTGACGTACGGAACCCTGTGGCATAGCCTGTCCAAGTAGAGCTAAGAAGTCTGCAACAAGAAAGCCTTCTTATGTAGGTAATCAGAATAGGAATCACATTTATTTGTGAGAATACGAGTACAATAAGGTGTAGGCTCCGCTCGCCCCTTGGATCTTGCCCCTAATTACCTAAGTGTATGCATTTTTCTGTGTGACTGTACCTTTTTTGGGTAAATTTCAAAGGAAATGCCGCAAGGGGCGAATGGATACATCAATATAATTATTTAAATGTCAATTTTTCTATCGGGGCGAGTGGAACATTTTAATCGAAAGGGGCAAGATACAAGGGGCGCCCCGCTCGCCCCACACACAAATATGAAATCGCGAAAAAAAACAGCTGCTCCGGACATTTTGACGAGTTATGCGAACATAAATGTACGGAAAAGCTATTTTTTTTTTTTGCGATTTCATATTTGTTCCCATAGTAAAAGTTGTTCCTAATAATGAGTACAATGACTCCTTAAGAGGTTGTTGGTGTTTTACCAATAACCCTGTATATTTTTTTATTCTAATATTTAAAAATATAATTTGTGTGTATGGAAAATGAAATAAAGAATAAAATATATAAGTAGTAACCACTTACAATTTTTTTATTTTTTTTTATAAAATAATTATCCCAATAATTTAGCACCTTACCTTTCTTTATGTCTCCCCGTACATTTTACTTTGACATGATCACTCACATTCAGTATATAAGGCGTATCACCCTTCACTACTGTGGTCGCCGCTAGGTAGTGCTTATGGTCACTCACGTGTATAATATCTCGGTATCTACACACTATATTTAACGTCGTAGATAATATTTCATCCACTATCCTGCATTCTGAGTGCTGGAAAAATCAAAACTATTGTTATAAAAAACTATTGTTATTTTTTTTTAGCGTTAAGTATGTAGTTATGTGTGGAGGAGCTCGTGGCTAAGTAATAACAGCCGCATGGGTCGATCCATCAGGTTATGTTACGCTTGCCGGGGTTAGTTCGTAGATGGGTGACCATCTTTACATACCGAGACTCCTCCGTGTCTCGGAAAGCACGTTAAGCCGTTGGTCCCGGCTGTCATTTGTGGATCTTTGACAGTCGTTAAGGGTCGTCAGAAGTCTGAAAATCTGACAACCAGTCTTTCCAAGGGGTATCGTATTACCCAGTAACTGGGTTGTGGAGGTCAGATAGGCAGTCGCTCCATGTAAAACACTGGTATTCAGCTGCATCCGGTTAGACTGGAAGCCGACCCCAATATAGTTGGAAAAAAGCTAGGCAGATTGATTTGAAGTATATAGTTATATAAGTTAAAAGTAATTTTTGTTTGACCGTTTGTAATAAAAATCTGTTTACATTTCTTTGTATCTTTGCTTTTAAATTTTCGATTATTGCCACCGACTTCCGAAATTAAAGTTATTTTTCACTTTTTTTGTAGTTTTTTGGAAGTCAGTTGTTTTTTTTTTGTTGTACGTAATGTTTTTTCATTTTTCACTTTTTAGTTGTGGTACTTACCTACCCCAAACAAATTCGAATACCACTACTTGCTATGTAAATAACAGTGACGGAGTCGCATAAGATGTCGTCTACATAGACTAAGTGGAAAAAATACATAATATTGAATCTAACTCAAAAATCACGCAAGCAAAGTCAATAAAATTTATATGGGACCACCTCTGAAGCATGACCTACCAAACAAAAAAAGAATTTTGAATTTAAATAAAGACTAAGAAATGACTTACAGCGCTACAAAAATCCTTGACGCGCCCCACTACTTACCGCATTTTACGTACGCGGCACCGTGGCTTGTACGTAAAATGCTGTAGTGGGGCGCGTCATATTATCAGAGTGTAAGCTAGCAGTGTACTTACATAGCACTTCACCCAGTCCTTTCCCGCACATCTTACTGGAGGAAAGTGCTTCTCAAATTGCATCACCTCTTTTGCAAAAGGATCCAGCAGTGGAATCTCGCATCCAGTTCCTTTATCTTCTTTCAAAGCTTCCGCGATACTAAGTTCTATATTTCTGACAGAGAGAGACTTAAATACTGTGTTTGCTGCGGCGATTTTAATCCTTCAAGGAACAGGGCATAGAGAAGCTATTCGACTGCTAGGAGAGACTGTTTGCAGAGTCTATACGCGCAAGCCGCCATGTTGCTACTGACTGACTGATAGATACGCGCGTTTATCGTTTATTCGCGCGTATAGTATTGCAAGTAGGTCGAGTTATGGCTAAGTAAGGCAATTAAACTATAATACCAATACATTATGGTTCAAATTGCCTTTTCTTTCTGCACTTTACAGGTTTAAAATCGCCATAAAAAGCAACCAGTTTATTAAATGAATAACCAGTTTATGATATGAATGAAACGAGTTACAATGATAACCGTGTTAGTATTAGAGAACCCGTATTAGTACATAAACGACACCGAACCGATACCGGCCGACACCATATGAGGGGTCTAAATGGAAAACCGCCTCTGTCGTAAATTATCGTCTTGCGATGTTTTTATGTAGCAACATTCTTTGTTATTTCGTCGTTGTCTTTGCATTGGACCAAAACAAAAATGAGTAAAATCGCCACTATCCTATATAAAAAGTCGCTTGAAATAATTGATTAGGTTTAATTCAATTCAATTCAATTCATTTATTATATTAGACAACTTTGATCCATAATGGTTAGTAACAACAGAAACTTATAACTATGTTAGTATGCACAATATCAAAATACATATACATATTATAATAACTATAAAATAACAATAATTGAATCATTTCATTTTACCGTGCCAACAACAATGCTCACCCAAAGCGAGTGTATCGGACACTGATAATATTTACTAGCAATTATCTTCAGAATGTCATTGCTACCGCCGCGTACTCTGCCCAGCAGCGACGCCACTCGTTTGCGTCTTAATGCATTAAAGTCGTCTGTACGCGCTTCGGCAAACATCGTGGACTCACTGCAGAACCGCGACAACCGCAACAACATCCTGAAGATATTATTATATTGTACCCGCAGAGCGCTGTATGCCCTTTGAGTATAATTAACCCACAGGCTGCTCGTGTATAGTGATTGGCAGTAGGCTTTGAATAATGCTAACTTTACTTCAACTGAACAACGAGCAAACCTGCGAGCCAACATATTACCCAGAACATCGAGCGCTCTGCGTTCACGTTCAATATCATCGTCGATTAAAACCGACTTTGTCGAGCCTCGACCAATGACAGCTTAGTATGTTGTTGAAAACGTTAAAATCACCTACAAAAGGGCTTCTATCACGACCACTGAAGTACAGGAGCGCCTCTATCCATTGAAAAATTTGCAAAACCGCCTCTATCCAATTTTCAAACTTGAATAAATAAGATTATGTTCCACGTGTTGTAAAATACTGATAAATTTTACTTTTAAACAAACAATAGTATTGAGTTGGTAAATTTTGATTGTGCAATATGCATCTGTATTAGACAGTAGGTATAACGTTTCGGTCTCTAGCTCAGAATCGCAAAAAGTCAACAGAGGCGGTTTTGCATTTCGACCCCTCATATCTTCGATGACGGTATCGGTAACGAGAATGACAGTTTCAAAGCGTTTAACAATAAGTAAGATACGAGATTTTTTTGAGTTTTGGTTACCTACATACTTCAAAAAAAAAAATACAATCGACGTAGATAAACAGGGTGTAAGGGTAAACACCGTTATCCTTGAAACCAGTGGTTTGGTTTCATTTATCTTTCAAATAGACTTTTATTTTATTTTTTTATAGCCTAAAGCTGGGCAAAGGCCTCCCCTTTTTCCTTCCAAAGCTCTATTACTCTATTTACAAATCTCTATTTTGTGCGATTTCTGGCCATGTTGGCCCCGCAAACATTATTAGATCGTCACACGTCCAAATAGACTTACCTCCTTGTAATATTTTGATTGAGATAATTGGGCAAATACTCTTTTGGGTAAATATAATACACCCAGACAGGTATACAGATCCCTGAGATTACACTTAGTGTTAATATAATGAACTGATTTCTTCGAGAACGAAACCATTGTTTCACCATAACTGACGTCTGAAAAAAAAAGAAAAATCAAACATTAAATAAACCTTGACATAACATTTTGAAATGTGCTAATTAAGCCCTTTAAATTGATACCCAAAATCTAATCTAACTAATATTATAAAATACAATAGACGCTGATATATTTAGTAACCTATTCCGCTTGACTATTCTTCAAGAGTCATAAAAACCCTGTAAGAAACCACACCGAGCGCTGGACGCAGACAGCGTAACACGTCGCGTTCTGGTTTGCAATTGGTCAATCGTCATCCTGAAGATGCCTCGTTGAGAGGTGAAACACGTGTCGGTTTTTATGACTCTTGAAGAATAGTCAAGTGGAATAGGTTACTAAATATATCAGCGTCTATTGTATTTTATAATGGATTTCCGCAAAGTCACGCCTGAATCAATTAACTAATATTATAAACGCGAAAATTTGTAAGTATGGATGGATGGATGGATGGAAGGATGTTTGTTACTCTTTCACGTAAAAACTGCTGAATAGATTTGGATGAAATTTGGCAAACAGATAGTTTATAACCTGGATTAACACATAGGATACTTTTCATCCCGATGTTCCGACGGGATCGACACTTACGCGGGTGAAACCGCGGGGCGCAGCTAGTAGATAATAAAAAATAATAAAAATATTCCTCTAGATGCCGCCATATTCAATTTTAATGTGACAACGGAGACGCTTCCAACTATAGGTAGGTACCTACTTACTTTATTTGTCAAATTATGAGAAGTAGTTTAGAAGTTATGAGGGAACAGATGAACATACACATACAAAGATACCTACATACTGGTCAAAATTATGACCCCCCCTTTTCTTTGTCGGGTAAAAATTTAATCAAATAAGCTAAAACGAAGAGCTCGTGGGACGGGTAGATCTATCAGGTTAAGCTACGCTTGCCGGGGTTGGTCCGTGGATGGGTGACCATCATTACAAATCGAGAGTCCTCCGTGCCTCGGAAAGCACGTTAAGTCGTTGGTCCCGGCTGTCATTTGTGGATCTTTGACAGTCGTTACGGGTCGTCAGAAGCACGAAAGTCTGACAACCAGTCTTGCCAAGGGGTATCGTATTACCCAGTTACTGGGTTGTGGAGGTCAGATAGGTAGTCGCTCCATGTAAAATACTGGTATTCCGCTGCATACGGTTAGACTGGAAGCCGACCCCAACTTGGTTGAGAAAAGGCTAGGCAGATGTGCAGATGTGTTATGTGCATGAGGTCCTGGGTTCGATTCCTGAGTCGGACTAAGTATTAGTAGCTACCTTTTACTAAATAAATATATAAATAAATTAGTGGATTTTTCCGTCTGGAATTTCTCAGTAGCAGCCCCAGAGTCTGGATTTGTGCCCGGTTGATGGCAATAGGCTCGCCCCCTATTACATGGGACTTAAACATAACTGGCGAAATGTGTGTGTGTACTAGAGATACATCTCTGCACAACCCTTCGGGAAATACAAGCGAGATGTTTTATTTATTTATTGTATCTAAGACTTTACTTATAAAACAAAAATTTTACATCTTATAGAAATCCATACGATCACTATTTTTTTCTAAAATGATTGTGCCTCTTTTTCACTTCGATCCATCAGGTTAAGCTACGCTTGCCGAGGTTGGTCCGTGGATGGGTGACCATCTTTACATACCGAGACTCCTCCGTGCCTACGAAAGCACGTTAAGCCGTTGGTGCCAGGGTTGTGGGAAAGTCCGAAAGGGATACCGGGACCTTGGCAACAGGCAACTGAAGGAACACGGGTGGGTTTTACTCAGTAAAAGTCTGACATTTCATATTATTACTTACCAATAATGCTAGCGCAAAGAATCTTCTGTCCTACTTTAAGGGGGAGGGGAGGCCGTGGGAGACGCAGGAGTAGGGTTCACGGAGACCAGCTAGAAATGACATCAGGATCATTAGTATTTAGCGACAGATTTTAGGAGTTGTCCTCAATTTTTCGAACATTTATAGGTTATTTTTACGTTTTTGGCTGACAAACTGATCGTAACCGGTCACAACAGTACATCAAGGTCATCTGCAAGGCGTCCGAGATGATTTTCCAAGGAAGGAACATAAACTGGTGCAAGGAATATATCTATAATACTCTCTTGAACTGCAGGCACCGTTTTATCGACAGAAGAATAGACAAAAATTACTCTTTATGTGACAAAAATGACGTTCCGTGTAGACACTACAGCACGCAAAGAAGAAAGAGTCAATTGCACTTTTTACGAAATTCACTCTTTTACATAATTTGACTCTTTGTTTTGTCATAGGATTTTTTTTCTGTTTGATTCTCAATTTTTTTTGTCACGTCAACTACAACAACTTTTCTCAAAGTGTCGAACTACCGTACTTTGGTGACTCTGGCAGGGCCACCATCAGGGATTTTCATTTTGATTACACAAAAAATTTGTCGCTAATTTGTCGAAATATGTCGCCAAATATCAGAATTGGTCGGTCACTGGTTCAAAAGATATAAGGGGTTATAGGTGGCCGATCTGGAGAGAGTCTCCCCAGCAGGGCCAAATTTATATCTCAAAAACTAGGGCACCTAGCGAAGATCTGTTTTCTCCCATAATTTGTCGCTAATTTGTCGAAATTTGTCGCCAAATATCAGAATTTGTCAGTTACTGGTTCAAAAGATATAAGGGGTTATAGGTGGCCTGTCTGGAGAGAGTCTCCCCAGCAGGGCCAAATTTATATCTCAAAAACTAGGGCACCTAGCGAAGATCTGTTTTCTCCCATAATTTGTCGCTAATTTGTCGAAATTTGTCGCCAAATATCAGAATTTGTCGGTCACTGGTTCAAAAGATATAAGGGGTTATAGGTGGCCGATCTGGAGAGAGTCTCCCCAGCAGGGCCACATTTATATTTCAAAAACTAGGGCACTTAGCGAAGATCTGTTTTCTCCCATAATTAGTCGCTAATTTGTCGCAATTTGTCACCAAGTTACAGATTCAGTCGGGTCTTAGTTTAGGAGATATAATGAGTTCAATTAGTAAGGTATAGTCCAAGAGCTAGATCGAAGAGTTCACGAAAAATTGCCAAGAAAAAATATTTCTATTAATTTGTGTAATATACTTTTAGTTTTATCGGTCTAAAGTCCTTAGAAATGTCCGTGAGACATAAATTCTCAATTAAGTACATGTTTTTATGTTTTAAATTACGAGTTTTTCCAGAGAGCAGTGGTGGCCCAGTGGTAACGGCCGCGACTTACGAGTTATAGGTCGTAGGTTCGAACCCAGCCAGGCGCTTTCCTTTGTGTAAATTCATCACCACTGCTCTCAAAACGGTGAAGGAAAACATCGTGAGGAAACTGGATGTAGAACCAAAAAAATCGAAGACATGTGACATCTATCAACCCGCACTGGGCCCACGTGATCCCTCTCACAGAGAGGAGGTCTGTGTCCCATCAGTGGGAACAGTATAGGCTGATTATTTATGTAACTATTTTCTTGGAACTTATTTAACTTATTAGCTTTCCTATTAGTTTAACTAAATTATGTAAAATAGGAGATAGCTTTATTATTCTATTAATTATTAGTGTAGCGTTCAAAACGCTCTCTTGTAAAATCATGATTTTGTAGATAATCGTTTATACATTGTGGCCGTCGAGTAGATTTTTTAGGGTCTTTGTCATTCCAAAATCAAATTGTCTTCACTTACAAAATGTTAGTTGTCAGTGTGATATTGACAGTTTGGGATAGAAAACTTTCTTCCGAAATAGTCAAACAAATAATTAATCTTTCTGTCACATTCCACAAACCTCAACAATATTTTTTTTTTAACATAGTAGCGCCATCTGTCGTTGAGTGGCGGAAAAATGTAAGAGTGTTTCTTTCTAGTTGTGCCACTCGCAATGTCGTAGCATTGAATTCATTATTGGATTACTACTTACGCCTCTCAACACCAGAGGGACGCTTCCATCAATGAGTTATTATTGATTGTATAGTTATGAATGAATGTTGTAGAGATTGCTTCTCGACAAGTCGTCACTAGAGGAAGTTTGTAGAACCGGAATACAAAGGTTCTTTTCGGCCACTTTTATAATCGTTAGTTCAGTTCGCTTCCAGAAGTAAAAGGGATGATATACGTGCGAGCAATTCCGCATACTTATGGCTCGGCGAGCTTACTCGCCCGTCTGTCATCGCCGCGAGCCGCGAGCCGCGAGTTGCGAGCCAATTTAATAATTAAATTTTGAGCAAGCTTCACTTGTGTCACCGACGGCGAGCCGAGTAAGCTCGCGAACTAGACCGCGTACCTTAAGTACGCACGTTTATCACCCATTTAAGAGTGTAACTAGTCGAATCGTCTGAATGGACTGGCCTGAATGCGTAACTATCAAGACATTGTTTCAATGATGAACGCTGAAGCACATCAATTAAATGAAAACAAATTGAATGTTAATAAAATATAAAACATTTAAAAAATTTGCGGAGGAATTTTTCGACGCCATATTTTAGATATTAGTTGTTTATTTGTACAGTTAGTTTTATTTAATATTAGTCAGAAAATTGTTTAGTGTTAGATTGTATATTTTATTGAAATAATTAACCTTATTATATTTTTAAAAAATACAAAAAAATTGTAGCCACCGGTATCGGGAACAGGGTTCAAGCTACCGGCGATCGGGGGGCCAAGTCTACTAATTTACAAACGTGTCAGTGGTCTCACAATGATGAGTTTTTGACAGATATGCTATACAAAATCTGTCAAAAACTCATATGTTAGACCACTGACTCGGAGCCCTGGGGGGTTAGCGCGAGTTTTAAAATTATATTCTCTGCAATAACCGGTAACCGAAATGATTTAGGTTTAGTCTTAACCGTTTTTTTTAAATAACCGGTTAATCTATGAACGATATTATACCGGTTTTATGAACAATATTAACCGGTATTTCTAAACCGGTTCCAAGCCCTGCTCCAGAGAGAGGAACCTCTTTTAATAATGCTCAAGTAAATAGTATGCAGTTTTATTTTGTGTAAGTAGGTAGGTACTGTGTGTTGTGTGTAAATGTCATAGAAACGGATCGTAACCGTATCGACTCGAACCGTTTAGTATTCTTTGTATGAAGCTCCCTACTGAAAAGCATACTAACCGGAATCGTAACGTAAACGATTCGCCTCGGGTCAAGCTCACGAACCGCGACGTGGCGTGTGGTCAACCAGCAGTCCCCGCGCTTACGGATCGTCGTCCCCGCGCTTACGCCTGTCCGTCAAGAGGCGTAAGCGCGGGGACGTATTGCGCGCTTGCGTATCTTCGTTCACTCTTGCATACAATTTTTCTGTCAATGTTCAAAAACGCACGGTAAGCCTCACCGTGCATTTGCACTGGCGAAATATTACAACATCATGTTGAAATCTCTAGTTCCTGTCAAAAATTGTATGGATCATTGACAGAAAATAGAGATTTCCACATGTTTTGTCAACAAATGTTTCGCCAGTGCAAACGCACGGTGACTATACTCGTGACAATCTAAGAAGTCCGTTTTGACGTTTCGTTCTCGTACATTTTAATAAAACGTTATGCCTTGAGAATCAGTTTTAAGCAATGTAGATAAGTCGTCGATTACAAACTCTCTAAGTATGATCAATCGATTAGTCTCGAGAATCAGTTTATAAGAAACCAATTTTTTTTTTCATCGGTACACAAAGCATTTTTATAGCTGTCAAAACGGACTTTTTATATTGTCGCGGGTGTAAGTGCACACAATGTTTACGTTACCGGCCCCACGTCACTGTTGACAGCGCTCTGTTTTGGTTTTTATTTGATCTGTGGTGTGTACTATTTTTTTTATGTCTTCTAGCAAGAGAAAGTCGGATTGTTCCAAAATAAATATGCAAAAGGATAGTTCGTGGACGGGCGCCGTCAGTTGAGACTGGTCATCTCTTATCTGCCAGGGTTTATTTTTAATCTTATATTTTGGATTGTTTTTGATTATTTTTCGTTTGACATTGTTCTCACATATAGAAGCACCAAGAATACTGTAACCGGATTTTGTAATATCATACATTTTTAAAAGAGTGTCCTTGGAGTTTCTTGCCCGTTCTACTCCATAGAGATCTACGATTTGGAATGGGCAACTAGCTTCAACTTTTTGACTAACTGACCGACTCTTTGACAGTTCAAAAGTGCCGGTAAATGGTTTAATTCAAATACATGCTTTGAGTTTAAGTTTAATAAACCGAAATAGAATTACAAAAAAAGTGTAAAAACAAAGTACGTCTAATAGCTTGTTTTAATCCCAATTAACACTTGTTTTAATTAACACTTAATGGTAGATAGACATTGACACTTTTTTATTTATGGTCTATTAACCTCTCTGCTCGACAAGATTTTGACACGTGACACATCAGCTAACTCGACGGGGTGTTGCGAATTCCGTCATGAAAATCAGGAATTTACATGAACTTTCAGCATTCGAATTTATTAAAAAAAGTATGTTACCGCATCTATTCTATACAATAAATTTGTGGTAAATATCATAAATTATATGTTGAGGTCGGTCAAACCGCGTCAGTCGACTGCGAAAGTTGTATAAAATAGGTATAAATACCCCTATTCAAAAAGTAGGCAACTCAGATTCCCTGAAAATATGTACATAAACAATTTTCTCTCTTGCTGAAAATATGCAAAAGGACCAAATAAAGATATTACCATTCTTTCTGCATTCTTACTTTTACCATTATTCATACTTATACTAGATAAAAAACACGATCAAATATGAACAAAAATTAACAAAAATTGTGGTGCGACGTGACACTTCTTAGTGCTTACCGTTCACCCAATTTTTCTATTTCGATTCAAATGTTGCACTCAGCCTAATCGATATTCGTTATAATCAAACTTGATTAAAAATTGTAGAAACTGAATAAAAACTCTTTGGTATATTTTTCATTAATTATTTTATTTTTTAAATTAATTTTAGTAATAAGTACATACATACACGTACACTGTGGAAAGTGGTGTAACGTTTTAGGGTTCCGTACGACCGAATGAAAAAACGAAACTCATATAGGATCACTCATGTCACGAGTCTTGTGTCTGTCTGTCACAGCCAATTTGCTTCGAATCTACTGGACCGATTAGGTTGAAATTTGGTACACATATACATTTTAGTGACCCAAACACGGAAGTGTAATGTAAATAAATGGATTTTGCAAATAGTCACTTTTGGGGGGCCAAACCAGAAAATTAAAAAAAAAAGTTTTCGGAAAAGCGTTCATACTTGCGACGGTCTTCTTCTAATTTGAGAAGCAAAAGAGAAAGAAAGGGAAAGTGTGAATTTAGTCAAAATGAAAATCCAAGATGGTGGCTGCAATTTTTTTTTTCCTAATATCTGTCGTTTTCATAGTTTGCGATGGTGATAAAGTCAATAGTTAGGTCAAAATGTAAATCCAAGATGGCGGCTGCGAAAAGTTTTTGTCATGTGTGTCGTGTGGTTTTCGGGTGATAGTGTTGATACCCAATAAGATGAAATTATAATTGTATTTTAAATAAATTACCATAGACATCAGTCGCTATCGATTGTAAACTCGATAGCCAAAATCCGTAAAAAAGGACCTCTTAATTATTTCGTCACGTCCGTTCGTCCATCCGTTCGTTGGTTCAGATATCATACAGGCATTTTACACTCGGACACCTATTTATACTATATCGTTGAAAATTTGGAAGAAGGTTTATTCTTTACACCACTAAAAATCGTTTAGTAAAATTACGATAAACATAATTAGGGGTGTCATTCCTCAACATGCAATCGAGGGACGAAAAAAAGATCTATGCACATAAGCATGTAGCATTGTTGGATCTTATAATAAAATGATAAGATGCTTATAAGTGACTGCTTTTTAAAGTGAATTACCCATTGTAATCGAAAATAACCCGTATTTCAACAATGAATTATGGGTTATTTTCGGTTACAACTGCAGAGTTAACTTTGTTTTTCGTAGTTTTTTCTAGAAATACAAACTTATTTTTGCAGTCGAAAAATTAATGCTGTGCAATGTGCATGCGTATATGTTCATCCCAACTACGGAACCCTTTTGTGCGTGGTCCGACAAAGACAAGTCAGTTTCTTAAATTTCGTTGGGAAACTCCCACAAAAAAAAAAAAAATCTAGTAGGTACCTACTAAAGTAACCTAATAAAAACAAAAACTACCAAGCTCATACAACTAAAATAAAATATTAGCGTTTGCGGAATTAATTTATCACCATTACCAAACAAAATTTAGTTAAGCCTACGCCTACCTAAAAAGTATACTGGGCATTCTGTAGCAAACTATCAGAAAAGAGTATAAAAAATAAATAATTGTCCAATAATAAATTTGAACAGCGAGCGCATTCCGTTTTTAAATTCAATTATAGAAACATTCCGGCGCGAAATTCAAAAGATGAGGTACCTAGCCCGGCCATAAGGTCCTGTGATCCTAATGACCGAAAAACTATTAAAATATCATTAGAAAAGTATACATTATTAATTTAACCAGTGCTTAATGTATTTATTGTGTAAAACAATTTTATTTCAATTTCCAAGTATCGATTTCTTATATTCGACATATTAATTAATCGAAAAGAACGAAATTTAAAAAATAATCGTTTGGCATAATCGTTTTCGGACATCATTACAATAAAAAAAAGTATAATGGTCGGCGATTTTGAAAACATTTTCAGTAGTGGTAATGAATAATACGTGTTATTGGACCTGTGTTCGTATATTATGTTAAGATTTGGACATTTTCTAGTTGTATATAATATCACGAATAATATTTGTCACATTTTAAATCGTATCTGCATGTGTATGAGTGATATTCGTGAAAAGAAAAAATGAAAACACGCACGATTGGCGCGAAACTTCGTCTTTGGATAACACAAAACTTCATTACCACTATTTATTTAACTTGAACAATGGATGAATTCGTCAAATAATTAAATGATGTATTATTCACTGCCCCTGTGGTGGGGTATGGATGTTCAAAATCACCAATTTTTATGTTTTTTAGCCTCGACCACCACTGTCATCAAAATGGCGATTATGGTATTTACAGTCTTGAATTTTATATTTATTTTATTTTATTTTATTTTATTTAATAAGTACAGTTGACAGACTACAGACTAAGACAATAAACACAGTTAGTACAAAAATACAGTACATAAATCTGAAATCCAATTATTACTGTACATAGCATTCAATGCTTAATATGCTTCATTAGTGATGGTGAAAGTGATGTAATATGGATAAGTAATAAATGAAACTAATGTAATTACAATTTATACAAACAATTTCTAAATTCGTTAAAACTGCTCAAGAACAAGTCTACCTTAGAACATATTGCATTATATTGATTACACATTCTGGATAACGGGTTATTCTCAGATACATTATTGTTACTAGAGGGAATAACCAAATAATTGTGGAGTGCGCACAGATCGAGTTGGTATCCTAAAGTTTAACTGGCCAAGTAATTTAATGTCAAAGGAACCATTAGCAATTTTATGCAATGCACTTAAATCACTAACCCATCTCCTTCTCTCAAGACTCTTCATGTGAAAGTGTGTGAGTCGCTGATTGTAATTGGGGAGTTTACGTCTGAGGCCACATATCGCACTTAAAACTCTAACAAATCTTCTCTGTACAGATTCTATGCGATCTACATGAGTGTTATATATTGGAGACCACACAGAGGAGCAGTACTCCAATATAGATCTTACCAGGGAATAGTACAGTATTAATAGTGTTCGCGGATTTTTAAATGGTTTAGCATTACGTAATATGAAAGACAGCAAACGGTTGGCCTTATTACAAATGTGATCATAGTGAGGTCTAAACGACAAAACCGAATCAAACATAACACCCAGGTCACGTACCACTTTAACCCTTTCAACTACTACTCCCCTGATAGTGTAGTCGTAATTAATTATGTTTTTACTATTTTTTGAAAACGTTATAACCTGACATTTTTTGGTGTTTAGTGACATCGAGTTCCCATCACACCATTCGACAATTGTGTTAATATCTGACTGAAGGACCTCGCAGTCCTGATTATTTGATATACGCCTGAAAATTTTTATATCATCTGCGTAAGCTAGGCATTCGCTTTTAATTTTACTTAGCAGATCATTAACGAATACCAAAAATAACAATGGGCCCAAATTCGAACCTTGGGGCACTCCAGATGCTGCTTCATACGGTATAGAATCGTACCCGCTTAGCGCAACTAGTTGTGTACGATTTAACAGATAGGACGAGAGCCATCTATAAAGATTCCCGTGAATCCCGACATGATGTAACTTTGCAAGTAATATAAAATGATCAACCCGATCGAATGCTTTCGAAAAATCCGTGTATATTGAGTCTACCTGAAGCTTACAATTAAATGAATCACATAGATATGTTGTGTAGCACAATAAATTAGAACTAGTTGATCTACCAGTGATAAACCCATGTTGTCGAGTATCCAGTATGTGCCTAAGGTGAGTATACATGTGTTCATACACAAAACCCTCAAATATTTTAGCAAATAAGTTTAATATACAAATTGGTCTGTAGTTGGTGACGTCACTCCTATCTCCAGTTTTATAGATAGGTGTGACTTTTGCTATCTTCCATAAACTTGGGAATGTACCTTCTTGTAGAGATTTATCAAATATAATGTGAAGGGGAGTTACCAGGGCAGTAGCACACAACCGGATAAAAATTGGTGGTATCCCGTCAAAGCCTCCATTCTTTGAGAGATCAATATTTTGTAACTTTCTCAAAAGTTCCTTTTTTGATATATATATATTGCCAACGGAGTAGTTGGATGGCTGAAAATTGGGAGTATAGTTATCAGTTTTAGTAGAGCTGTATACTGATGAGAAGTAACCCGCAAATAAATCAACTATGTCTTTACCCGTATTGCCCACCCTATCATTATAATGCATACAGGTAGGGATGGTATTTGTTACACGTTTATTCTTAGTGTAACGCCAGAAGGCTTTTATATTGACCTTAAGGTCGTCTTCGATTTGCTTAATGTATTCCTTAAAGCAGTGATTTGCGACAACCTTGGCCCTTGCTCTCAGCAGAGAGAAGGTATCGTAGTCTCTGGGATTCCCAAAACGTTTGTACTTAGAGTGAGCTTTGGATTTAGATAAAAGTAATCTAATTAGACTTTTTGAGAACCATACTGGGTATTTATTACTTCCCACTCTAAATTTAGGAGTATACTTTTCAATGATCAAATAAATGCTATCGTAAAAGAACTGCGTAAAGTCATCGCAACTCATAGTCAAGGCATGTTGCGTCCAATTTATTTGTGATATGTCTTTTCTACAACTGTCGTAGTCTGTTTTACGGAAACATAGCTTTTCGACGTAGCTGTGTAATGTGGAAGACGCAGATTCGCTGCTGAGTACGAGTTCAAACGGGGGATGATGCATGTCAAGGCGACTTATAGGTATGGAAGGAGTTAAAGTGAACAGGTCCGGGCAATTAGTGATGACCAAATCCAATACTCTACCATTTTGGTTTACTATATGATTTAGCTGACTTACAGTGGTTGACTGAAACAAGTTAAACAGTGATTTAGATTTTTCACAGTTATGATTTAGAGGACAGCCCGTCTCTATTGACCACTTGATGTCGCCCAGATTGATATCTCCCAGAATACAAGTCATGTGATTTGATGAATTAGTGATTTTATCACCGCATTTGTTGAAAAAGTCAGAAACAACACTTACTGGAACTTATAGGTTCATTAATTAACATGCACGCTGAATATGAAAGATTTAATGGCGTAAACATAATGAGTTTTTATCCAACTCTCATAATTAACGCACATTCATAAGATTTGATGGGTAGCATATTAAATATTTCCATAATCGGGATAGGGGTCGTATGTGGTAATTCTGGGGTCCAATTGGATCCGCTACCGAGCCGGCGGAGGTTTTTGTGTTGGGGTCCAATTGGGGGCCCTTCCGAACTATACGGTTAAGACGTGCATTAACATGTTGCAATGAACTAACTGTATTCTGTGGCGATGCGTGCATTTTTAGGGTCCCGTATGTCCGAGTGAAAAACGGAACGGAACAGGCAAACAGAGACACGAGTGAGGATATACCTTTTTTTTGTTTTTTTTTTTGAGCGTGGTAAATCATCAAATGACTTCTCCCGCTCTGGCGGAGCGGAAGGGCGTGTCAGACTTTTACTGACTAAAACCCACCCGTGTTCCTTCAGTTGCCTGTTGCCAAGGTCCCGGTATCCCTTTCGGACTTTCCCGCAACTCTGGCAGGAGTGAGGCTATACCTAAAGGCTCACTCGTGTCTCTGTCTGCCTGTCTGTCCATCACAGCCAATTTGCTCAGAATCTAATAATATATCGATTCGCACTTACAAATTAAATGCTTTGTTCTGATTATTTGAATTCTTTTACCCCGAATCTTATTTGAAATCACCGTAAAGATATTTTTTATTTGACATCTGAGGTTAATTTTATATAACCTCAATTTGTGTTGATGATTTTCCAATTACAATAATTCAATAATGTTATTCAAACAATGGTGCAGTGGTGGGAGCAGTGGTGGTGGCCCAGTGGTAATGGCCGCGACTTACGAGTTGTAGGTCGTAGGTTCGAACCGAGAAAGGCGCTTTACTTTGTGTAAATAATTTCAACACCACTGCTCTCAAAACGATGAAGGAAAACATCGTTAGGAAACAGGCATGTCTTAGAACCAAAAATTCGAAGACATGTGACATCTACCAACCCGCACTGGGCCCGCGTGGTGGATTACGTCCCACTCCCTCCCACAGAGAGGAGGCCTGCGTCCCAGCAGTGGGAAAATTATAAGGCTGATTATGATTCAAACAATAATTATTGGAAAAAGTGGTGAGATATACAGGGTGAAGAGGAATTCATGGGCATCTTATCTTGCAGTATTGTCCCACGACATGGCAAAGACAAGGTGGACCGACCTGAAGGCCGCAGGAATCCGCTGGATGCGAGAAGCACAGAACCGGTTGAAGTTGCGGTGCTTGGGGGAGACCTTTGTCAAAGATGGAAAAAACCTCTTCTCAAGTTCTCATACAGAAAAGCTTTTATAAAAAAAAAACAACCGACTTCCAAAAAAAACACTTAAAAAATTAATGTTGTGTTTTTTTTGGAAGTCGGTTGTTTTCTTTTTGTTATTATTTACATTATATTGCGGAGTGAACCACCTGTATTCATCTGTGCCAACGGTATGCAGGCGACTAGTACAAATGACTACTTACCAAGCCCATCACTCTATTTGCCAACCTATTACAAGAAAAAAAACCCAGTAATTATAATGCACAAACAGCCTTACATACAAATAGATCTATTCGTTCATATTTCGACTGCGCGGTGCATTGGCCTTTTGCGTAATATTTGTGTTTGACCAACACTGAGGAAATGTTTGGCTTCATACTTGAGGATTCGTTGACTTCTATACTCTATGTCATGGTATATGGGATATGCAGAGATGTAGGATTGTAAATGAGGTAGCAAAAGTGTCAAAACTTTTTAACCGACTTCTTCAAAAAGGAAGAGGTTCGCAATTCGTCTTTTAGTATTTTTTTTTTGTGTTTTTTTTACGCGGTTACTCCGCCAATTATGAATCGATTTTGATGATTCTTTTTTTGTTTGGTAGGTCATGCTTCAGAGGTGGTCTCATATAAATTTCGTTTACTTTAATTGCGTAGTTTTTGAGTTAGCTTCAATATTACGTATTTTTCCCACTTAGTATAATATGTAGACGATGTTCTATGTGACTCCGTCACTGTTATGTACAGTCACGGACTTTAATTGATGAGCCACCTGGCACTGCTCGTATTTTAGCCGTGTAATGCAAATCGCGTTTATTCGGTTCCCGACACGCAAAGTCATATGTCTTCGTATTAGAAGAAGAAAATTATATTTCATATCTTTACCGGTTGGCTAACCTGAGAGCCAGAACTACAAACTTGACAGCAGAGTGACTACTCAAAGTCAACCAATTGCAGGTCTAGCAACAGTAACCTAGCAACGATAACAATTGTTGCTAGGTTACTGTTGCGATAGTAACGTTAGCGTACGGAGAAATTCTCTGACATCGATATTTCAACTGTCACTGTCTTCAGTTATGTTTTCAGAATTATTGAGTTAATGAGCTATGATTCAAAGGAGGTCAGTATCAAATAGATTGGATAAACTTAATGCAACATTTTATTTATTTTTATCATTGAGAACTTATTATTCAACCTCTATGGATATTTCCGATTAAAAGTAATTTATTTGTCATCTTGTTTACGAGCTTGCGATTTGAGTTCGTGTTTAATCGTGTAATCTCGTGAATGTATGAAACTGCAAAATTGAAAAGATTGAAGGTGGCTCATCAATTAAAGTCCGTGACTGGCATTCGAATTTGTGTAAGGTTTAAGCTGAACCAGTTTTAACAAAACCAGTTTAAGCTGATCTCGCATTGTATAGGATTTCCCTACAATGAGAGATCAGCGTAAACTGGTTTTGTATAGCTTGATGTGTAGCCGTGCGTACCACAACTAAAAAGTGAAAAATAAAAACTTTCTTCAAAAAGCAATCAACCGGCTTGAAAAAAACACAAATAAAAAGTGAAGAATAACTTTAATTTTGGAAGTCGGTGTCGGCTTTTCAATTTTCGTTTTTTGCCACCGACTTCCAAAATTAAAGTTATTTTTCACTTTTTATTGTTTTTTTGGAAGTCGGTTGTTTTTTTTTTATAAAATGTTTTTATTTTTTTGCTAAGTAACTTTGATAGTCGTTACGGGTCGTCAAAAGCCTGAAAGTCTGAAAACCCAGTGTTACCAAGTGGTATCATGTTACCCAGTTACTGGGTTGTGTAGGTGAAATAGACAGTCGCTCCCTGTAAAATAATGATATTCAGCTGCATCCGGTTTGACTGGGAGCCGACCCCAACATAGTTGGGAAAAGGCAAGGCATATTGAGCTGGAAGTTTCTGTTTAACTATAAAAGTGATACGAATGTTTATTGTGTCGTGTAGCTTAATAATACTTTAGCAATTGCTTCTTAAATAAACTAGGTACATTTACCTAAGATGGCAGGTCGTGAAGGATATGGCCAACATCAGCCGTGTTTGGTGATCACTTTATGTATGTATGTATGTCGGATCTCGTCCCACGGGAACGTACTACCGGGATACTCAAGAAATGCTAAGTTTCCTATACAAATTATCAACCCCTATATCTCCCCCTGTAGGATTAGGTATTTTTGAAACTAAAAGTATGTCCATCCACAAGTTGCCATCTATCTCCTTGCCAAATCCGTTCAGTGGTTTAGGCGTGAAAAGGTAACATGCAGGCAGACAGTCTTTCGAATTTATAATATTAGTATGGAAGTATAGATTAGAAGACGGGAGGACGCTCAATCAATCAATCAAAATCAATTTCACCCTGTATATAAAACGGTAGGTAGGTATGTAGGGTAGGTAGGTAAGGTAGGTAGGTAAGGTAAAGGTAGGTAGGTAAGGTAGGTAGGTTCTTAGTGCTACCCGTGGGAAGCCCCACCCTATTTGCGTAGTAATACACGATCAATCAGAATTGCAATCGGTTCAAAACAAATGTCTAATCCATTGCGTCATAAGTTCGTAAGTAACGTTGTTTAGCAGATTTTTTTTCGAACAAATGAAGCAATGGATTAGACATTTGTTTCGAACCGATTACAATTCTGACCGATCGTGAATCCGTTTTCTTATTTTTTTTTTGAGGGTGGTATATCATCAAACGATTTCTCCCGCTCTGGGCGGAGCGGGCGGGCGTGTCAGACTTTTACTGACTACAACCCACCCGTGTTCCTTCAGTTGCCTGTTGCCAAGGTACCGGTATCCCTTTCGGACTTTCCCGCAACCTTGGCAGACTGATCGTGCACCCTGGGCCGGGTAAAGATAGATAATGATAAAAATTAAAAACTCGTCGGTACCTTTGATTATACATATAACATTATATATAATCAAAGGTACGTATGCTCTGCTATGACGGGTGCGAAAGATGAAAGGTCTCATGTCTGTTTTACAGTTAGATATACTTTACAGACACAGAAACCGGTATTTTTTAAGACACTTTTATTGCACTTAACGCTCTACTAAACCAGTAACCAAACTCATAACTCTTCTTTTACGTGAGCAGTCGGTTAAACAGTATTTATACGACAATGTTTTATAGATACCTCGGAGGAAACGCGTTTAGAATATTTAAAATAAATAGAGTTTTTTTTATAAGAAAAGTCGTTTTGTTGGTTCTGTTCGACTCGGGTGTTGAACCCAATTATTTGAGGTTCGAAGTCCGAACCTACGGTATGGGAGCTTGTCACTATGATGTCCTATGTTTGGGCTTTTGACAATGCGATCAATCTGCTTAGCTTTTTCCCAACTGTTGGCGTTGGCTTCCAGTCTAACCGGATGCAGCTAAATAGCTTGATGAAAGATGAAACAGCTAGATGCACTGGCATACATGCCAGTATTTTACATGGAGCGACTGCCTATCTGACCTCCACAACTCAGTAACTGGGTAATACGATACCCCTGGCAAGACTGGTTGTCAGACTTTCGTGCTTCTGACGACTCGTAACGACTGTCAAAGATCCACAAATGACAGCCGGGACCAACGACTTAACGTGCTTTCCGAGGCACGGAGGAGTCTCGGTATGTAAAGACGGTTCAATCCACGGGCCCGGCAAGCGTAGCCTGATGGATCGAACCGCGCGGCTGTTATTACTTAGCTACGAGCTGACTAGCTAGTTAGCTTTCATTAGTTATATCTATACAATAAATGTTAGTCCGCGTTGTTCTTCTAAACCACGCAATTACCTATTATTTTGATGAGGTTTTCACCATCGTTTAGAGAATTTATTCCGGGAGGTTTAATGTGTTAATACGTTAATATTAAAGTTATTTATTTCAATTAAACCAATTACAGACAAATATAACTTGGTACTTACTGACTTATAATATCTACTTAATAATAAAGAAAATAATTAAAAATTAAATGTTTTTGTATATTTTTTTTTATTCTAGTATAGAATATAGAAAATGAAATAAAGTATAATTATATACAAGGGAAAATTATCAAAGGGCATCAAAAAATTCGTCTGCATCGCTGTTACCAGGAAAAGTGCCCAAAAGGCTGGCAGCATTGCCACGTTGTATGGCAATGCTGATTCTTTGGCCAAAAAATAGGCCAGCCCTCTGGTCACGTGAAGAGTCGACCAAGCGTTTGGCGATGTCTTGAAAAACCAAGTGGGCACTCGGATCCCATGGCCCTAGGCTTTCAAACCCAAACGGCTCGAACATATATTAATATTAAAGTTACATTTAACTAAGGAATCTCGATGTCTTGTCAAGTCGTAGAAACCATGCAAATCAGGAGCGGGTCGCTTGTAGCGAATAAATGCTTGTATATTTCAAAACTTTTAATTATATTCGTCATATAAAGAGGTTCTATGTATGTATGATAAATTACACCTCTCATATTTTTTATATGTTGGTACGTCTGTTTGTTGTAATCCCCGAAACTAATGGCTGCTTTTTTATATAACAGTAAATATTATTAGAGGTCAGAGCCCTGATGAGGTAAATAGATTAGTTATATTTACCTACCTATAGAATATAATGGAATAGAATACACTTTATTATGTACACCATAAAAATATAGATGTAAATGTAGTTTAACTAAGGTGTCACAATGGGCGGTCTTATCGCTAAAAGCGATCTTTTACAGACAACCTTTGGATGGATTAAAGCGCTAAGGAGAGATAATACTGCAGGTAGTCAGTGGTGTACCATTTACATAATAATATACAATAAATACATCCATATAAAAAGCATATACTTATCTATATAAATATCATATTATTGTAAACTAGCTTCCGCCCGCGGCTTCGCCCGCGTGGTATATCGATAAAAAGTAGCCTAAGTCCTTCCCCGGGATGCCATCTATTTCCTTGCCAAATTTTATGGAAATCCGTTTAGTGGTTTAAGCGTGAAAAGGTAGACAGACAGACATACAGAGTAACTTTCGGATTTATAATATTAGTATGGTTATATAATTTACAATAATAAACATGAAACAGGAGGAAAGAGCTATATTTTAAGGAGAAAGGAAGTACCTATCATTGAAGTAGATGCGTCAAGAATTTGAGGTTTAAAGGACCTTATACAGGGTGAACTTAAATTAGCTAGCAAAACTCCGCACAAGTAATGGGTATGTTATTTCATAGAGCTTGCAGGTATTCGAATTTGTGTGGGGTAGGTATCAAAAAACAGTTTGTATTACGCAATATTGTCTTTGGTCCCTGTCCTTGACATCGACCAATGAGCAGAACTTTTATTGGTTGAATTGCTTTTGGCTAATTTGAATGTAAGTATACAACATTATTTATCGCGAAAACCAAAAAAAAATATCATGATTTTTTTTCGCGATTTCAGGGTTGGTCCCATAGAAAAAGTTGTTCAAAATGATGAGTACAATGACCCCTTTTCGGATTTAGCATAAACAAGAAAAAATGTTGTATTTTGTCTTTTTTTTACTGTTGTAATGTGCTTTTTGTTTGTGCAGAATAAACAATTTTCCTTTTTTTCTTTTTCTTTCAAAACTAAAAAGTGAATACAAAACTTTTTACAAAAAAAAACCACTGACTCGAAAAATAACTACTTTCGGAAGCCGGTGGCAAAAACCAAAATTCTAAACCAAAGACTTCGGAGTTATATATAGTTGGGAAAAGGCTAGGCAAATTGAGCTGGAAGTTTCTATTTAACTATAAAAGTGATACGATACATGTTTATTGTGTCGTGTAGCTTAATAATACTTTAGCAATTGCTTCTTAAATAAACTAGGTACATTTATCTAAGATGGCAGGTCGTGAAGGATATGGCCAACATCAGCCGTGTTTGGTGATCACTTTATGTATGTATGTATGTCGGATCTCGTCCCACGGGAACGTACTACCGGGATACTCAAGAAATGCTAGGTTTTCTATATAAATTATCAACCCCTATATCTCCCCCTGTAGGATTATTTTTGAAACTAAAAGTATGTCCATCCACAGGATGCCATCTATCTCCTTGCCATATCCGTTCAGTGGTTTAGGCGTGTAAAGGTAACATGCAGGCAGACAGTCTTTCGAATTTATAATATTAGTATGGAAGTATAGATTAGAAGACGGGAGGACGCTCAATCAATCAATCAAAATCAATTTCACCCTGTATATAAAACGGTAGGTAGGTATGTAGGGTAGGTAGGTAAGGTAGGTAGGTAAGGTAAAGGTAGGTAGGTAAGGTAGGTAGGTAAGGTAGGTAGGTAAGGTACTTAGGTAAGGTAGGTAGGTAAGGTAGGTAGGTAAGGTAGGTAGGTAAGGTAGGTAGGTAAGGTAGGTAGGTAAGGTAGGTAGGTAAGGTAGGTAGGTAAGGTAGGTAGGTAAGGTACTTAGGTAAGGTAGGTAGGTAAGGTAGGTAGGTAAGGTAGGTAGGTAAGGTAGGTAGGTAAGGTAGGTAGGTAAGGTAGGTAGGTAAGGTAGGTAGGTAAGGTAGGTAGGTAAGGTAGGTAGGTAAGGTAGGTAGGTAAGGTAGGTAGGTAAGGTAGGTAGGTAAGGTAGGTAGGTAAGGTAGGTAGGTAAGGTAGGTAGGTAAGGTAGGTAGGTAAGGTAGGTAGGTAAGGTAGGTAGGTAAGGTAGGTAGGTAAGGTAGGTAGGTAAGGTAGGTAGGTAAGGTAGGTAGGTAAGGTAGGTAGGTAAGGTAGGTAGGTAAGGTAGGTAGGTCCTTTTTTTTTTTTTTCAGGGTGGGATATCATCAAATGTTTTCTCCAGCTCTGGGCGGATCGGGAGGGCGTGTCAGACTTTTACTGACTAAAACCCACCCGTGTTCCTTCAGTTGCCTGTTGCCAAGGTCCCGGTATCCCTTTCGCACTTTCCCGCAACCTTGGCAGACTGATCGTGCACCCTGGGCCGGGTAAAGATAGATAATGATAAAAATTAAAAACTCGTCGGTACCTTTGATTATACATATAACATTATATATAATCAAAGGTACGTATGCTCTGCTATGACGGCTACGAAAGATGAAAGGTCTCATGTCTGTTTTACAGTTAGATATACTTTACAGACACAGAAACCGTTATTTTTTAAGACACTTTTATTGCACTTAACGCTCTACTAAACCAGTAACCAAACTCATAACTCTTCTTTTACGTGAGCAGTCGGTTAAAACTGTATTTATACGACAATGTTTTAGAGATACCTCGGAGGAAACGCGTTTAGAATATTTAAAATAAATAGTGTTTTTTTTATAAGAAAAGTACTTTTGTTTGTTCTGTTCGACTCGGGTGTTGAACCCAATTATTAGAGGTTCGAAGTCCGAACCTACGGTATGGGAGCTTGTCACTATGATGTCCTATGTTTGGGCTTTTGACAATGCGATCAATCTGCTTAGCTTTTTCCCAACTGTTGGCGTTGGCTTCCAGTCTAACCGGATGCAGCTAAATAGCTAGATGCTTGATGAAAGATGAAATAGCTAGATGCACTGGCATACATGCCAGTATTTTACATGGAGCGACTGCCTATCTGACCTCCACAACTCAGTAACTGGGTAATACGATACCCCTTGGCAAGACTGGTTGTCAGACTTTCGGGCTTCTGACGACCCGTAACGACTGTCAAAGATCCACGAATGACAGCCGGGACCAACGACTTAACGTGCTTTCCGAGGCACGGAGGAGTCTCGGTATGTAAAGACGGTTCAATCCACGGGCCCGGCAAGCGTAGCCTGATGGATCGAACCGCGCGGCTGTTATTACTTAGCTACGAGCTGACAAGCTAGTTAGCTTTCATTAGCTCTATCTATACAATACATGTTTGTCCGCGTTGTTCTTCTAAACCACACAATTATTATTTTGATGAGGTTTTCACCATCGTTTAGAGAATTTATTCCGGGAGGTTTAATGTGTTAATACGTTAATATTAAAGTTATTTATTTCAATTAAACCAATTACAGACAAATATAACTTGGTACTTACTGACTTATAATATCTACTTAATAATAAAGAAAATAATTAAAAATTAAATGTTTTTATTATTTTTATTCTAATATTTAAAAATATAATTTATGTATATAGAAAATGAAATAAAGTATAATTATGTACAAGGGAAAATTATCAAAGGGCATCAAAAAATTCGTCTGCATCGCTGTCCCCAGGAAAAGTGCCCAAAAGGCTGGCAGCATTGCCACGTTGTATGGCAATGCTGATTCTTTGGCCAAAAAATAGGCCAGCCCTCTGGTCACGTGAAGAGTCGACCAACCGCTTGGGGATGTCTTGAAAAACCAAGTGGGCACTCGGACCCCATGGCCCTAGGCTTTCAAACCCAAACGGCTCGAACATATATTAATATTAAAGTTACATTTAACTAAGGAATCTGGATGTTTTGTCAAGTCGCAAAAACAATGCAAATCAGGAGCGGGTCGCTTGTAGCGAATAAATGCTTGTATATTTCAAAACTTTTAATTATATTCGTCATACAAAGAGGTTCTATGTATTTATGATAAATTACACCTCTCATATTTTTTATACGTCTGTTTGTTGTAATCCCCGAAACTAATGGCTGCTTTTTTATATAACAGTAAATATTATTAGAGGTCAGAGCCCTGATGAGGTAAATAGATTAGTTATATTTACCTACCTATAGAATATAATGGAATAGAATACACTTTATTATGTACACCATAAAAATATAGATGTAAATGTAGTTTAACTAAGGTGTCACAATGGGCGGTCTTATCGCTAAAAGCGATCTTTTACAGACAACCTTTGGATGGATTAAAGCGCTAAGGAGAGATAATACTGCAGGTAGTCAGTGGTGTACCATTTACATAATAATATACAATAAATACATCCATATAAAAAGCATATACTTATCTATATAAATATCATATTATTGTAAACTAGCTTCCGCCCGCGGCTTCGCCCGCGTGGTATATCGATAAAAAGTAGCCTAAGTCCTTCCCCGGGATGCCATCTATTTCCTTGCCAAATTTTATGGAAATCCGTTTAGTGGTTTAAGCGTGAAAAGGTAGACAGACAGACATACAGAGTAACTTTCGGATTTATAATATTAGTATGGTTATATAATTTACAATAATAAACATGAAACAGGAGGAAAGAGCTATATTTTAAGGAGAAAGGAAGTACCTATCATTGAAGTAGATGCGTCAAGAATTTGAGGTTTAAAGGACCTTATACAGGGTGAACTTAAATTAGCTAGCAAAACTCCGCACAAGTAATGGGTATGTTATTTCATAGAGCTTGCAGGTATTCGAATTTGTGTGGGGTAGGTATCAAAAAACAGTTTGTATTACGCAATATTGTCTTTGGTCCCTGTCCTTGACATCGACCAATGAGCAGAACTTTTATTGGTTGAATTGCTTTTGGCTAATTTGAATGTAAGTATACAACATTATTTATCGCGAAAACCAAAAAAAAAAGATCATGATTTTTTTTCGCGATTTCAGGGTTGGTCCCATAGAAAAAGTTGTTCAAAATGATGAGTACAATGACCCCTTTTCGGATTTAGCATAAACAAGAAAAAATGTTGTATTTTGTCTTTTTTTTACTGTTGTAATGTGCTTTTTGTTTGTGCAGAATAAACAATTTTCCTTTTTTTCTTTTTCTTTCAAAACTAAAAAGTGAATACAAAACTTTTTACAAAAAAAAACCACTGACTCGAAAAATAACTACTTTCGGAAGCCGGTGGCAAAAACCAAAATTCTAAACCAAAGACTTCGGAGTTATTTTTTACTTTGTATTGGTTTTTTGGGAGTCGGTTGTTTTTTTGTAAAAAAGTTTTTATTTTTAACTTTTTAATAGATACAAGTTTATAAATAGGTATTTAGTAATAACATCTGACAGCGAGTTAATCTCCGAAAAAAAGTTGCTTATCGATATAATTCACCTTCATGATCATAGTTTGCATGTGTAATGTCTAAGTATTAGCTATATATTAAGTCAGATAATTAACTTTTACATTAGGTTTTGTAGAGACCACATACGACGCTATTTGATTTAATTTCAACAGAAAATTGCTATTAATTTCGACTAAACCATTGACGATTAGATTGTATCGCCGCATACCTGGGAATCGAACCCCTAGTGCGACAGTTGTGCACGACTGTCGCACTAGGGGTTCGATTCCCAGGTAGGGCCAAGTGTGTTTTAGAATTTTGTAGCTGCAGCTGAATCAATCAAGCTGCTAGGGAGTTTGTTGCGCCACTTTTTCTTCCCAGCTAAAGCACTAGGAAGTGGTGAAGGGTGGCCGTTTTGGGGGACTGTCTTATGTAATTTTGACGTTCGAAAAGTGCTGATTCTCAGCCTAGTTTGAATAAATGACTTTTGATTTTGATTTTGAATACTTGGGATGACAATAAGCTCAGCCCTTATTACATGGGTCTTGAACATAACAGACGATAAAAATATGTAGAGACTTCTGCCAATATCCATTCGGGGCACGCATGCGTAATCTGTTCTTCATCATCAGCCTACAGCAGTCCACTGCTGGACATAGGCCTCTCCAATTGCACGCCATTCAGCTCGATTCGAGCAGTGGTGGCCAAGTGGTAACGGCCACGACTTACGAGTTGTAGGTCGTAGGTTCGAACCCTGACAGGCGATTTACTTTGTGTAAATTATTTCATCGCCACCGCTCTCAAAACGGTGAAGGAAAACATCGTGAGGAAACCGGCATGTCCTAGAACCAAAAATTCGAAGACATGTGACATCTACCAACCCGCACTGGGCCCGCGTGGTAGATTACGGCCCGCTCCCTTTCACAGAGAGGAGGCCTGTGTCCCAGCAGTGGGAACATTATAGGCTGATTATGCTTATGCTTATGCAGCTCAATTCTCGGCAACTCACATCCAGCTGCTAACAGCCACCCTGCGAAGATCGTCGCTCCACCTAGCCTGACGGCGTCCTACCTTACGTTTGCCGATTCGCGGTCTCCACTCAAGAACACGTCTACCCCAGCGGTCATCGGTTCTACGGCTAATATGGCCGGCTCATTGCCACTTCAGCTTGCTTATCCTGTGAGCTATGTCGACAACTTTGGTTCTCTGCCGGATTACCTCATTCCGGATTCTATCTCTCAGAGATACTCCACGCATAGCACGTTCCATAGCTCGCTGAGCGACCTTGTATTTATGGACCAGCCGTACCGTAGCAGATCTGTTCTTAGCAAAAGACATTATTTTCCTTTTTTGAAATCGGATAAAATATCATCGTAGGAGCTCGTGGCTAAATAATAACAGCCGCATGGGTCGATCAATCAGGTTAAGCTACGCTTGCCGGGGATGGTCCGTGGATGGGTGACCCCCTTTACATACCGAGACTCCTCCGTGCCTCAGAAAGCACGTTAAGCCATTACTGTCAACGTTAAGCCGTGGCTGTCATTTGTGGATCTTTGACAGTCGTTACGGGTCGTCAGAAGCCTGAAAGTCTGGCATCCAGTCTTACCAAGGGGTATCTATTACCCAGTTACTGGGTTGTGGAGGTTAGATAGGCAGTCGCTCCATGTAAAATACTAGTATTCAGTTGCATCCGGTTAGACTGGAAGCTGACCCCAACATAGTTGGGAAAAGGCTAAGCAGATGATGATGAAGTCGGATAAAAAGACGTATGCAGACAAAAAAAATTGCGGCTAGACCAATTAAATTCATTCTCTGCTAACCCTACTCCTATGACGTAAGTCATGTTTACGATATTCCAAAACCGTTATCCCAAACCGGTGCGATCAATATATTATCTCATAAGATATCAATTAACTCCATAAAAAATGTTTGTAAATCGTGACTCGACTTTTTTATCTCCACTTAAGTAGGTAAGTTTAGGTTCAAACTCGATAACTTTTGATAAATTTTGTTGATGCAACTATGGAAAAAATGCCAGGGAAAGAATTTATATAACTCAAACATTTCTACTAAAAAAAAATCAAGTAATAAAAACTAAAACCCAACTACGACTTAAAAGGTATAAACAAGACACCACAGACAGACAAATTAAAAAGCCGGAGTCACACGTGTTAGGGCATAAATCGATTCGACAGATTACGTGTGACTCCGGATTTTCACGAACCAATTTTTCACGATTTTTTTTTTTACCAGCGGACAATCACAAAGCTTCTAACGATACCTCATTTGTCAAATTGTGATAAGTGGTTTGGAAGATAGGAGGGAACAGATGAACATACATACATACATACCGGTCAAAATCATAACCCTCCTTTTTTCTTCGCCGTAGTCGGGTAAAAAATCGGTCATGGAAAAACCCAATAACAATTTGTCCAACCTGAAGATTGAACCCAGGACTAAAGAGGCTTTATCGATAGCACTCGGTAAAGTAAATAATTAGAAAAAAACGTTTAGATGGCGCTAAACAGGCCCTTGATCTCTTGTTGTTTAATTAACGGTTACCCATCTAGTTTTGACCGCAGAGTGCTGCTCAATCTTGTAAATCCATTGAACTTTTGAGATATCTTATTCAATAAAAATGTAATCAGCTATAATATGATTTAATAGGTAATTCAGTGGTTAAATTCCTCTGAAATACTAAGTGAACATAAAGTCTTCGAATTTTTGGTTCCAGGACATGCAGGTTTACCCACAAACTAATTCTAGGGCGAAGTAATTCTAGGGTGAAGTGATTCTAGGGCGAAGTAATCTTAGGGCGTAGTAATTCTAGGGCGAAGTAATTCTAGGGCAAAGTAATTCTAGGGCAAAGTAATTTTAGGAGGATCATCCCCCTGCCCTATTTGCAATTTATTTGGGGACAACTCACCCACAAAATCTGAACGTACCTAGCTATAGGACGATGTTATTATAGAACCACCTGCATCTCAAGAATCAAAACAAAACAGCATCGATGCAAGTCCAACACAACATCATCATGTGTGGGATGAGCGACAGGCATTTTGTTTTTCTTTATAACTAAGATTATGCACTCGTGTACAAACGCATGCATAGGTGTATTGGAGATAGTTTAGGGTAATCTTCCACTGTAAGCAAAGCTATAAAAGCTTGCCTTGGCTAAGTGATTTACTTTTTGAAGATGACAGTTACTCAAGGGAAATCATAAAAAGAGTGAACTTTTTTGAAAAGCACCAATTTAATAGGAATTAATCAATGTATCTATATCTACGAGGGTTGTTCAATAAATAGTGAGAATGAGTATGACGCAATTATCTGTTGTTAAATGTTGAAGTTATTTACATTCGACATCATAAGATTCTTTTAATAAACAGTAAAAAACATCATGTCATTCCTGGATCTTTGACAGTCGTTACGGGTCGTCCGAAGCCCGAAAGTCTGACAACCAGTCGTAGTCTTAGTCGCCTCACTTACTCCATGTAAAATAACTGGTATTCAGCTGCTGCATCCGGCTATGCTGGCCCCAACATTGTTGGGAAAAGGCTAGGAGGATTGATTCAAGTTACATCCATACTAATCCATAGATACTTAATATTATAAATTAGAAAGAGTTTCTTGCCCATTCTTCTCTATACGAAACTACTTTTTCGAAGGGGAAACTGGAATCAATTCTTCTTTTTTCTTGTAATTTGTGACGTTCAGAAGTGTCTTAATTTGAATTTACGATTGCATTTTTTACTTTCTTGTGCCACCAACTTTGGTTGTCGTTCATCGGGGCCTAAACCGGCCACATTAGCAATTCCTCTAAAAGCAGTTCATTTCCTGAATCCAAGCTGTCATTAGCAATTCCTCTAATTTTACATAAAAGCGATTTATAATTTGTGGACCATTTTACGAGTGTCCATAGAAAACTGTGAAACAGATGAATTATTTCGTAATATGAATAATACACGCAGATCATAATTATTACTTATATGAGTTGTCAGTTTGTGACATTTTCCGATGATTTATATTATTTTCATATTATGAAAACCCCCCTAAAGTATAGCCAGTGTAGCTTAAAAATATTATATTATCTCTCTGTACACTACAGCCCTTCGTGTCGCAATCTCTCCGTGTAGCGGTCATCTCGTCCTCTATATAAGATGCTGCGTTGCATAACTCTGACACTTCCGCAAATACGCCGCTGGACCTCACACGTATGTACAACTTTGATTTTTATACCTAATAAATAGACGCATAGTTAGGAAATAATTCGGAAAGAAAAAATGATTTTTTTACGGTGAATTTTAGGTTTGCGCTCAATTGTTTTTTACGAATATTTTTAATAGTGATTCGGTATTTAATTGCCCTTTAAAAATATTAATTGAACTTTACCAGGGTTAGCTTTTTGAAGATGACAGTTACGCATGGGAAACCTTTAAGTGTTTTTTTTTAAGCACCAATTAAGCAGGAATTAGTCAATACGATAAAGCTCGTGGCTAATTAATAACTTCCACACGGGTCGATCTAACAGGTTAAGCTACGCTTGCTGGGGTTGGTTCATGAATGGGTGACGATGTTTACTTACTCCTCCGTGCTTCGGAAAGCACGTTAAGCCGTTGGTCCCGGCTGTCATTCGTGGATCTTTGACAGTCGTTACGGGTCGTCAGAAGCCCGAAAGTCTGACAACCAGTCTTACCAAGGGGTATCGTATTACCCAGTTACTGGGTTGTAGAGGTCAGATAGGCAGTCGCTCCATGTAAAATACTGGTATTCAGCTGCATCCAGTTAGAATGGAAGCCGACCCCAACATAGTGGGGAAAAGACTAGGCAGTGCGACCTACCCAAATGTCCTTTCTTTGGTTTTGTTCGTCGAGTCGTTGAGCTCCTTAAGTTCTGAGTTGAGCTCCACAATTACTGACAAATGCTTGCACTGACTGGACAGGTCCACTCAAATCTGTGTGGTTCTTTCCTCAAAAGACCATTTCAGACGCAAACCTACATGTTCCTCATTCCTCAAGTGATTCTGATATCCCATTTACAGAATATACAATTTCATTTCATTTCATAATATATTGTCACGTTAGAATTTTAAAAGCGCACATTGTCTGTAATACTGATAATTATTATCTATTAAGCCATTTTATTATTTATTTACTAGCGACTCGCTCCTGGTTCGCACAGCTTTTACGACTTGACAAAACATGGAGATTTCTTAGTTATGTGTAACTTTAATAAAACTTATAATAGGTACACATAGACCTTCCGGAATAAATTCTCTAAACGATGGTGAAAACCTCATGAAAATCTGTTGCTTGGTTTAGAAGAACAACGCCAACATAACACGAAAAGCGACTGTTAATTTATAATATGTATAAATATTTATATTAAGTATAGATACGCCTTTCTGATGTAGTTATGCCCGTTCCATCACATTCCATTCGATTCTTTATATACTTTAATAACTTTGAGAAAAGATTGCCATACTTATCATCAAATTCAAATTTTAAATGTCTTTATTCACATTTTTTTAAATTCACGACGGGGAAGCTCTTGGTTTGCATCTCACTTACCTGATGATAAGTGTCGATCAGGCCGAAGGTGGAAGCGAGCTTACCCTGTAATCCTCAACCACAGAAGGACTAGCTATCTTACCTCTAACTGCCGAAACACAACAATGCTGTTAACATTGTTGTTATGGCGACAGACTTAGATAAGATGGTGGTAGCTAGCCAGGCGGACTTAGAACAAGCTCTACCACCAAGTAAAACAACATAACATAAACCTACAATAAAACTAAAACCCAACTACGACTAAAAGTCAACTAAAAAGACATAAACAAGATATCACAGACAGACAAATTAAAAATCCGGAGTTACACGTGTTAGGGCACAAATCGAAGAGATTACGTGTGACTCCGGATTTTTTTTGGGTTATATATGTATATATTTAAGACAGCTTTGTGCTCCAACACAGCTTAAAAAAAAAATTATTCATGACTTGATGTCCTCTAGATGGCGCCATATTCAATTTAATGTGACGTCACGTAGCCTATAGCGCCTATACGATACCTCATTTGTCGAAATTGTGAAGAGTCAAGAAGATATGAGGGAACAGATGAACACATACATACTGGTCGAAATCATAACCCTCCTTACTGCTTCGCCGTAGGCGGGTAAAAAAACTATAGCTAGGTTATAACTAGCGGACGATCAAGACGCTTCCAACGATACCTCATTTGTCAAATTGTGATGAGTAGTTTAGAAGTTATTAGGGAACATATGAACATACATACATACATTATAGGTAAATACCGGTCAAAATCATAACCCTCCTTTTTGCTACGCCGTAGTCGGGTAATGAGCATTAATTATGAAAAGTCAGAAGCGTTTAGATTAGAACCGTGCACCTAGCACGGTTCTAATTGGTCGATCGACTTCATCTGCCTAATCCTTTTCCAACTACGTTGGGATTAGATTCCAGATTGCCATAAATTCTTCCGAAAATGGAAAATGCCTCTAAACTTAAAGCTTTCTTCAATCTTAAATCTGGCTTAACCAAAAACGGTTAATAACATTAGGAATCGGGCATAAACGGTTTTACTGTTCATTCTATCCTTAACCGAGACTCAAACTGAGTTTAGATTTAACCTCTAACTTAACTGTCATCTTCTATTACAACTCCCGCTAGGCTTTAGTTCTAAACATCTATAAAACTTTATAGATTTCTAAATTCAATGTGCTATTGTCTCTGGAACGTGCCTAACTGTGGCTCTGTAGAACTGTTAGGCCACATGTAGAGGTAAACTTTCAGCCTAGGTAGTATTCTAGGCATAGATAGATAAAATGGAACTTAAAGATTCTCATAGAGTTCTTTTTATTACATTGTCATCATGCCTGCGTTGCATAACCATTGCAGAAAAGGAAGATAGGAAAGCCTAAGCCAACCGACTTCCAAAAAAAACAATACAAAGTAAAAAATAACTTGAATTTCGGAAGTCGGTGCACCGAAAATTCGGAAATTTAAGTTGTGTGTATCAGGGTGTATGTTGATCTAAATATTTATTTATAGAATTATAATTATTATCATAAAAATCATCAATACAACTCTCTAAGCTCATACTACCATATTCAAACTCAAACTCAAACTCAAAGCATTTATTTCAAATAAACCAATTACAGGCACTTCTGAATTGTCAAAGGGTCGGTCAGTCAGAAAATATGAAGCTAGTTGCCCATTCCAAAGCGTAGTAGGTTCCTATGGAGAAGAACGGGCAAGAAACTCCACGGATACTCTTTTAAATCAGAATATTGTTACAATATGTTGTTTACATCATTCAATATTGAATGACTATTTCATGAAATCAGGACTTTTGAAGCCAATTCTAACATAACGAGTAGTATTGCTGATTCTAATTCTGTAAAGCCATATTTGATACGGTCGCGAATCATATTTTAATCAACATACAATCTGACGCATCTTAGCGCATCCCCATTATGTCTCATGTAATGCAATTTTTTGAGACTATTAGCTATCAAATAGGCAAACATTCAGAATCCGAGCTGCTACCGAGAAAATCCTGATGGGAGATCCCAATACAACTTAACACTTTGCCCCACCTGGGAATCGAACCCACACACCACGGATCAACAAGGCAGACAATTGATTTATATACCAGGCTACTTTTTTAGACAAATTAATGTTTCCACCTAGCGATTTATTGTATTAAGCTGTTTGTTTACTAAAAATCCACATGGAATCCTGTTTATTTTGACATAGATATTTTTATCAGATTTAGTTATTTATAGACAGATATTTAAATTAGCGTCAGATGTTTCTGCTTTGTAGTAAAACCAGTTAGTAACAAGATGGAGTTTCCTCAAGACATTAATAAAGTGACTCAAGTCTTTTCTAATTTGACATTTCAAGTGTTTGTTGTTTGTTTTTCAATTTGGAGTTTGACATTTGCACCTGTCCAATTGTATGAGATGGAATAAACACTTTTTGCAAAAAAAAAAAAAACGCTAAAATGTGAAAAATAACTATAATTTCGGAAGTCGGTGTCTTTGCTTTTCAATTTTCGTTTTATGCCACCGACTTCCGTAAAAAGTTTTTTTTTTTCACTTTTTAATTTTATTGTGGTACCTACCCCACATAAATTCGAATACCACTACCTGCTATGTAAATAACAGTGACTGAGTAACATAAAACATCGTCCACGTACTAAGTGGGAAAAATACGTAATATTGAAGCTAACTCAAAAACTACGCAAGCAAAGTTAATAAAATTTATACGGAACTACTGAAGTATGACCGACCAAAAAAAAAAAAACATCAAAATCGATTCATAATAGATGGAGAAATCGCGTCAAAAACACAAAAAAAAAACCTTCAGGCCAATTGAGAACCTCCTCCTTTTTGAAGAATTCGGTTAAAAACAGACTTTAATCTGTGTTAAATACATTTTAAAATTCATTCAGTGGCTTAGATCTCTACTTTCTTTGGTACTGCTGGTAAAACATGTTGAAACCATCGAGATATAAGTACTAACGTACTAGAGAAGACACCGTAAATTCCTACTTTGTCTCGTTCAACTGCGGCGATCGCGCCGCAGTTTGTCGAAGAAAACGCGTAGTGCCGTGATTTACATGGCGCTTAAGACCTTTTTGCCGAGAATAAATACACTTCCGCAGCAAATCTAGCACTGTGGTAAATTAGGTACGGTTTAGACGAATTGTTATTATTTTAGCGCTGCAGCGAACTAAAGATTCAATACGAAGAATAGGACAATTCAGTTATTTGACGTAGCTTCTCTAGTACGTTAGTACTTATATCTCGATGGTTGAAACTAATTAAACTTTATCACCTTTAGTAAATATCTCTGCAAGGTAATTACTAATGTACACATGTTTATGCAAATAAATTATCTTTATCTACTTATTCCTCAATGCTCGTTCCTCTGTATGTATGTCTATGCCCTGCATTGCGTCGATTCCAAACCGATATCATTAACATTTCATTCCCTCAATTTCGTAGTTCGAGAAAAAATTAAAAAATACCTTTTAAACATAACGGTCGATTAACGTTGCGTCAGATTAACAGTATTTAAGTATGCCGTCAGATACATCGACACTTAAACTTTACCGTTTGGAGAACCAGTTTGTGATACGGGAGTAAAAATCCAGCTAATACAGATGATTAGATTGGACGTCCCAAATAATAGATTAACATCATCAATGAGCAGTGGAGTTGTAGGTCGTAGGTTCGAACGCTGACAGGCGCTTTACTTTGTGTAAATAATTTCATCACCACTGCTCTCAAAACGGTGAAGGAAAACATCGTGAGGAAACCGGCATGTCCTAGAACCAAAAATTCGAAGACATGAGACATCTACCAACCCGCACTGGGCCCGCGTGGTGGATTACGGTCCACTCCCTCTCACAGAGAGGAGGCCTGTGTCCCAGCAGTGGGAACGTTATAGGCTGCTCATGCTATACAATCCAACCTTCTTTTATTTAGTCTGCCTTCGCTGCCTCTTATCCTAATAGGATAATGTTCCCACTGCTGGGACTCAAGCCTCCTCTCTGCTAAAGAGTGGGCCATAAATCACTACGCCACAGTGTGAATGTCCCATTTCTTCGATTTTTTGTTCTAGGGCATACTGGTTTCTTCTCGATGTTCACCGAAATCAGGGTTTTGTATCGGGAATTTTAAAGAAGTTGCAATTTTCATACTAATATTTATTAATTTATATAACAACCATGAACACTAATGTTTTAAAACTTCTATGCACTAATGTTTAAAAACTAAGATAACGTATGCCACTTAGATTAAGCAACAAAAATAAGTTTTGGCTAAGTTAAAAAGAAATAGTGGTAATTTCTGTTAACAAATGAGTAGTCATTTTTAAGGTACTCTTTATGTTTAGAAAACTATAAAAACTAAGATTTTTTTACTATTGGTAGTCGTCTATGATGGTCATTATTCGATATAATACCAAGCAAATTGATGAATATTTTAAATCATAGAAGTAACGAGGTTCTCTATTTGTGAGTAAAAACACCAATTTCATAGGTGGGGGACCCAATATTACCCACATTTAAGAAATCAAAATCAAAATCAAAAGTCATTTATTCAAACTAGGCTGAGAATCAGCACTTTTCGAACGTCAAAATTACATAAGACAGTCCCCCAAAAACGCCCACCCTTCACCACTTCCTAGTGCTTTAGCTGGGAAGAAGAAGTGGCGCAACAAACTCCCCAGCAGCACAGCTGTCTGTTCAGTTAGAAAAAAAAAAAAAATGATTCTATACAAAAGTATGCAAAATCATTTACATTATGCAACACAAAACATAAATCTAATTATTAGCCATATGTCAGCTAGCACACGCTAATATACCAATCAAAAAAAAAAAAAAAAAAAAAAACGAGAACTATATGTACTCAAGCAGAAATAAAAAGTAAATGTAAACATAAATTAACTAAATAAAAGCCTCCAGGCACAAAGGGCGTGCCCGCCTACATATAGCTATTTTTAGATGTAACTGGAAGTTATAAATGATAAACTAGGACCATTGAAGTAACGTAAATAATATTTATCAATTTTCGAGTTCGCTAGCTAACCACATATTGCAATACAACTCATTTAGTAAACATTGTAATGAGTAGATTATGTCAATAATAAATTAAATTAGAAAAACATTAAAAATAAATTGATTATACAGTCAAATAAAAAAAAAATACATATATGAACTCATATAACCTGTCAGTGGGTAAGCTAATGCTGGAGAAAGAACATAAACATTGTCTTGAGTTAATCACAGCGACCAACTATTCTTATCATTTAAGTAGTCGTTAATAGAGTAATACGCCTTTGAACAAAGGTCGCATTTTACTTTAGCTTTAAACGCATTATAAGGCAAATCTAGCAAAGAAGAGGGTAGCTTGTTATAAAATGTTATACCAAGCCCAACAAATGAGTTATGAACCTTATGAAGCCGGTGAAAGGGAACTCGTAGTTTGTCCTTATTCCTAGTGTTAACATTGTGGATATCACTGTTTTTAGTGTATAAGTGTATATTTTGCCTAATATATAAGATGTTGGCGAAGATGAATTGTGATGCCACCGTGAGAATACCAATATCTTTAAAAGGCTCCCACAAACAGGCGCGACAAGGGTAGAGCTACCCGTCGCGCCTGCGATATCGCGCCAGTATGTACAAGCCTTCTTATCTAACAATTTTCTTGTCACATTTTATGCTCACACATAACACTTTTCTTGTCAAATGCTTCTCATTTCCTCAACCCTTTTGCCAGGATGCTTGCGATCTTCAAAACTGCCACAGACAATTATTACCATGGTCATAATAACTATGCGCTGCAACATGTGTTTAAAAAAAATGTATGTTCGTGTTATTTCCCGTTGACATCAATTTTCCTTACCTATGATTAGAATCTCGGAGCAAACCGGTCGATAGGTTGTTGAACTTATTAGTTATTGGTTTAGTAACTGTAGTTCATAAATTGGTTTTAAAAGCCCTTGGCAGTCAAACAAGGTAGTTCGATGTTGAAATTCGTTGAGTGGTTCCGTAAGAATGAAGAATTTTTGTTTTTAAAACTGGTCCTGTTTCGTAATGGATGCGTTGAGAAAATAGTTTTTGTCTAATCTACTCTCAGGAAACTGTTCGTGCTAACTCCATTTTGCGACTAGGGGGCCAAGTCTGCTAATTTACAAACGTGTCAGTGGTCTCACAATTATCTGTTTTTGACAGATTTTGTGTGGCATATCTGTCAAAAACTGATCATTGTAAAACCACTGACACGTTTGTAAATTAGTAGACTAGGCCCCCTGGGGTGTTTTTGAACATTACCAAGACTTCATTTGAAATAAGATTAGACATTTAAATAAGCCTTTTTTACAGTCCGTTCAACCGATTTTGACTTCTATTGCGTTGGTGGCATGACAAATGGCAGCTGCAGTAGACAATTGGTATTGTGTAACCTTTTTTGCTTTTAATGCCATCCTTATGCCATAGGTACAGAAGTCAAAATCGGTTGAACGGACTGTAAAAAGGTTTGTCTAAATGTCTAATCTTATTTCAAATGAAAAGAACTAACGTCGCGTCGCTATAATGTTTTGTCCGTACAATTTCTGTGACATAATTCACAAATATTTAGCAATAACACCGTTGACAAGAGCGTTGTCGGGAAACATTTACATACAAGGATGTGAATGTAGGTTTGTACGAAATGCATTTTGTTCTTGTTGTTATCGAAGATCTTTTCCCGAAAATCTTTTAAAAGCAAATTTGATTACGGAACTGCAGCTAAAAATAATGTTATCTACACCCATGCTATAAATCCTCTATAAAAGTTCTTGAAACAGTTAGCTTATTGCCAACATTAAAACATCCAGTGTGATAGTTGTTGGGGAGGTTTGCAGAGATAAAGAAGCTAAACCACATAAAATATTGTAAAGCATTATATTGTTAAGAAGGTATAGAAAGTAAGATTACAAAACATGGAGCACTGTGAACTATAGACAATTCTATCTAGCCAGTTGCAGAACGCTGGCTGCATTACTACATGGAGGTGATGTATCTTCAAAAATAGTAACCATAATATCATCCAAAAGGGGGGGTTTTAATGTTGCACTGAATTTCATAAGGCAACTTTAAAAAAAAAAAGAACACTCATTCACGAGCGTTTCACTAACAAAGCACCATAATATAAAAACAAAACACATTCCAATTCGAAAAATTCGAATTCACGTCGTACCGCGCCATTTTTATTCGATATTGGTATTGCAAAGAAACTTTTATAGAAGATTCATATCATGGGTGTAGATAAAATCTTTTATGCAACTGTAAATAATTAGGTATTAAAACACTCATGTGACACAAACCCACATTCGTGTTTTAATACCCCTTATTATATAACAGGTGCATAAATAACTATTAAATTAGGTGCTTACTCATTTAAATAATTATCATAAAATCAAAGTATTTTATTGATTCCCATATTTCTTTTTATCATTAAAAAGGCCCGAAATGTACTTACCATATTACGGTTCTTGGAAATGATCTTGTTTTTTATGCATTTTATTTGATTTTAGTGCATCTTAAATACTGATTTTATTGTGATCGGGTGACATTGAGAACATGTGGTAAAGAATTTGTTACAGTTATTTTTGGAATTACGGTATGCAGATTGAATTTCGATACTGCCTCATTGCAAGGCTTACACTTTTGTACCCTGCACCGTGAACTCGTCACCGAGAAACGAGATTATGTGGTCATAGTAATATCTACTGTCACTACTTCGGCGTCGTCATCTCGTTCTCGATGGCGTCCCGTTCACGGTACGGTGGACAAACGGCCTTAGTATAGTCGCAAGTTTGCAACAGCGACGGCAGAGTGTGAGGTCTTGGGTGCGAATCCCTGGTCAAGCAAAGTGTAAATCTTATCCGTATGCAGCTGAATACCAGTATTTAACATGGAGCGACTGCCTATCTGACCTCCACAACCCAGTTACTGGGTAACACGATACCCCTTGGCCCTTGGTAATAAGACTGGTTGTCAGACTTTTTGTGTATCGACTGTCAAAGATCCACGAATGACAATTAAGACCAACGGCTTATGTGCAGCGCAGACTGCACACTTTTTGTGCGATTGAGTTTGTGGCCCACACAATGTCTGCATGGCATGCAAAAAGTACATCGCGGCTTTTACGCAAACTCAACGCACACGACACACATCTTCGATCCTGCAGGCGTAGCATGGCGCTTTCTATCTCTACGAAGAATAGACATAGCTTTTTCTATACAAAGTGACAATTCATTTCTTCATTTTTGACATCCACCGTAGAAATCTTTCTACAATCTGTCATTTTGTCTTTCATTTCTAACGATCTTTGTCTACGTCTTTTTGTAGGTAGACTATTTCGGAAGAAAGTTTTCTATCCTTACTGTCAAAATCACACTGTGTCAAAATCACACAAAATCACACTAAATCCTATGACAAAACAAAGAATTCTAAGTCGAATTATGTAAAAGGGTAAATTTCGTAAAAAGTGCAGTTGACTCTTTCTATTTTGCTGCCGTCTCGTACTGTCTCCTGTGTAAAGGAAATGTCATTTTTGTCTACTCTTCAGTCGACAAAACGGTGCTCATGCTACGCCTGCAGACGCTATGGAAATGCAGATTGCATACTAAAAGTGTGCGCCGTCTGCGTAAGCGCACGTGGAAGCAAACGTTCTATTTTTAACCGACTTCTTCTAAAAGGAGGAGGTTCTATGTTCGTCTGTATGTCTTTTATTTTGTGTATGTATATCGATATTTTCGCCAATTGTGAACCGATAAAAAAAATCTTTTTTAGTTCGAAATGGTCTATACCATTTCGAACTAAAAAAGATTTTTTCTCTGACTCCCGAGGTGGTCCCATATTAATTTTATCAACTTTGCTTGCGTAGTTTTTGAGTTAGCTTCAATAATAGGGAATATGCATGTATTTTTTTATATTTTTATTCGATAGTTTGCATCGTCAAATAATAGTGAAAAAAAATTCGACGGAAAAAAAGCAATTTAAAGTAGTTAAAAAAATGTTTAAAAATATCCAACCGATCCGGGCTATTTAAACGCCCTCCATTTAGGGCGCTTGGTGTGGTGACGTCACAGTCCGTGAAAACAGACAAGCAACTGTCAAGTCAACGTCAAACACTCTTTTTTCTATGAGCGTTTGACATTGACTAGACACTTGTTGATTGACTTGACATTTACATTTTGATTGTTATCCCGGACTGTTACGTCACATCCGCTCTTAGCCTTTTCAAAAAATATTTGACCCGTATTTGAATCACATGCATATTCCCTATTACGTATTTTTGACTAGACACTATGTAGACGATATATTATTTTTCTCCGTCACTGTTATTCCATAGCAGGTAGTGGTATTCGAATTTGTGTGAGGTAGGTACCACAAACTAAAAAGTGAAAAATACAAATTGGAAGTCGGCTGTTTCTTTTTTGTAAAAAGTTTTTTTTCTCGCACTTTTTGTGCGTCGCGGCTCGGCGCGATCTGCCAGAATGACACGCATTATACTATTATATGCGCCGGAGTTTTTGCGCATCATAATATGCGTTACTGCATATAATTGCTTAGGCTCTATTTTCACAGACTAATGCCGGGGCACCGCTCCACGTCTCGCTGAGCAACAGAGAGCACGCGAAGTAAAGTTCGCGATAACGCGATAATATAGCCCCGGCATTTAAAGTGCGTCACGGATAGTCTGCCGTCTGCATGAGGTTCGATTCCCAGGTCGGGCAGTGTTATTAGGTTTTTGGAAACAGGTGTGATAATAAGGTAATTAATTTTTAAAAGTACCTATCTTTTCTGTTTCAGTAAATCCAAGATGGCGTTACACAGACTAGTTCACGTGCTACTAATATGCGCTGTTAGTTATAGCAGCGCGTCTATAGTGGACGATGGGAATAATTATAGAAGTAAGTAACTGTTACGTCCACTTATGTGAGCGTTCACGTCCACTGTTACTTTGGTTGGAACTTTGATTTCCAATGCTGGATGGTGGGTTTTGAAAGGGATTAATGTTGGGACGTTAACGTCCACTGATGATTTGATGATGATGGGTTTTTTAAATGGCGCCAGTGTTTAAAAAAGCTCCTAATTTGATTTTTTTATGTAGACGATTTATTTTATTTTATGTATTTTATGAGCAGTGGTGGCCCAGTGGTAACGGCCGCGACTTACGAGTTGTAGGTCGTAGGTTCGAACCCCGACAGGCGCTTTACTTTGTGTAAATAATTTCATCACCACTGCTCTCAAAACGGTGAAGGAAAACATCGTGAGGAAACCGGCATGTCTTAGAACCAAAAATTCGAAGACATGTGACATCTACCAACCCGCACTGGGCCCGCGTGGTGGATTACGGCCCACTCCCTCTCATAGAGAGGAGGCCTGTATCCCAGCAGTGGGAACATTATAGGCTGATTATGTTATGTATGTAGACGATTACGAATTACATCGCGTCGTCACATAGCTTATAGTGCCTAAAGAAACGATTTCCATTTGTCGGAATTGTGAAGAGTCAAGAAGATATGAGGGAACATATGAACATACATACATACTTATTGGTCGAAACCATAACCCTCCTTATTGCTTCACCGTAGTCGGGTAAAAAAACTATGGTTGGTTAGTTTATCATGACAGCTAGAAAAAACAATTAAGTATCAAGAATATCATTAATGATAGGGGAGCCCAAGCGGGGATTTCGGGAGTTACTCGAGCGCGGCAGAATAACATTCGGGGGGCAACCTTGTGCCTTGTGTAGCACTCCCACCATACCTGAGTCCTGTAGAAGCCCTGGGAAGCCGATCAGATTAGTAAAAAAAAATCGATCGTTAGAGAAACTCGAGCATGTCCGATTAAGGAAGGGTAAGTTAGTTACATGCAGAAAAGTGTGCATTTCAATAATCTGTCAATTTAAGCGTGACATTAGGAAATGGGAGAGTCACAAAGTTGCAAAAAAAAAACGTCACCTGGACATTCTCGAGCGCGATTATTTTTTTTTTATTTTGAAGGAAATAAGTCACGAATCACGGAAATAATATAATCTGCCGATTTGCACAATCCGAAGTAGCTAAAATCATTATAATTTCTTATTCTTAATTTTTCTCCCCACAGCCGGTCGTCAGGCCCCAGGCAGTATCTTCACCGTAGGCAACGGTGAACAATGTCTGGGCAACGACAGGTCAACCGGCGGTGTTTGCCTGTCTAGGAACCAATGCAACACGCAAGGAGGCAAAGCTATTGGCTTCTGTGGGGTCTTCGCTACTTGTTGTTCTTGTAAGTACAAACCTAACTATAGTACAGCATAATGTTCCCACTGCTGGGACTCCGAATCATAACTCACACACTGATTTAATTGTTGGTAAAATGTTAGGAGTTTTTTGCCCATTGTTCTCCATACGGAACTACATTTTGGGAGACAAGATTAAATTCTATTTATTTAAGATAAGATATTTATAACAGCATCAATATTTAATTAGATAGTTTATAATAGAAATCCTTTTCCAGTAAATGCTTGTGACGTCCGCACCAACACGAAGGTAGCAGTCTTCATCAACCCACCGCTGAACAGAGAATCCTCAGGCCTCGAGTGCTCCTACAACGTTGAGATCAACAATAATAATGTCTGCCAAATGAGGATTGACTTCGAAACCTTCAACCTGGCTCCACCTACCACTGTAAGTTTAATCAGCCTTTGATAGCCTGTTCCGGGTAGTTAGAAGCCAACTTTGACAGGAGTTACGGGTCGTCAGAAGCCCGAAAGTTTCACAATCAGTATTACCAAGGGCTATCGCCTTACTCAGTACCTGGGTCGTGGAGGTCAGATAGGCAGTCGCTCCATGTAAATTACTGGTATTCAGCTGCATCCGGTTAGACTGTATGCGAACACCAACATAGTTGAGAAAAGGATATGCAGATGAGTAATGTCCCACCCACTGCTATGTGTACCTCAGAGAGGACATGTGGGGTGGGCCGTGGGAGCGGGCTGTAATCCATGCAGGCACAGTGCGGTTTGGCGAATGTCCCATATTGGTTTATAAAAGGCTTTATCCTGGGAATATATCACCAGGGAGAGGTGCTATAAAATAGACTCTACGACTGACCTAGGCAGCCTGCCATGCTGACCGCCTAATATAGTAATACGAACCACATTATGAGTACATTACACATTATTATAGCCGAACCTTGCAACAATGCAAGGACCACAGAAAATGGCAGAGTCCTAAAATGGCACCAGCCCCGAACCCCCTCAAAAAAGGACTATTTTAAATATGTAAACTTAATCAAGTGGCGTTTTCAGGTTGAGTCAGTAGAGAACGTGACTCAGCGTCCAGGCTACACCTGCAGGAATGACATCTTCCAAGTGACCAACCTGCAAGCTAACTCCGACTTCTTGCCGCCGCTCTGTGGAGACAACAATGGACAGCATTGTGAGTATATTTTATATTATGTATAAATATTTAATTTTTGGTGCTCCGCCTAGTATGTCTTCTTCGTCCATATCACGTAGGAGTCACCAGTATTTAGGTATGAGGAACAGGGTGTACAGTTCACTCATCCTCCATAGAAAAGGGAGGAACGTCCGACCAGATGGGTGTCGTATCTGGCGGGCAAAGTTATACATTATGTCGATCGCCCGGAAAACTATGCTTGCGCGATGCAGGATTTGTGTGACGTCAGGATTTTATATGTCTTTGATGCGTAATTTGCATGTGGCAATGTTCCGGTTATAGGACATGCCGGTTTCCTCACGATGTATTCCTTCACCATTTTGAGAGCAGTGGTGATGATATAATTTACACTAAGTAAAGCCTGTCAGGGTTCAAACTTTCACGACCTTACAACTCGTAAGTCACGGCCGTTACCACTAGGGTATGCACCCCGCTCTCCAGTAGTATATTGTCCTTTTATCTATTTCTGAAACTCCACAATAACTGTCATCTCTCCTTCGCAGTGTACGTCAGAGTGAACGCATCGACGAACAGCCGCGCCATCCGCATCAACTTCAAGATTGCTGATCGCAGCTCACAGCCGAACCTGCCTCAAGCGACCTGGAAGATCAAGGTTACCCAGCTGGAGTGCTACAATACTCTGGGGTAAGTCACTGGAGCGCCAGTTTGTTCTCTGTAAAGCGTTGGACAGGCACACACTAATGGCTGTCAAAATACAGAGCCCAAAAAAAAACATGCGAGGCAGTCTGGGGATTTCCGATAGAAGTAAAAACTAAGCAACAATGCGTAACCTCAACGTAATTCAAACGGTAGACGGTAGATGGCGCTTCAAGCGTGACGATTGTGGCGTACTTACTATTGCCATTTAGGTTACCACGAAAGTTGATGTAGGTACTCTGTCACATTTACAGCTGTCATACCATCCTGTGATTTTTATGCGATAAAACCATATATCTATAATGGTCTTTCCTTTTGTCTAGTATCAATTTATCGCATAAAAAAAAAACGCAGTGAAGAAAGGCAATGGCTTCTATTGCGCGACTACTCAGGCCTGAAAAGTTCGATGTGGATCCGGGGACTCCAACCGCCGAGCTAAAATATCGGCACTGGAAGGAGACATTTTTGAACTATCTTTCAGAAGAAACGGAGGAAGTCAAAATTCCAGATGGAACTAAGCTAAAAATTCTTTTCAACAATGTGTCTCCTAACGTTTACTCGTTCATCAGAGAAACAAAAGAATATGCGGACGCTTTACGACTTTTAGATAAAATTTACCTCAAATCGAAGAATGAAATCCACGCTCGGTATGTACTGTCTTCAACCAAACAAAAGCCTGGAGAAACAGTGGCAGACTATATGCGTGCGTTACAACAACTAGCGTTTGAGTGCTCTTTCAAATCTGTTACTGCTGAAGAGTATCGAAACGAATATGTCCGTGACGCTTTCATTGCGGGCTTAAGTTCACAAAAAATTCGTCAAAGGCTACTTGAAAACTTAGAAATAAGCCTAGAAGAAGCGTGCAACCAGGCAATTTCGCTCGAAATGGCTGAAAAGAATGCTAATGAGTTCCAAACTGCAAAGGAACTCTACCAAATTGAAAACACAGATGAAACAATGAATAGTTTCAATCTGGCCGCGGCCCCATCACGCAGACGCTGCTTCTTCTGCGGGGGAAATGTTCATCAAAGAATAAAATGCCCGGCTATTCAAGCAACTTGTCAAAACTGCGGTAAGAAAGGCCATTTCGCTAAAGTGTGCAGAGGCGGAAATGCCATAGATAAGCCAGTTAGCAATGCTGTAGCGCAACCAAAGGACCCAGAAATATCAGCAATTTCAGCAGCATCTCCAGTTAGTTTACATAGGACAACAGTTTCAATCACTGTCAACAACCATAAAGCTGATGCCTTGATTGACAGTGGAAGTTCTACAAGCTTTATTGACAAGAACTTTGCTCTATCGCTAAACTTGAAACGCCATCCATGGAAAGAAACGGTAACACTAGCTTCAAATAAACGAACTTCACTTGTAGATGGATTTTACTATGCAACAATAAAGCTAAGCGAGCACGTCTACAAGGAGAAGCCTCTTTACGCCTTGGAAGATCTTTGTGCTGATGTGATAATTGGTCATGACATTTTAAGCAACCATTCATCAGTAGAAATCCAATTCGGAGGCACGGCTAAACCCCTTAAGATATGTAATGTCATGGAAGCTACAGTGCCTCCTGTATCACTTTTCAGTAATCTTTCAAATAATATCAAACCCATCGCTATAAAGTCAAGAAAACATTCTGACGCTGATAATCAATTTATAAGAGAAGAAATCAGTAAACTTTTGCAAGATCGGGTTATCGAACCTAGTAACTCGCCATGGCGAGCTCAAGTCTTGGTTACTGGAGGCACAACCCACCGCAAACGTCTCGTGACTGATTACTCATTAACAATTAACAAATTCACTGAACTGGATGCTTATCCTTTGCCCAACATAGAATCTATAGTATCAAAGGTGGCACAGCACAACTTCTTCAGCCAAATTGACCTCAGAAGTGCATATCACCAAGTGTCCATCTTACCAACTGAGAAAAAGTATACAGCCTTTGAAGCTTGCGGTAACTTATACCAATTTACACGTATACCATTTGGAGTCACAAACGGGGTCGCTGCGTTCCAGAGATCACTTCATTATATTATCAATAAAGAAAAACTGACAGGTACTTATTCATATTTAGATGATGTCACAATTTGTGGCAAAACAGCCGCGGAACATGATCAGAATTTGTTTCGATTCAGGGAGGTTGTGGCAAAATACAGTCTAACTCTTAATGCAGAAAAGTGTGTATATGGGCAAGAAACTATTAAATTATTGGGTTACAAAATTGAAAAGAATACCATTCGACCCGATGATGACCGCCTTAGTCCTCTATTGAACTTGCCCATTCCAACTGACTCAGGATCACTTAAAAGGACACTTGGCATGTTCGCCCATTACTCAAAATGGATTAAAAATTTCTCTGAAAATATCAGCCCCCTGACTAAAATTTATGAATTTCCCCTCAAAAAGGTCGCTGTCGATTCCTTTCAAAAACTAAAAGCAGATATAATGGAATCAGCCTTAACCGTCATCAATCAGAATGAGATATTCACCGTTGAAACTGATGCTTCGGAACACTCCATCGCAGCTTCCCTGTCTCAGAAAGGATGCCCAGTAGCCTTTTTCTCACGTTCGCTCAATACTTCTGAACGCCTACATTCCTCAATAGAAAAAGAAGCATGCGCTATTGTGGAATCTTTAAGAAAATGGCGGCACTACCTCATTGGTAGACATTTCTTATTAATAACTGACCAACGATCTGTCTCTTTCATGTTCCATCAATCCCATAACAGCAAGATCAAAAATGAGAAGATAGGGCGTGGCGTCTTGAGCTGTCAAATTATAAATATGATATAATCTACCGTCCGGGTAAAGACAATATTACAGCTGATACCCTCTCCCGTGTGTGCTCAAATATGACCACGGATAGACTGAATGAGTTACACAATACCTTGGGACATCCCGGTATCGTACGAATGTTTCATTGGGTACGGACAAAAAATCTGCCTTACTCCGTAGACGATATCAAGAAGATGACATCTGATTGTCGTATTTGCGCAGAAATTAAACCTAGGTTTGTTAAAAAGCAGGGAACGCTCATAAAAGCAACCTCTCCATTCGAAAGACTCAACATCGATTTTAAAGGACCTCTACCTACCAACACTGAAAATCGCTACATCTTGACAATTATAGATGAATATTCAAGATTCCCATTCGCCTACCCAACCAAAGATGTGTCTGCTGGCACCGTTATAAAATGTTTGAAGGACTTATTCTATACCTATGGGGTTCCACAATACATCCATTCAGATCGTGGAGCAGCCTTCATGTCTAACGAACTACGGAACTATTTGGTAACAAATGGAATTGCATGTAGTCGAACCACGCCATATAATCCACAAGGAAATGGCCAGGTAGAGCGTCTAAACGGTACCTTATGGAAAACAATAAAGCTATGCTTAAGAACCAAAAATCTTGAAACAGCCAGCTGGGAGCAAGTCTTACCACACGCTCTCCATTCAATTCGTTCGTTGCTGTGCACGGCCACTAACGCCACACCCCATGAAATTTTTTTTAGACATACTCGACGATCTGCAAATGGGGAATCGATGCCAACATGGCTTTTGGAACCAGGACCTGTATTGATGCGTAAAAATCATAGAACATCAAAATACGATTCCGAGGTGGCAGAAGTGGAGCTTCTGGAAGCTAATCCATCTTATTCTCACGTAAGATTACCGGATGGCCGTGAAACTACCATATCGAACAGACAACTAGCACCTCTTCCGCTAGATCCGTCACTAGAGGCGGATCAGTCAGAATCCGATGATAGATATGAGGATGCCGAGGGTGAAGCTCAGGTTCCAGAAGTGACAACAGAACATCAGCCACAGGAGACTACAGCAACCCGGCGCTCCACAAGGGAGAAGAGAGCTCCAACACGTCTAGCGGATTACGTTCTCTGACGCGGGGGTGAATGTGGCGTACTTACTATTGCCATTTAGGTTACCACGAAAGTTGATGTAGGTACTCTGTCACATTTACAGCTGTCATACCATCCTGTGATTTTTATGCGATAAAACCATATATCTATAATGGTCTTTCCTTTTGTCTCGTATCAACGATGACGCGAGTTCCATGATTTATGTTCACCCAAAAAATGCTCAACGCGCCTAAAGAAGTTTTCACTTCAAAAAACTGCACGACGCTGTTAAAATAACATGCTGGTAATAGATATATGATACATAATCAGCCTATAATGTTAGTTTTTTTATAATGTTACATAATCAGCCTATAATGTTCCCACTGCTGGGAGGCCTCCTCTCTTCGAGAGGGAGTGGGCCATAATCCACCACGAAGGCCCACATTGGATTGGTAGATGTCACGTCTTCCAAGTTTTTGGTTCTCGTAGCATGCTTGGTTTCCTCCACCGTTTTGAGAGCAGTGGTGATGAAATAATTTACACAAAGTAAAGCACCTGTCGGTTCGAACCTTCGAACGAATACTGGGCCACCACTGCTCTAGATAGTAAAATCAATCTGCCTAGCCTTTTCCCAACTATGTTGGGGTCGGCTTCCAGTCTAACCGGATGCAGCTGAATACCAGTATTTTACATGGAGCGACTGCCTATCTGACCTCCACAACCCAGTAGCTGGGTAATACGATACCCCTTGGTAAGACTGGTTGTCAGACTAGGGCTTCTGACGACCCGTAACGACTGTCAAAGATCCTCGAATGACAGCCGTGACCAACGGCTTAACGTGCTTTCCGAGGCACGGAGGAGTCTCGATATGTAAAGATGGACCCATCCACAGACCAACCCCGGCAAGCGTAGATTAACCTGATGGATCGACCCGAGCGGCTGTTATTACTTAGCCACGAGCTCCGCTCTAGATAGTAATAGATACCCATTCTGATTCTTTCTCCTTAGAAGAGTCCAGCTTTTTTCGAAATCTTTAAAACAGTGTTTCTTTTGTCCTCAGTAAATACCGTGACGGTATTCTGGACGCCATCACAAGTTCTCTGCCATCGACGCCATTCAGTTCATCAGCTGACAGGGACGAGTACCTCATTGGTGAGTTTACTTTCTTAAAAACTGCTAACCATAACTTTTAAACAAGCTGTGTATTCAAGTTGTTTATTCATAAACCTATTCTCAATAAAAATACCATACAAAAACAGAATTTCTTCGTAAAACTGACACGTTTTGGGATGGCCAATCTTACCCCTGTATTTTTCAATTCGGCACATCCAAAACACACTGAATTCTCAAACAGAGAAATTAAATCTTTATTCCCTCTAGCACCACCCGGTTGTCTACAGTACTACCCTGACCGCAGCGGAGCCTTTGAATCGTTAAATTACAACAGAGGGTCTGGCCCGTACATAGCCAACATGGTGTACGCTACATGCTTCAAGAAGAGTCCTGATGTCTGCGGTGTCAAGTAAGTTCATTATTTCAGTTTCATACAGTGATTTTCCTTTTTCTATCTTTTTTTTTTGTTTATTTTCCTTCTTCCTTCATTACCACTGCTTTTAGTTTCATTTTCCTCTTCATCATACTCCTGCCCTTATCATAATTTATTTGTCGTCGGCGCAACATGTCTTATTCTTCCATACTTCTCTATTAGTCGTCATCTCGGTAGTCACCCCCTTTCTAGCCATATCATCTTTCACACAGTCCATCCATCGTTTCTGTGGTCTTCCCCTACTCTTATAATAGCCATCCATCCATACTGAAAACTGTCCCAACGGCGTTTCTCTCATTCCTCCGCATCTCATAACCGTACAATGACAACCCGATTTCCACTTTTCAGTCATCGATGCTACTTCAAGACTTCCTCTTAATGTACTCATTTCTTATTCTATTGTTTTGTTAGACTTTCTTTTATAGCGTACACTAAAGCATAGTACTGTTTGATTCAAACTTAATGGCGGCTTGGGAGTTAGTGACTCGCTACGCAGTACCCCACCCATCACCCCCGCTGACACATGAAATTGTTACTGCTAAGTTTGAATCGAACTGTAGCTACTTACAAGTATATTATTTCTCCTTTTAGTACCTATCAATCCGAATCAACCCTAACTTTTAAGTGCTTCATTATACATTAAAAAATATAGACGTAGATATTTTTATTCCACTTTATCCTAAAGAGTCTTAAAAAACAAAAAAACCCTGTAAGAAATCGATACATCCATGCCACGACGCCGAACCTGTGGCCGAATGCAGAGACTCGCAGAGTTCGCGACTGGTCAATCGTCATCCTGAGGATACCTCGGTGAGAGGTGAAACACGTGTCGATTTCCTACAGGGTTCTTTATGACTCTTGAGGAATAGATTAATAAAAATATCTACGTCTATTGTATTTTATAATGGATTTCCGCAAAGTGATGCCTGAATCAACTAACTGATTATAATTCTCATTTCATATTCTTCTTCTGTTTCAGGTTGACGTCAGCTAGTTTCAACTTAGCTTACCGTGCTATCGACAATCTTTACGTCGATACAGACTGTCAGGTCAACCCCATCACTAGAGGATCTCCCCAGTCAGAAGACTACTTATTTATACCAGAAGCGGAGACAGCTGATGGACTGAGAGGAGCCAAGTACTGTGGAAATAGTGCTGAAAATCAGATCATTGCTTGTATGTATATGATTTTTATCGGCTATCAATCTTTCTTTAATGTGGAGGTCAGATAAACAGTCGTACTTAACGTTGTGTATTTAATCATCGTGAGGAATGTAGAAGGAACCAAAAATTCGAAGACATGTGACATCCACCAACCCACACTGGGCCTGTGTGGTGGATTTTAGCCCACTCCCTCTCACAGAGAGAAGGCCTGTGTCCCAGCAGTGGGCTGATTATATTAATGGTCAGCTTTTTTGGGGTTTTTCATCAGGAATTTCTCAGTAGCATTCCAGAGTCTGGATTTTTGGAGGCCAGTGGGTCCAATGGGGCTTAGGCTGAGGACACGAAACCAGCGTCAAGGAGTGGTGGCCAAGCGGGCGGTGGCGACGGAACAATTTTGTACCATTAACGACGCCCCACTCGACCGCCGCCCCGCTCGACCGCCACTCCTTGCCGCTGTTTTTGTGCCCACAGCCTTACTTAACTTGTGAAACGTGGGTGTTCTCTGCCTAACCCTTCGGGATAAACAAGGGGGATGTTAAGTTATGGAACTAATGAAGATTTTTCTTTACAGCCACGCCACCTGGACCCCTCTACGTACATTTCCACAGTGACAACTTAGTAACTGACGATATTCCGGAACAGGGCTACAGATTTAACTATAACGTCTTGAATAACTGCTACAGTAGGATTTAGGTATTATTACCGTTATTTAAAAGTAGCAGTTATGAATAAGAACGAAAGATGATAAATTTATATCAGTAGGAAGATTGCCAGTAAGAATGAAACATTTTGAAGATATAATACTTACTGTAATTTTTACTTATAATCAAATTAATCAAAAAAGAGCAAGCAGTTTATTTATTTGTTTTGTTTTTTCACAATAAGTTTTGTTTAAAATGTTTTTTTAAGAAAATGCTCATGGTCTGACTTTAAATACTCGATTGTAAGAAAAAAATGTTTCCAAACATCTTTACGTTGTTTTAAAACAACTTGAGGGGCTTTGTTGTAACAAATTCACTGCTGTATTTTCACAGATGATTAAAATTCAAAATGGCCACTCTAAAATTGGGCTCAAAATGAGTTTAGTTCCAAAATAATTCGATAGAGGCGCTAATTTTCATTAATAGCAGTGAAAGTGTTAACTTCTTTCTTATTTATAGTAATAGGTAACTGTGTTGCTTTTAACTACTATATGTATTTAATTTTAAGCGAGGAAATGCATTTATTAATTTATGAATCGAGGGCATTTATTTGCATTTATAGATTTAATAAATATTGATACAAAACATGTATTTTTATTTTAAAATCTCAGAATTCCTTCCTTTAGAAATTTTATGTTTGGTGGGGGTTGAACAAGCATAGTCAACTCATAATAAATAAGGAAACTAGCTGCGCCCGCGGTTTCACCCGCATAAGTCTCGATCCTGAAGAAATATCGGGATAAAAGGTGTCTATGTCCTTCTCCAGGTCAAGGTCTACCCATGTGCCAAATTTCAATCAAATCCGTTCAGGCGTTTTAGCATGAAAGCGTAACAAACAAACAAACTCACTTTCGTAATTAAAAAAATATTACATTAGGATAAAAATGAAAAATGTGACTAGCATCATCTATGGGGAAATAGTAAAAGAACAAAGCAAACGTCATCTATGAGGCGATAGCAAAATAATGAACAAGCGTTGCTTACTCAAAAAGCTCGTAGCTTGCAAGCCTTGAAAGTGGTTCAAAGAAATTATCATAGATGGCATTATTTTCAAGTTTGGTAATGTAAAAAAAGGTTATGGAGACAACCGTGATAGTGGAGACGAGAGTACTCGAATACGAGGTTTTAAGTGCATTTAAATCTTTTTTTTTAAATTTTATATTTTGTAACTTGAATAAAAGTGAAGCAGAACGTCAAAGTAATATTATATATTTTTTTGTTTAAAAATAATAGTTAGGAGAGAAAGTATAATCAATGCTCATTTCTTCTTTGCATGAGAAGAGCCTTTGACCTCATGTAGTGCAATAGTTACAGATAGGTTTTATTTTATTACTAGCTGGCTGCCTGCCTGCGGCTTGGCCCGCGTGGACCCTAAGGCTGCCATCAGACGGACTGCTCTCTTGCTGTTTGAATGCAGTTTTGCCGGGGCTACATTGTCGCGTTATCGTGAACTATACTTCGCGCCCTCTCTGTTGCTCAGCGAGACGTCCAGCCGTCCGCGAGAGAGAGCGCACGAAGTTGATTTCGCGATAACGCGACAATGTAGCCCCAGCATTTAGAACGACTGCAATACTCGTAATCTGTAACTGCATTCAAACTGAAAATTTGCAGTTGGATTGCAGTTGAGATGCAGTCCGTCTGATGGCAGCCTTAATCTATTTTTAAAATAAGTTAGTTATTATTTCCAATCTGAGAGTTTTGAAGGATATTGCCAATCCATTGCTTCATAAGTTTTAAAAAATCTTCTGCCTACGACATAAATAATCCAATGAACGTGGGTGAACTGTCAAAATGAAACCCATTGCGATCATAATCAATCTGCCTAGCCTTTTCCAAACTATTTTGGGGTCGGCTTCCAGTCTAACTGGATGCGCTGAGTTCCAGGATGTTACATCGAGCGACTGCCTATCTGATCTCCACAACCTAGTAACTGGGTAATACGATAACCCTTGGTTAGACTGGTTGTCAGACTTTCGGGCTTCTAACAACCCGTAACGACTGTCAAAGATCCACGAATGACAGCAAAGACCAACGGCTTAACGTGCTTTCCGAGGCACGGAGGAGTCTTGGTATGTAAAAATGGTCACCCATACACGGACCAACACCGGCAAGAGTAGCTTAACCTGATGGATGGATGGATGGATTATTCCTTGGCCACGAGCTCCTCTAAAGACTGAAACCAAGCACTCACTTTGTGTAAGTATAATTATTATTTCATCACCACTACTCTCAAAATAGTGAAGAGAAAACATCGTGAGGCAAGCAGCACGCCGTAGAACCAAAAATTCTAATACATGTGACATCCACCAACCCGCACTGGGCCTGCGTGGTGGTTTATCGCCCACTCCTTCTCACAGAAAGAAGAGTATCTGTTTCTCAGGAGTGGGAACATTATAGGCTGATTATTTCAGTAGGTACTTCACTGGACAATCTAGTAACAAGATCAGAAGGCCAATATTATCCTACTTAAAAAACGTTCATATTCAAGTCGCAATCTGTCATACATGTCAAAAATGCTTGTATTTTTAATAGATCGCGAATGCCAACGTTCTTAAGAATGACTGGAATTGCCCCTCTTCACCCTAATTGCGTAATACACGATCAAGCACAATCTGAATCATTTTGAAAGAGATTGATAACCCGTTGCGTAACGTAAATAATGCAATGAATGTTGTTGAACTGTCAAATGAAACAGATTAGAATACCGAAAATGTGTTACTAATATCTGTGGTGTTACGCACTTATGGCGCAATTTCATTAGTCGACAGGGCCCGCATGGTGCGAGAGATTTCTGGAACGTGTGCCACAGGGTCCGCATTCGGTGAACCGTTTTCATTAGTCGATAGGGCCCGCATGCCAGGTGCGAGAGATTTCTGGAACGCGTGCCACAGGGCCCGCATTCGGGGAACCGAAAAAGTATTTGACTCACGACCAGCAAACTGTATATCGACCGATGAATTTCATTGGTCGATATCACGATCGGTATACAGTAAGCGAGGAATCCCTGCAGACGGTGACGAACACGTATCGACTTGTTAACTTTCATTGGTTGTTATCTCGCCTGCGGGGACTCCCCGTATGCTGTAAACCGAACGAGTTAACGACCAATGAACCATTAGATGGTTGCTACTGGTTGCTACTGCTTCAACGTTCGAAGAAAACGATGACCTTATCAAAATTAAAAATAACCCCATCTATGGTTGTATCTTTGAACTTCTTTCAATACTTGTAAGCTACTAGGGGCTTCTTTTTAGCAAGCAACGCGTGTCCATTATTTTGCTATCGCCTCATATTAGATAGCGCTTGCTTTGTAGTTTAACTATTACCTCATAGATGGCGCTAGTTAAATTTTGTACTTACCGTAAAAGTAAGAACAGAGATAAAATTCCCAAAAGCAAGGAATTTCTGTTGGTTTCTAAATACAAGATCAAATCAGCAGAAAATAAAATAAAATCAGTTTGGAAAGTTATAAATAGTGAAACTAATAAGAATAAAATAAGAAACAATGATTACACATTGGAGACTTCACGTGGTGCCATAAGCTCTAATTTAGAAGTAGCTCAAGAATTTGTACACTTCTTTACTAACATACCAGCTAAAACGACGGAAGTTTTAAATTCCTCACCCGACGTCTCAATTGATTTATTAAGAGCGAACGTTCCAGGCTGCCCGGTTGAATTTCAATTTAAGCATATAAACCCTATGATAGTTATAAAAGCTTTTCGACAAATCAAAATAAAATTAACCGAAGATCTATGGGGATTATCTATCAAAGTTTGTACATCCATAATCGAGACTATAGCACCATACTTGGCTTTAATATTACATTTATGTGTGGATCAAGGAGTCTTTCCGGATTTAATGAAATACAGTAAGGTTATACCACTTCTTAAATCTGGAGACAGTAAAGACACCAACAATTATAGACCAGTGTCTGTTCTGCCGGTGTTCAGCAAGGTCTTCGAAAAGGTAATGCTCAATCAAATGCTTAATCATTTTAACACCAACCAAATCTTACACGATCAGCAGTGTGGTTTCACCAAAGAACGTTGTACGACTGACGCCGGTGTCACCTTATTAAAACACATTTTTACTGCGTGGGAGGAGGCCCAAGATGCCATAGGAATCTTTTGTGACCTCTCCAAGGCATTTGACTGCGTAAATCACAAAACTTTACTCTTAAAACTAGAGCATTACGGACTAGGTAAACTTGCGCTCAGTTTAGTAAAATCTTATTTAAATGATAGACAACAGCAAGTTCAAATAAATGGTGTCAATTCACTCGCTTTAAATGTAAAAATGGGTGTTCCACAAGGCTCGATATTGGGTCCTTTCCTCTTTTTAGTATATATTAATGATCTACCACATTTATTAAAAAACCAACCACAAATGGTGTTATTTGCTGACGATACTTCCTTAATTTTTTAAATAAATAGACGTGCATCAAAAATCTTGACGACGTAAATAACGCCCTACTGCAGGTCCAAAATTGGTTCACTGCTAATAATTTAGTATTAAATGGGAAAAAAACTAAATGCATGAGATTTGCTTTACCGAATGTTAAAAGTAGTGATTGTGACATAATATTGAATAGGGAGAAACTAGAATTCGTCGATAAGACTGTTTTCCTAGGGATCACACTCGACTCAAGGCTGCAATGGGGTCCTCATTTAACATCTCTTGCAGGACGGCTAAGTTCAGCAGCATATGCTGTGAGAAAAATCCGTCAATTCACTGATGTAGATACTGCGAGGCTAGTCTATTTCAGTTACTTTCATAGTATCATGTCTTACGGTATTTTACTATGGGGACGGGCTGCAGATATCGAGTCTATTTTTATTCTGCAGAAAAGAGCTATCAGAGCAATATATGGCCTCCGTATGCGCGATTCTCTAAGGGAACTGTTTAAAGATATTAACATCATGACGGTACCTTGTCAACATATCTACGAAAACATCATGTACGTAAGGAAAAATCTAAGTCTTTTTAGTAAAAGAGGTGAAAAACACAATTATAGGAATAGGGACCAATTAGTTCAACCGGGCTTCAGACTGGCTAAAGTACTAAGTAGACTCATCCTTCATGGGGTACTGTTTAAAATGTTACAATAAAATACCTCCCCACATACTCCAACTGAATGAAACAAAATTTAAATCTTGTATAAAACGCTCACTATGCCGCCAAGCATATTATAAATTGGGGGATTACATCACTGACAAAAATGCTTGGCTCAGCGCTGGTCCAGCTCCACAGGGCGCAACAACTAATTGATTAGCATACGAAAGTATTGTTGGAGCTGCTGAAGATTGTAAAAACTATCTTTACATTGTATAAATTCAATCTCCTAGTATTGTATAACTGCATAGCACATGTGTGTGAGCACTATGTACTTACCTAAGTAATTTAAAGCTACCATTTACTAGGTACGTCTTTCATTGACTTGAATGTGCCCTGGCGGCTGAAAGCATGTCATGCTCACTTTAATGTCTCGCTGGTGGTGGCGTGTGTGTTGGATCATTAAGTTCCCTTCAAAATGGTTGAGCTGAATGGTGCTGATCCATGCGTCATGTTCGTGAACGGGCGCCATCAGTAGGGACTGGTCATCTCTTAGCTGCCACGGCTTATTTTGATTTATTTTAATTTTTGAATTGTTTTGTATCGTTTTATCTTTTATTTACGGACTCTTTTAACCTGCACGTTTTTCTACATTGTACTCACATGTATGATTCCAACATGAATGATGTAAACAACATATTGTAACAATATTCTGATTTAAAAGAGTGTCCGTGGAGTTTCTTGCCCGTTCTTCTCCATAGGAACCTACTACGCTTTGGAATGGGCATCCAGCTTCATATTTTCTGACTGACCGACCCTTTGACAATTCAAAAGTGCCTGTAATTGGTTTATTTGAAATAAATGCTTTGAGTTTGAGTTTGAATAACAAATACACGTTTTGTATCAAAAATTTATTAAATCTATAAATGCAAATTAAATGCCCTCGATTCATAAATTAATAAATGCATCTCCTCGCTTAAAATTACATAAATATAATAGGTAAAAGCAACACAGCTCCCTATTACTATAAATAATAAAAAATACACATTCACTGCTGTTTAACATGACCACAAGCGCCTCTACCGAGTTCTATTGGAACTAGATACGTGTCAAATTAACCATTTTGAATTATTTGACAGCTGTCAAAATACGAGTACCTAGGTACAGCAATGAATTTGTGGTTAAAAAAAGCTCTCCGAAGTTGTTTTGAAACAAAGACATTAAATTATAATTATTATACTTCAACATAAAGATGTTTGAAAACATTTTTTTTTTCAATCGATTACCTTACTATTTAAAGTTAGATCCTGAAGCATTTAAAACATATTGAGCATACAAAACATATTGGGAAAACAAAGCTTGCCGTTTTACGATTAAAAGTAAAAACTTCAATAAATTCTTATAGCTATCTTCCTGCTGATAAAAAAGTAACATCTTTCGTCCTTTTACTACGATTAAATTATCGTGTATAAAACCTATTTCCTATGCTGACAGTTATTCAATACGTTATAGTTAAATCTGTAACCGTTTTCAGGAACGTCTTTAGTCACCAAGTTGTCACTGTGGAAATGTACGTAGAGGGGTCCAGGTGGCGTGGCTGTAAAGAAAAGTCTTCATTAGTATCATTATCAATGCATAATACATCATCCAAATAGCACAGAAGGTTTAAAAAAGCCGCTTTGGCAAAATCATGTTAGGAATCCCAAATGTATGGGACGCTTTATAGGGTTGATTATTTGATTATTTTAAGTGAAAACTTCTTTAGGCGCCTTGAGCACTTTTTGGGTGAACAAAAATCATGGAACTCGCGTCATCGTCACGCTTGAAGAAATTTTTTTAGCGCCATCTACCGTCTACCGTTTGAATTACGTTGAGGTTACGCATTGTTGCTTAGTTTAAACTTCAATCGGCAGTCCCCAAAGACTGTTTTTATCTGTACCACACCCTTTTTGACCACAACTTTCTTATACATGCTGTAATAACGAACGCTTGTGCAGTATTACATGGAGCGACTGCTTATCTGACCTCCACAAAACAGTAATACACAATCGATAACCATCAAACACATCAATCAATCAATCTGCCTAGCTTTTTCCCAACTATGTTGGGGTCGGCTTCCAGTCTAACCGGATGCAGCTGAATACCAGTATTTTACATGGAGCGACTGCTTAACTGACCTCCACAACCCAGTAACTGGGTAATACGATACCCCTTGGTAAGACTGGTTGTCAGACTTTCGGGCTTCTGACGACCCGTAACGACTGTCAAAGATCTATGACAGCCGAGACCAACGGCTTTCCGAGGCACGGAGGAATCTCGTTATGTAATGGTCACTCACAGACCAACCCTGGCAAGCGTAGCTTAACCCGATGGATCGACCCGTGCGGCTGTTATTACTTAGCCACGAGCTCCTAAAACCAAACCATCAAACACATACATGCAATAATCTGATTGGCAGCACTGTTCCCACAGTACTTGGCTCCTCTCAGTCTGTCCTCAGTCTCCGCTTCTGGTATAAATAAGTAGTCTTCTGACTGGGCGACTCCTCTAGCGACGGGGTTGCCTTGACAGTCCGTATCGATGTATAGATTTTTATCATCACCGTAAGCTAGGTTGAAACTTGCTGCTGTAAACCTGAGAAACAAGAATAATATGAAATGAGAATTATAATTTGATTATTTAAAAGTGTTAGGCTTGGTACAAACTGATAATAAGAGCGATGCCACACGGGCGTTGTCAATGCGTTGCGTCGCAGCTGACATACCTTAGCGGTGACGCTGCGTAGACTCGCGACAATCTAAGAAGTCCGTTTTGACAGCTATAAAAATGCAGGTCCAAGATCAAGGCCAAGAAGTAAACCGCCGACGTGTGGCGACGTAACGTGTACGCATCGGACAAGGGGCTAGAGAGATGAAGCGGGGAGGGGTGCTGCGGTGACTCGATGGGCGGACTGACAACGAAGCCCAGCGCAGTATGCACGGCACGCAAACTTAGAACCAAAGAATCAGCCTACACCGACGCTGCGACGACGCAAGGCATTGTCACGCCCGTGTGGCATAGCTCTAAGGGGAGAAAGAAATGAAATACAAGAAAGATTGATGGATAGGTACATATAATATAGTACTGATATACACTGAGATTTCGAAGCGCGTTTCGGCCGTTTCCTACAATTTAAAATACTGTTCCTTATTTATAATGTGGTTGTACGCTGTAGAAAGACAAGAAAAATTACACTTAACAGCTAACATAAGTAAACATAAGTTAAGCAGAGGTGCACATACTACCTAAACCCACATTTCGTTAGTTATGTTTAAGTCCCATGTAATAGGGGGCGAGCCTATTATCATGGACAGGGTACAAATCCATACTCCAGGTTGCTACTGAGAAATTACAGAGAGCAAAACCTAATAACACTTCGCACGACCTGGGATTTATGACACCCACAACATGGGACAGGCGAGAAAAAAAAAACATTCCCACTTTTACCACTTTGTCGGCGTGATTTATATGTATGTAGGCTATAGCTTAGCTATACCTACCGTATACCTACAGATCGTCCGCTCTGCCAATATAAAATCTCCGAAGAAAACCGAGGTTTGCCGAACCGCGCGGCAAGCGGCTCGACGCGCCGCCTCCTCCCCGCGCTCTTGATGCGCCCCTCGGTCGCCCTCGGCAGTCCGCGCTAAACTTCGTATCAAGCAGGCAGGATTATTGAATCGCTCGCGCCTCGCATAGTGTTTAGTTGTAATTTGTTTTACTAAAATAAACTTAATTATTGATGTTAGAGCTGTGTTTAGTATGAAAAGTTCCCTAACCACCAAATACACAACACAGACTCTACAGGGGCGCATCAAGAGCGCGGGGAGGAGGCGGCGCGTCGAGCCGCTTGCCGCGCGGTTCGGCAAACCTCGGTTTTCTTCGGAGATTTTATATTGGCAGAGCGGACGATCTGTAGGTATACGGTACGTATAGCTAAGCTATAGCCTACATGACATGTATACTCATACCAAATTACAGCTTTCTTGTTCCAACAGTCTCTGAGCTAAGCCACGGAAAGACGGACAGACAGACAGACGGACGTGGCGAAACTATGAGGGTTCCTTGTTGACTACGGAACCCTAAAAAGACAGTCACTGCATGCTTTTACTTTTCACTTTAGAAACTGAAATAATGAACTTACTTGATACCGCAAACATCAGAACTCTTCTTGAAGCAGGTGGCATACTTCAGGTTAGCTATGTACGGGCCAGCGCCTCTGTTGTAATTGAACGATTCAAAGTTTCCATTGCGGTCAGGGTAGTACTGTAGACAACCGGGCGGTGCTAGAGGGAACAAAGATAAAATCATTACAAATCTCTCTTTTATAAATAAATAAATGATTTACTCTTTTAGGGGTATGAGGAACAGGGTGTCAAGTTCACTCATCCACCATAGAAAAGGGACGGAGACGGGTGTTGTGTCTGGCTGGCAGGCAACTGCCCAATGATTAATTTTGGAATCTTGTTTAAATATCCATGGCGCGGTAAACTTTAATTGCGCGATGCAGGATTTATGTGACGTCAGGATTTTTGTGTGACGCATCAAAGACCAGACGTCTTTGATGCGTTATTCGCAGGTGGCGCTGGAGATGCCGCCACACTCTGTTTGAGCATTCAGTGTGTTTTGAAAGTCATGGATTAAAAAATACAGGGGTAAGAATTGGCCATCCCAGAATGAAATTCATTGTGTTTATAGTGCCTGTCACAAAAAAAATACAGGCTATTTTTGTCACATTGACCCCCCATCGTGATTATCGTATTTTTTTCCCTCGTCTCTCTCTTCCCCAGGGAAATCACAGAGCACGGACTCGCCACGCCGGCGCCGGGAGCGTCTACCTAAAGACGGCGGTATGGTCTACTAAGAAAATGCGTGCCGCCGAAACAGCGTTAATCGCACAACTTCTGTCACGGACCACCTTCAAAGCCGTCAGTTTCTTTCTGTACTTCACGCTTGTTTTGTATGGAAAACGTTTTATCAATGCAGCTGTTGGAGACGAATGGGCAGAAGAAATTGTATGTTATTTTTCTTAGACCAAATAAAAAACCAAGATAATAGCGCTGCGAACAATACATTGAAGCATGCCAAAACTACACCTCACTATGTGCACACAGGTTTACGAAAGCTTACGTCACTATTGACAGCACTCTGTCTTGGTTTTTTTATTTGGTCTGTGGTTATTTTTATATTTTTTTTATTCAGAACAGATTTATGAATAAAAAACTTGGTAGTATAAAAGTTTATTGAAAGTACACTCACCAATGAGGTACTCGTCCCTGTCAGCTGATGAACTGAATGGCGTCGATGGCAGAGACACTGTGAGGGTTTCCAGAAGACCGTCACGGTATTTACTGGGGACAAAATACAACACTGTTTCAAAGATTACGTAAAAATTGGTATCTTCTTCGGACTCTTTGCTGATCAGAATTGCTATATATTGCTATAGTTTGACCGAGGTGGGGAGTAGTGCAGGCCGCTCATTCGTTAACGCTCACGGCGTCCCACCGCTCATTCGTCAACGCTGCCTCCCAACCTCGCCTAGTATTCCTAAGGCGCCGTGCAGCGGTCTCGGTCAAAGTATTGGGTCGGGACCTAAGAAATTGGCGTTTTTTTCTCACAAATAGAGAACCTCGTCACTTCTATGATTTAATATTCATCAATTGCTTGGTATTATATCGAATAATGACCATCATAGACAGCTACCAATAGTAAAAAAAACCTTATTACTTATAGTTTTCTAAACATAAAAAATACCCTAAAATGACTTGATCACAATTTTTTTCTTCAACTTAGCCAATACTTATTTTTGTCGCTTAATCTAAGTGGTTATACATTATCTTAGTTTTTAAACATTAGTGCATAAAAGTTTTAAAACAATAGTGTTCTTAAGAAAATGTTAACTATAAAAAATGCAACTTCTTTAAAATTCCCCATACAAAACGCTGATTTCATAGGTAATGTGGAAACCCAATACAGGGTGTTAGGGTAAACACCGTTATCCTTGCAACCAGTGGTTTCGTTTCATTTATAGAACGTAAAATCAATGGAAAATTACAACTTTTTTTTTCTTTTTTTTTAATTCTACGTTTTACCACAAGAGACATAAGTTCGTTGTCCTATGCGCTAGGGCAACGAACTTGCGTCTCAACACGGGCGGGGGGTACGGAATGTGAACTGACCGGCCGCGAGCGCGACCCCTCCCTCAGTCAGTCAGCTGTTTCACTAGAGAGCACGGTGTCGGATAGAAACTTTTTAAAATCTTTTAATGAAAATGGTTTTTTTTTTCTTGTGTTCGGTCATTAATTTTTATATTTAAGTCAACTACCCATGGTTTGAATGACAAGACTGTTTACCCTTACAGCCTGTATAACAGCGTTGTTCAGTGTTTTTAGAACACCCAAATTTTGACGAAAATTCTTATTGGATTGAGGGCGAATTATTTCACCAAACTTTTATACCGAGTATAAATCTTATCCAGCGAATAAATTTTGAATTTTTGACAGTTTTTCTATACAAAAACTGTCAGACGACAATTTTTGTATTCCACGGATAAAAGATATTCAACGCTTTCATAAGAAACCAACGATTTACAGAGAACAAAATGGTGCTCCAGTGACTTACCCCAGAGTATTGAAACACTCTAGCTGGGTGACCTTGATCTTCCAGGTCGCTTGAGGCAGGTTCGGCTGTGAGCTGCGATCAGCAATCTTGAAGTTGATGCGGATGGCGCGGCTGTTCGTCGATGCGTTCACTCTGACGTACACTGCGAAGGAGAGATGACAGTTATTGTGAAGTTTCAGAAATAGCTAAAAGGACAATAAAATCAAAATCAAAAAATCAAACGTCATTTATTCGAACGTCAAAATTACATAAGACAGTCCCCCAAAACGCCCACCATTCACCATTTCCAAAAAATATTATATAATATACTCACAATGTTGTCCATTATTGTCTCCACAGAGCGGCGGCAAGAAGTCGGAGTTAGCTTGCAGGTTGGTCACTTGGAAGATGTCATTCCTGCAGGTGTAGCCTGGACGCTGAGTCACGTCCTCTACGGGATCAACCTGAAAACGCCACTTGATTAATAACATATTTAAATATACTGTCCGCCAAAACTAAGTACCACACTTTTAAAATTGCAATAACTTTTAACTTACACAAGATATATTTTCGAAATAATAAGGATTGGAAAAATATTTTTTTTTTTATATAAAAACTTTATAGCCATAACATCATACAGGGTGTTAGGGTAAACACCGTTATCCTTGCAACCAGTGGTTTGGTTTCATTTATAGAACGTAAAATTCATGGAAAATTACAACTTAATTTTTTATTTTTTTTTAATCTACAGTTTTCCACAGGAGACTTAAGTTTGTTGCCCTATGCGCTAGGGCAACGAACTTGCGTCTCAACACGGGCGCGGGGTGCGGGACGTGACCTGACTAGCCGCGAACGCCACCCCTCCTTCAGTATCTCAGCTATTTCGCTAGCGAGCACGGTGTCGGATAGAAACATTTTTAAATTTTTTAATGAAAATAACGTATTTTTTTGTTGTGTTCGGTCATTTGTTCTTATATTTAAGTCAACTCCCCATGGTTTAAATGACAAGAGTGTTTACCCTTACATCCTGTAAAGAAAATCACTCTTTTTCAAATTGTTGCAACTTTTGACTCTTTTTGTTTCTGTTTTTGTTTTCACATTGATTTCTAGATATATGAATTTTAATTCAAAAGCCAAGGTGTCAAAAAAAAGTGTAAATAAGGCGTATAAATAAGGCGTACATAATGTATAATAAACTATAATTTCCAAGAAAGCTGATGTAATTTGCTATATTATAACGTTTTTTATTTCAAAACTCTAGCTTCTACAGTTTAGAAGAAATTGCAATTTTAAAAGTGTGGTACTAAATTTTGAAGGCCAGTGTAGTACACACGGACGGCTACACATCAAGCTATACATTTCCAGTTTATACTGATCTCGCATTGTACTGGAAATATATAGCTTGATGTGTAGCCGTGTGTACTGGGTACACGTAAATGGTCCTTCCTTTTATGAGGGGGTTCGGGGCTGGTGCCATTTTAGGACTCTGCTCTTTTGAGTGTCCTTGCATTGTTGCAAGCTTCGGCTATATTTACACATACACATAATCAGCCTATAATGTTCCCACTGCTGGGACACAGGCCTCCTCTCTATGAGAGGGAGCGGGCCGAAATCTACCACGCGGGCCCAGTGCGGGTTGGTAGATGTCACATGTCTTCGAATTTTTGGTTCTAGGACATGCCGGTTTCCTCACGATGTTTTCCTTCACCGTTTTGAGAGCAGTGGCGATGAAATAATTTACACAAAGTAAAGCGCCTGTCAGTGTTCGAACCTACGACCTACAACTCGTAAGTCGTGGCCGTTACCACTGGGCCACCACTGCTCCCTCGCAATGCTTTGTGCGGCTATATTTATGTAACTCATATTGTGGTTAGTATTACGATACGAGTATTATGCGGTCAGTAAGGTTGTCTCCGGGCTGGCTGCCTAGGTCAGTCGCGGAATCTATTTTATATCACTTGGTGATATACTCCCAGGATAAAGTCTCTTCTAAACTAAAAAGATCGTAACTACAACCAAAAATTGGCTGAAGTGGAATATTCGCTAAATCACACTGGGCCTGTGTGCCTGCATGGATTACAGCTCGCACAAAGCATTGGGAGGGACAATATTCATCTGCATATCCTTTTCTCAACTATTTTCGGTTTGGCTTCCACCCCTCTAACCGGATGCAGCTGAATACCAGTAATTTACATGGAGCAACTGCCGATCTGACCTCCACAACCCAGTTACTGCATAAGACGATAGCCCTTGGTAATACTGGTTGTCAGACTTTCGGGCTTCTGACGACCCGTAACTACTGTCAAAGTTCTACCAATGGGAACAGGCTATCAAAAGCTAATTAAACTTACAGTGGTAGGTGGAGCCAGGTTGAAGGTTTCGAAGTCAATCCTCATTTGGCAGACATTATTATTGTTGATCTCTACGTTGTAGGAGCACTCGAGGCCTGAGGATTCTCTGTTCAGCGGCGGGTTGATGAAGACTGCTACCTTGGTGTCGGTGCGGACGTCACAAGCATTTACTGTAAAGTAAAGCATGTCTAGTATAAACTATCTCTCGCTCGTAATCCAGAATAACAGGCTTGTATTCCTCTAAAGAATACAATAGGTTGGTTTACGTCTGCCTATTCTTATGACTTGGAGATGAGCTATGAAAAGCTACGGCATTTCTCAGTTAAGTTATTTCAAGAGTAATAATAAGTACCGTGAAACCGGCCAACATTGCCCTAGGAGTCTAACTTTGCCCGAACACGAAAAATTACTAAAATCTTGAATTGTGAATAAATTGATATAGCTGGCAACATTTTTTAATCTTTAGAGTAAATAAGACTATTTTTCTGACAAAATTATATTCGTTACCCCGCTAAGTTCACTCAGTCGTCGGCGAGGCGTCTTGGATGCAGGACTAGTGTGAAGTGGTGCCAAAATCTAGTTTTATGTTTTTACACACTGCCAGCGTACGACATCTCTCAGATGAGGTATTTCAATACTAGATTAATATTAAGTATCACGTTTCATTTATATGCTAGTTCGAGGCGTTTATAACGTAAATCTCCAAGATAATTGAAAGGGCAATGATTCACGAACTTGCGTGGACATTGAGTGACAACATTGCCCACTGCAAAAATAGTGTGAGGGCTGGTACCCATACCACGTTTTAGTTCTGAGTATGTATGAGTGCGGGCAATGATGGCCGGTTTCACGTTTACAGATAGATAAATTCAAAATTCAAAATCATTTATTTGTGGGTAATTACCTACATGAAGTTGTTAAAATAGAGCATATTTCAAACATATTACGCCTTGAGGCATGCAAGACTCAAGCTTTTACTTTATCACGACAATATAATACCTACATGGTGTTCACTTATTTACAAATATTGCAATCGTAGACGATTTTTCTTAAAATTTTAATAAATACTTAATAAATCAGTGTGTGAGTTAAGGTTCGGAGTCCCAGCAGTGGGAACATTATGCTGTACTATAGTTAGGTTTGTACTTACAAGAACAACAAGTAGCGAAGACCCCACAGAAGCCAATAGCTTTGCCTCCCTGCGTGTTGCACTGGCTCCTAGACAGGCAAACACCGCCGGTAGACCTGTCGCTGCCCTGACATTGCTCGCCGTTGGCTATTATGAAGATACTGCCTGGGGCCTGACGACTGGCTGTGGGGAGAAAAAGTAAAGAAAAAGGAATTCATAATATCCTGTAAAGTGATTTTTTTAAGCTGTCAAGTTAAAAAAAAATATTACAAAAAAATCACCGGCCAAGTGCGAGGCGGGCTCGTGCACGAAGGGTTCCGTACCATTATCTATAAAAATTATCTTAAATATTTGTTTTATATTAATTTAATTATTTATTTTTAAAGTGAATATATAAAATAAATAAATATTCTGTGAATATTTCAAGCGTCTACCTGTTGCCCGTATCAATAACGAGCAAAAACGAGCAAAAAAATCACGTTTGTTGTATGTGAGCTCCTTAAAAATTTGTTTCATTCTGTTTGATAAAGCGTTATCTATATTTGTTGTTGTTGATAAAGCGGCAACAAAAATACATCATCTGTAAAAATTTTTACTGTCTAACTATCACGGTTCATGAGATACAGCCTGGTGACAGAGTACAGACAGACAGACAGCGGAGTCTTAGTAATAGGGTCCCGTTTTACCCTTTGGTTAATGGGTACGGAACCCCAAAAACAACGGACTTCCAAAAAAAAAAAACACTGAAAACAGAAAAATAAATTTAATTTCGGAAACCGGTTTTTTTGGTTCTTTAGTTTCGTTTTTTGCCGTCACCGACTTCCGAAATTAAAGTTACTAACCGACTTCTTTTTCATTTCTAAAGTGTGTCTGTGTGAGGGGACGTTTTGATAGTCGGAAGTATGAATCTGAATGTTTAGAATACGACGAAGAGCTAATGCAATGACGCCATTTTTTCATTCATTTTTTTTTGGAACGTAGTTTCCGCGGCTTGCGGTAAGAGTTGACAGGTAGAAATCGACACGTCAACGAAAAAGCGATAAGCGTCCTCCATACGACGTTTCCTCTCTCTGTCTTTTTCTATTATATGTAGTGTATGTGTACGTACGAGTATCGCGTAAGGAAATTCGATCCGCGACCGCACAATTTTATTTTATGTAGGTACGTAAACGTCCACATGAAAAAAGTCCACTGAGGAGCTGTTGTAAACACTTTGCAATTTCAAAAGCCCAGAATCATCTAATTTATCAATGGACGTTAACGTCCCAACATTAATCCCTCTCAAAACCCACCATCCAGCAATGGACATCAATGTTCCAACAAAAGTAACAGTGAACGTTAACGCATAAACAAGTGGACGTAACAGTTACTTACTTCTATAATTATGCCCATCGTCCACTATAGAAGCGCTGCTATAACTAACAGCGCATATTAGTAGCACGTGAACTAGTCTGTGTAACGCCATCTTGGATTTACTGAAACAAAGAAAATAACAACCTCAATGGAATTTTTATTGTTATCGAATATAATGAGCATGCGCAACGGCTGACCATAAACAATATCGGTTAAGAGAAGGGTGTACCTTAAATTACGCGTACTTAAGGCTCGTCGAGCTTACTCGCCTGTCTGTCATCGCCGCGAGGTGCGAGCCAATAGGGAATATGCATGTGATTCAAATATGGGTCAAATATTTTTTTTTATAAACTATGTTACTTCAGAATTATGCCTCCATCAATATTTTTGAATAAAATTTCTTTTTGAGCGAGAAATTAATTTTTTTAAAGTCCCAAAAAACTGTGGGTAATTCAAATACTTGAAAAGGCTAAGAGCGGATGTGACGTAACAATCCGGGATAACAATCAAAATGTCAATGTCAAGTCAATCACCAAGTGTCAAGTCAATGTCAAACGCTCATAGAAAAAGGAGTGTTTGACGTTGACTTGACAGTTGCTTGTCTGTTTTCACGGACTGTGACGTCACCACACCAAGCGCGCCAAATGGAGGGCGTTTACATAGCCCGGATCGGTTGGATATTCTTAAACATTTTTTTAACTACTTTAAGTTACTTTTTTGCCGTCGATTTTTTTTAAACTATTATTTGACGATGTAAACTATCGAATAAAAATGTTAAAAAAATACATGCATATTCCCTATTTGATAATTAAATTTTGTACAAGCTTCACTTGTGTCACCGACAATGAGCCGAGTAAGGCGTACTTTAAGTAGGTACCCAAGTCTATCACTACTTTACACAGTACACCCACATTTCGCCAGATTATGTTTAAGTCCCATGTAATAGGGCGCGAGCCTATTGCCATCAACCGGGCACAAATTCAGACTCTTTCTACTGCGAAATTCTTAATGGAAAAAAAAAAACACTCATCATCTGCCTAGCCTTTTCCAACTATGTTGGGGTCGGCTTCCAGTCTAACCGGATGCAGCTGAATACCAGTATTTTACATAGAGCGACTGCCTATCTGACCTCCACAACCCAGTAACTGGGTAATACGATACCCCTTGGTAAGACTGGTTGTCTTAATTTCGGGCTTCTGACGACCCGTAACGACTGTCAAAGATCCACAACAGCCAGGACAAACGGCGTGACGTAAAGTGCTTTCCGAGGCACGGAGGAGTCTCGGTAAAGATGGTCACCCATCCACGGACTAACCCCGGCAAGCGTAGCTTAACCTGATGGATCGACCCGTTCGGCCGTTATTACACAGCTCTTTCCTTCCAAAAAAATCACTAAAAATGAAAAATAACTTTAATTTCGGAAGTCGGTGGCTTTCTACGAAAATTCAAAACCACCGACTTCCGAAATTAAACTTATTTTTCAGTTTGAATATTTTTTTGGAATTCCGTTGTTTTTTTTTGTTACATGTTTCTCCAACTTACATCTATCATTACAGGGTAACCTATAACTCATATCCTAACTTATTATTAACTTATAATAATTATGAATTAAATTTTGTAACAAGACACGCGACTTCGTCTGCGATCCGGGATATAAATTAGCCTATGGCCTTTTCCAGGCCATGCTCTACCCATGATCCACATTTCATCTAAATCCGTTCAGCCGTTTTAGCGTAAAAGCGTTAACAAACAAACAAACTCACTTTCGCATTTATTGATGCCTAATGGTTCTTCCTTTATTTATTTTTGTTTTCCTTTGTCTACTTGTACATAATTTATTATTATATAATAGCGCTAGTGTTAGCTGGAAATGAAATGAAATTGTTTATTCTGTAAATAGGATATTGGAATCACTTCTACACGTCATATTAAAAAATATTAAAAATAAGCTAGATGAGGTCGGCGTTTCCTATCTGACTACTCTGAGAAGAAAGGCCGAAACAAACTCAGAGGTCGCAGTCTCTTTTAAAGTCTGGGACATAATTGTGATCAGGCCATAAGAAAATTAATTAAATTTAATTGTAATTTAAGTAATATCAAAACTTTCGCATTTATAATATTACGTTATATTGGGTCCCACCTATGAAATTGGCGTTTTTTTCTCACAAATAGAGAACCTCATCACTTCTATGATTTAAAATATTCATCAATTGCTTGGTATTATATCGAATAATGACCATCATAGACAACTACAAATAGTAAAAAAAACCTTATTACTTAAACATAAAAAATACCTTAAAAATGACTCCTCATTTTGTTAGCAGAATTAACCACCATTTTTTTTTTACTAAGCCAAAACTTATTTTTATCGCTAAGTGGCATACGTTATCTTAGTTTTTAAACATTTGTGCTTTTATGTTTTAAAAAATTAGTGTCCATGGTTGTTATATAAATTAAGAAAATGTTAGTATGAAAAGTGCAACTTCTTTAAATTCCCCATACAAAATGCTGATTTCATAGGTGGGGGCCTAATTATTAACATAGGTAGTACAAATAATTTTTTGTGAATCCACTCAACAAAATACGTCTGTGTTAACATAGTACACACGGCTACACATCAAGCTATACATTTCCAGTATAAGCTGACCTCCTAAATCCTATACAATGCGAGATCAGTATAAACTGGAAATGTATAGCTTGATGTGTAGCCGTGTGTATAAATAATGCCTTCTTTGTGAACTCACCCAGTGAACATCAAAATAGGTCGCTGTTATCAGCTATGAGGAGTGCATTATGGAATAGATAAATACTTTTTATCTACACCCATGCTATAAATCCTCTATAAAAGTTTCTGAAACAGTTGCTTATTGCCAACATTAAAACATCCAGTGTCATATTAACCATAATATCATCCAAACGGGTGTTATAATGTTGTACTGAATTTCTTAATGCAACTCATTTAAAAAAAAGAACACTATCATTCACGAGCCTTTCACTAACAAAGCATCGTAATTTAAAAACAAAACACATTCGAATTCGAATTCATGTCGTACTGCGCCATTTTTGTTGAAGATTCATATCATGGGTGTAGATAAAGTCTTGTATGCAACTGTAAATAATTAGGTATTAAAACACTCATGTGATACTATTATCACACTCGGCATACATTCGTGTTTTGATACCCCTTAATTAATAAATAACAGTTGCATAAATAACTATTAATAAATGGAATTTAGATTATAATGCCATGAATTCAGACTAATTAAAAAAACAAGACAGAGCGCTGTCAATAGTAACGTGAGGCCGGTTTCGTAAACATGTGTGCACTTAATGAGGTGTAGTTTGATTGTAAATGTGTGCGTGTGAGCGTGTATGCACAGAGCGGAGGTGTAGTTTTGGCATGCTTCACTGCATTGTTCGCAGCGCTCTGTCTTAGTTTTTGTTTTGGTCAGAGGCAATAGATTTTTTTTTTATTTCTCCTGTCAAACTGTTGTTTATCTCGTTATGTAAGATTTTATTGTAATTTAAATAAATAATATCTAATCACTTTTTAAAATATTAGTAGAAAACAATTGAGCACAAAATTAAAATAAGTACATCTTATCAATATCTAAAATTAATAATCATAAAATCATCTACATGCTTAGAAATCAAAGTTGTACATACGTGTGAGGTCCAGCGGCGTATTTGCGGAAGTGTCAGAGTTATGCAACGCAGCATCTTATATAGAGGACAAGATGACCGCTACACGGAGAGAATGCGACATGAAAGGCTGTAGCACAAGGAGAGATGAGCTTTAAGATAGCTTGAAGCTAAGAATTTGGTTGGATTGACCACTGCAGATGCTCAAAGAAAGAGCTCCTATCAAATTAGCAACAGTTACTGGGTTGTGGAGGTCAGATAGGCAGTCGCTCCGTGTAAAGTAGGTACAGGGAGCCTAAACCGGCCACATTTGCAATTCCTCTAAAAGCAGTTCATTTCCTAAATCCCAGCGGTCACTAGTAATTCCTCTAATTTGACTTTAAAGCAATTCATAATTTGTGCACCATTTTACGAATCTCCATAGAAAACTGTCAAACAATTATTTCATAATATGAATATTACGCGCAGATCATAAATTATGAATTGTCAGTTTGCGACATTTTATTTTCATATTATGATTCTGCTAAAGTTACCGTTTTAATAACCCCCTGGTATTCAGCTGCATCCGGTTAGACTGGAAGCCGACCCCAACGTATTTAGTTGGGAAAATGTTAGACAGACTAATGTTTTGTCGTGTGTGGCCTCTTTATACAATACATGTATGCTCATAAACTTGTATTAACATAACTGCATTATAAATATAGCTAATATTTAGACACACATGCAAACTACGATCATGAAGGTGAATTATACCAATTCGCAACTTAATTTCGGAGATTTATATTTTTTTATTAACTAACAATACATACCAGTGTTGTTAGATAATTTAAAAAAATATGAAATTGTTTATTCTGTAAATAGGATATTGGAACCACTTTTATACGTCATATTAAAAATAAGCTAGATGAGGTCGGCGTTTCCTATCTGACTACTCTGAGAAGAAAGGCCGAAACAAACTCAGAGGTCATAGTCTCTTTTAAATAGGTACCAGACATAATCTTGGTCAGGCCATATGAGAACCATGTAGATTAGCGTCTGAAATGGTCTTTTGAGGAAAGAACCACACAGATTTGAGTGGACCTGTCCAGTCAGTGCACGCATTTGTTAGTAACCGAGGAGCTCAACTCAGAACTTAAGGAGCTCAATGACTCGACGAACAATACCAAAGAAAGGACATTTGGGTAGGTCGACTTTGGGTATATCTATGAATACGAGTCTGGGAAAGAAAGACTAGCCAGGGAAGACACTCGTATCTAAAGGATTTTAAAAATTAAGTTGGGTCTAATTTTAATATTGTGAAGCATAGCCCCAATGATATTATATTAAATATAATATCATTGCATAGCCCTCATTACCAAGCTGTACAAAAATTAAATAGACTTCCAGCGGATCTGAAAATTTTGTTAAATACTAGCTCTTTTAAAGGCTCAAAGTATTTCTATTAAATAAAAACTTTTTTTATTATAGATAGGTACTAAATATAATGATTAATATATATTTACACAACTAACTATTTACACTTGGTTCTAAATACTAATTTATTTATTTCACTAATATCTAATTTACAATTTTAAATAAAATATACAATCTAATTCTAACATTATGTACAAAGGGAAAAAATAAAATATAAGGAAGAGCTCCTAAAGCGTCAAGAAATTATTTCGTATCTCTGTCAGTAGGAAAACTGTCAATGGACGAACTGTAATTTAATATTAACTAGCTGATGCCCGCGGCTTCGCGCCCGCGTGGATGTCTTGACAAATTATATACTAAAACCTTCCTCGAGAACCACTCTATCCATTGGTGAAAATAGCATGAAAATAGGTGCAGCAGTTTTTGAGTTTATCGCGAAAAGATAGACGCGGCGGAGGGCGGCGTGTTTTATAATTATGTAAAGTTATTCCAATTTCATATAATAGAAGAAAAGATATTTATTATTATTGATTTTTGAAAACATGTTTTTTATTTTTTATTATTATCTATTATTGCTGCGCTTAAAGAATGTAATGTATCAAACACAATATAAATTGTTCCTGATAAATAAATAAAGATTTACTCGCTGTCGGAAGTTTATTACTAAATTATAACTAGCTGTCCCTCAGACTAAATAAAAAACTACTAAAAGACAGCGCTGCGAATAATACAGTGAAGCATGCCAAAACTACACCTCCGCTCTGTGCATACACGCTCACACGCACACATTTACAATCAAACTACACCTCACTAAGTGCACACATATTTACGAAACCGGCCTCACGTAACTGTTGACAGCGCTCTGTCTTGCTTTTTTATTTGGTCTGAGAGCTGACCTGACAAACGTAGTCCTGCTTGTCCAAATGTCAATAATGCATACAAAATTCCTATCGAAAATGCACTTTCAGTTTTCCGAAATCCGGCAACTTTTCAAATTTTTCTTTCATTAAGTATCAGAGGGCCTAGACAAGTGACAATCACTTCGAAAGCGTTTCGTATTTCTACAACGACTTTCAACAGGATTGACATAAGCTTTTCGAAAACTTATGTCAGTCCTATACATTTTTGCCTTTTCCATCATCGTTATCGCTGATAGAATAAAATATATTTAAAAGTATTTAAATGAAATACTGCCTTAGATTTGGATTCAAGAAGGAGGAGCTCGTGGCTAAGTAATAAAAGCCGCACGGGTTGATCCATCACGTTAAGCTACGCTTTCCAGGGTTGGTCCGTGGATGGGTGACCATCTATACATACCGAGACTCCTCCGTGTTTCGGAAAGCACGTTAAGCTGTTGGTCCCGGCTGTCATTCGTGGATCTTTGGCAGTCGTTACGGGTCGTCAGAAGCCCGAAAATCTGACAACCAGTCTTACCAAGGGGTATCGTATTACCCAGTTACTGGGTTGTGGAGATCAGATAGGCAGTCGCTCCATGTAAAACACTGGTATTCAGCTGCATCCGGTAGGACTGGAAGCCAACCCCAATATAGTTGGGAAAAGGCTAGGCAGATTGCTGATTGATTTGGATTCAAGAATTGGCTCGAGAAAATAGGTAATGATTTTCATTGATGATTTTTGATAATGAGTAATGAAGCTCGTTTTCATTTTTCGAACGGTGGTGTACGGAGAATCCAAGAGAAATTCACCAGCATGATCTACAAGTGTAAGTACTTACTTATCGTGCTTATCTACACCCATGCTATAAAAAATCTATAAAAGTTTCTGAAAGAGTTAACTTATTGCGAACATTAAAACAGCCAGTGTCATAGTAATCATAATATCATCCAAACGGGTGTTATAATTTTGTACTGAATTTCATAATGCAACTCATTTCAAAAAAGAACGTTGTCATTCACGAGTGTTTCACTAACAAAGCACCGTAATTTAAAAATAAAACACATTCGAATTCGAAAAATTCGAATTCACGTCGTACCGCGCCATTTTTGTTCGATATTGGTGTTGCAAAGAAACTTTTATAGAAGATTCATATCATGTGTGTAGATAAAATCTTGTATGCAACTGTAAATAATTAGGTATTAAAACACTCGTGTGATAAACCCACATTCGTGTTTTAATAGCCCTAATTAAATAACAGTTGCATAAATAACTAATTAGATATCGATTCCCATCAGGTCTACGGAGTTTTGCTAACTAATTTAATTTCACCTCGTGTATTGTGTGAATATTGACGTTGTTATGTTATGTCTCATCATCTGCCTGCCTTTTCGTAACTATGTTAGGGTCGGCTTCCAGTCTAACCGGATGCAGCTGAATACCAGTATTTTACATGGAGCGACTGCTTATCTGACCTCTACAACCCAGTAACTGGGTAATACGATACCCCTTGACAAGCCTGGTTGTCAGACTTTCGGGCTTCTGACGGCACGTAAAGACTGTCAAAGATCCGCGAATGACAGCCGGGACCAACGGCTTAACGTGCTTTGGAGGAGTCTCGATATGTAAAGATGGTCACCCATCTACAGACAAACCCCGGCAAGCGTAGCTTAACCTGATGGATCGACCCGTGCGGCTGTTTATTATTACTAAGCCACGAGCTCCGAGCAAGGATATGTTGTTTATTTACTTATAGGTTTTGTTACAAACCAGCTTTTAAAATATTATGTTCCGTTAGCTATAAATTACTGTTAAAGATATTTAAATTAAGAACTAGACAGAACCGTTAGGTATAGAATTTGGCTTACGGTGATCCCTCACCGGGAGTATTCTTAATGTAACGTTAGAGATTCGATTTTGAGCGTTAAGGGCGCACCCTACCTCAGATTTTATCCTGCTCGCACCATACTACTGGCGACCTGAGTGAGAACGAGACGGAGTGGGGCGCTAGCGGCTCTAAAGCGTCGAAAAGTTTAGGTTAATTGCTTTTTACGGTGAAAATAATGATAATTAATAATAACATAATGACAGACTGTATAACTAGAATGTTGAGTATGTTTAATGTTTAATTTTAATATTTATAACCAATTTGCAATGCCTTTACAGGCAACTAAGTTCTAAAAACCTACCTATTGTTACGATCTCCAAATGTACACATAATTCGCAATAAAGAAATTCTTTATTTAATTTGAATTAGCATCAATCCTCTACTTTAACATAATATTTATTTCAAAATGAATGCTGCAGTATTTTCGGCATAACGGAGGATCATGCTAAGCAATATGAGGTAGGGTAGGCCCTTAATAGCAATTTTCCTACTGATATAAAAGTAACATCTTTCGTCCTTCTTTATCGCTGCTACGTTTAAATCGCTTATAAAACTACTTTCTGTGCTGACAGTTATTCAGCTAATTTGTATCACCAAGCAGCATTGCTGTTGTCCGACTATGTACCCGTTTGACAGGTGACACTACAGACACATGCCATGCTAAAGCTGTGACCCCACGGTCCGTGATATTGCGGATTATCACGCACGGCCGTCGACCACGCACCGCACATGCTCTTCAAACGGTGCGTATCTGTCGGTGTGGGTCTTGAGATTGGATACATTTTCATTCCAAGTCCTATGTTTAATGAAAATAAGATTACATAAAAAAAAATCGATATAAATAAATCCAAAGTTACCTCTAAACCGATAAACCGCTGGTTTAAAAAAATACTTCAAATTAGATCATGAAACTTTGCATAATAACCGAATCCATACGAGTACTAATATTATAAATTCGAAAGTAACTCTGTCTGTCTGTCTGTATGTTACCTTTTCACGAAAGATTTAGATAAAATTTGGCAAATGTGCGGCGTTTGGCGATGGCATCCAGGGGAAGGACATAGGCTACCTTTTATCGACATATCACGCGGGCGAACCCGCCGCGGGCGGAAGCTAGTTAACTATAAAGCAGGACTTATGTTTTTTTATTTTTTTTTATTAATTCCTTACCATTGTTTTCATCGTAAAACGCAATTACCTAAACTATTCGAGGCTTGGAGCCGACAGCACCCCACTCCGTCTCACTCTCACTCAGGCCTCGAGTAGTATGGTGCGAGCGAGATAAATAGTTAATTTGAGCAGACCTGAGGTAGTATAGGCCCTTAAGAATAAAAAAGGTTATAGTGAGTCAATCTTAAAAGATAGACATTATTATCTTGTCGCGGACTTTTTTTTAGAACTTTTAAAGAGGAACAATTCCATCATACGTACATGATATTTACGCAGCGCACGCAACGGAAGCTCTCAAAATACCCAAAGAGAATTTTTCAATTCCTGAGATTAGCGCGTTCAAACAAACAAACAAACAAACTCTTCAGCTATATAATATTAGTATACAGTATGTTAACTAACAAAGGGCGTTCCCGTTAACCTGCAATAGTATAGCGTGTATACATGCTAAAAAAAATATTAATATTAAAAAAAAAAAAAAAAATTGTGTCGTGGAATGTTCTCAAAACGATTAAATTTAAACGTAAAAGAAACACTCTGTACACGCACACTTGTATTTCAACGTAGAAAAACAAGTGTGACAAGTGGGCGTGTACAGAGAGTTTATTTTCCGTAACAATTTAATATTTTTTGTTAATAATTGACTACATAAAAAAAAAAAAATTTTTTTTTTTAATCGTAATATTTTTTTTAGCATGTATAGACGCTATACTATTGCAGGTTAACGGGAACGCCCTTTGTTAGTTAACATACTGTAGATTAAACAAATTATGCACAAGTAAAAAAAAAATACCGTACAAAGGCGGACTTTCCTACCAGCCAACCTGTTTCATAATTTTATGCGAGGAAATGCATTTATTAATTAATTATGAATCAAAAGGATTGGGGATTGCTTATTAGAGATTTAATAATTTTTGATACAAAACGTGTATTTTATGTCTGTTCTTAGCTGTTTTACAAAAGTTTTTTAGACTAACAAATTAACTAGCGGGATCTATGAGGCATTAGTAAAACTACAAAGCAAGCGTCCTCTATGAGCCGATAGCAGAAAAATGAACATTCAACACTTGCAGGCTACGAAGCTCTCCTTTTGAGCAAGCAATCAAAAGAACAGCCTCGTAGCTTGCAAGTTTCGAAAGAAGTTCAATGATACAACCATAGATGGCGTTTTTTCAAGTTCGATATTATCACGCTCATTTTAGCAGAGGTAGGCAGTTAAGAGTTTAGAAACATTATAAATTTAAACAACGATCAGCTTCTACCTTGCCTTGAAGCAGTACTCAGTAGCAACCGTTTTATTCTGTTTATGTCAACCTTTCCAAACTATTGATGTAAAAAAAAGGAGATGGGACTACCTAAGTACTATGTTGTGATAGCCCAGATATTATATTGCTTTTTATCGTCTCGTAGATGGTGCGAAAAGTGGAGTATTCTCCTGCCTTGGGCGAACTTGAATCCCACGCTGTACTCAGGATTCTTGTCTTAACTCCCTCGTTTTGCTCGGGATTCAATACGGCGCCCGCTATATAAGACACTACTTTATCCCCTTAGTGCATAATCTACTATAATTTTGCACAGGATTCGAACGTATGAAGACACTTTTATGATTCTATTTTGTTCCCATTGCTGGGAGTGGGACACAGGGCTCCTCTCGGCGAGTGCGCCATAATCCACCACGCGGGCCCAGTGCGGGTTCGTAGATGTCACATGTCCTTAAATTTTTGGTTCTAGGACATGCCGGTTTCCTCACGATGTTTTCTTTCACCGTTTTGAGACCAGTGGTGATGAAATACCTACTTTATTTACACCATAGTAAAGCGCCTGTCAGGTTTCACCTCGTACCTAAGTCGCGGCCGTTACCATTGGGCCACCACTGCTCTTTTCATGCCTACCTTTTCCCATGCAATTATGTTAGTGACTGCACCGTTGGTTTGCTGGTCGCAATCGCGACTGCTGAACTTGGGGTTCTGGGTTCGATTCCCGGGTTGGCCAATGTGTAATTGCGTTTTTCAATCAATCTGCCTAGCCCTGTTCTTTCTGTCAGGTTAAGCTACACTGGCCGGGGTTGGTCCGTGGATGGGTGACCAACTTTACATATCGAGACTCCTCCGTGCCTCGGAAAGCACGTTAAGCCGTTGGTCCCGGCTGTCATTTGTGGATCTTTGACAGTCGTTACGAGTCGTCAGAAGCACGAAAGTCAGACAACCAGTCTTACCAAGGGGTATCGTATTACCCAGTTACTGGGTTGTGGAGGTCAGATAGGCAGTCGCTCTATGTAAAATACTGGTAGTCAGCATCCGGTAAGACTGGAAGCCGACCCCAACATAATTGGGAAGATTTATTGACTTTGGCTACAACAGTCTTCACATTCGCATCTCAAACCAAAATCCATCAAGGTAATACTTACCTCTAAGCACAAGACCCACCTATCTACCGACCCCCAAAACTCGAGCAAGCGTGAACAAAGCGAGCTAGCTCTAATACAAGTCTGCGGCCTCTCTTAAGCACTAGGATTGAAAAGAAACATTACATCTAGAAATGCATATTTTAATCCCAAATTATTACTGCTTGGGATATCTCTATAGAGATGATTATACCAATCTTTTTTCAAGTTATGAAGCGTAAGGGTAGCCCGCGACCAAAGTCAAAGTCAAAGTCAAATAATTTATTTCAAATAGGCACATATAAGGCACTTTTGAACGTCAAAACAAAGAAATAGACCTGGCAGGGTTGCGGGAAAGTCCGAAAGGGATACCGGGACCTTGGCAACAGGCAACTGAAGGAACACGGGTGGGTTTTAGTCAGTAAAACTCTGACACGACCTTCCGCTCCGCCCAGAGCGGGAGAAGTCATTTGATGACACCCGTTACCCGCGAAATAAAATTTTCTTAACTTTTTTTTAAATTTGCTGGTCAGTAAGTTGTATGTTAATTAAAAATATCGTCATTTCACCGTCCTGCCCGTAAACCAATGTATTTGGGGTTCACGTAGCAGGTCTTTTTCACGGACTTCAGGACTTCAAGAGGTGGTTCGCAATTCATCGGAATATCTCTTTTATGTATTTTCTTGAATTCTGAGATGACGGAACGGACGGACTATAGTCATCTCAGTATTCACTTTCATCATCAATTCAATCGTTTCCTTTCTTCAAAAAGAAAAGAGAATGAAGATCAATTCAATAATAATATCATCTTTCATAAAGTCCATCCTGCTATCCCGCATAAGCCTGATACAGAAGGCAGTACTCTTCTATACGGCTCGCATTGTGAGGAGGTTCCTGTCTCTGTAGCCCTAACCAACGCTAGCTTGGACCCTGCTCCCTGACACCAGCGGTCCTCTATATTTTTTAATGTTTTTTTATCTTTCACAAACTCCATCCATCGTTGCTTTGGCCTTCCCCTTCTCTTAGACCTATCCATATTCATACTCGAAACTTTCCTCACGACATTTTCCTCATTCCTTCCTACACATACCTGCACCGTAATTGCGTAATACACGATAAAATCAATCACAATCTGAATTGTTTTGAAATAGATAGGTAATCCATTGCTACTTAAGTTTAAAAGAAAATCCGCTCAACAACGTAAATAACGCAATAAAAGTTGTTTGAACTGTCAAAATGAAACAGATTAGTCTTAATCGATTACGATTTGGTACACAATTAGATAGCTTAATATGAACTGTATAATACTGGTATTCAGCTGCATCTGGTTAGACTGGAAGACGACCCCAATATAGTTGGGAAAAGGTTAGGTAGTCAATCTACTTAACCTTTTAGATTGAATATGACCTGGGAATCGAGTCTAGAACTTCCAAGCTCAGAAGTCGCTTTTGTGACCGCTGGACCTCTGCCCAGTCAAATCCAGCAGAATATTAATATTTTCGTAGGTGGTATCATCATCTCCGCTAAATCCCACACCGGTACTCAGTGATACTGCTACTTGCCACTCAGTGCGCAATAACACTGGATTTGTATGTACCTGTCGCAGGCAAACATGGAGAGTTAGGAGTTATGGAAAATGTCTGGGATTAAAATGTTTTCTTAGGTAGAATAAACTTTCAGTAACGCATTAGTATCTACGGCTAGATAATTGTACTTTAAAACAGCTGCCTATCATGATTGTAATTGATCGTGTATTACGCAATTAGGGTGCAGAATTTGGTTAGGTAATTTTTTTCAGAAAGCACTTCATAGATTTGCAATTGCCTACTCGTACTAGTTTTTACTTCTCTCTACCAGGTGAGATCTTTGATCGGCAGTAGAGAATTACAGGCGGAATAATTTAACAAAGTAAATATAAGTTTGAATTATAATGGTGTGCTGCAGTGCAGTGCTGTAAAATGTCCTTTCCGCAACTAATGTGAAGTATCGGACTAGAAACTATGAATGTATATAGGTATAATTGATTTTAGGTTTTATTTTACAGAATAAACTAGCTTTTACAGAAAGCTGTAAGCCAGGGGCCAAATCTACAAAAAAATCGACTAATTACCCGACGACAGCGAAGAAAAAGGAGGGTTATGATTTTGACCGGTATGTATGTATGTATGTATGTATGTATGTATGTATGTATGTATGTATGTATGTATGTATGTATGTATGTATGTATGTATGTATGTATGTATGTATGTATGTATGTATGTTCATCTGTTCCCTCCTATCTTCCAAACCACTTATCACAATTTGACAAATGAGGTATCGTTAGAAGCGTCGTGATTGTCCGCTGGCTATGTGAAGTCACATTAAATTAAAAATGGCGCCCTCTAGAGGACAAAAAGTGAGAAACTTAAATAAAAAAATGGTTTAATCGTACCATGTTGGGTATCAAATGAAAGGGCTTAATGAGCACATTTCAAAAATATGTATTTTTTAACCCCAAAAGAATTTTAAAAAAAAATCAAGTAATAAAAACTAAAACCCAACTACGACTTAAAAGGTATAAACAAGACACCACAGACAGACAAATTAAAAATCCGGAGTCACACGTAATCTGTTCGATTTATGCCCTAACACGTTGGGTTTTAGTTTTTATTACTTGTTTTTTTTACCAATGTTGCAATGACTCGCCATTGCGAGTTTTTGACAGATTTTCCATACATAATCTGTCAAAAACACACAATAGAGAGACCATTGGAAAATTAGTAGACTTGGCCCACTGGAAACCTTATTATTATTATATAGTATTAAGGATTATCCTAACTATAATATTACAAATGCGAAAGTGAGTTTGTTTGCTTGTTATGCTTTCGCGCTACAACTGCTGAACGGATTTGGATGGCACATGAGTAGACCATGACCTGGAGAAGGACATAGGATACTTTTTATCCCGATATTTTCACGGGATCGAGACTTATGCGGTTGAAACCGCGTGGCGCAGCTAGTAATCCATACTAATTATTATAAATTCGAAAGTAACTCTGTCCGTCTGTATGTTACCTTTTCACGCCTAAACCACTGAACGGATTTTAATAAAATTTGCCAAGGAGATTAATGGCATCCCGGGGAAGGACATAGGCTACTTTTTATCGACATAGCACGCGTAGTTTACCATAATATTATTTATTAAGCTTGCTAAAATGAACATAACATAACAAGGACACCAAGCATCTTCACCATCCTTTTCTAACATCGTCCGATTCCCACTTTAACCGCTACATATCCAGTAATACAGCTCATGATCCCGCCATTATTGAGAATGCAAGAACGTCGGCGTACAATTTGATAGCTCGCTCTCATTCAATACCACAATGGTCTGATATGAATGAATGAGTGAACGAAAATGAATGTAATCGAAACGCATAGCTTACTGAAGTTATTTACCTAAGATTTGAATGAGACTTAGATTTGTTAGAATGCTAAAAATCTATGTTTGGATATACTCATCTGCCTAGCCTTTTTCCCAACCATGTTGGGGTCGGCTTCCAGTCTAACCGGATGCAGCTGAATACCAGTATTTTACATGGAGCGACTGCCTATCTGACCTCCACAGCCCAGTAACTGGGTAATACGATACCCCTTGGTAAGTCTCGTTGCCAGACTTTCGGGCTTCTCACGACCCGTAACGACTGTCAAAGATCCACAAATGACAGCCTGGACCAACGGCTTAACGTGCTTTCCGAGTCACGGAGGAGTCTCGGTATGTAGAGATTGTCACCCATCCACGGACCAACCTCAGCAAGCGTAGTTTAACCTGATGTATCGACCCGTGCGGCTGTTATTTTTAAAAACAACGTGTTTTTTTTGTAACATATTTTTATTGTTACATAGATTCCTAGCTTCCGCCAGCGGTTTCGCCCGCATGATATAAGAATTTAGGTTTAAATTATAGCCTATGTTACTCAGTAATAATAAAGCATTCTACTGGTAAAAGAATTTTCAAAATCGGTTCAGTAGTTTTTGAGTTGATTCATTACAAACAAAAATACAAATCTTTTCTCTTTATAATCTTACCGCCTTACTAATAAACGTTGTATAGCGCCTGTATAGTTACACAATGCTTTGTCTTCTTCTTTCAAAAGTCAAATTACTTTTGAAAGAAGAAGACAAAGCATTATGTAACTATACAGGCGCTATACAACGTTTATTAGTAAGGCGGTTATAGTGTAGTCTAATCACATAAGTGATGTTTTCTCTATTATTCTACTTGTGTGATAAGTTGTTGGTTATATCACATCTGCATTAAGTATTGACAGCAAAGGTAGCCACCACAGTGCCATAACTCTACGAGTGACCAAAAATTAGTAGGGATCCAGTACCCTAATTGCGTAACGCACTGTCAATTACAATCTCAATAATTTTGAAGGATATTGCTAAACCATTGCTTCATAAGTTCGAAAATAAAACTCTGCTCTACAACGTAATAAACGCAATGATTATTGTTGAACTGTCAAACTGAAACAGATTATAATTGATCGTGTGTTATGCAATTCCCTAATTGCATATCACACGATCAATTATAGCTGGGCAGTCGGCCCCGCTAACAAATTACTTGTTCTTGTTACTTCCAAAAGAGGGATCTTTTTACTACATGTGACTATTTACTACAAATAATCAAGTAATAAAAACTAAAACGCAAAGGTATTAACAAGACACCACAGACAGACAAATTAAAAATCCGGAGTCACACGTGTTAGGGCATAAATTGAACAGATTACGTGTGACTCCGGATTTTTAATTTGTCTGTCTGTGGTGTCTTGTTAATACCTTTTAAGTCGTAGTTGGGTTTTAGTTTTTATTACTTGATTTTTTTTAAATTCTTTTGGGGTTATAATATATTATATATTTTTGAAATGTGCTCATTAAGCCCTTTCATTTGATACCCAACATGGTACGATTAAACCATATTTTTTTTTAAGTTCCTCACTTTATGTCCTTTAGAGGGCGCCATTTTTAATTTAATGTGACTTCACATAGCCTATAATCAGCGGAGAATCACGACGCTTCTAACGATACCTCATTTGTCAAATTGTGATAAGTGGTTTGGAAGATAGGAGGGAACAGATGAACATACATACATACATACATACATAAATACATACATACATAAATACCGGTCAAAATCATAACCCTCCTGTTTTCTTCGCCGTAGTCGGGTAAAAATGAATCGTATTCCACTGCTATGTTTTTGACGTTCAAAAGTTATTAGACGTTGACTTCTGTCTTCTCTCTGGTATTTTTTTCTTAATATTCATGTAATAATTTATAAATATCAGCAAATATTATATTTTTTATCGTGTTTAGACGTACAAACCCATCATGTCTGCGCAGTTTAGCTAGTTAATTTTATTTGACCCTGTTTTTAGGATACTTTTTATACGGATACAATTTTATTAATAGTTTCCATAGGACGTGAGTGAATCAGTACCCTAATAATTGCGTAACACACGATCAATCTGAATCTGAATCGGTTTGAAACAAATTACTATTCCATAGCTTCATAAGTTCGGAAAAAAAAAATGCTCAACAACAAAAATAACGAAATGAATGTGGTTGAACTGTCAAAATGAAACAGAGGGACAAACACAAACAAAGTGACATTCTATCAGCGATAACGATGATGGAAAAGGCAAAAATGTATAGGACTGACATAAGCTATCGACAAGCTTATGTCAATCCTGTTGAAAGTCGTTGTAGAAATACGAAACGCTTTCGAAGTGATTGTCACTTGTCTAGACTCTAAGTTACGCAATCAGATAGCTGAACTACCAATTTTATAGCTTAACCTTTATATTTTTTCTTTTTGTCATACCTACATGCAATCAGTAAATTATAACTAGCTAAATAATTTGCGAAACTGTCATCATGTACCCTTGATAATTGTGTGTTATGTTTATGTTGTTAACAGTAATTATAAAATACCTCTTTTAAGCTTTGAAAGGCGAATCGCTAGTCTCATAAAGTGTTTGAATTATATTGAGTTAATGTAACTTAAGATAAGTGCATTTTGTTCATTGTACCGTTTTAATAAAGATATTTGAAAATGAAAAAAATGAATAGCTTAACCCTTTTAAAAACCAAAATCGACATGGAAATCAAACGCGCTGCTCGTCCCACTGACATACCGCCCTTACGTCGTGTCGATGCATACAAACGTGCCAAATAAGGCAATACACACACACAGGTAACAAGTCTTTCGACTTTCAGATTGTGTAGACTATGCTTTAAAATAGTTATTAGAATTTAAAGACGACGTGTTTTTAGTAAATTGCTAAGTAATAACAGCCGCACGGGTCGATCCATCAGGTTAAGCTACGCTTGCCGGGGTTGGTCCGTGGATGGGTCCATCTTTACATACCGAGACTCCTCCATGTCTCGGAAAGCACGTTAAGCCGTTGGTCCTGTCTGTCATTCGCGGATCTTTCACAGTTGTTATGGATCGTCAGAAGCCCGAAAGTCGGACAACCAGTCTTGCCAAGGGGTATCGTATTACTCAGTTACTGGGTTGTGGAGGTCAGATAGGCAGTCGCTCCATGTAAAATACTGGTATTCAGCTGCATCCGGTTAGACTGGACCCCAACATAGTTGGGAAAACGCTAGACAGATTGGATTGTGTTTTTAGTTAATACTTTGTGAAGGTTTCGTGTTCCAATGGGACTTAAAACATAAGAGAATGCAGTGGTGGCCCAAATATTTGCGTTATATGTATTTTTGGGCCTCTTGTAGCCATTAAAATAAGTCCTCCAGATCGTATTTCGGCCACGGCGGCCAATCTCAACGGAGACTAGGCTTCGGCGCGGGAGATATTATAGTGCAAAAGTGTATGCGCAGACACAGATGCACTCTCTCTTCCCTCACTCTCATAGTCAAAAAATCAAAATAATCAAACATCAAAATTCATTTATTCAAACTAGGCTGAGAATCAGCACTTTTTGAACGTGAGAATTACAAAAAAACAGTCCCACAAAACGCCCACCCTTCAGTCTGATGGGACGGCAATCCGACACGACCGGAGAGAGATCAGGCGCAGGACCAACGGCTTAACGTGCTTTCCGAGGCACGGGGGTATCACACCGCCAACTTCCAAACTCCGGGCTGTTACTAAGAAACTAATGGAAAAACCTAATAACACTTAGTCCGACCTGGGAATCGAATCCAGGGCCCCATGCTCATCAGTCGCGCTTGCGACCACGAGACCACCGGGGCAGCCTATAACTGTGCCTTTATACCACATAACATAACATAATCAGCCTATAATGTTCCCACTGCTGGGACACAGGCCTCCTCTCTGTGAGAGGGAGTGGGCCGTAATCCACCACGCGGGCCCAGTGCGGGTTGGTGGATGTCACATGTCTTCGAATTTTTGGTTCTAAGACATGCCGGTTTCCTCACGATGTTTTCCTTCACCGTTTTGAAAGCAGTGGTGATGAAATTATTTACACAAAGTAAAACGCCTGTCAGGGTTCGAACCTACGACCTACAACTCGTAAGTCGCGGCCGTTACCACTGGGCCACCACTGCTCCACTGCTGTATTTATATCACAACATAGATACTTTGTTTATGTTTAATTAATGGTCTAAATAAATATCGTAACAAAAACTTATCCTGAACTTTTTCCATTTTCCCCGCGTAGCGACATTTCGGGTGGAAGGTTGCACGAAAAGTTGGTAACATCTACTTAATCAGAGGTTTAAAAAATTACGCACATCTAGAGTAGGTATTCGAAAGGAATGCACATTACTGCAAGAGATTTCTTTAGAAATAAAGCATCAATTTTGTACGTATTTTTTTTCTGTTCTTTTCAGTGGGCCTAGACAAGTGACAATCGCTTCGAAAGCGTTTCGTATTTCTACAACGACTTTCAACAGGATTGACATAAGCTTTTCGATGGCTTATGTCAGTCCTATACATTTTTTCCTTTTTCATCAACGTTATCGGGCCTCTGTTTACATGAGTGTGAAATCGTTTTTTGCATAGAACTATTAGTCTCTTTAATATTCTGCCAGTAGATAATTAAAGAGTTACGTCTTAATAGAATTATGATTTGTAACTTTACAAAGATACCTACTGACCTAAATAACTAATATTCATTTTCTACAAAAGACATTAACACGTTGCTTGACACTAAGTTCCCAGACGTAATAACAATAAAACTTCTATTGTGTCTTGTTCACTGTCCTTCAACCGATCAATGATAGATTTTTTTACCAAATTATGAAAGCTAGAATATCGTATTGAGCCAATTAGCTAGTAAGCTATAGTAATGCCATAAATGACACTCTAATCCTACACTGATCAGCAGGGGGCCTAAACCGGCCACATTAGCAATTCCTCTAAAAGCAGTTTATTTCCTGAATCCCAGCTGTCATTAGCAATTCCTCTAATTCGACATAAAAGCAATTCATAATTTGTGGACCATTTTATGAATCTCCATAGAAAACTGTCCAACAGATGAATTATTTCGTAATATGACACGCAGGTCATATTATGAATTGTCACGTTATGACATTTTACGATAATTCATAATATTTTCATATTTATGATTCTGCTAAGGTGACCGTTTTAAGCCCCTAATTAACTGACACGTTTCCATTTATCAAACGTTTGTTTCAAATCGACAACCAACTCAAAAGCTGTTCTCAAACAGTTAAATCTAACCTCTCCTTAACGAAAGTTAACCACGAACTGAGTGCAGCAACTGACAGACGTCTAACTGCCGTCAGCGCAGTGCCACCGGCCCGGCTCAGGTGTTTAGTAATACACTTTGAGTGACTCGTCCTTTCTCTGGTAAACGTCGCTTTTACAGTTTATACATATTTATACACTTTCGTGTAATTATACAGGTTTATGTTTATAGAGAAGAGACGTAATTAGTTCTATGATGTAACTGTCCTATTGCCCAGTTTTACCAAGAGGTAAGTAAAAGCATTTATTTCAAACTAGCTGCGCCCCGTGGTTTCCCCCGCGTAAGTCTTGATCTCATGGGAATATCGGGATAAAAAGTATCGTATGTCCTAATCCAGGTCATGGTTTACCCCTGTGCCAAATTTCATCCAAATCCGTTCAGCCGTTTTAGCGTGAAAGCGTAACAAACAAACAAACAAACAAACTCACCATCGCATTTACCTATAATAATATTAAGTTAGGATATAAAACAAAGTCGGGTTTGATCAAGCACTTATAACTCGAGAAATGCTGGATCGATTTTGATGATCTTTAATTTGTTGGATTTGTCTCCGTCCAGAATAGCAGAATAACTATGAAAACATCGAAAAGATTCACGAAAAAAAAAAAAATGGTTTTCTCATACATTCTGTATAGAATATATATCGGTAGATAGGTAGGTAGGTATGCATGTATATACAGGGTGTTAGTGTAAACACCGTTATCCTTGAAACCAGTGGTTTGGTTTCATTTATAGAACGTAAAATCAATGGAAAAATACAACTTTTTTTTTTTAAAGAAAATCTACCTTTTTCCACAAGAATATTTCACCCTACACGCAAGGGCAACGACCGGCCGCGGCCGGCGGTTGGCGGAGGCGGGCGGGGCGCGCGGGACGTTACATGACCGGCCGTCAGCTGTTTCGCGGCTCTCTCGAACGCGTTTCCATGAGTATCGGGACAGTGACGGATATTTACTTTTTTAAATCTTTTTATGAAAATAAGGTTTTTTTTTTGTTGTTACTGGGTCATTTATTTTTATATTTCAGTCAACTACCCATGGTTTGAGTGACAACGGTGTTTACCCTTGCATACTGTAGGTAGGTAAGTAGGTAGGGTAGGTAGGTAGGGCATGTAGATAAGTTTGTAGGTTGATTTTGCTGTACATACCAAGAAAACGCGAAAAAAAAAACAGCGTTTTCCTACATTTTGACTAGCTATGCGAACAAAATGTAGGGTAACAGCTGTTTTTTTTCGCAATTTCTGGTTTGGTCCCAGAGTGAAAGTTGTTAATAATAATGAGTACAATGACCCCTTAAGAGGATGCCCATGAATTCAATTTCACCCTGTATAGCACCATACTGCGAGGCTGACGTCTGCAGCGCGTTTGACGTCGCTACGCATACGCAACAGACGTCAGCGTAGGAGGAATGCAAGCCATAGTGACCTTTCCAGACTAACTAAAATATTTTATCTGAATAGTTCTTCAATGTAGGCTAAAAGTACTAGGCTCACAGGAATCAAAGGCAGTTCCAATATACACTAAAATATATCAAGTATTTAATATAAATAAAGATACTACCGGACCCTTTGATAAAAAATATATTTTTACTTTTAATTTTAGCTACGAAACAAGTGTTTGTAGACAGGCTAAAGTGTAAAAATATGGAAAAAAATATTACTTTTTTATTTTGAAATAGTGAATGAAAATATTTTGCGAACGCGCCCCGTAGTTGAGAGGTCGAGGGCTAGTGGTGGGACACGATGTCGATAAAAATATTATTTTTATTTCTGAGGTGCGTTTTTGTTTTTTTGTGCCCACGTTTGTTAGCGTATGTTTGAAAGTAAGCTCTCTTCCTATGTTCTTCCATGGAATGCATTTCATCATCATCATCATCATCATTTCAGCCGAAAGACGTTCACTGCTGGAGATAGGCCTCCCCCAATGCATGTGAATAATATGTTATCCAACAGCCCAGTTAGCTGGTTCAAAGCGTTTCCAGTGGCAGGCCCACCTCGATCATTCGTTTTTATAATCCATGAGATAACTGTCGTGGTCTTCGATTTAGTTAGCCTAAAAATATAAATATCCTGTCTTTTCTGTCGCGCGGTTGGGTAAGGACAGTACGAAATTTGAAATTTAAATTGGTTTTTCTCAAGTTACTACAATCCACAAAAAATAGATTCATTATACGATGAGGACTCGGCATGGTTGACTTGGCATTGTCTCCGGGTACACAAGTCTGCTTGGGAGTGGATTATGTACGAGTGAATCCTGCATCCCTGGCGTCTACTGTGTTAAGAAATATAATTTTATCTAGACGAATAGTGTTTTACAGTATTTTTTTACTTGTCCATAAAGTAAATGATGCATAAAGTAGTGCATGCTTAAAGTAATGTGCATAAAATAACTGTGCGTAAATGATGAAAATCTATCGATATTGTAAATTAATATTTTTATCGATAGAGTCCCACCGCTACCCTCTAATATGGAGTGAATGCCGAAAGTTTGCATATTTGTATATTTTCCGGCAGAAAACCTTTTATAATATTACTTTAACTGGAAAATACTTCATCTTCATAGTTACACAAATAGCCACGCTATTTCATATACAGGGTGAGTAGTACTCCAGGTTTCATTTGCATTTGGTGCAGTAAGGCATACAAAAAGAAAAACATATATAGAATTACACCTCTATTCCTAGAAGGCCGTATGTCGTGATGGCCCAGTGGTTAGTTAGAGCCTCTCCTCTCACGCATGAGGCTGTGGGTTCAAATTTGGGCAAGTACCAATGTGAGTTTTTCAATTCATATACCTAATGTAGTTTTGCCCGTGAAGTGTATCAACATCAAAATCAAAAGTCATTTATTTATTTATTCTTCAGAAAGCTTAAATCTTTAAAGTAGGTTATGTACATAGCGTTTACAATTGCCATTTACAAGCTTCCACAAATTAAAAAACGATGTACCTAAACTTTAAAAAAGAAAAGAAACATAGTAAGATTTTTAAGATAAAAATTAATCAAATAAAAAAATAAACAAAAACAAAAAATTATTCAAACTAGTCTTAGTTTGAATCAGCACTTTAAAAATTCGAACGTCAAAATTACATAAGACAGTCCCCCAAAACGCCCACCCTTCACCACTTCCTAGTGCTTTAGCTGGGGAGAAGAAGTGGCGCAACAAACTCCCCAGCTGCACGGCTGTCTGTATTATTAGCGAAAAAAAAAATTCTATACTACAATACGCAACACAAATATGTATCAAATTATTAGCCTTAATAAATTATTTAGGAGGTTGTGCATTACTCTCAACTTGCCAAAAACAAGTGCACCAAGTACGAGGGGTGTTCAATAAATAGTGAGAATGGGTATGACGCAATTATCTGTTATTAAATGTTATTTTATTTTTCGACGTAGTCACCTTTCAGGGTTATACACTTTGTATAACTTTTATCTAAAACTAAAATTCCCTTTAAAAAAAAAACTTCTTTCTGATCCCTTAAAAAATCGTGTACGGCGGCGACTACTGCGTCACCATCTTCAAATTGCTGGCCCCTGAGATGTTCCTTTAACCGCAAAAATCGGTAAACATCACTGGAGCAAGGTCCGGTGATTATGGAGGATGCGCCATCAATTCGAAGCCAGCTTCTTGAATGGCAGCCATAGCAACTCTGGATTTGTACGCGGGGGCGTTATCTTAGTGAAACAAAAAAACAACAGAACATGTTCCGAAATGACGCAAACAAAATGACTTCTATTTTTTAAAACAAAAGATAATTGATTGTTTTTTTTATTATCATCATAGCTAATGTCTGGGCTATGTCTGCCAATATTTTTTTTCTCTCCAAGGAGAATGTAATTATTGAACACCCCTCGTAGATACATACAGTCACGAGTATTAATATACACTTAGCAACTTTTAAAAGTGATTTGCTCCTACCGTATTGATTGTAATGTTATGTTATAAATTACGAACATAGTATTATGAAATAGGTATCATCTCAAAGTTGCAAAAGTGTATACATATTTTTGCTTGTGACTGAGGATTACAGGCGTAATTGTTATGTTATTTTTATGTATTTATCCTTTTTATTTCTTAAAGACACTGGTATAATTTCATTAATCTTAGCTAATAATATAAATTAAATCCTAGATAAAATTAATTATACAAACACTTTATGTATGTACAATTTAACGAAATAAAAAATAAAGGTAAGGGGCTCATTGGGCATCAAAGAATTGTATTAATTAATATTATTTCTGCCGCAAAGCAAAAAAAAATATAGATATTTTTTCCATTTCTTTCAAAATTTATTCAGATATGTATATGTACAGATACTTAGCATATATCAATAGTTATGTTAGTACACAATATTCTGCAGGGTTGCCTCTCCCGCCGGTCTCTCTTACTTGGCAACAATGCCTCGCTAAACGGAACTCTCTAATTGGTACAGCCCTAGGCGTTTTCAAGTCGGATGGGGATTTTTCCGAATACCGAATACATTGCGATGTTGTAACTTATAATGATTTTAGTTTCGTGTTGGCTGGGTTTAGAGAAAAATATTTTTTAAGAAAATATTTTTTTAAATTTTTTTGTTGTTAAAAATTTTAGTCTTGGTGTGAATGAAGTTCTAAGTCTAGGGTCCAATATTTATAATATCTTAGCACTGAGCCTGGGGAAAAATGTGACCTTTTTCAAAGTATTTACAAAGTTACTAATGGAACATCCAATATAAATCTTCGTGAGGAAACTTGGACTTAAGAGTCTAAAACTTTTTTGTAAAAAAATAAAAACCCCTAAAATATACTAAATAATTACTAAAAATAACTTTAATTTCGGGTGTCGGTGTCATTGCATCTGAATTTTAGTTTTTTTATACTTCCGAAATTAAATTAATTTTTCACTTTGTTAGTACGGTATTTTTTTGGAAGTCGATTGTTTTATTTGTGTTTTTTTTTAATTTGCCTGATATTATTAAGCTATTATTAAACAGGATAATTAAGTTTAAAAACCTCGAATTCTTAATGAATTCTTTTCTTAATTATAAAACACGTCATAGGTAATTTATATTAAGTTAATATTATAATTATTGAATATTCATTTTCTGTAAGTATTTATATTATGTACTTATTTTAAATTTATTTATAAGTAAATAAGATGTTACTTACTTACTATTTTCTTTATTTGGGTAGGTATTTAATTTGTGACAACTGCTCTTTGCCATTTTATATTCTGTCTGTCAAAGAGTTGCGTATGTTTTGCCGTCTCTAAAATATATTTTATAAGTAAGTATACTTTTTATACATAATATGTAGCTTGGGGCCTAGTAAGATAAGATCAAGCATATATTAATTAAAAAAGCATACTACACAATAAACGAATACATACAAAACAAAAAAAAATGATTTAACACAATACACAGTCGTACATTTTAAAAATTGTTGAACTTTTTTTTTTTTTTAATGAGTTAATTGTATACTTTTGCTGTGCCCTACAGGGTCCGTAGGTAATTGTACTTTTAGCTTTAAGCCATTGTAATACCATATCTACATTACCTATGGAATGCAAATCTATTTATATACAAGGTGGAGACGACAATACAACAAAAAATGAAACTCCGTATACCTAATGACGTTCTCGGTCTACATACAAAAAATTAATCAAAGATATCCAATAGTTTAGTTACGATAGCTAGTCAAAGATCGGCAAACCCCATAGTCGGCCCATCACTACTATTTAGTTTGTTTGAAAAAATGACTTTTTTAATTTCGATATTAGGATTTATTTGATAGTTCCAAAATACTGTTATGCATTAGTATTGCCAGTGTTTTCATTTATTGTTGTATTGTGGTCTCCACATTGTAAAAATGAATCCCTATTTCCCTTGGTCACGCCATCACGCGTGAACGGCTAGACCGATTTCGCTAATTATTTTTCTGTTGTGTTTGTTATTGTCAGGAGAAGGTTCTTATGAAAGAAAAAATTAAGAAAATTCCGTGGAAAATTAGAAAATTAAGACAGGACAACGTCTGTCGGGTCAGCTAGTAAAATATAAATATGAATATGACTTGGAGAAGAACTTAGCTTTTTTCATCCTGATTATTTGTACCTACCGCCTCCGCGTTAGAAGTGAAAGTCGCCCCAATACCCTACCTTGGTACAAAACACACGTTTGACCAAAATACTCCATCAACATAACTCGTCCCCTACGGGCGAAACCCATTAAATTGACAACCAATTAAAGTGTGAATCGATGTAATTGAATTTAATTGATATTATCATTGGTTAGCCCTGAGGCTTAACACTTAATGAATGTGTCGAATGAAACGAAATTAATTAAGCATTTACCATTTTGGAGGCGATAATTTTTGGTAGGGAATTGCCGGCCACGAGAGGCCGCAGTCGTAGCCGCCTAGTGCACGAGAACACATAAACAATAGAAGCGGGTTATTTCAATTAACCAATCACATCTGAGCTAACATGAGGAGCTCGTGGCTAACTAATAACAGCCGCACGGGTCGATCCATCAGATTAAGCTTCGCTTGCCGGGGTTATTCCGTGGATGGGTGACCATCTTTACATACCGAGACTCCTCCTTGCCTCGGAAAACACGTTGGTCCCGGTTGTCATTTGTGGATCTTTGACAGTCGTTGCGGGTCGCCAGAAGCCCGAAAGTCTGACAACCAGTCTTACCAAGGGGTATCGTATTACCCAGTTACTGGGTTCTGGAGGTCAGATAGGCAGTCGCTTCATGTAAAATACTGGTATTCAGCTGCATCCGGAAAGACTGGAAGCCGACCCCAACATATTTGGGAAGAGGCTAGGCAGATTGATATTTATCTGAGCTAACATGAGATTTGACAACAGATTTACTGATCAAGCTTTCAAAAAATATTATTTTTAACAAATTGATTGGCAGTTTTCCACCAATCCCTTTTGTTTTTTGAGGGTGGGAAATCATTCAATGACTACTCCCGCTCTGGGCGGAGTGGAAGGCGTCAGACTTTTACTGACTAAAACCCACCCGTGTTCCTTCAGTTGCCTGTTGCCAAGGTCCCGGTATCCCTTTCGGACTTTCCCGTAACCCTGGCAGGATTTCACCAATCCCAAAGGATTTATTTTACCATGCACTTAGTTATAAAATAACCACACCCACTTAACTGTAATTGGATTAAATCACAACCCATGGGAGTTGTTTTTTGGTTGCTATGGTAACAAAACGCAAAACACAGTTTTGGTTTTTCTCATTGGTTCCTTATTCGACATTAAAGTGCTTCGATTTTGTTGATTTATTCCAACATTTATGTACTTACTAGCTGATGCCCGTGGCTTTGTCCGCGTGGATGTCGGTTATTATATTACTAAAACCTTCCCCGAGAACACTCTAACCATTGGTGAAAACAGCATGAAAATCGGTGCAGTAGTTTTTGAGTTTATCTCGAACAGGACGACGACAGACGCGGCGGAGGACTATGTTTTATAATATGTAAGGATTATAGACTTTTGAATATCCTCGCGTCTTCTTAGCTTCATATGATATTAATAATTATTGAGAGAGCGCCGTCAACAGTGAGTGAGGCCGGTTTCGTAAACATGTGTGCACGTAGGGAGGTGTAGTTTCGTTGTTTTGTGCGTGTGAGCGTGTATGTACAGAGCAGAGGTGTAGTTTTGGCATGCTTAACTGTATTGTTCGCAACGCTCTGTCTTTTTATTTGGTCTGAGTATACTAGTAGTTAATTTTATTGTGTCTAGGTATAAGTTAGGGATGAATTCAGGTTAATAGTGTAGTAGGTGAGATTCGAACTCAGGACCTCTACTTGCTCATCAATCCAATGCCTTCACGGTCATTTACATTGATGCTTCTATTTAATGTACCTACAATGTTCCCACCACTACAGCAGGCGTAGCATGAGCACCGTTTTGTCAACGGAAGAGTAGACAAAAATGACGTTTCCTGTAGACAGTAGACAGTACGAGATGGCAGCAAAATAGAAAGAGTCAACTGCACTTTTTACGAAATTCACTCTTTTACATAATTCGACTCAGAATTCTTTGTTTTATCATAGGATTTATTGGTTGTCAGTGTGATTTTGACAGTAAGGATAGAAAACTCTCTTCCGAAATAGTCTACATTTAAAAAGACCTAGACAAAGATCGTTAGAAATGAAAGACAAAATGACAAATTGTAGAAAGATTTCTACGGTGGATGTCAAAAATGAAGAAACTAACTGTCACTTTGTATAAAAAAAGCAATGTCTATTCTTCGTAGAGATAGAAAGCACCATGCTACGCCTGCAGGCTGCGACACAGGCCTCCTCTCTTTGAGAGGGAGTGGCCTTGCGGGCCCAGTGCGGGATGGTAGATGTCACATGTCTTTGAATTTTTGGTTCTAGGACATGCCGGTTTCCTCACGATGTTTTCTTTCACTGTTTTGAGGGCAGTGATTATGAAATTACAAAGAGTAAAGCGCTTGTCTGGGTTCAAACCTACGCCCTACGTTTCGTAAATCACGGCCGCTATCACTGGTAATATTATTGATGCTTTATTTAATTTAAATTAAATATCCATGTGTTCATTGTTTTGCAATGTCTCCTGCTCTGAAAGTGGGATGTTTTTAGTGTTCTCTATTCGTAAGGACTACAGCTATAGGTCTTTTCATGGCGATGGTAGTCTTCTTTTTTATGTACGAGCCCAGTAGGTGGTCACGTTGATTGTGGCATCAGTGACATTAATTAAGTCATCAAAGGTGCAAGTTAGGTGTAAGTTAAGTGCCCCTAACTTGCACCTTTGATGATCTTTGCCCATCTCTATCGACCATCCCTAGCTGCGCCCCGCGGTTTTACCCGCATAAGTCTCGATCTCGTGGGAATATCGGGATCATAGGTATCCTATGTCCTATTCCAGGTCTTGGTCTACCCATGTGCCAAATTTCATTCCAATCGGTTCAGCCGTTTTAGCGTGAAAGCGTAACTAACATACAAACAAACTCACTTTCGCATTTATAATATTAGTTAGGATTGCAATAGGCTCTCCCCCAATTATAATTAAGGGATCTCGCGCACACTAGGCGGCCACGACCACAACCAGTAGTCGCAGCGACCAGGTAAATTATAGAAACCGATACGAATCGCGCAATTAGTCGCAACGGCTAACTATCCGCAGACCATGCAATACCACTAGACGGCCACAACTGGCCGAATTCGTGGCCGTCTAGTGCACGAGATCCCTTTAACATAACTGGCGCAATGTGAGTGTTAGGTAAACCTCTGGCTAACCCTTCGGGTATTACAGGCGATGTTATAGTAATTATTTAATGTTCATTGTGTTCACCAGCAAGTTTATGAGATAGGAGTTGTGGAGTAGAAATTAAAAGCAACTAAAATTATGATAATGAAGACTTTATTTTTATTAAAAGACAAGGTAGGTACAGTTTAACAATGGGCACATCACAATTTCCATACAATTTCTTACATAGGTCGTTAGCTACTAATACAACTAAACAATATACCTGCTTACGATAAAGTACCTAAATATTTTTACTTCAATCATTTTTATGTGTCAAATACCAATTCTATTCTATTATATTCTCAAACTCAAAACTCAAAGCATTTATTTCAATTAAACCATTTACAGGCACTTTTGAATTGTCAAGGAGTCGGTCAGTCAGAAATATGAAGCTAGTTGCCCATTCCAAAGCGTAGTAGGTACCTATGGAGAAGAACGGGCAAGAAACTCCACGGACACTCTTTTACTTATATTCTAATACAAATATAAATAAAGGTAAACATTCCGGTGACAAAATAATTTCTAGACACATAGTTCAATTATTTATTGTTTTTGATATAGGTACACTTTTATAACGAATGGTTGATCTATACAGATCTCAAATAGATTAAAAGTAATAGAGAAACATTATCATAATTCTGAAAAAAGACAAAACATACACGATAAAAATACAGTTGAAAAATAATACATCTTCAGTTTTTCAAAACATCTGCTCATGGGGATTTTGTATAGGACATGCCCTTATCAGTTCTCCGTCCAGTAGTCTAACGCACACGGGCAAGAAGAATGACAAGGGCACGACACAATACATACTTCTTTCTTGCTTCTGTAAAAACTTCTGGAGTCTTCTTTCTTCAAAGTAGAAAAAAAAAACAAATAAATAATGGTACAAGTAGCGCCATCTATTGGCGAGTAGCAAGCAACTTTTAGTTTTAGAGTTCGTCGTAAGATGGCGCGCTTAACAACTCCTGCATCCTAAGTGTGAGCAAATTGGGAATTTGTCACAAAGTAAAATGCAGAAATTGAATTTTTTTCTTCTGAAGGTTCTTGATTCTTCTTGTTAAGAGATTTGGCGACCTAAGAAGATATTTGAAGGTTACATAATTATTATTATACAAAAAAAAACGCTTTATTTATAAAAGTTGCTAGTAGGAAACTTTAAACGTCAAAAATGTATGGCTAAGCCATCGCTAATCATTATATAACTTTCAGCAACGGTTCTAAATAAACACCAAAACAATCATACATTTTTTTTTCACAAACTTATACATTACAAGTACCTACATCATAGAAATCTTTGAGGGATTCTGGTACAATACTAGGATGCTACTTTTTAAACATTGATAAAGAAATGAAAACTTTTCTCAAACAATGATAGACAAAATAGGCAATGTTATTATTCTAAACAAATCAAAATTCACTTCCAAGCTAAACAATCTAATTATTTACTAGTAAACAGCCAAGTACCTGCAACAAAAGAACAGACGATTAATTATAATAAAAAGAAAATGGCGGCCATCTCAAATGGCGCCAAAAACGTGGGACCTATTGTACTAACAACCATCTTTTAATTAAATTTGTCAAAAAAAGCTGTGTTTTTTTCTCGCTTTCTCTTTAGTATTTTAATAGGCATCATTATGCGAATCATAAAGGTATTGTGTGTTTTTATTCAAGATATCTCGCTGGGTCAATTGTGAGTTTGCTCTGAAGAGCCTTGTATATTGTTTTGAATTTCTTGTTCTCCATTTCTGTGCTAGTTTTTCCTTTGACAATATTAGTTTTGGCCTTAGCACACCTCCGCCGCGAAACCGCAGTAGTTCAATTCAACTGACTCGCGTCATGTTCCGGTACTCGCATTCGTTCATGATATTTTAAAATAAAATCATTCCCTAACAATAAATTCATCATTATTATCAAGTAACTATAAAAGTAGCCTTAATCACCAAAAAAATTAATATTGTTGGCACTCGTTATGAATATGTAGATAAAATAAGTTTTTTATATAGCACCTTATTCTATTATCATCGCGAGTGCAAAGATGACAGGCACAACACACAAAAAACACATAATGTATTTACAATCGATTAGCAAAAAATATTATAAACTCGAATCTTTACAGCCCCCAAACCAGACCTCATAAACCTAACCAGAACTAAACTTAAACCCACAAATAACATTTTTATTACATTCCAATTTAGAACAGAATTGGTTAGACGTTACGTCGGGGACACAGCCGGCACAATTTATAAAAATAAAATCACTCGACTATGTTTAGCGGAGGGGGTGCGGGGGGTGAAATTTTTCATGTTCCGTGTCATTGGAGACCCCTTGGGGTCTGTTCCTGGCATGTTGCAGACGATGGGAATCAAGATTACGATGTCGGTTCTTGGGTATCTTGTTAATTGATAGGAATCGACTTTGAGGTTTTTATTGAGGACAGACTAAGCGAGATTTTCAAGGATTTTCGCTGAGATTTGAGATTTGTGCAGAAGTTGACGTAAAGTAGAGAGAATTCACACAAATGCACACTTTTTTTCTTTCTTAATTTCCTAGGTACCTACACTTTGAAATTGTTTCTTTTTTTTTTACATGTAGTTACATTGTGTTGTGTGCCCTGTCTGTGCTAAATAAATGTATTTTCTTTCTTTCTTTTCTTCTTTCTAATTCATCTTAGTATTTTTAAATATATCATGTGAAAAGATAATCTAAAGTCAGTCAATGAGCCACTGTAGGCCAAGATATTTATAGTGGTTTAACGGTTGTAAGGAAAGGTGAAAGGTTTAATTAATTATATTCGTAGATTAATTCGGATTAAGCAAACAGTTTCTTCACAGTTTAACTAAGTACATTAACCTCTTCACTGCCTTCACCATTAGAACCACAGAGGCTCTAGGCAAAGTGACATTCTATCAGCGATAACGATGATGGAAAAGGCAAAAATGTAAGGGACTGACATAAGCTATCGAAAAGCTTATGTCAATCCTGTCGAAAGTCGTTGTAGAAATACGAAACGCTTTCGAAGCGATTGTCACTTGTCTAGGCGCTCTGATGTCTATACACAATTTTTACCAGCAATTTTTTTTCTAAAATTTCTGTAAAAAAGTCATTTCCAACCGTCACAAGGAAAGGTGAAAAATTTAACTAATAATATTCGTAGATTTATTCGGATTTTGATAAGTTTTTTCACAGTTTAACCAAATACATTAACCTTTTCACTACCTTCACCATTAGAACACAGATGTCCATGCACAATTTTTATCCCACAATTTTTTTTTCCACGATTTCTGTAAAAAACATCATATCCAACCGTTGGCTAACCAGAAAAAAATCAATTCGAACATTCGCGGAACACGCCTCGACCGGTCGATTAGACCCCAGATTAACGCTTGGCTGGAGTGGTCACCGGCTACCGCTCGTAAATCTAAGCGTGGTCCATTTGACCAGCCGTCCGAACCTCACGCCAATTTTAACTTGGTTTTTGACGGTTAAAGAATAGTTGCCGTTTTGTGGTCTTAATTTGTTATTATTTTGTTGAGTTTATATGGTACTTTAAACCAACGAGGCAGTTCTACTGTTTATAAATCGATAAATCCTGATTAACGGTATCTTTAGAATGTGAGCTACCTACAGAATTAGCTGAATACTTTAGGATTCATAATAATGATATCTATGGTGATTAAGATTTGTGAAGTGAAAATAATATTTAATATTTCTCAGCACATACGTTAATAAGAACGTGTACGCAGTGGTAAGGCTACAGCTAATTATTTGAATAGCAAAATAACTGTATAACATTCACAAAGTCCCTATAAATTACGAAACTACATTTAAAAAATTACTTGAAACTAAACTCAAAACAACCAAAGACACTTTCCTTCTTCACTAATTCCAAAATATTTAACGGTCCCATTTGGGCGCCAATAACAGAAGTTGATAGATAACTATACCCTTGTCAGTTACGGACTGGGAATTGAATTCTGAACCTCTCGCGCCCCTTCCCATCACTCACGGCGCCGTTAAAATTACTATAGTTCGGTTATGAACGCTCAGAACGATTAATGAATTCAGACAACGTTTACAAGCTAAATTGAAAGGCGAAAATTAGTGGGAGACGGCTGTTTAACTATGATTCAGGGAAATTTGGTCTTTAAGAAGGTGGCCTATAATATAAGGTCCTCAGGGCCCAGACAAAGTGACATATTAACAGCGATAACGATAATGGAAATGTCAAAAATGTATATGACTGACATAAGCTGCGTAGTAGAAATTCGAAACGCTTTGAAGGCTTTTACCAGATATCTAGGCCCTCTGATTAATGAAACCAGCATCAACATCGGAAACAAAACAAAATAAAAACCCCTAAAATTCACCCCAGGATTTTCTGCAAGCTTTATTGCTATTAGATTACTAAACAGACTAAACAGACTCAGGAACTAGGGACAAAATTGCAGTGCCCATTTTTCCTTAAAACCGAAATCATTTTCAAAAAATCTCTACCGTACTTTTTCTCTAAAAAAATATATTATTATCACGACAATTAATAACATAAGGTAGTTAGCAGTGACAGAAAACTCATAAGAGGTCGTTATTAAGCCCCCGAATGACCCAAACGGGGGTCGTTAGAGACATTATTGGGGCGAAACAGCACTAAATCAATTTTTAATTCTACCCGCAGTTTGTACACTTATTATTAATTTAGTAACTCTTTTAAACTAAATGGGGGTACTACCTATATAAAGCTGAGAGTAAATTGTTTTATCGAATTTTTGGTGTCCTGAGAACGGAAGTACGTATTCATCGTTTACTAGCGACTCGCCCCTGCTTCGCTTGGTTTTAAGGAATTGAGAAAATATCCAGATTTCTCTATTACAATATGTTAGTTTAATATTAATGGATTCACAGAAATACGTTGGAATGAATTCTCTACAATATGGTGTAAACCGCATGAAATTCCGTTGTGTATTAGAAGAATAACACGGTCACACAGACACGTAAAGCGACTTAATTTATAATATGTAGAGATCGTCTCCCCTTTTACGTTCACCATTAATTAACAGCCTACTTGCAAAACACAGTCACAATCACAATAGCTGTCAACTTGACAAGTAAAAATTAAAATCCTCTCCAATTTTTAAACAACAAGTCAATAGATTTAAAGTTTGTTATTGCAGCATTTTAGGTTGACATTTCCTAAGTTATGCCTACTATAATACGAATAAATTATTTCAAATTACGTATACAAGTTAATAATTTTTATCACCAGTAAGTGAAAACGAAAGGAAAGATCATAATAGCCTAAATAATGCTCGCAAAACATCATAAATAAATAATTATCTAACCCACTTAACTCAGCGTCTAAAGTAAACGCCATAATCGTATAAAATATTTAATCGTATACAAACTAGAGCCATCTATTGTAGGGTAGCACACAACATTAGCTAGTCCACTCACCGACAGATGGTGCTGCACTCAATAAATACCCATTACGCACTGCCCACAGTGTTTGGTATGGACAACAGAACAATGTATAACTTTTTTTACAAATATTTATCTTTTGAATTTATTTGATTATGCTTTGAGTAACCTGTTTATCAACTTAGCAGTTACGTAGTGAAAATGTCTCAAAAACTTTGAGCACATTTAAAAACAAAAAAAAATATTGTATTATTGTTTATTTTTTCGAGCTCAATTTTAGACCTAACTGCTCCGGCAGAGAACCAAAGTGGTCGACATAGCTCACAGAATAAGCAAGCTGAAGTTGCAATGGGCCGGCCATATTAGCCGTAGAACCGATGACCGTTGGTGTAGACGTGTTCTTGAGTGGAGACCGCGAATCGGCAAACGTAAAGTAGGACAGGCCCAGCCTTGGAGCAACGATCTTCGCAGGGTGGCTGGATGAGAGTTGCCGAGAATCGAGCTGAATGGCGTGCAATTGGAGAGGCTTATGTAGGCTGATGATGATGATGATTTTTAGTTAACAATTCAATTATACGACACAATTCTCTACAGCAAAAATTTCGTCAATTTCATCATCATTTTCCTGCGCTGTAGTACTGTACTATTTTGTTCTGCTTTTTCCTGTATCTGGTATCGTTTTAGTTACAATAATATAAGGCAAAAGCTTAGCAATAATTTTCTTTCGTCTTTTAGAACTTGAATTTCGCCAGGTACCTTAGCGCTTCCCCTTTAGAGTTGCGCCTTTAGTTCCAAGTTGAGCTGCACGATTACTGACAAATGCTTGCACTGACTGGACAGGTCCACTCAATCTGTGTGGTTTTTTCCTCAAAAGCCTCTTTCAGACACCAATATAGATGGTCTGCACATGATCTGAAAAAGATTATGTCTGGACTTTAAAAGAGACTGTGACCTCTCGAGTTTGATTCTGCCTTTCTTCTCAGAGTAGTTAGAAAGGAAACGCCGACCTCATCTAGTTTTTAAAATACGATTGACGTGTAAAAGTGTTTGTAAAAACCAACTTACAGAAATAAAATCATTTAATTAAGCAAAAACCACCTCAAGTTGACAGTTTGACAAACCATAATATTTATTTCAACCTTAACCACCTAAACCAATACTAATTGCAACTTCCCATCGAAATCAAACATCAGCACCAAAACTTTACGTCTCTGCTCACCCCCTTATCCCGCCATAACGACGTCCAGCTTGTTCTGCTGACCGTACATAGCCATAAACAAACATGTCTGCACCATTCCGTATTGCACAAGGCAGATACCAATTGATGTGTCCAAACCCTTTTGTGATAACCACGCACACGAATTTCAACCTTATGTCTGAGAAGCCAGGGTTTATTTTTCTGTAGGTGCTGTGTCGTATATATGTGAGCTTACATCTCCAGAACTGCTGGCACAATTGTTATGAGGTTGTCGGTATTGTGTAGATATGATGCGGTTGTAATTTTGAAGGTGATAGCGTAGTTTGTCAGTCGGTTATGGGGTAGTGGTATTATTGAGTGGAATTTGATCTAGTATCCGCAAATATGGCTGACTAAGCAAGGTTCTGCTCCAAGAAAGAATAATGTGTGAGATTTTCTGCAAGAAAGTCCCAACAAAAAGGGCAAACATGAGAATGGTGTTAAAAGTCAGTGTAACAAAAGATTTTGAATTTTGGTTATGATGAAATATCATTATCATAAAAGATAATATTGCAAATTTGCCACATTATAAGTCCAAAACTCTGTATACATACGCATCTTTGCTAGATTGTATATAAGTAATAAGTTATAGAATATAACTAATACTCATTTCGAAATTCTATCTCACATAAAAAATTATGTCTTCTTAATCAGTGCGATCTCAGAGATCTATAAATATCACCATTTAATGATTGCTGATTCCTACCATTAATGATGCCATAAAATCGTCCAAATGATTACACGAAAAGCAATAAAATTTACTTGTAAGTGCTATAAAGAACTCCTAATGATGCTTCATTTTAGATATACGACAAAAAAATATTATTTACTAAATAAAATTTGATATAATGTATTTACGATACTTATTATGACACTTTATTTTAAATTGAAGTGGTACTAAAGAGTGTAAAAAGAAATAATGACTTGAAAGGGCAATGATGTAATGGTATTTAGATCTTCAAATTATGTGAAATACTTACTCAGAGATTATTACTTTAAAAAAATTCAATTGCTTAGAATTTCCATTTATTTGTTTTAATGCCTAAAAAAGTTGTTGAGCGAGTTGATTAGTAAGACCATATAATTATAAGGTAATTGTTCTGCCTAAAACCTTTACTCTGGATAATGTGTGGATATTAATGGATTTACCTGGATATTAATGGACATTCAAACTACTGATTCAATCAAGGTGTACAAAGGTGTAAATCGTGAGTCACAATACTGTACCCAGTATTCATACATTAAAATTATTAAACATAACACTATCAGTGAAAATACCTCAACAACAAATTCCATTACTAAATCCAAAACTACAGTACCAACTACTAAAAAATTCATACACACTCAATTCCAAACACAAAAATAATATTCCCGCCAAACTACCAACCTAACAACACTAACACAGATAAAATAAATAAAAGCCCGCGAGAAAAAGTTAACCAAACTCTGTCTATACTTCATTAAGGCGGGCACAAAAGCCGTTACCTTGTTGCTGAATATTTTACAAGTCATTCCGGGCGAAACGTTAGTAATTTTGATGATATATCCCGCTAAGGGAGCATGATATGATGCGTTCTATGTACTAAAATATGCATGGGGTTAGTATTGACGTCTTGTCGATTGTGTACAGCGGCATCTGTTAGGGAGTTACGGAAGCTGTTGTTGCGCTACTCGACGGTAGATGGTGTTAGTGTTAATGTTTTAGTGGTTGTGGAATTGAAGTTTTGATTCGGCATGTTGTTGGTAAATTGGGCAGTTATATTACTACAAGTGTTATTGGATTTTGTTAGAGAATATAGATAACTACGGTGAACATAAATGAAAGCTCTCTATAGAATATTATGCAGAGTAAAACATTTTGGCTATATTATAAAATATACGCTCGCCGCGTACAAAAAATTAATAAAAGCGAAGCGCACACATGCACCGACTATCAATCACGTCCCCATTGTATAACATTGCGCTCAGCCAACCTCATTAACGCGTAAACACACAATTCCATCCAATTACATCATCACGTCATCAATAATAAAATTTTAGTTCCGCTACTCCCCGCTGCGAGCGCTACGTAATCTCATTACGGACGAGACAGATATTATACAACCGATGCAGACGAATGAAAGAACTAAAACGGATGGAGGGTCGCTGAAAAAGCATTTTCATTCGCTAAAAATCAGTGCCGTGATAAAAAAAATCCAATACAGAAACATGAAAGGCATCTCTGCTTCCATCGTCGATTGTGAGAAGAAAAATTTTACGAATTTTTTTAAACGTTGCAATGGTTTTTGAAACAAAAGATTCCCCCCTGTTATCTGTTTTTCATTGTTTTTTTGAGTTCACTCGCTCGCTGATATTTGAGAGCGTGTTTCACGTGGATTTTTAGATTATAGTGAGCAAATTTTATTACATTTGAGCTCGAGATTGCTACCTGCATGTTTGCTTGACTATGTAAAAAGGCTCAAAAGAACAGAAACACGTGAATTTTAATTACACATTCAAAATATAGGTTTGCACCAACAAGAATCATCCCCGGTTTATAGCTTTTACATGAATATAATGACTGTAAACATAGTTTTTTTCTAAATCTAAATTAGGCTTAAAGAGGCAAGCCCACAATACTGATTATAATTAACATCTCAGTCCACAGGTGGGCATACACAATGTACAAAACATTACATCACAGCACAAGGAAACTTTCAAACCTAACCTCAAAAAAAATCTAAACACAATTAACTACCACATAAAGGTCTTGTGTACAATGCACTGTGTTTCTCGTAATTAGCAGGGGCGTATCGTTACCGCAATAATGTGTTAGCACCTGAGCCCAACTGATTAAGCCGACCACCGGAATTACGACGGGATTATACTATGTATTTTAAAGCTTAACGTGTTTAGTAAGTGATTTAAATAGGTACTAGGACTTTGTATGAGATGTACAGCTTTTTTTGTATGTTTTGCGGAGCCTTGGTTATGAATTGTTGCGAAAATTAGGAGAGAATGGAGACAAGAGATGGTAACAGCCTGTTTATCAGTAGTAAAAAAAGTTTCATTGGAGCGATGAACTGAAACACTGCAGTTTCTTGGGATGAGTCTGGCTGGAGACAGACAAGTAAAATAATAACGTGACTATTAAGAGATTGGGGAAAATGGATGGAGAGGAGACGTTAGGAGAGAAAGATTAGGACATTTCATCAGCAAAAAAAAGGAATATAACTGAAAAAATACCACGGTAGTCAAATGAGGGAAACAAGAATATAAAATTCGTTAGTCAACCCAAATTATTTATATCAAGGATAGACAAAATTACTAGATATCCCTAAAAACAGCTTCACCAATTATCTCCAACCTCAAAAAAAAAGCTCAAATTCAAACACCACTAACCTACTTCCTCAGGCTCGGATGATAACGACTCAACAGCAGGCGAGTGTATTAAATTTTATGTTATTTACACAGGACGACATGATTACGGTCGAAGGCGTGGACAAACAAAACTTGGGATAGCAGGGGACAGACGGGGGATAGACGGGGGATGGTGACAATAGGGGGACAGGTAACCGTGTCGTTTACAATGTAAGCTTTGAGCTCTGGTTACTTGACAATGCTGGAATTTGTTGGTCATTTTGAGCTTGTTGGGAGGCGTGCAGATGGGGGAAATTGTGTGGGGGAATGTTGTGATGTAAGTTGGAAAGTGTCTGAATGAGGACTGTAAACCGCTGTTTTAAGATTCTTTTTTTGCTTAGGATTAGTATAGTTTGCTTTTTTGACGTGACAACGTCTTAAAAATCGATGAACGCCGGCTGCACGTACATGAAAGGATGACTCATTGTCCAGTTACACTCATTGTCCCGTTACGCTCATTGTAACGTTACGATCGGAGCGAGAGCGCTACACGAGTTATGACGTTGTTAAGTTAAACTATCGTCTGTAAACCGACTTTACAGACAACCATTTTTTTTTAATTCATATAACGCTTGATTGTGAATCGATTTAAATGCTACTTTTGATTTAAGGCTAGTATGATCTTTCTAAAACTTCAGAAGCACCCGATTCTGAAGTTTTAGCAAGCTACTCCATCTTACGTCATCTTTAAAATTCATCTTTCGTCTTTGAATGACGACACCTACACAAATATTAACACCAATTCAAAACAATACAGTTGTTGAGGTCTGCAAAAAAATACTTTCTCCCTCAAAATGTTTTCCAACTTCACAATTTTTATTGTGTGAATCCCCCATTAAGGTTGGCCCTCATTCCGTGTTGATTTCGAAATGCCTCGGGCATGGCGTTTAGGGTGAAACCGTTATAATTGAGTGTGTACTTTCACGCCTAGGGTTAAACAGGGGTACCCAGAGATTAATTGATTGTCATCTTCGCATGGGAGTTGATATTGTATGATTGGGAATTGGTGAGCTGAAGATATCTTGTAAGGACGACTCTTTAGACGAGTAACAGTACCTACTAACGTGTACTACAGTAACAGGAGAAAATTCGGAACGAAAGCATCGGGATATCATCTAGATAGATAGAGAAACAAGATAACGTCTGTTACAGCATTATTATTAGAGAATCTTGAAGTAAATCTAGATTGAATAGACATATCACATGAAATGAGTCAATTTTGAAAAAAGGTCACAAATCCCTCATTGTTTTCATGTGATCTGACCATTAGAAGAAATTGCACGAACTTTAAGAGACTGAACTCGAGAGTTTGTTTCAGTGTTTTCTCAGAGTAGTCGGATACGAAACACCAACCTCATGTTTAAAAATTATTAAGTACCTAACGTCCAAACATAAAAAAGAGTCTATTTTACAAAAAATAATATATTTTAGAATAAAAGAAACATTAAAAGATACTAAAATTGAGAAAAAACCAATTCAATATTGGCATTGATTTGACACCAACCGAGTCGAGAAATCTCTCAATTTTCCTAAGCAAAGAATCTCTAACAAGCCCAATTTATTTACACCATAATTTGCTTCGTCTAGTTTCACACTAAGTATGAACCGACCGAGTTACCTACCAGCCCCACGGGTGTCGTTAGAAATGAACCAGGGAATACACCGAGAGGATAGACAGCAGAATAATAAATGAACAACATCAAACTACGTTAATCTGGTTTAGATTGTAGAAGGTCTGCATGAATTTTGATGAAGTGACCGTTTAGAAAGAAGCTACTGCTAACGCCATCTAGGGAGAAAAGTTGGAACTAAAGATACCTAACGTCACTTTATACTGTCATAAATAATATGTTTGCGATTTGTGATCATCAAAATCGAAGATAAACCTCTAAATTGATAACCCTGATCTCGAACTATTGCAACCCACTCATTTTAATTAATCAAATAGAAGCTAGAGGGTTGAAAAAAATTAAGTAATCGCTTCTAATAGGGGTCCTGCCCGCATTTTAAAGGGCATGGGGGCGTTTGATCGCGTTAGTGACGTTAAGCTCATGATGAGTCATAGGGGCAGTTTTGATTAGTAAACTACAAAATTATTTTCAATTAGGGTCAATGTTGTTGCTACTCGACGGTAGATGGCGCGCAAATATCTGTTTGCTAAACTGAAAGGTATCTCAAAATCCATTGGAAAGAGAGTTTAATTAAAAACCGATAATACAGTTAAAACGGTTTTATAATAAAGAATACGACCAATCACTAGTTTCATTAAAAAATTACGAAGCACTAAACAAAAAAGTTGTCGCTACTCCCTACTAGATGGCGTTAGCGGCGCGCTAATTTCCCATCAGACTTCTCAGTCGAGTGGAAGTGTTTAATTAATTCATTACGCTGCGTCTCGGCCCGAGGGGGGCAGGCAGGGGGATAGGGCTCGCAGTATTGATGTGAATAATGTATAAAGATGTTTTTGATAAACAGACAACATGGTTGTTATGTAATCTGACGTCAATATTAACGTTTCAAAATGAATTATGACGTGTCATTTTGAAATATTTAAATGTTTGCAATGATGTTAATATACATGATTTTATTTTTTATGTGTTAAAGTATATTTAAATTAAATGTCCTGTATTTTATGTAATATTAAATTAAATGTCCTGTATTTTATGTAATATTTGATTAAATGTCCTGATATTTTAATTAATATTTAACTTTGAATGCCAGTGTAACGTGCTATTTTTAGAATAACTTGTCCAACAGTGGAACTGGGGTATCCAGGAAAGTTTATTAGTACCTACAAAACCAATATCTGCCCCAATTTCATCAATAAAACCATTATTTACTCTAGAACCACCAATATTTGTAAAACAACCCAAATATCAGGGGAATGACAAATCAATCTGAAACAATTTTGATAAACCCGATGGTACTGTGGGAAAAAGTCAATAGAAGTAAGGTTTGAGGTAAGTAATGCAGTGCACATTTTAGAAAAAACATTTTGATATTGATGGATTTCTGTCTAGCATAAAATAAAACAGGCATTTTTGTTACTAACAATATCGACTCGTTTTTCTTACCAAATGGTAGCATTTTTTACTACCAAACTGGACATAAATAGATTCGTAAGCTAATTTCTGTGATTGATAGCTACTTCCTTAGGGAGGGTCTACTATGCAAACCTATGAAGTCTTTGCATCATTATTGGTAGATTCAGGAGTTTTAATTTTAACCATTAACGGTCCGTAAATTATAGGAATTCGCCATAATAGGCAGTAGCGTCGTTCTGTCTTTCAATTCATCTTCCAAATGTCTCAGACTATATCTAGGTAGCTAGATAGCAATGGGATATGTTCATTAAAAGGACCTATGTTCAGCAGATAGCTGTATGATGACTCTATTAATCGAATTTGAGTCCTATCTTCCATAGACGTATACGCCAAAAGGTTTACTAACAGCCGTGCTCACCCCTATGACACACAAGCGTTATACTGTATTTATATACAAGTACGAAAGTGGATATTGACCTAAAATTGACACAGCGCCCCTCGGACAGGCGTGGCGATTGTGGATGTACAGAGAATGGAAGAAACACGAGTCATAATATAGTTAATAATTAATCATCATCTGCCTTTTCCCAACTGTGTTGGGGTCGGCTTCCAGTCTAACCGGATGCAGCTGAATACCAGTATTTTACATGGAGCGACTGCCTATCTGACCTCCAAAACCCAGTAATTGGTTAATACGATAATCTTTGTCAAGATTGCTTGTCAGACTTTCGGGTTTCTGACGACCCGTAACGACTGTCAAAGATCCACGAATGACAGCCGGGACCAACGGCTTAACGTGCTTTCCGAGGCACGGAGGAGTCTCGATATGTAAAGATGGTCACCTATCCACGGACCAACCCCGGCAAGCGTAGCTTAACCTGACGAATCGACCCGAGCGGCTGTTATTACTTAGCCACGAGCTCCTAATAAATCCTCCTAATAAATTGGGATATGTGCAGGAGAATTATGATTGAGAAAGAATACATCTTTCTGTCGTCTATCGGTATGTTCACGACTCTCTAAAAATTACGTACGTCTAAAAGAACTTCAAGTTCGTTCTAGATTCGAAGCCACTTTTTTTTTGTTATTCTATTGGCATGTCATTTAGAGTAGTGCCATTTCTAGCATTTCTACATCTTTAACTAAAGGGATGGTACCAATAAAAGATAAAAGACCGGAAATAGCATTAGTAATAGCATTTTTTTAGCTGAAAGAGTACCTACCTACATACCCATAGCTTTCTATAAATGGTGTAATGACATCTGTCATTTGTCATTTGGTGTAGACGTGTTCTTGAGTGGACACCGCGAATCGGCAAAAATAAGATATGACGCCGTCAGGCAGGTGGAGCGACGATCTTTGCAGGGTGGCTGGTAGCAACTGGATGAGAGTTGCAGAGAATCGAGCTGAATGGCGTGCAATTGGAGAGGCCTATGTCCATTATGATGCTTTGTGACGTTCTTATGTCAAACTGACAGTTTTGAAAAGTAATTTTTGCCGATATTTCACGAGCACTTTAGTAAAAACAAATCTCCATGCTTAGCAGAGGGTATATGTGATCGTAGTATGTGTTACCACAGATCGGAGTACGCTGCTGTCTATTGTGATGCAGTTTGTTTATTATTGCCTTTTTTTTAAAGTGTATCATAGACAATATTGTCACTATGTCTAGTTTTCTTTTTTTTTTTGTATTTTGGCACCTTCTTGCTATTTATTAATGTAATTAATTATTATTTAACCGTGTTTTTTTATGTTGTGCTGTCTTTTGTGTGCACCACATAAACGTCTTATATAACTATTTATCTTTTACGAGAACTACGAATGACGACAATTTTGTGAAATAAAATAATAATTTTGTTTCAATACTTACAAAGGATGAAACCATTTTGGAAACTGGATATCTTCGTAATGTCGGAGTTCGCTCACATCTGTAAAGAAAGAAATGCTTTCATAAATAAACAGTCGGACATTTTTAGAAGTTTTGTTGATAATATTGGGCATTTCTTCGGCTTGTAGTGTTAGAAATTATCTAGCTAAACTTAGCAGATGTTTAGACATAAAAATATGAAAAAACAATATTGGTCAACGACCTCTAGTAGTGTAAAATGATATTTAAAAAAAATTACAATAAACGTAGATAATATATTTAGTAACCTATTCCGCTTAACTATTCCTCAAGAGTTATAAAAAACCCTGTGAGAAATCAACATGTCGTGTTTCACCTCTGAACGAGGTTTCCACAGGATGACGATTGACCAGTCGCGAACCGCCCGGATGCCTGAATCAATTAACTGTATAATATTTCAATTGGGTCTACCCTTTATAGCAGAACTTTTTATGTCATAATATTATTTTGCATAACAGCGCATAGCATAAACTTCATTTCGCAGAAAATCGTTTGGCATACACTCATTTATAATACATTAAAAACGCATAATTTTGTAATTCAGAAACATCTTTAGGCATCAATTACATATCCATAATAATTAAAAAGTAGAACCATCATATTGCAGAAAGTTCACTGTCAGAATCGTCTTTTGGCATACATTTCATATCGATAATCACTAAAAGGTAGAACTATCATATCTCAGAAAGTTTACAGTTAGAATCATCTTTTGGCATACTTTTCATATCATTTCTGCGAGCAACTTGAAAGTAGCGCTCGCCGGCCGCTGCCGCGGCACCGCTCGCTACGCTCGCTCGGCTCGCGCGCGGTTGGTCACAGTTTTAACCTAACCTAACCTAACCTATTTCACTCAGTTCAAAATGAGTGGAGTCGGTTTTGCAGCGATAAGTTCTGCCATCTTCTTAATATGCCAAGTGAAATTATTCCAAATAATCGTCGCTCTAAATAAACGTTATGTGAAACGAAATTATGCGAAAATAAGCTTTGCCAAAAGTAATTATGCCAAATAAAATTCTGTCATCTTAAAAGTATGCCTTTGTAAATTCGGACATATAACCATTCGGCCAAACAATAATTATATTAAATGATTTTTATGCCATATATATATTCGTTTAAAGAAGATTATGCCAAGTGTGTTATGCCAAATAAATTTCGGAGCATCAAAATTCTGCCAGATAGAGGGAACCCATTTCAATTATCTACACCACCTAGACTCGTTGATCCCATTTTTTTTTGTTTTATCTCGTTAAGATAACGAGACCCATCACGTCTGCGGGAGTTCCGCTAGCTAATTTAATTTAACCCTGTATTTACTAGTTTGCCAAGTATGATCATAGTATCATTAGATATATCCTAAATTCGTTAAATTAAATGCTTACGGAGTAAAATAAATTGTAAAAATAATAAAAAGTAAATATTTTAGTAATAAATTAAAAAAATATTCAGTAATAAATTAAAAAGTAATAATAAATAATTTTATAAATTAAAGTCGCTTTTCGTTGTCTGTATGTCCGCGTTGTTCATCTAAACCACGCCACAGATTTTGATGAGGTTTTCACCATCGTTTAGAGAATTTATTCCGAAAGGTTTATGTATAAAATACGTTACTATTAAAGTTACATATAATTATGAAGTCTCGATGTTTTGTCAAGTCGTAAAAACCCTGCGAAGAAGGAGCGGGTCGCTAGTAAAACATAAAGGAAAATTATGTAGGCGATGACGTAGAAGCATTTGACATTTGACATTACAAGAATTGTAATTTAAATATGGCGTCTACCTACTTAAACAACGTTTTAAACTAAATTCTGTAGTTTTATATATATAATATAACAGAACGCCTGTTTTCTCCATTACCCTCATCATCTGCCTGCCTTTGTCCAACTATGTTGGGGTCAGCTTCCAGTCTGACCTGATGCAGATGATTATCAGTATTTAACAAGGAGCGACTGCCTATCTGATCTCTAAAACCTAGTTACTGGGTAACACGATAACCTTTGGTAAGACCGGTTGCCACCATTTGTTGTCAGAGCGGAGTGGGGTCCGTTTTCGTGGATAGCACTATTTATACCAGTAGTAACGTTATTGATTAATGATCACTGAATTATCTACACAATATTTGTATTTCCAAAATGGCGCTAACAAATCCTACTATATACAAATAATATATAATATATGTCAACCATTCAAATGATTTCGATAAGAATCTTCGACAAGTAAGCGGAAATCTTTTTTTACACGTGTGACGGAATATAGGACAAAATTATTAGTAGGGTGACCATGTTTGAAGGTTGAATATGTCTTCAATTGATAATATAAATCATTTTTGTGACAGACAAATTATGCCAAATTCATAAATTGCTGAAGATATCAATATGAAATTAAGAAACTCTTGCTCACTTAGTAAACTCTTCACGTGACCATGGCTGGTCTATTTTTCGGCCAAATTATCAGCATTGCCATACAACGTGGCAATGCTGCCAGCCTTTTGGGCACTTTTCTTGCTGACAGCGATGCGAACGAATTTTTTGATGCACTGTAATGATTATTTCCCCCCTTTTTTATATTCTTGTACATATTATTATTATTTTAGTGTTAGATGTATATTATTGTATAAAACTAAAATTATTAACATAGAAATTCTGAGAATTATTTAAAAGCGCATTGAAAAAGATTTTAAATAAGAAATTAATTATATCTTTGGTAATATTGCCATCATTTTGTAATATGTAAATAAAATCTTGTATAAAATATTGTTCAGGACGAAAAAAATCTACAGTAAAGCTAAACCATTTTGTTAAATGGTCACATTAGTCAGTGAAACGTCTTTTAGAAACGTATACAAGACGAATTCAGTCTGTCCCAAATTGTCGTAACACATGGTAACACCATTTATTAACAAATCGGGGCACCACACAACACTAGCATTGAACCAAACAAGCGAGTCTTTATCAACAACGTTCCATATTCGAATTTAAATTTCAAATCTCGAACACGACCGTTACGATTCCGATCTTATATTTTCAAAAGTAAGCTTCGATTTTTGAATTTGAAATTTTGAACTGTACGTGTCCCAGTTTTTGTTGAATTTCAATTGTTTTTTTTTTTGTAAGATTAACATGTGTTTGGGAGGTATTCATGTATTCTTGCTTTTGAGGGCCAGATGGAAAGATTACGTCCGTTTTTGAGACATTTCATTGATCATTTTGTAATGCATTCAGGATTCTACGTATTATTATTGTGAATGCATGTTGAAATTATATTTTCTTAGTCATCGAAGTCTAAAACGGATGTTAGGAAATAGCGAATAGATTGTTTCCTTTGCCTTCCTAGTTCCTATTGCTTTTTATTTCCGTTGTGTTATAGTGTTTATTTGTCATTTCTTTATTTAAATACAAAAAAAATTGGCATTACTGGCCACCAAGTGGCGACGTCTGACGGTTGGTGACGTCTCTCTATTTTTCATTAATTTGAAATAAAGAATATTGTTTTACAAAATGTTTATTAATAATTAATATTAGTTAAAATGAGTGCTCAGTAAATATTTTCTGTTGGGACTTTATCATAGAAAAAATAGGGCAGAATATTCGGGCTTTTAATCACGTTGGTTTTGGCAGAAAACATTGCATAGGCTGGATTTTATAGTTTTACGAACATGTAGTGATTTTCAGGCAGCTGCATTCAGGCATAATCCGTATAAGCACAATATTCAAGCTTTGAAGAAGGTATTGAAAATTATGACTATTTATAAACTCTTTATTACCTGACTACGGCAAAAGTTTAAAATTAGGATTTGTAATTTCCTATTTCTGAACATGGAAATTATAAAATTTAAATTCAAATCTTATCTCAGAACATTTAACACTACACCAAAGTATCACTTAGAACACTACTTTTATGACTATATTTTTATTAAAATAATAGTTTAGGTACATTTTTATCACACCCAAAGTCGATCCCTCGACAACGTGCGTCAGACGCGGGAACAAGCGCGATTGGACTCATCCGGCGACAAATTGAACTTCCACGGACGTCCGCCATTGCGTTCTGTATTTAAAACATTAAAGTACAATTCGATTTCTATGGGACTTTAAATGGTAATTTTTGGTCTTTAATAAAACGGAGATTGACATTTAAATTTAGAGGTCGACGTTCGATTTTTGAAAATTTAAGTCGGTGTGACAAGATTGATTTTTGAAATATTAACTTAAATTTTTCAAATGCTGAGTTCGAATATTAAATGTTGGTGATTTAAAAAATAACGATTATAATAAATGTTCCAAAATAACATAAATAAACTGTACAAATTCTTAAATAATACTTTATTCATTGAGGTACTAAATTAATAATCTAAAAGCTATTATAATTATACAGTAACATCTGTACTGAATTGTTAAAGTTAATGAACAAAGAAATATAGCTAATAATCATAAAGAAAGTTACAAATAGCCATTATTAGTCAGTGAGCAGAAGCCATATTTCATTTGGCTTTTAAAATAAACAGTACGGTGTGAGTTATTTCACTTATTAATCTCAAATTGGAAAGGAATTATTTTAGGCAGATTTTGAGAAGAATTTTAGGTGTTGGTAGTGAAAGGTATCGTCAAAATCGACAACAAAAAGAGTGCCTGGACAAGTGACAATCGCTTTTAAAGCGTTTCGTATTTCTACAACGACTTTCAACAGGATTGACATAAGCTTTTCGATGGCTTATGTCAGTTCTATACATTTTTGCCTTTTCCATCATCGTTATTGCTGATAGAATGTCACTTTGTCTAGGGCCTAAGGAATGAAAATGAAATAGGATACTTCAATGTTGAAATTGACCTTTTGCCACAATAAGAATACTCGTATTGATTAGAGTTTTCTGAGAAACGGTTATGATGGTCGCGGTAATGTCTTTTGAAAATATATTATTCTGCAAGTTTTCATGTCAAAGTTTTTAATAGAATTTAAATGTCTTCTAGATAATGCTTTATGAACTACTTCGCCAGTTTGGCGAGGATACGGGAATGATTAAATTAACCATCAGTTCGCGGAAAACTGAGAATAACCCTTCAAAAATCACAGGTAAGATTATTCTATTATCCAACTTCACAATTTGAAAAAACGAAGCAAACAAAAGCAATTACTTATCCGTATACCGTTGACAATAGCTTCTTAAAAAAAGAACACATTCAAAATTTGAATCTCGAATGCGGCTTCCATTTTGGAAATTAGAGCTTTTTTTTAATTAAAAGGGTCGTTCCACGATATGATCGCGCTTTGTCGTTTGGTTTTTATTTACTTTTTTTCGTTCTTTTCAGCGCATATTTAAGAATTTTTAGGTTATGTTTGAAGAGGTCTGGCGTTTGACAGAGGTTGGGCTGCCTCGAGTACTGGTGAAAATAGTAACTATTGTTGATTCTTTTTAATTTAAAATTGTGTGTTTATTTAATTTAAGTTTTAGGTCCTTCTCTAAAGATTAGTAAAGGTTGCTCAGGGTTAAATATTTTACTGTAACTACATATGTCAGATTGTCTGTTTGTGACAAGATTCTGCGGTGGTAGATTATAGTTGAGTTTAACATCATAGCTTTGATAGACAACTTCAAAGTTGGCCTGTTAATTTTCTAGGTATAAAAACCTATTTTTCAAAAACTTTTTTTTCAATTTTGACATTTCAATGACAGGAAGTTTTTTTTAATCAAAAGTAACGGCTTTGTTCTTCATTTAAATGACGACTTCAGCTTTTTTTAAGTATTAAAGTTCCGAGTTTCAATAAACTTACATTCCTTTGCTCACCACGTGAGTTTATTTAGATTTCTAATTATTTAAATCGGCCATATTGTTTGTATGGGCCGGTATCGAAGCCGTTATCGGGTCGAGGTCAGCCCTTGCTATCTTTTACCGACTTCCGTTCAACATATTTTATAATATTGAAACTTTTTGTAGCCGCCCGGATGAACTGTTTTTTGCGGTTAAATAAGTACATGTTTTTATTAAATTCGTGGAATATTTCGATTTAGGAGAATTTTGTGGATAAAAGTGCGTCTATGGTTGTGTTATTGTGTGTATTAGTAGGTACTGTACATACAACTATTTTCAATCGACTTCCAAGTCGATTGAGATTTCATCTGATCTGCATCAAGTGCAAAGGGCAACTGATAGAAATCGGACGAATTACAAAACACGAAGTTTGCCGAGGGACATTAAGAAAATAGTTGTACAGTACACACGGCTACAGATCAAGATACTGGAAATATATTCCAATATAAGCTGACCTCGCATGAGTCTAACCAGATGCAGCTAAATACCAGTATTTTACATGAAGCGACTGCCTACCTGACCTCCACAACTCACTTACTGGTGTACTAACACGATACCCCTTGGTAAGACTGGTTGTCAGACTTTCGAGCATCTGACGACCCATAACGACTGTCAAAGATCCACGAATGACAGCCGGGACAAACGGCTTAATGTGCTGTCCGAGGCACGGAGGCTTGATATGTAAAGATGGTCACCCATCTACGAACCAACCTCGTAGTTTAACTTTGATTGAGCGACCCGTGCGGCTGTTATTACTTAGCCACAAAATCCTCCATTATGTTACAAAAAACTAAAATATAATAAACCAATATGGCGGAATCGCTTCGGTCAGATTACAACCATATTTATCCGAGCGTCGGCAACAGAATCAAGATTTGAAATTGGAATCAATGGCGGTCTAGATAAATTGTAAGGGAATGCTGCTGGCAGTATTTAGACTGATATTTTATAGATTTTTAACGGTTATTAGTTTAAAATGTTATTTTATTTGTGAAAAATATTGACAGAGAATGTAGCTTAATTTTTAATGGGAATTATAGTAGACAGATGCAGTTTTCCTGTGTTGATTTTGAAAGAGCTAAGTATCAACCGATTTTTAAATTTTATGGAGAGTGGGTTCACACCTAAAGAGGCGCTTTACTTTCTATACTTCATCACCACTGTTCTCAAAACGGTGAACGAAAACATTGTGAGGAACCGGCATGTCTTAGAACCAAAAATTCGAAGACATGTGACATCTACCAACCCGCACTGGGCCCGTGTGGTGGATTATGGCCCACTCCCTCTCACCGAGAGGAGGCCTGTGTCCCAGCAGTGGGAACATTATAGGCTGATTATGCAACATGGTTAATTTTTCTTAGGTAAAAAATTTCTAGTAACAGTAGATGTTGATAATGCACCACTATACTGTTGCTTCATTATCAACATCGATAGCAAAACATAGTTATTTTTATCACGTGAAATAAAATATTATGATTTTGATTTTGAATGCAAAATAAAATACTTATGTACCGAAGACGATTTAATGATGTATGTACACTAGAGTACCTACTTATGTAAAGCAAAATAAGGTCAGACAGAACTCATTAACTTTTCATTCACATCGTAAAATCCCGTAGTCTGGGGCACGACTTTATTATAGTGGGTAAGTGCCTATCTATGAAATATCTGAGCTTGTTTCATTAGCAAAATGGGATTTGAATAAAGAACTATGCTGTAGTTCTTCTCTCAAAAATTCAAAATCAAAAAGGTTTGTTGGAATTTTGAGTTGTCTATGGCATCTTGTATTTCGCTGGAATACGTTTAATAAAAATCTAGAGTTGTCTATGGCAACTAATTAATGTTGTATTTCGCTGGAATAACGTTTAATGAAAATGTAGAGTTGTCTATGGCACCTAATTTATCTTGTATTTCGTTTGACTATTGTATCTTATTATATACAGAGTCAAATCTTTGAAATTCTATTCTTTTCCGTGTATATTACTTAGTTAGTATTTTACCAGGAGTTTGAAATTCTCAAACTGATATCTGTAAATACGTCTTGCCAAACGATAATACAGTACTCGTATCATCTACCCGAAAAGAAATACAATCTGGTGATGAATACTTTAACAATTGGCACAAGAGTCACTCCATTCCCTGTCCACTTAAAAAAAAAACACAAAGCCCCAAACAGCCAATAGAGGACGTTCCCGCCGAAACGCGTTCCATTTCCAAATTATTTCAAACATGGCCGCCGTAACGAGGCGAATGGGCAAACAACAAATTGACCCCAATTTTCTGGCTAATGGTGCTTCTAACGCATAGCGGTGCGATGTCGTATGACATTGATATTTGCTACGTTGCTGAATCCCGATGGGTTTTAGTTTCATTATTTGTATTGTTCTTTTAATGGATTTTTTCTTAAAATATCTAGCTATTAATTTAAGTGTTTGTTGATTGAAATGTAACATAATATACAATAAGTTTTGGTTACAAAGCGGTTCCGTCATATTATATCAGGCTTAATGAAAATCTGACATTTTCACCAGTATTTGACAGGTGTCAATTCTTTTTAAAATGTCTTCTACTTTTGATACCATTTGACATTTTTTTATTAAATATTACATTTTTAATGTAGGTACCTAATTCAAACGATATGACCTTAAAATATGCTTAATACTAACATTTTTCCTGAAGTTTCTTTTTTCTTGGTTGTATCAGTTGTATGACAAGTTGCAATGGCACAGATACAACTGAACAACAGTCGTGAAAATTAAAATTAAAGAAAAATCTTTGTGTAAATAATTTCATCACCACTGCTCTCAAAACGGTGAAGGAAAACATCGTGAGGAAACCGGCATGTCCTAGAACCACAAATTCGAAGACTTGGTGACATCTACCAACCCGCACTGGGCCCGCGTGGTAGATTACAGCCCACTCCCTCTGTGGGCCTGTGTCCCAGCAGTGGGAACATGATAGGCTGATTATGAACAACAGTCGTTAATAAATTACCGTGAAATTTTCGTGAAAATTTAAATCTAGCAATAATAATGTACAAAATCATTAATGTTCCGTACTGTTGCTTTAAATGTATACCTACTCTTATATTTTCCCATGTTTTCCTACTTATATCCTTATCATTAATAAGCAGGATAAAACTAACTGAAATTAAACAATTAAAATAATGAAAAACGTGTGTATTTCGAATGCCAATTCTGATAAACACGTGCTTGTATTACCAGTGTGAAGAACTGAAGATACACAATATTACCTATACCAAAATATTATAAAAATAAAATCTATATCTGAAATCGCCAACCCGACATGAGCAAGCGTGGTGATCAATACTCGTGCCTTCTCTATATGAGAAGAGGCAGGGGGTATACTGGTGGAAAACTATACTCCATTCGAAATAAGATTAGACATTTAAATAAGCCTTTGTTACAGTCCGTTCAACCGATTGTGTCTTCTATTGCGTTGGTGGCATGACGAATGGCAGCTGCAGTAGACAGTTGGTATTGTGTAACCTTTTTTGCTTTTAATGCCATCCTTCTGCCTACGGTATAGAAGTCAAAATCGGGTGAACGGACTGTAAAAAGGTTTGTTTAAATGTCTAATCTAATTTTAAATGGAGTATAAATAATGATATAATTTTTGAATATTCGAAAGGTAATTAATTTAGCTCTATATTATATTTAGTTTTAGACGAAAACTATGCTTCCCTTGCTGTACTACGAGCCGTTAGTTTAACGTGAAACGGTTGTTTCTTTATTGAAACGGGCCTAGACAAGTGACAATCGCTTCAAAAGCGTTTCGCATTTTTCTACAACGACTTTCAACAGGATTGACATAAGCTTTTCGATAGCTTATGTGAGTCCTATATATTTTTGCATTTTCCAGCATCGTTATCGCTGATAGAATGTCACTTTGTCTAGGGCCTCTGTTAGTGAAAGGAGAAAGAAAATATTTATTTAAAAAAAATAAGCTTTTCAAAATCAAAAGTCATTTATTCAAACTAGGTTGAGAATCAGCACTTTTCGAACGTCAAAATTAATTAAACGTCCCCCAAAACGCCCACCCTTCACCATCTTCTTTTTTTATCTTATTAAACTTGCACATTTGCACCAAGCAGCTGATAGTCTCAATCTAAGAAAAAATAGTTACAATACAACCCACGCCCCAGTCCAAAATCCAGTTTGACGCAATGACATAAAATTGCCAGACAAAAAATAATCCTAATAATAATTTTTGCACATGGCAACCCCCGAAATGCCGTTACCAATGAGGTCCAGACTATTGTTGGTATAACAATAAAGTCCTAACTATTGTATGGAGTGCAGCTGTAGAAGGTATATTGTAAAACCGTTCTTTTATCGTAATTCTATCGGGAATTTGGGACCAAGTTAGGGCAGGCTTTGCGAAAACAGATACGTATTTATTGTGAATTTGCAAACTGGTTTGCTTATAGACAAATATTATATTTTAAGTATAAAGTAAATGAGTTCTTTAGCCCACCAGCTCGCACACACCGTTTCATTAAAACTATGTTGTCACCATGCTTTGCCAACGAATTGGCGTTACATTGTATGCAACAAATTCCAAGCCAGCCATTGATATGTATATCAATGAAGCCAGCACATTCTCCAGTCAAAACTAACCGATAAGCATAGAATTAGTATGCATTTTATACCGATAAGAAATGTTTTAATAAGTGTCAAATCTCAATCCGTCAGCTCCTATTATGTACCTTATTGTTTAATCTAAAAGTTAAATAAGTACTTATACTTAAAGTTACAGTTGGCATAAAATTATTGAATTTTATTGAATGTTTTATTTTTTTGAATGTCAAAATTGTTTGCCGCCAATTTTATCAAAATCGAATGACAGCTGTCAAGGATACAGTTGGACATTTCAATGAACATTTTTAAGGAACTATGACCTTTTTTATAGTTTGAAACACAGATATTATACTTTACGCTACGTTTGAAATAATTAATCGATGGCTGCTTATAACGTCTTGCAAGTTCTTCAAGAAGCCAGTGTGAAAACTCCGAGTTCTTTGTTTAACTTTGAATGCAGGATTGCCGACATGTAATCAATAACCTACATGGTTATTGGTTACATTTCGGCAATATTATAAAACATACGTTATGGCACTAGTGTAACTTGCTACCAGTGAAAGACTTATCGATATCAGCACCCTAATTACGAAAACACTATCAATCAGAATCTGAATGATTACGAAGGATATTACTAAATACCTTTTGACTAATTCATTGCTTCATAATATTTGAATTGTCTGCTCAAAAACGTGAACAACGCAATTAATGTTGTTGAAGTGGTAGTTGGCTACAACGCGGGCAAAGTCGCAGACAGAAGCTAGTATCGACTAAACCTATCAAAGTCTCTCAAAGGAAAAGTCACAAAGGGATTCTCACTTGCACTTCCAAAATACATTCAAGAGCTCTTATTTGGGGCTTAGCCTACAAAAGAGCGAATACCTATTCGTCAAAGGAGGTCCAAGTAGGAAGTTTAAAATGTTCTCAAAAGTAACGACCCCAATTTTTAACCGACTTCCAGGGGGCCAAGTCTAATAATTTACAAACGTGTCAGTGGTCTCACAATGATCAGTTTTTGACAGATATGCCATACAAGATCTGTAAAAAACTGATCATTGTGAGACCACTGACACGTTTGTAAATTAGTAGACTAGGCCATCTGTTTGATTTCCTAATAAATGTAACCTTTTACTAATTCTTTTTTAATTATATGTTTTATATGCCTATGTGCTTCATTCGTTCTTAAAAAGTTATCGATGCGTTTCATTATACGTTATGGGTGCAGACCAGAAAAACCCGTAATGTATTTTAATGTATTTTCATCCATATTTTCGTCAATTGCGGACCGATTTTGAAAATTATTTTTTCATTTGTAAGAGAAAGCTTGCGCGGCGGTCTCTTATAAAAATCAACTTTGCTCAGATTTTTTGTTAACTTCAATAATACGTATTTTTCCCACTTGGTCTATAATGGATGATGTTTTAAGTTCCTGTCACTGTTATTTACTTATCAAGTAGTGGTATCTGAATTGGTGTGGGGTAGGTGCCACAATTCATAATCATCATCAGCCTTTAGCAGTCCACTGCTGGACATAGGCTTCTCCAATTGCACGCCATTCAGCTCGATTCTCATTTACAGGCACTTTTGAACTGTCAGGGAGTCGATCAGTCAGAAATATGAAGCTAGTTGTCCATTTCAAAGCGTAATAGGTACCTATGGAGAAGAACGGGCAAGAAACTCCATGCATACTCTTAAATAATGCGTTTCCAATTTTGAATTTATTAAGAATCATTTTAGCGACTCCGACATACGTAGGTATCAATTTTCCTATTTATGTTGGGGTCGGCTTCAAGTCAAACCGGATGCAACTAAATACTAGTATTTTTCCTATAGCGACTGGCTATCTTGACTTCCAAAACCCAGTTACTGGGTAACACGATACCCCTTGGTAAGACTGGTTGTCAGACTTTCGGGCTTCTGATGACCCGTAACGGCTGTCAAAGATCTACGAATGACAGCCGGGACCAACGGCTTAACGTGCTCTCTGATAATACCATGTTATTGCGTAGTTTATATTCTGATATTTAGACTATATTATTAAACTGCTTATAATAGTAAAGAATACGACGAAACTGATATTTCTTTATCATTTCAGTTTTATCATTTAACAAACAACATTCATTCATTCATTTCGGAATGTTATACAAAGGATATCAGTCATTTATCTCTGCAAGTAAAATTGTTGAATAAATAGATAAAAAATGCTGCTAGTATTTTAGGCGGACTTTTAGATAGCTTCTGTCTGTACCTATAGTTGCTAAATACTGTAATACGTGAGCACCCTGTATCTATCACAAGCTTAATTTATTTATTTGTCATTGCTCCATTTTTAATTATTTTTTTACCTATTGTGGTACAGTAATTGTATTCTCGGTGCATCGTCTTCACATGTAATTATATAATTGATGTATACCAAATATTGTAAAACATTTTTAAAGGAGTAACGGTGGAGTTTCTTGCCCATTCTTCTCCATACCAAAATTACCTTTTGGAAGGGGCAACTAGAATCAGTTCTATTTCTATGTATTTGACGTTCAAAAGTGCCTTTAATGTGCGTACTTGAAATAAATTATTTGACTTTGACTTTGAACCAAGCCTATGTTTGTCCCACTGCTGGGCAAAGGCCTCTTCTGATACAGAGAAGGTATGAGCATTGATCACCACGCTTGCTGAAGATGGGGTGGCGATTTCAGACATTAATAACAACAACAGCACGCTTATTCGTAAAACTCATTCAATCGTAATCTGAATGATTTTGAAGCATATTGCTAATCTATTGCTTCATAATGTTCGAAACATTTGTCTGCTCAATAACACAATTAATGTTGTTGAACTGTCAAATTGAAAACCGTTGCTAATGTCATTGTCTTACGCAATTTATCGATGTCAGTAGGTAATTGTCTAAGATAAACTCAGAAAGTAGGTACCTACATAATGTCAATAAAAATATTGACATTGGGGGACAAAAGTGACATTGGGGGACAAAAGGGACATTGACATATTTGAATGAATAAAATTAATATTGTTTGGTATTATTTCTTTTGACAGTCATTTATCGAACTAACTTTTATAAAACGCCTTGAAAAATGTCTTGTGTAATGGACTTATATCAGATGAAACAATGTCTCGATTGAATTGGATGCCGTACTATTCTTGGACTAGTTTATTGATTTTAATAGCGTTAATTTTTTATTCGTAAGGTGCCATGTCTGTCAAAGATAATCTAGACATAAATATTCGTAAAACAATGATAACTTTACGTTGTAAAAAGAAAAGAGTGCTGTTCTTTTTTCAAAATTTTGACATTTGGTTGTCAGATGAAATTGACACCTCGATTTTTTTTTTGTTAAACGGTTTGTTGGGCAATGGTCATAAACTATACAGCTTCTTTGTATTTTTTCTGTAATTATTTTAGATAGAGATGTGTTGCCCATAGTTTGGCTTGATCTAACATTGGCTAATACCCAGTATCAGTCAGTTATCGGTGCCCATGTTATCACTGGGCGAAGGCCACCCCTTATCTGTCAAACGTAGCATTGTATAATGTTATCTTGTATTTGATATTATAATATTACTAAACTTATATTCAATTTTAGGCTAACATTTTGTAATAATGTGGGGTTTCATGCGATATTAGGTAATTGAGATTATTGAAAATAACGAAAAAAAAAACGCAAAAGCATTTTCTTTTATTCTTTTTCTTTCTTTCCATAGGTTACCTACGTTTTCTTTTTTCGGGCTGGCCTATTTTTTGGCCAAATAATCAGTATTGCCATATAACGTGGCAATGCTGCCAGCCGTTTGGGCACTTTTCCTGTTGACAGCGATGCGTTCGAATTTTTTGATGTACTAAATTGATTTTTCCCCTCCTTTTTTAATTAAAATGTTACGTACATTTTAATTAAGGTACCCATTATTTTAAGACGAGAGTATGAGCTTTTAATAATATTAAAATTATCTTGGAATTTGAAATAAATTATTTCTACGTTTTTTATGTGCATACAATGACAGTTTTTGCACAGGTAAGTAAACAACTAATGAAATAGTTACATTTTTCTTCATGCATTCAGAAAAACACAATAAAAATATGTCCCGGCATTTCAGAGGTTAGCACCCACAAACAAACACATGCTTTCATGACGTAATTGTTTTAAAAAAGCTTGCTGAACTACTACGAATGTTGAATACCATAAAATCATTACTTAAATTGTAATGGCAGCTGTGGGTGACGTCATTTGGGCGCCATGTTGGACTAGTATTCTGACATTATGTCATCATAGTAACCATATTTTCCCATGTACAGGCTCCTCTAACCAGATGTAACTGAATACCAATATTTATCATGAAACTACTGATAGTTTTTAATCGACTTCAAAAATGAGGAGGTTCTCAATTCTACAGTATTTTTTTTACGCTGTTGCTCCGCCAATTATGGATTGATTTTGATGATTCTTTTGTTGTTCAATAGGTCATATTTCAGAGTTGGTATGAAGTCAAAGTCAAATAATTTATTTCAACTAGGCACATTAAAGGCACTTTTGAACGTCAAATACATAGAAATAGAACTGATTCTAGTTGCCCCTTCCAAAAGGTAGTTTTCGTACGGAGAAGAATGGGCAAGAAACTCCACCGTTACTCTATAAATTTTATTAACTTTGCTTGCGTAGTTTTTGAGTTAGCTTCAATAATACGTGTATTTTACCACTGAGCCTTTAAATATGATGTTTTAAGTTCCTCTCACTGTTATTTACGTAGTGGTACCTATTCGACTTTGTGTGGGGTAGGTACCACAACTAAAATGCGAAAAATTTAAAGGTTTACAAAAAAAAAACAACCGACTTCCAAAAAAAACACTAAAAAGTGAAAAAATTACTTCAATTTCGGAATTCGGTGGAAAAAAACAAAAAAATCAAAACTAAAGACACCGACTTCCGAAATTAAAGTTGTCGGCTTCCAGTCTACCCGGACAGTATTCAGCTGCATCCGGTTAGACTAGAAGCCGACCCCAACTTGGTTGGGAAAAGGCTAGGCAGGCAGTAAACTATACTAGAATAAGTAGCCCGCTGTCTGTCCCGCTATGTTTAAAAGCGTGATGTTCTGTCGATCAGTATTTCTTCCCCTAGTACAAAGTTATTGATCCTAGCATACACACTGCGGTTTTAGTCATAAGATGTAGCGATTTGGGCTATTCATAAAACGCTACTTTGAAAAGACAAAATATCATCTGCCTAGCCTTTTCCCAACTATGTTGGGGTCGGCTTCCAGTCTAACCGGATGCAGCTGAATATCAGTATTTTACATGGAGCAACTGCCTATCTGACCTCCACAACCCAGTAACTGGGTAATACGATACCCCTTGGTCAGACTGGTTGTCAGACTTTTGTGCTTCTGACGACTCGTAACGACTGTCAAAGATCCACAAATGACAGCCGGGACCAACGGCTTAACGTGCTTTCCGAGGCACGGAGGAGTCTCGATATGTGAAAAAGGTCACCCATCCACGGACCAACCCCGGCAAGCGTAGCTTAACTGATGGATCGACCCGAGCGGCTGAAAAGACAAAATATCTTTTCCATAAAAAAAAATCCGTAATATCAAATACTTGCTTACTTCTACTACTGTCAAGAGATTGTCAATGGAAACTTTACAGACAAAATTGAAATGTCACATGTGCATTAACTTTACTGTAACGTTAAGCTCGTAGTTTTTTTTTTAATATTAAACGTCACTACATAGTTAGTTATTTAATTTACCTAGTACTTAGACTCGCGACAATCTAAGAAGTCCGTTTTGACAGCTATAAAAATGCATTGTGTAGCGATGAAAAAAGAAATTGATTTCTTATAAACTGATTCTCGAGACATATCGATTGAACATACGGACTTCTTAGATTGTCGCGAGTGTAATGTTAATAGTTGTGTTAGAAATATACTAATGTAAATCCTTAATACCATCCATATCCATAGTAACATTATAAATTCGAGAGTAACTCTATCTGTCCGTATGTTACCTTTTCACGCCTAAACCACTGAACGGATTTCGATAAAATTTGGCAAGGTGATAGATGGTATCCCGGGGAAGGACATTGGCTACTTTTTCTCGACATACCACGCAAGTGAAACCCCGGGCGGAAGCTAGTTCAGCTATCTTTTTTCAATAAATATTCCTATCGTTCACAAATAAGAGCGATAAATTCTAATTATTTGCCTGAAAGGGACATTCTTCTGTCACTTGCACCATACTAGGGTGTGGTCATTCAAAAATCCAAAGGCCGGACCACTTACGATAAATTGGAGTTATATTAACTTCATTTAGACAATGATTTTGCTAAAAATATTCAACATGGGCACTCAAAATATTATCCATAATATGATGGATAGAATATTTCGATATTCCTGGCGAGGTCAGCCGATTTATTCGGTAAAAATCTTCCTCGGGAAACTTAGGGTGTTAGTGAGCTGTCAATAGTGTCAACTGCCTCTAGTGTCAATTCCTAGCATCAGGAGGAATGACAGCTCACCGTACCATAAAGTGTTACAGACATATTTTTTTCATTGCAGGTAAGGGATGGTGCTATTCGTTCTGTATAGCTATATCTCTCTCTTGCACAATGACAATGTAGCTGATTACTAGTATCTTTAAAAAAATGAATAGCAAGGACTATCAAACTATCCAGGGTTACGGGAAAGTCCGAAACGAATACCGGGGCCCTCGGCAACAGGCAACTGAAGGAAAACGGGTGGGTTTTAGTCAGTAAAAGTCTGACACGTCCTCCCGCTCCGCCCAGAGCGGGAGAACTCATTGGAAGATTTCCCAAAAAAAAAAGGGGCTATCAATCTATAAAAAAATCAAATGTTGTAATTCCTTTTCCAAATGTAATAAGTCTTTAGTCAAAGTTACAGCATATAAAATAATAAATTCTAACAAGAAAACCAATAACGCACCACACTGCAAGTAATCTTTTCTAAAAAAAAATATTCAATAAACAAAGTAGGCTGAGCATGATTTTGAATAAGAGAAGGATATGGTCCTTTTGTGGAGCTCACAATAGACCCGGATGTTGTACGGTACAGCTGCTGGTAGGATAGTGACAAGATGTGCGGTGACCACGCTTTGGAATGGACGCAGGACAATTTTTTTTTCGTTTTTTGTGTTTCTGGCTGTAATACGAGTATCACGCTTTTTTTTTGCGATTATCGTGTGCGGATTTAATTTGTCATTGAGTTAACACTTTCGCGAGCAGTAAACGCCCATAGACGTAATAACAATAAAACTTCAATTGTGTCTCATTCAGTGTCCACGAAATTGTTAAATAACATAACAATTTTGACAGATAAGTATGTGACAAAAGAATATTTTTAAATAAAACAAATATCAAATAGATTTATGATAATCTATTTATGGATTATTCGAATAAAAAGCAACTTTAAAATAAATAGTTGTAATGTCATAAATCGATTCAGGTTATTTAAATAACTATCTGTAAACTGAGAGATAAACTGTGCAACGTCTTTTATGCCAACCTATTATAGGCACATATAAGCTAGACAAAAATGGCGTCGTTGATTCACAATGATTCAGCCACAGCTGTCCCTTATCTTGAATTAATACTGCGAATCAACTATCTAATAATAATACTCAACAAACAATTTGTACTGATACACATTATCAAGAGTGGTGTTATAGTATAATAGATTTGTATTGCGATACAGTATTATAGTACATATACTAAGAGGCGACTTGGGGTATAACATAACATAAGTATTAAATGTTAATAGTCTGTTATTAAAATCTAATAAAGGCCGCGGGAATCCGCTGGATGCGAGAAGTAGAGAACCGGTCGTAGTGGCGGTGCTTGGGGGAGGCCTATGTTCAGCAGTGGACGTCTTTCGGCTGAAATGATGATGGTGATGACGAGTCATAACAGACTTTGCTATTGGAGATAATGTGTGTAGTAGTTCTAATAACAAAAAAAGCACGAAGCTTTTGAGGTTTTTTCGATATTAAAATCTTCATTTATCTTTGCATGGCATAATAAAACAACTCAAATCTGGGGAAAAAATTTACTACATATTAGTGTCAAGTTATGTCTGACTATTAACTTATGACAGAAAATCAAAACAACTTTGCAAAATGAAATAACAATACGTTTCAAATTAACCAGTACAAAAAAAGAACGCCACATTTTTCAAAACTGACCACGTTCCACGAAACCTAACCAACCACGACTTCGAAATTCAAATCCCATGGCCACCTCAGTAAACTAAAATAAACTCAGGCGCACATCTGCTGTACACGTGGTCACACAAAGGCATGGGGGCCACGAGACCATGGGAAACAAGCTTAATTGCCTATGTGCAGATTCCATGGGGTTGGCAGGAGTGGACCGAAACTACAAATTGTTTTTCCATTGATTTGTTGTAGGGTTTGTAATAACATGATGACCGGGGGTCGTAACATGAACGCACGACGAAAAAGTAAAGTATTTTCGAACGATGTTTAAATTGGAAATACAACTTACCTATAGCATTTTGGTTTAAATTTTTCGACAAAATCAAAATCAAAACCAAAATATTTTATTTCACATAAACCTACATGGGCACTTATGAAACGTCAGAAGCTAGGTGCACGGTTCCAATTGGTCGTTTCCTATGGAGAAGAGCCGGCAAGAAACTCCATGACAAACATTATTAATTATTAAAAAGCCATAGATATAAATAAAGTATTAATAACCAAGCCAATCGAGAATTTTCTACTTTACAATCATTCGAGTTTACGTTGCCTTTACTCCGTCAGTTTGTCCACAGTATTCATAACTAATTATTATAAATTCAAAAGTGAGTTTGTTTGCTTGTAACGCTGAAACGGCTTAACGGATTTGGATGAAACTTGGCACATGGGTAGACCATGAGTTGGAGCAGGACATAAGGTACTTCACATCCTGAGCAATGTAAATAAATAATTGATGTATACCCATCGATCACTAATAAAGTTCTTTATTAGTGATCGATGTGTATACCAAATATTGTAAAACATTTTTTAAAAGAGTAACGGTGGAGTTTCTAGCGCATTCTTCTCCATACGAAAACTACCTTTTGGAAGGGGCAACTAGAATCAGTTATATTTCTATTTGACGTTCAAAATTGCCTTTAATGTGCCTACTTGAAATAAATTATTTGACTTTGACTTTGAGTCGCAGACGAAATCACGGGCAACAGCTAGTTAATGAGTAGTAAGCCAATTTTCGTAGCTTATATGACGAAGGAATTGTAAAAAAAAAACCGCCATTCGAATTTCAACCGCCACGCGTCTTCCAAAATCGCGGGAAAAAACACGTGTAACGGCTAAATATGATTCGAAATTTAAAATTAATGAACTAAATAAGTTTTTAGTTCAATGAAACGTTAACGATCGATAAAAATACGGCCATACGTGTTCCGATAACAGACAGGTCATAGGCCACGGGATAAATAATAAGTATTGTAGTAATGGAGTACAAACTATAGAGTTGACTAATTATGTTTTTAATTATTTAATTAGAACTCTGGGAAGGAATGTTACGAATATTTACCGTTACGAATATGAAAAAGGATATTATTAGGTCATTTTGCTCAAACAGATATCTGTATGTTATTCGACTTGAAAACCCAACAATATTACGGTTTTAGTTATTTAAATAAAATAGATCTTATTCTTCTAAAAATGGACTAGGCTGTTATTAATTTAAGACTGATAGCTAACTTAAAGCTTACTTTTGAGTGATGACAAATACGAGTTTTCATAGTAATGTTTTCGGTCGTTAAACATGACAGATATTATGAATTTTCATACTAACATTGCCGGCCGCGAGCTCGCATGATTTGACCAGGGCGCCAAGTCTACTGATTTACAAAAGTGTCAGTGGTCTCACAATGATCAGTTTTTGACATATATGCTATGGCATATCTGTCAAAAACTGATCATTGTGAGAATTGAATTGAATTTTTGACAGATTTTGTATGCAAAATCTGTCAAAAATTCATCATTGCGAGACCACTGACACGTTTGTAAATTAGTAGACTTGGCCCCCAGTTCAGCATTTTCGATTTATCTCGAAGAAGGTTGTCAAAATAATGCTCGAATTTCCAAGCATGTTTGAGAAAAATCTATTACAATTCCAATGCCCAAAAAACAAAACACAATCGCCATGTTCTCACTACACTATATTTATTCATCCACAATTTTCGCCCGCATCCATATATTCGTGAGCACACGCTACCGTCACGTCCCAACTCGTCCCCAACACGTCCTGACTACGTCCCCGTCCCGTCAACATACTCCACATGCCTCCTTTGAAATTAAACATTCAACTATTCGTATTCACAGGGGTGAAGGGGGCTTTAAATTAAAAAAATACACGTCACAGAGGGTCACAACTCTCTCATAATCTGGGTGAAATCTCTCGAAACCTATCAATATTTTATATGGGATGTTTGATACTCAATCACGCAAAAACGGCTGAACAGATTTGGATGAAATTAGGCACACAGATAGTTTATAACCTAGATTAACACATAGAATACTTTTTATCCTGATATTCCCACGGGATCGGGACTTACGCGGGTGAAACCGCGGGGCGCAGCTAGTATTTTATATGGGAATGTTTGGATGTTTGATACTCAATCACGCAAAAACGGCTGAACAGATTTGGATGAAATTTGGCTAACAGATAGTTTATAGCCTGGATTAATACATAGGATACTTTTTATCCCGGTACTACGTTCCCTTGGGATAGTTTCTAACATCCACGCGGGCAAAGCCGTTGGCGAAAGCTGTAAGGAATAATAATGTATGAGGGTAGGTAGATACATAGGCAGTGTGTTTAATTTTGTTAATGCGATGTGATGGGTTAGTTAATTAAATGGGAAGGTCGATTTAGGAAAGGTGATTGAACTATTTGCCAGCTTGTATAGAGTCGAAATTGATAAAAATACATTTAGACATGGTTAGACTAAATCATCATCTGCCAAGCCAACCATATTCCCAACTATATTAGGGTCGGCTTCTAGTCTTCCCGGATGCAGCTAAATAACAGTATTTTACATGAAGCGACTGCTATCTGACCTCCACAACCCAGTTACTTGGGTAACAAGATACTATGTTTAGATATCAATCAACTACTAACTATCAACCGTAATGCTGTAATAATTATTACAACAATACAATAATGAATGGTTTTCTAAAAAATAATGGTAATATTTTCTTGGTACTTCCGTACAGAAACTCGATATTATAATAATTTGGGTGCACCGAAATGTAATGAATCAATTTTGATATGCATAGAACTTCCGAAAACCTATCCTATTTTACTGTTTTCAAAGCTAAATCGACTAACCTATTAATAGTACTTGTAGATTTTAGTGTTTAGGCTTTAGAAAACCGTTAAAACAGCCGAAGCATTTATTTCAATTAAACCATTTACAGGCACTTTTGAACTGTCAAAGAGTCGGTCAATCAGAAATATGAAGCTAGTTGCCCATTCCAAAGCGTAGTAGGTACTGTAACTCTTTAGGAGCATTAGCTGAACGTGTGGGGGTGTGTGATGGAGGTAATTACAAAGAGAAGGAGGTTTTCAGAGGGGTTTATTAACTTTACAAGAGACACCTATACAAAACAGCACACCTATCATCTTTGAACTAAATTGTTGGAACGTTCGAAAGTTATGGCTGCAGTCTTACCAGCCTGCATCACATGAGGTTGCGTATCGCATAAAACCTTACAAGTAGGAGAAGGACGGCCAAGAAATTCCATGGACACTCAATCTTCTAACATATAGTCTAGCAAATTGATGATTACTATACTTAATGATATTGCAGCCATCAATTTTATTCATAATCAAACGAACACTATCCCTCTCACGCGCAGACATTCCAAACAAGACACAAATTAACACAAACCGACTCTAATTCAAAGGAATGTGAACCTTAAATAGTTGATACAGACTTCATTACTATAGACACAATATCATATATCACATAGAGTACAATATCGAATGACAAGGAAGGACAGGCGGCGACTTGTAGGCGCCATTCTGAGAAATTAGACGGCGAATCAGCAATATGCCTTTAGATACTTATTTATTTTGTAGTTGAAGAAATAGAGTGTGGAAACGTGTGATTATAGTCTTGAAATATGGATGAAAAGACTCTTTTTTTAGAAGTCTCGAATGAGATCAAGGATAGAGCAAACAATCTGCCTAGCCTTTTCCCAACTATATTGGGGTCGGCTTCCAGTCTAACCGGATGCAGCTGAATACCAGTATTTTACATGGAGCGACTGCCTATCTGAACTCCATAACCCAGTAACTGGGTAATACCCCTTGGTAAGACTGGTTGTCAGACTTTCGGGCTTCTAACGACCCGTAACGACTGTCAAAGATCTACGAATGCAATTTGCAGGTCAGTATCAGATAAGTATGTTGATCTAAATATGATAAATGAGATAAATTCAAAAGTTGAGCATGAGGTCCAGGGTTCGATTTCCGGGTCAGGCAAAATGTTATTAGGTTCATCCATCTGGGATTTCTCAGTAGCAGCCCGGAATCTGGATTTGTGCCCGGTTGATGGCAATAGGCTCGCCCCCTATTACATGGGACTTGAACATAACTGGCGAAATGTGTGTAACCTCTGCCTAACCCTTCATGGAATACAGGCGCGATGTTATGTTACAGCCTTCCTAACCAGTCCAACTGCTATATCTATATCTTAGAACGGACTCCTGCCCACACCCTTACCCAATAAAAGCGTGAAATTAGAGAATTACTGTCGTATTAAATAGAGCTCGTTCAATTAATGGCGATGTATCACGCGTTGTAAGGTGTGGACTTTACTGAGAACATGGCTAGGAAGGGAGTGACTACCGAGATGACGGCTAATAGACAGGTCTATCAATCTGCCTAGCCTTTTCCTTTAATGGGGTCGGCTTCCAGTCTAACTGGATGCAGCCGAATACCAGTATTTTACATGGAGCGACTGCCTATCTGACCTCCACAACCCAGTAACTTATTAATACGAAACACCTTGTCAAGACTGGTAGTCAGACTTTCGGGCTTCTGACAACGCGTAACGACTGTCAAAGATTCACGAAAGACAGCCGGGACCAACGGCTTAACGTGCTTTCCGAGTCACGGAGGAGTCTTGTTATGTAAAGATGGTCACTTATCCACAGACCAGCCCCGGCAACCGTAGCTTAACCTGACGGATCGACCCGTGCGGCTGTTATAACTTAGCCACGAGCTCCTCGACGACTAATAGAGAAGTATGGAAGAAAAAGACATTGCGCCGACGACAAATATCCAAAACAAAGATAGCTGACGTGGCTCAAAAGGCTGCCCAACTTAAATGGGACTGGACAGGACACGTCTGCCGCATGCCGGACAAACTGTGGGCCCAAATAGCACAGAACTGGTGCCCTGAGACAGTGAGGCGGGGTCGTGGCAGACCACGTAGGAGATGGCGGGACGAGCTGGATAGGTTCCATCAAAACTGGAAGGAGGACGCGCGGGCTCGCGAGAGATGGAAGGAGTGGAGGGAGGCCTTTGCCCAGGAGTGGGACAGGGACAGCGTATGATAGGAAAAAAAATGTCCAGGAGAATATGTTTGAGAATGATATGGTGATAGGTTTTGAAATTGTTAGCAAATGTTTCAAATAATGTTTCGGTGAAATTACTGAAAGAATGGAGCAGTGGTGGCCCAGTGGTAACGGCCACGACTTAGTTGTAGGCCGTAGGTTCGAACCCTGACAGGTGCTTTACTTTGTGTAAATTATTTCATCACCACTGCTCTCAAAACGGTGAAGGAAAACATCGTGAGGAAACCGGCATGTCCTAGAACCAAGAAATCGAAGACATGTGACATCTACCGACCCGCATGACTGGGCCCACGTGGTGGATTACGGCTCCCTCTCCTATAGAGGAGGGCCTGCAGTGGGAACATAATAGGCTGATTATGATTATGACTGAAACAATGTTAGTCATAGAGATAATATTACACAGAGAGCGCGTGTTGCACAAATCGCTTAGTGCGCATCGTAGACAAGTGAGCTATAGATTAGTGTTAGGTAGGACATACAAGAGGCACTTCAAATGTCCCATACAAAATGATTGAATGTCCCAACACCTCAAAATAACATTTTGTACCGCTTGACTGTGACATACAAATGAATGAATCTCGAACTGACAAGTGAGTGAGTGTGGTGAGGAACGTCGTGTTGTTCAAACCCGTGTCTACTGTTCATAGTTTGTTGCGCGCACTCTATACCATAGCTCTATGATGTTAGTATTGATTTTGGTATTATTTGGACTGGTTTTTGTTAATTTTTTTGTCTATTTACTTTGGTGAAGATGTCTTAAATTAATTTTTCTGCGACACAAATGTTATAGACTATAGCTTCCGCCCGCGGCTTCATCTGCGTGTTATGTCCACAAAAAGCCTATGTCCTTCCCCGGGATGCCATCTATCTCCTTGCCAAATTTTATCGAAATCCGTTCAGTGGTTTAGGCGTGAAAAGGTAACATATAGACAGACGGACAGAGTTACTTTCTCAGTCATAGACACAGTCTTTGTGGGTACTAATTTTTTTATGTATGGATAAAGTATCGGAAATAAGCAAAGTTGAACCTACTAGCCCACCTACCCTTCGAGGATTACAGGTGTGATTGTATGCACATTCCGATAAAATAATGCTACAAAAATGTATGACAGAAAACAGGAAAACCATTAAAATGACTAACCTAACCAGACAATTACTATAATTAGGAAATGTCCTAAATACACCGAACGCACGGTCATACTACACAATCTGAAACAACCGCCCGGCAACAGCGCGTAAACGTTCTAAAAAAAATTACAAACAAAATAAAAACTATTTTCGAAACATTACTCACCGTTTTCCTATTATTACAGGCACAAACGATAAACACTCGCATCTGAAAAGTAAAAAAAAAACACTATTCGCCCGCCATTTTGAAAGATATACGTCAAAATCGAACACACACGCGCGGAATGGGCTCAAACGTTCTAATTTTGAAAAAAAATTGTCATTTCTGTTAAAATGTTTGAGAGGAACGGGCGACTGACGCCGTCGGAGAACAGAATCGCACTGAAATGTAATTTGAATGGAGCTCACTGAATGACTATCAGAAATAGTCGAAGGGAGGAATTGGGTGACATGTATTTGTAGCGCTTTCATCGCTTCTGACAGCGGCGCTTTTTAATTGATTTTTTGCTTTGAATTTTGAATTTGATGTATAAATTGAATATTTTGTTAGACAACGGTGTTCTAAATATGTCTGAATTTCAATTTGCAGTAACAGTAATGTTTTTTGTGTATTTTTTTAGTATTTTATTACTTTTTCAGCTTACAAAAATATACGAATAAGAAACTCATTTCTACATAAATATCCATAACTCGTGTATAATAATGATTCCCTAAGAACTCTCACGTCCCTTTAATTTGATACTTAAATGTTTAAGATACAATACTGGAGTACTGGAGCAATTATTATTAGATATTTGTTTAACTCTAACTCCGTAAATAGTTTACCTACAAATGCAGACACTTATGAAAACTAACCTAATACAACTTTACTATCATATGGCCTAGTTTATCACAAAAATAAAAAAAAATATGCAAAAATAAATTTTATTCGTAAAGCGCTTTTTTTTTATTAATAAAGCGATGCTTTGATGGAAGTGTTGATGATACAGCCGACCAATCACGAAGCGTCGTGCGAACTACAGCGATTCTTAAAGTTTTGAGTCGCAACTCGCAATTTCGTATTAGTATTAGTACTAGATAACATAAGCACAGCCTATAATGTTCCCACTGCTGGGACACAGGCCTCCTCTCTGTGAGAGGGAGTGAGCCGTAATCCCCCATGCGGGCCCAGTGCGGGTTGGTAGATGTCACATGTCTTTGATTTTTTGGTTTTAGAACATGTTTCCTCACGATGTTTTCCTTCACCGTTTTGAGAGCAGTGGTGATGAAATAATTTACACAAAGTAAAGCGCCTGTCAAGGTTCGAACCTACGATCTACAAGTCGTAAGTCGCGGCCGTTACCACTGGGCCACCACCGTAGTACCTAAATGCTAACATTCATAGGCATGTGGATATACGGGAATATAACCCTTAAGGTAAAGGGTTCTATTGATGTTGTAATCATTATTTCAGATAGCATTAGGAATTTTTCAGAAGCAGCCCAGAGTCTGAATTTTTGTCAGGCTCGCCCCCTATTACATGGGACTTAAACATAACTGGCAAAATGTGGGTGTCCTATAGGTACAGCTCTGCCGAATCCTTCAAGGAAAATAGGCGTGGTAATAGGCAAAGATTTTCTAAAAAAAATATGTAAGTAAGTATATAATTTTTTCTACGATGTATTCATAATGAATACGGGTTTCAATTAATGGGCAGTAGTATTTACTTATACTCATGTTTCTTGATGACGTCATAGGATCACAAGTACCGCTCAAGTACCCTTCACCCCCTGCGCGGGGATGATTGCATCATCTCTCCATATAGTGTTGTCCGTATAATGGCGTCTTTTTTTCATACTTTGTCAATTTTTTTAATAAAAATAATAATAAAATAAAAATATTTATTACAGACCACGTGGTCCAATATACAATTAGAAACAAAATTAAGTACACATTAAGAATTAAAATTCGAATTGAAACAAAATTAAAATCAAAATCGAAAAACTTCAGCTTTGATTTCGTCCGCGTAAAATGTATTGTTTTAATATAAAATATATCCTATGACACTCTGCAATAATGTAGCTTCTCATTAATTAATGAATTTTCGGAATCGGATCCATAGTTCCAAAGATTACTCAGAAATTGTACCTCTTTATAATATTAGTACCTCTAAAAACAATTATACAGTAAAATAATTGCAAAGTCATGTAAACTTTCATCCCCTTCCATAAAAAGCACGACACACAAATGACACAAACAACCCCAGAAATTCTTAAGCTTTAAACCATCCTTTATAACATAACGTTTACGCCAACAGCGAAATTTTTTGACATAACCTAAAAAATGCTTAAGTTACAACATCAAAGTGAGTATTTTAATAAAAATTAACTTCCCAATGTATGTTTAAGAGAACAATTTGAACGTTGCGAGGTATTTGTCATACAATTTTGTACCTTTGTTGGGTTGAAAAGGGGGCTAGGGGGTTGAAATTTGCAGCTGCTCTGTGTTATACTGGACAGTGGGGGTATTATTATTTGTTGAAGTGTCTGTTGCTAAGCGGGATTTGTAGGGGCAGTGGTTTTTGTGTGCCAATTTTGATTTATTACAACGTGACATTATGATGATTTGTCTTTATTATTAAATTTTCTGCCAAATTACTCTTATTTTGTTGAGTTTTGATCAATAAACGTTCTTAGCTCATGCTATTGCTTAGATAATATGTTCTCGTCGATGTCGCAATCTTGTAGTTTGACAGTTATGCGGCTGACAGTGACAGGAACAACGCTCAGCCAAAACACGTGCAAAATAAAATTTGTTTATCTCGGCGTAGGCCCTAATTCTAAGTATTTTTAAGGTCCCGCCTGACCAGATACTTGTAAACAATTTTTGTTTTATTTTTATGATGGTTAATAAGAAAATCCTCGTCCCAAGTACACATAATCTAAGATGTTTATCGAATTCTACAAAATATTTTTTATTATTTATCTTTAAAAACAATCAAACCTATATAAATATAGACCTTCAAACTTTTGTAATATTGTAACATTAACGTGGGCAGATGTTAATCCACTATTGCAGCAGAAAAAGATGAAAGAGCCTTAGCCAGGCGATAAACAACAATATTCTAAAAAAAAACCACCATAAAAAACTTTAAAAGAAAAAAATACGATAGCCAATAGGCGGTCGAGAAAAAAGACCTTTTCCATGTTCTTGTATACAGTTGAGTGTCTTCCAGTGTTACCAACTTTCAGAACAGTTAGACTTTACGTACTTTTTTGCGGGTTGAAAGCAACTCTCTAATAATGGGTTGAACCAATTGGGGGCGAAACTTTGTAAAGGGGTTGAAATTTTGAAACACAAAAAAATAATTGTAGCTTTTTTTCTTGTGTTGTGAGTTTTCGGTCTTAGAAAGTTTTTTAAGGTTTCATTTTGTGTGTAAACACAAGAAGTCACGGCTTTTGTTTCTTTTTTGCGGAATTGTGACGAAATGCGTCCTTTTATAACCCTTTCAATAAAATATAACCTTCTACCTAATTCTATTGTGCCATCTGGGATTGGAATTCAAAATGAATACCTCGCCTTTTCTGCCTAGCCTTTTCCCAACTATGTTGGAGTCGGCTTCCAGTCTAACTGGATGCAGCTGAATACCAGTATTTAACATGGAGCGACTGCCTATCTGACCTCCACAACAGCACAGTAACTGGGGAATACGATACCCCTAGTCCATGGATAGGTGACCATCTTTACGTACCGAGACTCCTCCGTGCCTCGGAAAGCACGTTAAGCCGTAGGTCCCGGCTGTCATTTGTGGATCTTTGACAGTCGTTACGGGTCGTCAGAAGCCCGAAAGTCTGACAACCAATCTTACCAAGGGGTATCATATTACCTATTAATTACTGGGTTGTGGAGGTCAGATAGGCAGTCGCTCCATGTTAAATACTGGTATTCAGCTGCATCCGGTAAGACTGGAAGCCGACCCCAACACCGTGGGAAAAACGCTAGACAGATGATGAATTTTTTTTTACCACTCTGTCGGCTTGTTTTATATGTATCCCCATACCAAATTACAGCTTTCTAGTACCAACAGTTTCTGAGCTAAGCCGCGGACAGACAGACAGACGGACATAGCCTTAGTAATAGGGTCCCGTTTTACCCTTTGGAACACTAAAAATTACCCCACATTATCACACTAAGAGCATTTCAGCTAAAATATACTAAATATCACTCCACAGTACTACAAATTCCCATCTCTAAGCCATTAAATTACATTAAAAAAGCAATATTTCCGTCTGGCAACACACGTAGGACACGGTAAAGCAAATACAATGTTAGCTGCGAAAGCTGCCTCGTAATTATACTCTTGGGCTATAAAGTGGGGTGAAGTTATAGTCATAGACGAAGCGGGTAGCGGGTGAATACAGCTCTTGTATTCAATTACTTTATGTCCTCTAGAGGGCACCATATTCACTTTAATGTAACGTCACATAGCCTATAACTAGCGGACGATCAAGACGCTTCCAATGATAAATCTCATTTGTCAAATTGTGATGAGTAGTTTAGAAGATAATGAGGGAGGGAACACGTGAACATACATTACATACATACCGGTCAAAATCATAAGTATTAATTAAAACACTTTTTACTCGACTACGGCGAAGCAAAAAGGAGGGTCCTTTTTGCTTCGCCGTAGTCGAGTAAAAAGTGTTTTAATTTTGGTACCTACCTATAGATAATCATTTCCTTTATGATCACCAAATCTTCGAAAATAGTTGAAAACCTACGTTTAGAATAATGATTTCATCATCGAAACTTATCTAAAAAAGTACGTCGATTCTGTAAAATTCAAACAACAACTCGCATCTCACATCACTCTCACTTCGAATTTTGAATCGGGTTCGAGTGTGAAGTGAGCGTCGATGTAGCGGGGGAACTATCTTACTAAATGCCACTTCTTACGTCATCTCATACTTTATCTGTCAAAACCTCACGGTCAATTTAGTTCAACTCGCTGACACGCTCGCAAGGGTAGCGCTAGTGTATCAACCGAGTTTTAAGAATGCCAATCAAGAAACTGCGACGATTGGAAGTTTAGAATGGGGTCTTACAGAATCACACCCCAGTTGATTGATGTTTGATTCTATTCTTTTGAATTGATTTTTTAATTTTACATTCTCGCTGCCCGCTCCGCTCATCACCAAGCCCGCATCCCGCGACCTACATACCATGGTATGATCTTTTAACGCGACGCTTTGTCTTTCTGCAAATGTGTTCAGCGGCTCTAATAAGGCATAATGTATGCTTGTGACGTAATAACGATGACGTCATGATATGAGGTGCGCAGGAGAGGTAGTCTTTGTTTGATAGAGTCTAGTAGAATGAAATAATTCAATTTGTTTTTTTTTTTCAGATTTCGTAGACTCCAGTTCCACTAAGTGTCTTCATCTGCTTAATGCTACTGAATGCAGCTGAATACCAGTATTTTACATGATATTCAGTTTGACCCGGTTAGACTTGAAGCCAACCCCAGCATAATCGGGGCAGTCTAGGCAGATGATATCGTCTTCACAATATTGTATACAAAAATATTGTAAATCATTTTAAAAGAGTAACTATGGAGTTTCTTGCCCATTCTTCTCCATACGAAACTACCTTTTGGAAGGGGCGACTAGAATCAATTCTATTTTCTTGCACATTTTGATTTTCTACAATGCCTTTCCATTCAAACCGGATGCAGTTAAATAACAGTATTTTACATGGAGCGACTGCCTAATTGACCTCCACAACCGAGTAACTTGTTAATACGATAACCCTTAGTAAGACTGGTTGTCAGACTTTCGGGCTTCTGACGATCCGTAACGACTGTCAAAGATCCACGAATGACAGCCGGGACCAACGGCTTAACGTGCTTTCCGAAGTATGAAGGAGGTTCGGTATGTAAAGATGGTCACCCATCCACGGACCAACCCCGGCAAGCGTAGCTTAACCTGATGGATGCGTGCGGCTGTTATTACTTAGCCATGAGCTCCTCAGTAGCAGTGATGGTAAAATAAATAACACAAAGTAAAGCGCCTGGATACGAACCTATGAACTCGTAGTCACAGCCGTTACCCCACTGCTCACCAATTTAAAAATAGGCTAGGATTATAATAAGCTTGTTTATTAGTAAATTATTTAAAAAAAAAACGGGAATGAATGCTTAGTTTAATATAACAACCAACACAGGAGGTGGTTTTATTAAACTGAAGGTGAAAAAAATTGCACCGTGTAATAACTAAAAGATATTGTGGTTATAAAAACGTATAATAATAATGAAAAACTGAGGTATTTTTCTTCCTCATTTTTTCGCTTTTTGTACATGAATTTATTTGTAGGTGAATTTTAATTTTTCTAACTAAAAACACAGCTAACTGAACAGACTGGGGCTGGGGAGTTTGTTGCGCCAGTTCTTCTTCCCAGCTAAAGCACTAGGGATTGGTGAAGGGTGGGCGTTTTGGGGGACTGTCTTATGTAATTTAGTGCGTTCAAAAAGTACTGAGGGCCTAGACAAGTGACAATCGCTTCAAAAGCATTTCTTATTTCTACAACGACTTTCAACAGAGGCCCTAGACAAAGTAACATTCTATCAGCGATAACGATGATAGAAAAGGCAAAAATGTATAAAACTGACACAACCTATCGAAACGCTTATGTCAATGTGACGCTTTCGAAGCGATTGTCACTTGTCTAGGCCCTCTGATCTACTGACCCACACGGTTGTTATTTATCCATGAACCCTTTTTATGCCAGTAGCCCAAACAATCTATCCACACTTACATTGCCCCCTTCAAATCCGTATGGATAACAATATCGATAAAAACGGATGTAATTGGAAAGCTCTTTACGATAATTGATATAAGGGCTATGTGGAGCTACAAAATTTTATGAATATGTAAGTAAATAGATGTAAAAATGGAGTACATAATACTCTATATCTTTGCCTTTTATGTAAGTGCTAGCTGTTTCCCGCGACTTCGTCTGCGACCTAGGATGAAACGTAGCCTATGTCCTTCTCCAGGTCATGGTCTACCCCAGTGCCAAATTTGATCCAAATCCGTTTAGCCGTTTTAGCGTGAAAGCGTAACAAACAAGCCAATAAACAACTCACTTTCGCATTTATTATAATACTAGCTTCCACCCGCGGCTTCGCCCGCGTGGTATGTCGATAAAAAGTAGCCTATGTCCTTCCCCGGGACGCCATCTATCTCCATGCCAAATTTTATCGACATCCGTTCAGTGGTTTAGGCGTGAAAAGGTAACATACAGACTGACAGAGTTACTTTCGAATTTATAATATTACGTAGTATGGATGGATTACTTTCGCATTTATAATATTAAATAGTTAGGATAGTTTAAGAACAAGACTTGCGTTGAGCATTTGAGCAAGCGTGGTGATTAATGCTCGTTCGTAATCTGAATGAGAAGTTGCCTTTGCTCTGCAGAATGACAGATACTAGCTGCTATTATGGATTTAAAAGGTTTAATTTTTACTTTCAATCTGCCTAGCCTTTCCCCAACTATGTTAGGGTCGCCTTCCAGTCTAACCGGATGCAGCTGAATACCAGTATTTTACAGTTAGGTATTTTATTTTTTACCTCTGACCTCCATAACCGCTGGGTTGTAGAGGGAAACTAGTTTTGTCGACGGAAGAATAGACAAAAGGCCAGATATACAGAGGAAGAGGGCTTTAATTTGACCAATTTGGTATATTTTACAGGGTTCTTGGTTGTATTTGTATGTCGACAATCCTTTAAGTCACTCATAATCTGTAATTTTGTCTATTCTTCCGTCGACAAAACTAGTTTCTACGGTGGTCATGCTACGCGTGCAGGGAGAAACACTTTAAAACCTAATTTCCACCATGAAAAGTTATAGTTGCATACGTATTAACAATAGAATAAAATTCTACCGACTACTATTTTATTTTCTGTTTTAAAACCGTTTAGTATACAAGCTTGAGAACCACTATCTATCTGTTCTACAATATCTCTCTTATCAACACATTGACACAACATTTGTGACGAAATATAGCACAGGCGTGTGCCTCTAATAGTACAACTAATAATAATGATAAGTCACAAATAAAAATTATTTCAGGCTATAGTTAATTGGTCCCACTGCAGAGCAAATTGAGCTTGAAGAAGAGGACCGATCGTTGATCACCACTCTTGGTCACTATGTGTTGGTGATTTCAGATTCAGACTAATAATAAGCCTTGGTTTGTCACGATGTTTTACTTCAACGTCAAACCACCAATTGACAGCATATTAAATTGAAAATCAAGGGACGAAATATTTAGGTTTGGGGGTGAAATAGAAAATTTTTAGGGGGTGAAATAGAAAATATTATAGCTACTACTTTTATAAATTTTAAGTGTACTTAGACACAAAGCAAAAATCATATATCTCTCATGAAACAGACCTAAATGGATTCTATTAAAACTTATCTAAATTAAAGATGGCGGCGCTACAATAAAATATACCTAAACCCTTGTCTAAAGGGTACGGAAACAACTCGATAACGGTACGACTACTACAAGAGTCCGGTGCGGACCGGATGTGATGTAATACTGAGGTAAATGTTGCCAGATTATAAAATGTTTGCACAGACAATATTTTACTATAATTTCTGGAGTAAAATGTACCGTTTTCAGGTTGGTTTTTTAGTATCACAAGTAATATATACTGTTATACAGGCTGATATGAAATAATGTGACTGTTTTCCTGTTTCTGTGCATAACGGTTTTTGAAAGATTTATTTTCATTACAATGACTTTATAGTGTAGTTTCAGCTTTTACTGTGATATCAAAAATATCTCAAAATCTTTCCCTTAAACAAAAGCATATTTTTCCACGCCTCTCATAATTGTCCTACCATCATTTCATTTGTATACTTTTCACGTCAAAAAATAATTGCAAAATCAGCAATTCTTCCGCAAAAAAAAAACTCTGTGCATAATAAATAATAAATTGGACTCACCTATCCGCATGATCTCATGTGGGCAGCCTCTGTAAATAAAAAGGGGTGTGTGAGTAACCCTTATGAGTAGGGGGAGCATGTTACTGTAGGGATATTTCCTGACTGAGATAAAACTGTGTGTATTATTGAGCTGTTGAGCTCGTTTCCTGATTTTAGTTATTGATGGTGTGTTGAGATTTGATAAATAATAACAAGTCATTAATGTTGTAGAGAACAAGCTATTATTGTCTCTATTTTTGATATACCTCCAACTGTCATTAACGAGACACAATAGAATTTTAATTGTTATCGGCCATTAGAAGGCCAATCGACAGTTGAGCGGAGGTAAAGTTTATCAGAATTAGTATTTGGAAGAGAGAAATTAGTATCTAATGTATGTTTAAAACTGATATATATCGTCAACACAGAGGCAGAGTAGGTATGTAAGGATCGTAGCAGTTTCTGAATACCCCCATGGGAAGAATGCGTGAGTTTATTTATAATTTTAAAGAGAGACAGAGGCGTATTTATATTTATGTTAAGATAATACAATAATTTTATTTGTTGATCATTATCAACTGCTATAATTACTGAAAATCGTGCAATGATTATCCGAAATTGGGCGCAGACTTGTCAAAACAAAATTAAATTAAATTAATTTGCCATAAGATACAGATGGGAACCTAGGTGATTCATTATGAAATACTGTACATTGTATACATCTAGTTCTATGTTAAGATCCCAGATGTATAAAATGTAGGTACAGTATTTAAAACCTTATATCCTAGATAAATAATCTCTAAAACCCTCTTAATACTAAGTTGCAAAATTGTAACACATAATTACTAGCACAATCATGTAAAAATTCCATTCCATTGTCCGAACAAACCCACCTACATCTCCAACCCCCACACATCCGCTTTCACCCGTTTATTTACCCAATTTCACCCCCCTTTAACCCGAAAACCTCATTATCTTTATACCTCAAACATTTAAAACGACCGCATAAAAACTCATGGACGCCCTACACCCAGTTGCGGTCAGTGGAAACCCGGTAATAACCGGTTTTAACCGCTTCAGCCTGGTTCGAACCGGACTTCAATGGTACTTTGATGTTGGATCGCTGCTAATTTTCAATTTTGCGAACTTTAAAGTATCAACGTTAGAGATTAGTATTGTGGTTGGCTGGAGTTTGTTTCTTGTGATTACTTGTGTTTAATGTACAAAATATTTTTTTAGTAATAATAAGAGACTGTACGTCATTGTCCCAGTCATAACTCTAAATAGACAAGGGTTCTCATCTTACTCTTGTTTAGATACTGCGTGCCAAGTGGCGATTGCAAACAAATGAATCCAGAATTTCTCACAATATTTTCCTTTATTTTAAATCCTAGTAGTTAAGGTATGTATGATATTTCTGGATGGCATGTGAAGCCAAGACAGAGGTCAATGGGCGGCATAAAGACTGACATTAGGGTGTCACTTACCACATAAAAAAAAGAAGATGGCATGTGCCATTTTATAAGCCAGAAGTTGAGTTACAACTAAGTTTCAGTCATATTAGCTTCCAGTTTCTGAAAACCTCTCGTATATAAATAAATCGAACATTTAAGAAGTTTCAAGTCGTTATCAAAATAACTAGTATTAATTAAATAATTCCGTGGTAGGATGCCTATCAAGCTTACAGATTATAATATTCTCGACCTCGTTAGTCAGTATCCTCACTCTGAACTTATGTAATTAGAATTACATAAGTAATTGTGTGCTTAATTAAGCATAATCAGTCTATAATATTCCCACTGCATTGTTGGGACACAAGCCTGCTCTCTGTGAGAGGGCATAATCCTTAAACCCAACATAAGTTCCGTTTCCAAAGCAATAAAAAGGCAAATAAATAAAAAAAACTGCCAGCCCTAACTCCAGGTAACAACAAAAGGCCCTAATCAACTAAATTCAAACTCAAACTTGCAAACCCTAAACCGGCTGGAACCGGTTAAAACCGCTTAACGAACGACGAACAAACTGGTCATTTTTATTCTTATTTCACCCCCTTTTTGCGAAATCTGTCGCCAATTACGGACGTTTTCGCGAACTTTAATTAATAACTGCGAATTTTCAAGGAGTTTCGTGTTCGCGAAATAGCCGGGGTACCTGTAGGTAATTGGTAGTTTTGTATTACTTTAGAAAATATTGTCGATTGAAATTTTAGTAGGTACTTATTGTGAGGGACGAACTTTTAGGGGGCGGGCAGTGGAGTTTGTCGACTGGTCTTTGAAAAGAGGAAGTTTATTTCTTGAGTTTTTTTTTAAATGACATTCATTTTGATTTAATTGAGTAAAAATATTATTGTTTTTTTTTAAGTAGGGGGTTGAAAGTAGGCGTACTACTCTCAACCCCCTATATGTACCTACTTAATTAAAAATGGAAACAACACAGTTTTTTTATTAAATTATTAAGATTTGAGTAGGTAATAAGACAGTTCCAATGAATTTAAGAAATAAATAGGTCAGTTCTCACTTACAATTTAAAAAAAAACTTTAATTATTTTTATTATTCTATGTTTCTACTTTTTATAATAATAAAATGGAAGGTGACTTCAATGTTAGTAAAAAAAAAAAAATGTGGTCGATTTAATAAATTATTTTTCTTACGACTGATTGACCAATGGTAGCAATCAAGTCTATAGAAATAGTAACGATGTGATAGTAAGCAACTATTTCAACCAATCACTCAACCGGGGGCGTAGCTCAGATGGTAGAGCGCTCGCTTAGCATGCGAGAGGTACCGGGATCGATACCCGGCGCCTCCAAGATCATCTTTTTGTTATTTCTTACATTTTGTTTGCTGCAAGTTTTCATTTTCTAGATTTTAAAATAGGCAAGCGTGTTCACCGAGTAGGAAATAATATCTAAACGCGTATTCTTGTAATCTTTTGCGGTATGCATTTGCAAGCGGAGTTATTCGCGTGGAAGCCGATAATGCATTCAAGAGAATGTATGAAAAGTTTTTGCTATTCGATAATAGATGGCGGTATATAAAATTTTAGTTTGTGTTGGTATTTCTTTTATTAGGATCGTGCTTTTTGCTTAGTTTTGTTGTGAAAGAGATAATGAAAATGCAGAAATATTTTTCTAGTTTTAAACTAGATCGCAATAGTATTTATTTACTTGTACGTAAAGGTAACGTGGAAGTTTTAAAATTGATTAGGTACCTATTTTACTTGGATAACTGGCAATATTACACATAACAGCATCACGCCTGTATTTCCCGAATGGTTAGGCGGAGATGTACCTATAAGTACACGCACATTTTGCCAGATAGTGCAATACTAACCCGGTAAATATTTTTTAATTAAATGCTCCTTTTTGTATTTTTGACTAAATTCTTTCTTTCTTTATCAATAGGTATAATCAGAACCCTATCAAAATCCTTCTTTATTTGACATCCAAAACCTTCAAAGTGAAATCTTTTTTACGAATTCATTTCAGTATGGCTTCGGTCGATTATCCTCGTAGGGCGCGATTGACAGTTCATATCGGTTTTGGCGGGAAATCTGACATTTGACGCGCAAATGTCATTAGTGAGAATTCAGTATCATAATATGACGGTATCTTTTGTCGATTTGCCTTTTTTTTTTAAGTAAAACCTATGAGCCGTATCACAATACTTGTTTTTTTTTCTATTTACATAGTAAAATACCTACCACACTTTACATTGTTGCTTTGCAAAGTGCCAAAGCGAATTTAATTTACCTTCGTTAAAACTTAGAACTCTGATTTTCATTTTCTTCTTGTAGTTCCTAAGCTCCCAAAAAACATTACGGTAAGTTCTGCCAACCACAAACTAACAAAATAATCTCCAACCACACATCGCGACAAACAGAATCAGAAACCACAACAGAATCCTAAAACAAACCACAAATCCGATTTTTGCTATCTCAGTGCAACCACAATATTCCAACCGATGTTACCAACATAACAACGTAAGTATTAAAGGAAAACTTTAATCAACTGTTGCCAAACTTGTAAAGTTAGACGTCTAAAGCATCTATAGACATTATTATAGCATAATTTCAAAGTTTTGGCCTAAACGGGCACGCGAAGTATTCCATTGAGAATAGTTGGCAGCAGAATTTGTGTACAACGCCATCTAGCGGCGGATAGCGCGAATAGCTTTGTTCGAAGAATGCACGTTGATTTATTGTAGGTAAAAATGTTTGGCGCGCAATTTAGCGAATAATTTTGGGTCGGAATGGCCGCATTGATTGTTTGGGGCATTTAGTTGATATTTCTGTCAATAAGGAGGCGGTAAATACCAACTGAAACATTGCAATTGATTTTAAATGAATTATAGTGACATCTAAATACCTACTTTGGTACTTACCAATTTTTTTTATAGTTTCATTTTGCATTACATTATTATCTGTGTAAAAAACTTTTTTTGCAAATGTTTTTATTAATTTTTTGATCATTAATTTATTGTAGGTATGTCAAATTTTAATTTTTTAATTACCTCTGATTTTAGTGCTGTGACATTGCCAAAAAAGGCCATAATATAAAAAGATCGATATCGACGAATATTAGGGAAAAAAGGCGAAAACGTTTTTTTGATGTTTCATGTAAATAAATAGTAGGTACCTTTATTGATAATTATTATTTATTTATAATTAATTAATTACAACGGCTTGCACATAAATGATATTAGAGATTATACATAAATGATAAAAAACTTCTGTCCAAGTAGTATTTTTACAATGTTTATTTATTTTATTATTTACGTAAACACAGTAAAATACAAATAGGTACGACTTCATTTTACTTTTTCAATTTATTTCAGTAACAATTTTCTTTAATTTATTTCAGTTATAATTTGAGTAAAATGTTATGTATGTTGTTGTAATGTTCATAGTGCAAAAACTTATTCTATTACAAACAAGTTACTGATTTCATGAGGGAGTATTTGACATTACATGACATTTAAATGTCATAGATTTAACAATGGCAAATCCGGTAATAGGGTTGACGCCATTTTGGAAATGCCATGGTGGCCTTTAGGCTTTATGGGAATATAATAGCGTGTTTATTGTGCACAAGACTTTCCTAGTAGATACAATACTTCTTTTACATTTATGTAAACAAACTACAACAATTATAATGTACTTAATTCGTTTTTTCCATTTGTTAAATTATGAATTAGTACAAATAAATATGTCATTATAAAATGTGAATACGCGAATACTTTCAACAGGATTGACATAAGCTTTTCGATAGCTTATGTCAGTCCTATACATTTTTGCCTTTTCCATCATCGTTATCGCTGATAGAATGTCACTTTGTCTTGGGCCTCAGTCTAGAAGATTTTAGACCAGTTATTTTATATAATGGAATCATAAATTGTCCTTGATGTCAGAAAGAAACATGCAATGTTTTGCTATTAAGAAATTCACTAGAGCACCCAGCATTCTGAGGCCCTAGTGTGAATTTCTTTTAACCATCTCGACTTTACGCATCGTCCGCGTTCGGCGCTCCGATTGGCCTTTCACCAGTGATGGCCAGTGAAGGGCCAATCGTAGCGCTGAACGCGGTCGATGCGTAAAGTCGAGATAGTTTAAAAAAACTCACACTAGGGCCTCTGTATCTATTTGTGTCTTAATGTGCCCGGATTTTGGCAAATGGTAATAACTGGAGGATTATGGGTGAAAAATACATCTCTGCCTATCATCCGGGGAACACAGGCGCGGTTCGTTTGATATCTTTCAAAACGATTACTGCTATATATTTATATTTTCTCTGGACACAGACCATCCAATCGCAGATCCGAAAAACATCATTAAATTCACATCAACTGACATATCAATCATGGGCCAAAGATTAAAAAATATCAACAGAAGAACAGATAGGACACAATCATAAAAATGTTCTTTACAAACTTTTTCAAAGACATTTTTTTTACGTACCTATTTTTTTTAATACCTTTTTTTTATACAATGTGTTTATCTTTTAATCGGTGGTTGTGCTTTTTCATTTACCTGCGGTTCAAAAGGGCCGATCCTTTTGTGTTGGACTGTAATTTGCAGAGGAAGAGCGTTCGTCGCGACTTTTATTCTGCCTAAGAATTTTTGCAAGAACTCTGAGATGTAAAAATGTGTTTTTAAGTTTTTTATATGGCTGTTTTTGTTGATGGTTGGTGCTTAAGGCTTTTTAGTTGTAGTTGTTGTAAGATTATGGCCAGTTAAAACATGGCTGGGTTTATGAAAGTGTTTTCCTTTGCTTATTTACCTAAATCTATGTCTGCTTCGTAGTAAAATGTTATGGTTAAAAGGACCATGACCAAAGTCTTTACATGCATACCCTTACTAAAAAGATCATGTACAAAAGCGCTACTTCCAGCGTGTCACGCTGAGCGCTGGAAGTAGAGACTCGGCGTCCAGCACTCGGCGTGGTAACACGTCGCGTTCGGGTTCGCGACTGGTCAATCATCATCC